>CM076579.1:248124483-249324483 GCA_034641835.2 Pinus albicaulis
AAA
Organism: Pinus albicaulis; assembly: GCA_034641835.2. Taxonomy (NCBI): domain Eukaryota; kingdom Viridiplantae; phylum Streptophyta; class Pinopsida; order Pinales; family Pinaceae; genus Pinus; species Pinus albicaulis. Next base: position 248,124,487 of record CM076579.1, read on the forward strand.
CAGGATGATGGAATCTGAATGGCACAACCACGTCGAACATGACGAATCCCATTTCAAAAAATGGGGGTGTACTGCTATGGGGTAGTTGACGAAGTGTGGTCAACAAGATCAAAATGGACCAATTGAAGAATGTCGGTAGTTTGACTTTCACTTGAAGGGAATGGTCCCCTTGTATGTTTCCTAGCTACACAACCCTGACAAACACCTTCATGAAGATTCACGTTGAACTCGGGCATACCTGTGACCATCGTCCTTACCACAGGTAAGTGTGAAAATTCCTAAATAGAACCCCAACTGCAGTAATTGATATTATTTCTTCTACTTATTAATTCAAAAACAAGTTATTTACAGTGTTACACAGTAAATATCGAAATAAATTCTACTGCAGCCTTCACAATTAAAATACTGCAGAAAGTAAATGCAAGGAAATATACTTACACAAGTACAATCACAATGACAATTATTTTTGGACAATTGTCCCCGAAAAAACCCATTGTGGGAAAACCGGTGCAGCAGATGAGGGTTTCTTTATTATTCTTCAACAAAATCTCACGTACAAAATACAACCAGCAGAATAGAAGAGGAATTTCTGTAACAAATTTTACAGACAATTTTCTCACGCTTCATAGTGAAATTCTGACTTTGGAGAGGACTTGCTGCCCTCACTGCGTCACCCTTTGCGCGGTGACTGCACAGTCCTAGCGTCACAGCCTCTACGTTGTCCCTGTCCCAGTGTCGCAGGCTCTGCGCTGTCCCTCTTCTGCGCTGCTTTTTCCGGTCTGATCCTGCACTCCCGACTATTGCTGATGCCCTCTCTCTCTCCAACCTGCAACTCTCCCTCTGATTCAATTTTCTCTTGCCAAACTTCAGCCAGTGAGAAAATCGGTCTACTCGGGCAACTGAGTGTATGCTTGGTATATTTCCAAATGCCCATCGAAGTCCTTTTTATAATCTTCTCATTGAGAAATCAACGACCCAGATTAAAATATAATCAAGGGATAAGATTAACTTGACTTGATCTTCGTCTTTTTCTAGAATATTCACACCCAGTTCTATTAATACACTTTAATTATTTTAATTCCCTAAGTTGAGACTTAGGCTGCCATTAAAAATAATTACTTATTTTAATAAAATATCATCCGGGTGGAATTTCCCAAAACACTTTCTGGGTATTTTGGAATACATGTGTCTAAGTCTCCCTGCAAAATTTGAGACTTAGAGCACATCTGATGCTACCAGAAATCAACACTCCCTCTTAGTAATGCAACCTGTTGAAGCATCACCCTAACTCTGTAACATCTCCCTCTGCGCTGCTGATGTCTGACACTGCTGTCCACCAACTACTACGCTGTTGCATCTATGCTGTTGCTGACCTTGCATACTACTGCTAACTATTGCATTTGCACTGCAACTCCCTCTCATCTGCAGTTGTTGCAATTGAGGACCCATCTATTTTTGCCAAAGATGAAAAAATCGCGAGTTTTTCGGGCTGCCGATTATATCGACGATAATTTCGACGATTTTTTGAAATTATCGTTAGCGCGATATTATCGCGATAATTACGAAAAAATTGCGATTATTTTGGTAAAAATCGTGGGCCCATCAAATAGCAACCCTATAAGTTCAAAAATCGATTTTTTTTTTTTTGTCATTTTTGCAGCCCTCTCATTTTCCTGACACACCCTGTTGGCAGTTCATGGTAATGTTAAATTCTTAAAGTAAAAGTGATATTTCCTTTATTTTTCATTTTCATCTTTTTACTTAAATTTTTAACATTACCATGAAATGACTCAGGACGTTTAAGAGTGGTTTCGACCTCATTGGATTTCATATGGAGAAACTAGAATTTTAGATTTCACTCAAAATTCAACAGATTTAATGGTTTTCAGGGTTTCATGGTTTGGGGATTTGCATTGTTTCCATTTGATTCTATTATGTGTAAGGGTATGAGATTGGCATTTGATCAAGAGTATGAAGTCCTTTAAGAACCTTGATGTTGGTGGCATTGATTGTTGAACTTTGTTGATGTTGGTGGTATTGATTGTTGAACTCTCCTACTGTGGCCTTAACAAGAATGTACCCTTCACTCAAAGGAAAACAACTGGTTAGGCATGTTAATATTTTTCTACCGCATTTTAAGGTTGAGCAATCCAAGTCTGAAGACTTTGAGCTAGATGATGTTTATGTATCTCTTGTTGATGATCCCATTTCTAGTAGCGATGAATCAATGATGAGTTTCATGAGGAGGAGGAGGAGCAACAATAGGAGGAGGAGGTGACACCACCTACCCCTGCTACTGGTAGAGGACGTGGTCTGCCTCCTTTAGCTCCTGGTGCTTTAGGATCTGGAGCACAACAGAGTCCATTGCCAGCCCCGCCAGCTTCTTCGTCTAGAGGGAAAGCTGTTACATTTTCTCGCAAGAGGGGCAGAGGAAATCAGTAGTATAGGTTATTTGGTGCATTCCTTTGTATATAACATTATGAATCATGATATGAGATACATTATTATATTTTTTGTTGATATTTTGAGGTTGAGTTGAGACTTAGGACTTAGTATTCAGGACAGGATTCAGTTTTATGTGTGATGTAGCACTAGACATGATATTACACATCTTATATATTAGTTATTTTTTCATATTTATGTGTCAATGCATTTATTTTATGCTGTAGATGCTTTAGATATTAAAAAAATTGAAAAAAAATGAATATTTTTGTATGTGCCGATTTTTTCCCGATTTTTTCCCCTCGGCGATAATATCCCGATCGCGATTTTTTCATCTTTGATTTCTGCTACTAAAACAGGTTCTCTACCATACCCAAGATGCTCCATGAACTGAATGAACTTAGCTCTTCCTAGAGCCTTTGTGAGTACGTTTGCTACTTGATCTCCTGTGGGGACATACTGCAGCTGTATTGCCCCACGCTGAACACAGTCTCTGATAAAGTGACATCTGATATCTATGTGTTTCGACTGATCATGAAATACTGGATTCTCCGAGAGTTTGATACAACTCTGATTATCATAGTAAACACTAGTCACTTCCATCCTCTTCTTGAACAAGCTCACAAGCAGTTTTCTAAGCCATATAGCTTCGCATGTTGCTATGCTGGCTGCCATATATTCTAGTTCCGCTGAGCTCAGAGCTACCGATTTCTGCTTCCACTGAGCTCAGAGCTACCTATTTTTGCTTCCGCTAAGCTTAGAGCTACTGATTTCTGCTTCCTGTTGCACCAAGAGATCATTCCTAATCCAACGCTCAAGCAGTACCCGAAGGCACTTTTTCGATCTGTTGAACTACTTGCCCAATCTGCATCTGTGAATCCGCTCAATCTGATGTCATCTCCTCGGGTGTATTTCATCCCATATCCAACTGTTCCACGCACATATCTAAGAATGTGCCTAGCTGCTGCCCAATGTACCCTTTTCGGTTCCAACATGAACTGACTAAGAGTGTTGACAACGAAACAAATGTCTGGCCTAGTGTTGACCAAATACATGAATGACCCAATGAGCTGTTTGTATAGGGTGGGGTCTGCTTCTCTGTCTCCTGATGCATCTATTTTCTTCCAGCTGGTGATCATAGGCGTCGCCATGGGTCGACAATCCTGCATTTTGAATCTCTTCAGAATCTCTGTAGCATATCTTCCTTGTCCAAGGAAGATCTCCCCATTTTTCTACCAAACTTCCTACCCCAAAAAATAATGCATCAACCTCATATCCTTCTTGTCGAATTCTGCTTCAAGATTCTTCTTGTAGTCCTTTATAAGCCTAGATGATTCTGTAAAAAATAATTCATTTACATATAACACCAGAATAAGTGGCTCATTCTCCACCATCAGATGGTAGAGATAGGGATCTGCACGCTCTTGATGAATCCCAACTGCTACAAGTAACTATCAATCCGACCATACAATGCTCCGGGTGCCTGCTTGAGCCCGTATAGTGCTTTCTTCAACCTGTATACATGAGTTCTCTTCTCACAAGTCTCGAAGCTTTCACGCTGTTCTATATACACCTCCTCTTCTATCGCCCTGTTCAAGAGTGTTGTCTTGACATCCATCTGGTGAATCTCCCATTCCATCTGAGCTGTTAGGGATATAACATATCTGATAGAGGTATATCTAGCTATAGGGGCGAAGGTCTCCTCATAGTCGATTCCTTCCTTTTGTGCGTACCCCTTTGCCACGAACCTAGCCTTATACTTCTCTACACTGCCATCTGCAGTGTACTTGATCTTGTAGATCCACCTTGATCCTACAACTGATCTATCCTCTTGTTTAGGTACCACTTCTCAGACATCATTCGTCATGTTAGAACTGTATTCTTCTACCGTGGCATCTACCCATACTTGGTGTTGTATGACTTCCAAAAAACTAGAAGGTTATTCAACCTATGCTACCAAGGCTTAGTATCTGTCAGGTTGCCTACGTTGCCTTTTGTCGGTTTTGGGAACTCCAACAAACTTCTCTATGTCCCTCAGTGTCTGTCGTACTGCCCTACTGGTTCTACTACTAGTGGTAGGAGGCTCACTCAAATCCTCCTCCTGTTCCTGTTGTTCCATCTGCTGAGAACTGCCAGGATCTCCTACTCCTGAGGAAATGCTGGTATAGGTCACTGTACTCGATTCTGGTGTTTGTCCTCATACTTGTCTTCTCTGTTGCCCCTGCTGCGGTTAGACTAATGGAACATCCATTGACTGATCTTCTGTTGCCATCTCACGAGATTTCCTGAAAGCTCTATCTTCCATAAACTTTGCATCTCGTCTTACTACAATTTTCCTGCTGCTAGGAATGTAGATTCTGTATGCTTTTGAGGTCTTGCTATATCCTACGAGATACCCCTTTTTTGCAGTCTGATCCAGTTTACTACGCTTCTCATCTAGAATGTGACAATATGCCACACTTCCAAATATCCTGAGATGTCTCACTTCCGGCTTTTTCCTTGTGAAGACCCCTTCAGGAATTTTCTTCCCCAATGCTCTGCGAGGAGTTCTATTTTGAATATACACCGCTGTGTTGCATGCCTCTGCCCATAAGAATCTAGGAAAGTCCTGGTCATATAACATAGCCTTTGCTGCCCCGACAATAGTTCTATTCTTTCGCTCTGCTACTCCATTCTGCTGTGGAGTATATGGAGCTGTCCACTCTCTTTTGATGCCTTCCTTTGTGGAGAAATCTGTGAAGTCTTTGTCCGTATATTCTCCACCATTATTTGAACGCAATACCTATATCTTCTTCCCTGTCATGTTCTCTACGAGAGCCTTAAACTCTTTGAACTGATCAAAGACCTCATCCTTGGTCTTTAAGAAATAGATCCAGGTTTTTCTAGAGTGATCATCAATAAAGGTGACAAAGTATTCCCTACCGCTAAGAGCTCTTGTGGACATTGGGCCACAAATATTTGACTGTATCAAGTCCAATATGCCTTTCGCTTTGTTGTCACTTCTGGGAAAAGCTGCGTTAGCGTACTTCCCTAGTACGCATCCTCTGCATACATCATCATGCTTAGTACTGAGGACTGTAACTCCTGTAATAGTCTCTCTGAGCATACTCAATGCTCCATGGTGTAAGTGTCCCATTTGCCTGTGCCATAGTTCATTCAGTTCCTTTTCACCATTAAGATTGCTGCCTATCAGTGCCATTGGAGACTTGAGCTGCAATCTGTACAGTCTATTGCTTCGAGCTCCAATTTGTCTCATCTTCTTCTAGCTTGGATGTTTGACTTACACCTTCCTTCCAATGAAGTATACATCATATCCCTTGTTTTGTAACTGGGACACTGAAATTAGATTCATTCGTAACACGGGCACATGCAGCACATTAGTGGTTTGATGTCGGTTCCTGCTTCCGTTTGAAACGCTATGGTGCCTCTCCCTGCTGGAGTACACTTCGTTCTGTTTCCCATAGTAATCTGGAAGTCCATCTGCTCTCCTTGATAGTTTGGGAAGTATTCTCGTAGTCCAGTCATGTGAGCTGATGTCCCGCTATCAATATACCAAACACATGCTGATGTTGGACTTGACAAGCATGCAAAGTCTTCTTCCAATTTGGAAGATAATTCAGAGACATCTTGATTTGGAAGGGTTAAGTTTAACTTGATTTGATCTTCGTCCTTTTTTAGAAGATTCACACCCAATTCTATTAATACACTTTAATTATTTTAATTCCCTAAGTTGAGACTTAGGCTGCCATTAAAAATAATTAATTATTTTAATAAAACCTCATCCAGGTGGAATTGCCCAAAATGCTTTTTGGGTATTTTGGAATACATGTGTCTAAGCCTCCTTGCAAAATTTGAGACTTAGAGCACATCCGATGCTACTAGAAATCAATAGTAAGGCTTTGTAATGAAGGCGAGCAAATCTCCGATGCCTTAATTTAGATTGAAGATAAGTATCGCAAGTCATAGCTCCCAAAGGACTTCCTCCAACTTGATAGATACTTTTAACCCTAAATCCAAGTGTAAATGCATCTTTAGGGTTTCTTTGCCAAATGTGCACCGTTCCATCAATGAATGCTACCTTGAAGCCTTTATCTTCCATTACAGAAATAGACATCAAATTCTTCTTCCAATCGGATAAATGCAATACTTCTTGAAGATGAAGGGTTTGACCTTGATTTAAGTGAAGAGTGACAGTCCCTATCCCTTTCACGGGGTAGGTGGCATTGTCTCCAAGTATGATCTCCAAATTAGTCTTCTTTTCAATTAAATTTGAGAGGGCCTTCTTATACCTAGTGAAGTGCCTTGTGGCACCACTATCAATCTAAGTTGCACAAAACGGGGAAATGGGTGAGTTTCCGTAACGGGTACGGGTACGAAACGTGACCCCCCCAAGTTTTGGAAATGGGGAAACACAATATATATATATATATATATATATATATATATATATATATATATATATATATATATAAGGACATTTAAGAAATATGTTCAATCATGAAGCATACATGATACATTATAATTTATTACATTATGATAAATTGTCCAATGTCAATGCATAGGTGCTCTTGATTATTGAGAGTCTCCCTTGGATAGAGGGCTTGGTTCTCTTGATTAAATACAAGTTCCATACACTAGTACATGACAAAATCCAATGGAAACATTGCAATCCCCCGAATCCTGAAATCTTGAAAAATGATAAGTCTGCTGGATTTTGAGTGAGATCTAATATTGTACTTTCTCCAAATGAAATCGAATGAGGGGAAACCACTCTCAAACATCCGGAGTCATTTCATGGCAATGTTAAAAATTTAAGTAAAAGGATGCATTTGAAGGAGGCTCCACCACTTTTCTCTGCACATTGTCCATAACATCATTCTATTCCAAAGTCATCTTCCATGCATGATAATTAGATTTGTCCTTGAGCTTATCCTCAAATTTGAAGTATGATGTAGTCACCATTGAAGCTAGGCCTATATTCTTGTTCAACAACTCTTTCTTAGTGATTGCTTTTCCCTCTCTTGCTTGGGTTTTGTCTTCCCGTGGGCTTTGATACCATGTTAATTTTAGTTAACAATGGTGTGTTCTATGCTTAGCACAATTACTTCAATGTTCCTTAAGCAGCCCAATAGCAATTTCGATTTAGATTTCCAGTAGCAATCACATTAACTATTAATTACATTGATAGTAAAAGTATATAGAACATGAAACAAAATGCAGAAGACAAGCCAAGACAAGAGGACACCAGATTTTGGCGGATGCCAAGGAAAAACCCCAATCTGGGGAAAACCCTTTGATCAATTCTTCTTATTATTATATCAAAAAATTTCAGCAAAGAGAGAGAGAGAGAGTACAAAAGTCAAATTGACTTGCCCAATTCAAAGTCAAAACAACCCTGTCAATTTCTGCAGTCAACTGTAGTCAAACTTCAGCCCTAACCAGAAAGTCAACATTGGTCAAAGCAACAATAGAATGTCCTCAAAACAACTCGGTCTTCTCCAGTCAAACTCGGCCTGACCTCAACATTGGTCAAAGCAACAATAGAATGTCCTCAAAACAACTCGGTCTTCTCCAGTCAAACTTGGTCTGATCAAGAGGTCAAAGTCAGCCCAAAACAATGACAAAGTCAACTGTCAAATTCAGTCAAACTGCTGTCCTGAAATTTGCGGTCAACCTGTAATTTGGTTTGCAGTGAAAGTGCTCAGAATACCTCGGTTTCTGTGCCAAAAGCTGCGGCCTGTTGAGACAGAAATATCTCCCAAAGATCAAAGTCAAATGATGCCTAGAAGGTGTTGGTCAACGATGGTCAAACTGCCGTCAACTCTGTAATTTCGGTCCTGTAATTTAGCTTCTGAAATTCGTCCTTCTTGATCCACATGTGTGAGAGAGAAGAATGGCCAATGTAGTACGAACCAAGGAATGTGTGAGTGGTGAAGATGCCAAATGAGGTGAGAGGTCACTTGTATTTATAAAATTCGCTGTGGGTGAAGATACACATCCATTGGGCTTTGTGAGCCTACATGTTGATGTGGCCGACCTGAACAATTTGTACCTGTGGGCATAAATTCAAAAATGCACTTCTGCTTGCTCTAATTGGATGATATTTATATCAATTTTGGTCTTCTCGAAAAGACGAATTTAATGCAATCATCATCTCCATCAAATGAGCTGTCCCAAGGTGGAATTTGGCCCTAGTTGCCAATTTTAACACAAACCGATACTTCTTTTCCTCCATGGAGATTCTCTTCAAAGTTTCCTCTGGGTACAAAATAATACACCAGAAAGCGGTTAAGGCCTTCTACACAGTAACCCATAAGTGTAATGATATGGTTGTGTTTCAATATAGTAAGAATCTCAACTTCAAAAAGAATCTCTTCCTCTTTTCTTTCCAAACAATTTTCTTCTCCATTACAATCATTCTGTTGATTGCATGGAAACCCATCTTCTTTAGAGAATGCCTGAATTGGTGCTACCTTATTTGATGACCTAGCTTCAAGTTCACAGTTGCAAACCTTCTGCATAATCTGTTCTTTCAAATGACACTCTCTAGTTGTCTGTGTAAGCCTATTTGGTAGCTGTAGTGCCCATCCAACCACAGGCATTTGTTTTGATGTAAACTGTGGAGTAGGAAGCTTGGTCAGTGAATTGGTTCCATATAGTGCTTCTCCTTTCCCTGTAGCGGCCATCCATGTAGTGCTTCTCCTTTCCCTGTAATCAGTCATGAAGTCGACCCTTTGGGAACCTTTTGGTTAGGTACTGCACAAGAATCACCTTTCCCTTCCCCATTGGGGACTAGGCTGCAAGCACCTTGAAATAAATACGAGGATGCTGAATCTATAATTTCATATCCTGCATTTTTCTTCTCATTGGCATCAAGAGTCTGAGTATCCAATCGACAGAGGGAACAACTTGTTTTCAGAGCAAGACATGACCCTTTTAATGTTTCAATTTTGGACAAATCGTATTTACAATCATCGACCTTTTTCACAAGAAGGTTTTCAAGATCATTACGATCCATTACCAGATTGAGAATCTTGCCATGCTCATTGATATCATATCTTCCGGGAGATGTTACAACTGTCCTATCCAAATAATATTCTACAACACTGTTCAATGCTTTGCAGTTCTCGCTTCCAATTCTTCATTGTATTCGATGCAATAATCCTAGTTGAGGAAAAACAACTTGCTCTGCCATTGATGAATACTCTCTTCCATACGTCTCAAAGATAACCTTTCCATTTCCAACACCTAGTATATAATGTTTTTTGGATAATGATAGTGAAGACCTTATGGCATTGTGCTTACTAGCTCCTATAATTGCCTTTGAAGCATCATACAGTTTTGCTTCCTTTACCATCACCTTTTGCACAAATGATCCATGAGTTATCTTGTATTTTAAATCTACCTGTTTCAGGCTGCAAAAATCTTCATAGAATTCAATTAAAGGTACTCATAAGCTGCTGGTTTGTATTTCTTTGATCCTTGGACGATAGCCTGTGGCAAATTGTTGCCCTGGAGCTGTCTAGAAATTTCGTGCCACATCCTTCATAATGACATACATATAGTCCATCTTTGTGCACGTGTGACTGTTTCCTCAAAACATCTGTAAAAGTCTTCCCACAACCTTTGTAGCTGCAAAAGGAAATCCTTGGGGAAAGAGATTTGGGCCCTGGCTTCCTCTCTTGCTGTCCTAGAGAGATGATAGCATCCTGATCTTCTTCTTTGTGCTTTATGGTGTCAATCCTTCCTTCTTCCACTGAATTGCATTTTATGTAGTGATATTGACTAGTCTAGACTCACTGTCCTGTATCTTCTCCATATTCAACCTTTGTTAAATGATTTGAAACAGATGTTTGAAGATCGTCATCATGTTCCCTCTCTCCTTTTCCAAGATTTTCGCGGGCACTTATCTGCTTCTTCTACAGCCTTGACCAATCATTTGAGTGTGCCCTTGCCCCTTATTTTTCCTCAGATGCTGCAACCTTTCTGTCCGACTTATTAGGAGAACTCTTTGTCAATATCTCGACTTGATCACTAGACTTTACCAGCATTTCAGAAGGTCTTGCAGCCAACTTCAACTGATTTTGTTCAAGTTTGTCTTCCACTTTTTAACAGTGACCGAGACCCCATGACACTTCCCACAGTGTTGTCTTCTTCTGATGCTTAATTGTCACCATTTTTAGCATGGCAGTTTCCACATATAATCAAGTTTCCAGAGGAAAATGTATTAACCTCCCCAGTAGATGACAAGAACCGAGAAGGTTGAAAACTATCTGAAGGAAATTCTTGCTTGCAATGGGACTCTTCACAGTCCATTAGGTCATCATTACTTGACAATTTTGTGAGCTCTCTTTCCTGACCATGGAGGGATTCCTGAATCTTTGGGTTCCCTAGATTAACTTCTGATTGATCCCCTAAAGAATTCGGTGAGCTCCTGACCATTCTGTTCCATTATTGCAATCTGTTAATGTTTTCTGCTTGCTGCTCTTTTAGCCTCCACCACGACTCTGTTTGCCAAAAAATTACTTCCGCTTGTTTTATGTTAAACACCATCCGGGCTGGCAGGATTTCTGCTCTGATACCACTGTAGTGTGCCAGGGGGATTTTGCTCTAGTTTTTCCCTAGGGCTTTAACAAAATTTAGTACGGAACATGCAATCAAGGATATCAATTAATACTGCAAATTTTATTCATAATGTAAATTCTGCAATTCAAATACAATTGTCAAAAGAAATACTGTGAAATAGTGCTAAATAATGTCCACTGAATACTTTAATAGTTTAGAAAACAGTACACAATTTACAATACTCCAACTGTCCACAACCTAATTATGCAGCAACGTAACTATTGACAATGTTTGGTGGTGATTCTCAACAATCCGACTATAATTCCAAATACAAGTTTGATAATTCCTTTCAAACTTCGATTCTACAAAGATATTGAGATTTAAGCATCCCTAATTTCTTACTGTTCCAAGCTCTTAGGACAAAACCCTTTTGGCTTTGCGTCAAACCTGTACAAGATGTGGCTGGGCTTAAGGATGAAATTGTGGATTTCCTAACCCCCGATTTACTTATCATTAACCAGAACTCCATGAACCCTGTCTCAGTATTTCAGTGAAGGTGTCTAGACTCTAAACATGTCAGTTCACTTTGCTGCTACTGATGTAGGTTATGACTGCAGTCAAATCCCTGAGCCACGCAGATCCGGTTAAAGGTATTGCCTTTAACCACATCAATAATCCTGGGACCCACTGTAATTAAAGATCTTCGTTGTTCCCTCAAGATTCCAACACAGTACTCGAACTTTTTTCGGCCACGATGCTTCTAAGTTCACGTTGTCTCTAATTACCCGACTCATGGGATTTGATCTTCAGATTCCCAGACGTCACGTTTCAGGATCTGTGGCCTGCATCTCTTCAGATGTCTTTGCGCGGGGACAGATCGATTGTGATTCTGCAGCGGGGCTTCGATATTTCCAGAGTTTTCCTGAATGGACAATGCATAGTTTCAGGTGGTTCGATCTCCAATTAATGAGAATCAAATTTGCTTCGAACTTTTGCATTGGACCCACCACAGGTAGCCGATTATCGCAGTTCTTTTGAAGAACCATAATTGCACTTGTGGCTGTAATAGAGCACAAGAAGCCACAGTTTACCCTTTCGTTTAATCCCTTAAGTAAATTCGATGTCCCATATAGCATTCACCCTTGCTTAAGACTTTGATCAAAGGTTCGATTTCTTCATAAAATAATTCTCTCAGTATGCCAAAACAGAGTGAGAAGGGAAGAATGAAATTAAGGCAGCTAGGGTGGAATCTTTCACCACCGAAACTGACAGATAAAAGGGGGTCTTAAAACCCTTAGAGCCTCAGGCTCAAAAGAACAGAGGTAAAATGATCCAATCCCATGATCTGCAAATGAATTCAATCCTCCCATGTTTATAGATTTCCTAGAGGGGCTTCTTCTTCTAAAATGATTGAGTAAGCTTTACTCGAAGCCCCAATTTCGGGTTTCTTCGCCCAGCTGACCCCAACACTTATCCACCACTTATCCAACCCCTAACGCTTATCCAACAGAGGGAATTTTGGGTTTTTTCCCCTTTATGAAGGACTATAGCCTACGAGAATTGATAGGCTATTTCGTCTCTTGATCGATTAATTTTTTGGGAACATTACAAATTGTATCCTAGTGGGTGGCCTAACATTGACATGTCACTATCTTCTCCACTGAACCATTACCCCACCAACATATATAATATAGATAATAAGATTTCTACATTATTTGTTAGAAAACTCACAGCTGCAAAGCATGCTTGGTTTCTTGTAGGATTTCAAATATTTCCATGTCTCTTTATCCAGTATTTGGTTCATCAATGCTCTTCGCTACCCCAAGAGGATGCCAGTTTGAACAAAATTTAAATCGAAAGTTTACTTTTTATCAGTGGTCTAGGCACCTTAAATATATGGCATTGTTATGAAATTTCTTGACTTCTGAAATGATGTACTAAATTTTAAATTTCACGTGGATTTTATCTTAGTTTATGATGTATTAAACTTTGAATTTCATGGGTCATTTATCTTAGCTTGTATTGAAATTCAATCTACAATGTGATTCAACTTTGTTTCAAATTAAAGGCATGTAACCTCTTGGTACTATTCAATATAAAAACATTAGGATTTTATTTCTTATAGCTTTCAAGTTATTGTATTTCGTATAGTTCTCATACTAAAGAAACTTACTAACTTCCTGAAAAGGAGTAGACACAATAATTGTGTAAATTTGTCTGATAATGTTGACAGTGGGAGCATATCATTTATTTTTTGCAACTGGAACATCCATATAATATATGTTTGCATTATATATCTCATACATTGGATCTATTTTATAGGTTCTTTTAGGTTTTACAATGTAGAGAATTGATGGGTTTGTTGTTATGGGATTATCTGCATTTTGTTGAAGACTTCAACTCTGTAATTTTCTAGCAAAGCATGGGCACTCCAATGTCCTTGGAAGCCACCGTTAAAGAATAAGTTGAAAGTATCGATGACAGTACAATGAGCAAATATAATGTCTAAGGTTAGTGTTACCCCTCAATCTTGAGGATGCAAAAGACTCCCCTCTCAATTGGTACAAGCCTAAAGAGCCCTACACAACAACTATTAGCTTTGTGGAGAGTCTTGTTGGTCCAAAAGCAGCAAGAGAAACTTTTCATATTGCTATTGATCATGGAGGAAATGTTCCATACTGAGAAGGACAAAGTTATGGGATCATCCCTCCCAAAAGTACATAATTTTTGTTTTGCCATTCATTTCACCCCATTATTTGTGGATATGCATACATTTTGAAATTATATTGTTGTTGGTATCATCTTTCTTTATAGGGTGAGAACCCAAAGAAACCTGGCGCAACCAATGTTGTTCGTTTTTACTCCTTTTCTTCAACAAGACGCCCGACCTTTCTTCCCATGCTTGTATGATTTGTGGTATACCAAAATGTAACAAAAAAGAGGGAATGCAATTTGAAAAACACCATCTAAGTATTGTTACCACAAAATCTACAGCCTATGTGATGTCCCCTCTAATTAATTTCACCTAGCAGCTACACCAATTTTGCAATTTTGTTTAAGTTATGTCAATTTTGATATTTTGGATGCTTAGGAGAAGTGGGTTAGGAGGCTTGATTAATTTGGCTAAGGCCCCAACATAGCACCTCTCTGACTCGGTGAGCCACTCCCCACTGACGGACCTGACATCGTCATAGATGTACCTCCGGATCCTCCTGATCCCTGCCCACTGGATCCCTGTGACTGACTCAACTGCTGCTGAGGGTCTGGCTGATCCAGATACTCTAACTCCCGTGACCTCCTGAAGGCCCTATCCTCCTCGAACTTCACATCCCGCCTGACAACAACTTTCCTCTGTGCAGGAATGTAAATCCGAAAGGCCTTTGAGGTCTCACTGTAGCCCACAAAAATACCCTTCTCTGCGGTGGGCTCTAGTTTGGTCCTCTTCTCCTTGGGTATGTAGGAGTATGTGATGCACCCAAAGATACGAAGATGACCAATATCAGGCTTCTTCCCAGAAAAAGCCTCCTCCGGAGTCATGTGCCCCAAGGCACGATGCGGACTCTTGTTCTGCAAGTAAACAGCTGTGTTGCAGGCCTCTGCCCACAAAAACAATGGCAACCCCTGATCATGTAACATGGCTTTGGCAGCCCCTCCGATGGATCTGTTCTTCCTCTCCGCAACCCCGTTCTGCTGGGGGTTGTAAGGAACGGTGAGCTCCCTCCTAATGCCTGCCTCCGCACAATAGTCAACAAACTCTCCAAGGGTGTACTCTCCCCCATTGTCCGACCTCAGGGACTTGATCTTCCGACCTGTCTGTGTCTCCACAAGAGCTTTGAACTCCTGAAATCGCTTGAAGACCTCACTCTTGGTCTTCAAGAAATAGATCCAGGTCCTCTTGGAGTGATCATCAATGAATAAGACATAGTACTCATATCCACTCAAGGAAACATGAGACATCCGACCGCTCACATCGGAATGAATCAAATCAAGTATCCCAGTCGCTCTGCTGTCACTGCTGGGAAAAGGGGATTTGGCAAACTTGCCCATCGCACATCCTCTGCAAGTATCGAAGTGATCAGTACTGAAATCTGGCACACCTGTAGTGATCTCCCGCAAGGTCCTCAAGGCTCCATGATACATATGCCCCATCCTGCGATGCCAAATCTCACACAGCTCAGAACTGCTAGCTCTGCTGTCGGTACTACTGCTCAATGCCAAAAGGGGCTGAAATGCAAACTTGTACACCTTTGCATGGCGTACACCTATCACTCTAGCTGAATCAGTTGGAGCACCCCTGGGATATATCAGCACCTGTCCTCCCCTGAACGGTATCTCATATCCTCTATCCTCCAAAGCTAAGACGGATATGAGGTTCTTCCTCATCCCTGGCACATAAAGAACATCTGACACCTTCAAGGGAGGTTTAGACTCCCTCTGAAATGTCAATGTTCCCACACTGACTGCTCTAACAACTCTGTCATCACCGAGTACTACCTCTATATCAGTGCCACTCTCTGAAAGCTCTGAGAAGTACTCACGGACTCTTGTCATATGACGTGAAGCCCCACTGTCCACATACCAGATACCCGAAGATGCTCCGCTAATCGAGGGAAATGCATGCTCCCTCTGAACCTCTATGGCAGATGATCCCGCACTAGAGGACTCACACGCAGTGAACCCAAACTCCTGGTCAAAACGATCTGCAAAGTCCTCAACCTCTGCTGAAGCTGCCATGCTCTGGTTCTTCCCCTTCTTCTTCTTCTTCTCTGGACACACAACTGCATAGTGTCCCATCTTCTGAAAATTCCAACACTTCACTTTGGAATAGTCCTTCTGTGAGTTATCCTGTTTACCTTTACCTTTGCCTTTGCCCCCACCATTGCTTGTGGAAGCCTGCTTCTTCCCTTTGCCTTTCTTGCGTCCTGCCAACGGTGCTACATCCTCATCCTGCTCAACTGGCTTGGCTGCCCCAAGCTGACCTTTCCTGATCTCTGTCTGAATGCAATCATCCCAAAACCTCTCCCATGTGGGAAGGGTCTCACGTGCACAAACCCCATCAACAAAGTTCATCCATGAATTGGGGAGGCCATTTACTGCAATCCGCACCAACTCGGTGGGTGGAATGGCCTCTCCAGTCGCTGCCAACTCATCTCTCACATTAGTAATCTTTGTGAGATATCCAGCTGCACTATCAGTCTTACCCATCTTAATGTTCTTCAGCTTCTCCTTCAGGACCATTTTCCGGTTCTCATTGGTACTCTGGTAGAGGTTGGTCAATGCTGTCCACATCTCATGAGCATTTCTCTTTCCTCTCACATGAGGAATGCAATGATCTTTGATTCCGTCTAGAATCAGTCTCTTACCCTTGTTGTTCTTTTTATTATATGCTGCCAACTGAGTAGCATTAGTAGGCACATTTACAGGGTTCTGTGCGGTATGCACCATTATGTCCCAGACTTCCGCCTCCTCAAAGATACTCTGCATTCTCTCCTTCAAAACACTGTAATTGGTATGCCCATCCAACCTATCCTCCACCCTCAGTCCCAAAGACATCCTGCTGTCCTAAAACTGAAAAATAGCACTGCTGTAGTAAAGGTAAAAATTCTGTTTGTGAAAAAATCAGCTTGCTGGAATTTTATGAGTGAAAAATCAGCAGGCTGTATTTTTCTCCTTGCTGTCCCAAACTGCTCTTTCAGCACTCAAGCTCTGATACCATGTAGAAATCTCTGTTTTCCCACCCCGGTTTTCAATTTCACCTTATTACTCCAAAATAGTTAAATGCCCTTTCCCACATCCATACATTTAACAAGCTGGAAAATAAATTTTGCTGAAAACACAAATTCTGGAAAAATTACAGAATGCTGGAAAATGCAGAAATAAATATCAGCACACATAAAACAATCATTCACACATTTTGACACATATATTTTTGGTCAACATGACCCTGGAAAAACCCCCTACAACTCTTGGGGAAAACCAGTTCGAAAGCTCCTTCTTATTTCCGGAAAATGCTTTTTTTTTTATAGTGAGAGAAATATTCAGAAAAAATCAGCAAACAGACTTTACAACTTATCTCGTTTTCCGTGCTTAACCACTGCCTCAGAAAATGTGCAAACAATAAAAACATAACAACAATAAATGATGTACGTCCTCCTCGATTTTTGTGCCAACTTTCAGCCTTGAATGCTGCTGTACGGCCTGCCTAGAAAAGCATGCAAGCTGCCACAAAATCTGCTATACGATTTTTCAGTTTTCGTGCAGAAAAAATAGCTGTATGGCTGTACGGATTTCTGCCTAGAAATGTGTGCTAAGGTACAGCCACTTGTTGTATGGCCTCCCTTAAATTCTACTCCTTGATTTCTGTGCAAACCTGTTGTACGGCCTGCTGTACAGCCTTGTTGTACAGCCTCCTTTTCTCGAAAATCGTGCCTAAAATTCTGCCTTACTGCGTCCAAACTCAACTGTATGGTCTTGCTGAAATGTCTTGCTGAAATGCTGCCTTGGAATGTGTGCCAAGCTATTGCCTCCTTCTCCTCACTGCCCAGAAATCTCCCTTGCTCTCTTGCTCTCCTTCTCTCAATCTGCTCATGAAAGAATGAATGACCTTTTCCTCCTTTTCCTCCTTTAACCTAACCCTAAGTGACTTTTGGGGAATCCCTAAATCCAATGGCTGAAATAGATTGAGATCTAGGGCTGAGATTAAATGCTCATTTAAATCTCACTTTCTATTTTTTAAGTCACCCCACTTTAATAAAGACCCACTTAGTCATTTATTTCCAAAGTCACTTTTCCTTTCTAATTTCACATTGACTTTATTAAAGTCACTTTAAAATTAGACTTTAGTAACTTTATCACTTAAAGTCACTTTTAAATTAGATTTGACTTTATAACTTTATAAAGTCACTTTAGTAGAAAAATTAAATTCTTTTGGACACTTTTCCCTAGGCCAAAGATCAAAGCCTTAGGGAACCACTCGTCCTCCGGTACCAAATTTCAACACTTTAGTGTATGACACCAGAGGATCGATAGAATATCACATACAGGAGACAAAGGTACAAAAGCAAGGAAAGGAAAATACATATTACACTTGACCTAGAAACCCTTGGGAAGGAGGTTGAGCAACCAAACATTAGAGATAATCAAAATGACAGAGAGAAAAAAGAGGAGGAATTTTCCCAAAGCCTCTTGAAGGCTATCAATGATATGTCCCAGGGTATTGACGAGTTGAGACAGTAGAACAATAATGATAACAATGGCAAGGGCATCCAGGGAGACATCCATTTGGGTGAGGGTTCAGGTACCTCGCACCACCAGGCCACAAGCCCACACAACATGCCTTACACCACCCAGGTTGACTATCCCTACGTTTTTGGCATCGGGTGCTGGAGGGAAACAGGGGTAGGAGCACATGCCCATGGGAGACTACTTTGTGGAGTACCAATCATATGGGGTCGATTTTCGAGAGGCCATCACCTTCAAAGACTTCTGCCAACTTAAGAGTAACAATAGGAGTAAGGGGCCGAGTGGGGGAGGCTACATGCATGACACTGATTTGTAGCTCACAATGGAAAGGTTATTCCTTCCAAATTTTGATGGCTCACCTAAGAGCTCAGCCATGGCGTGGGTTGAGAAGCTGGATGTTTATTGTCAACTTAACCAGATGGTAGAGGTGGAGGCAATCAAGATTGCCACTTTACACTTGGAGGCAGAGGCCCGTGATTGGTGGTTCCATGGATCGACCACTATGGGGCATGCAGGTGTTATCGCCTATGAGGAATTCACATAGAGGGTGTTGGAGTGCTTTGAGAGGAGCGACCCTGAGGAGCACTTTGGAGAGTTGATGCAGCTCAAGCAGACCGGTAGTGCAAAGACATATATCTCTAAGTTCCTGAGGATATCATTGATGGTGTCAGATTTATCTAAGGCCAGGAGCATCTTTTTGTTTTTGGAGGGGTTAGTAGAGTCCTTGAGGGGCTTGGTGAGTTCCAATAGGTCAATCACTTTGCAAGATGCAGTAGGTAGAGCCTAGGATTTTCAGGATGCACCCCTCACATTTTTGACTAAGAAGGGGGCATTCGCATGGACAGACAAGTCACAAACAACATTCAAGCACCTCAAAGAGGTGTTGAGCAGTTGTTCGGTGTTGGCTTTGTCTGATTTTACACAACCATTCACATTGGGGTGTGATGCGTCGGGTGAGGGCATTGACGTGGTATTGTCACAGGGAGGTCACTGGATAGCCTTCGAGAGTCAGAAACTCCTTATTCATGAGATGCTGTACTTGGTCTATGATAAGGAGATGTTGGCAATTTTGCATGCATTGGCCAAATTCCGATAGTACTTAGTGGATAATAGGTTCAGAGTGAAGACTGATCATAACAATCTTTGCCACCTTTTGGAGCAGAAGGGTCTCAATGACTGGCAACAAAAGTGGGTTAGCCAGATTCAGGCCTACAATTTCGACATAGAGTATGTCAAGGGCAAGCTGAACATACTGGCAGATGCCCTATCCAGGAGGCATGTGACACTTTCACTCATGAGCGTCTGCCATGATTGTAAGGCACAACTGTTGGCAGAGTACTCAAAGGATCGACAAGCTTGTGAGAACTTGGATGATACTCATGGGGACGAGCGCTGCCGGGTGATGGATGGTGTTATTTACTACAAAGGGCACATATACTTGATGCCTGGATCGCAGTTGAGGGGGAAGATACTCCACACAACACATGATTCACCACTTTTAGGACATCAGGGGTTCCTGAAGATCTACAAGTCGATCAAACTCAGTAAATAAGACATCATTCCTGCCAAAAATGAAAAAATGCAATGTAGAGTGGACCTTTTTTAGTGGGAAATAAGGGTAAAATAACATTGATGTGTAGCATCTACTTAAATTACTAAGTATATACCTAAACCATCAAGATGATATCATTTTTTGAGTAAAATTACGAAACATCTGGAACAGCTCAACATATAATTTATAGCCAAAGCATCAAGAGTTAGAATAAAGTGTTTAAATGGTCACAATAAAAATAATAAACAACGGAAATATCATATACACATGGATCATACATACTAAGCTAAATGCAGTAGCTAAAGCAACATCTTCTTATACTTAGTGTCCTATATGGACAAGGCAAGGTGTCATCAAACCTCTTCCATAATTGTTTCTCCAATAAGAAAAAAAAAATGTAAAGGTATAATTTACATAATCTAACATATACTAAATTTGTTTCACATGTATAACGTGATATTCTAATATGTGAAACATCTAATGTTAGGGAAATATCAAAATCCCCGTAGGATTCAAAACAATTTCATAAGCGTCTATTATTTTTATGTTCATAATGTACGTTCAAACTAGATAAACAACTTGTTATCCAAGTTAAAAACTAGTATCCTAAGTTCAATGGATATGACCCACATAATAAAAAATGTAGATATGCATGAAAAGTTAAGTCTTCTACTAAAGGAAATGTGTCCTCTACTAACTAACCAACATTCACCCTATAGGTATTCTTCATAATGTATTTGACCTAGCTGTAAGCTCACTCCCATTTTGTATAATCTCTTATCCTTTGAATTTAATTCAATGTGAATGTGATCAAAGGATATAACCCCAAAGATTTTAATAAAACTTATAGCTCTAATCATTTTTTGATCCAATAAAGAAGTATTTAAGGAAGTATAACCTTTTAGCCAATCTATAATAGCCTTTGAATCACTTATCACTTGTATGTTTAGATTGTTGAAGTGAGAGAATTAAAATAACTAACATAAATGACTAAGTCGTATTATTGTAGTATTTGTTAGGTAGTCATATTTGTTTTCCTAGACTAAAATAGTCATTTATGTTAGTCATTTTTAGTTGTATTATTTTATTATCCAGTCATATATTTTAACCCTATGTTAGTTGTTTTTAGTTGGGTCACTTAAGATTGCTCATTTTGGTAGTATTTCGCTTGGAAAAGCTACGGTGACTAACTTTTTTAGTCACCTAGTCACTAATTTCCAATTTTCTACTAGTGATAATGGTGACGATGATAATGATCATGGTGAAGAATGAACGAAAAACAATATTATTTATAACAAAGTATTCGGTTGATCTCGAAAATGGAGAATAATAAAATATTGTTGACCAAAATCTAGATCGAATTGTTAGAAATACTTTATTATATTTTTGGAGAGGAAAAATATATTAAAAATGGTCAAATACCTTTATTTAGAAATAATTGTCAAATAAAATGATTTATTAATTATTTCGCAAATAATAAGAAATGTGTGAAAATGAAATAATTATTAAATAGTGATTTATTTAATTGTTCCTAGGTGATTTAGTTAATGTGACAAAGAATAATTATCAAACAATGATTTAATAATTATTCCCAAAGAAAATTAAATAAATAATAATTTATTCAATTATTCTCATGGGGTTTTTTAATTTTAATCATAAATAACTTAATAAAAGTGATTTATTAAACTATTTCATACGGTGAAAGTGATTTTACTGTGGTAAAATTAAACCTACATGTATTTTGATCTGCCTAGTTAGAAATGACCAGGTTATAATTTTTTAGTCACAACACTTTCCGCATTTCCATCACACCTTTAGAGGCTTTCCTAGATATTTAGATCTCCCTCTAGATTTAGATCTCCCACTCGAGGACTTATTTTTGTTTATGTTTTGGGACCGTCCTCGTACAAGCAAGGCATCTCCATTCTGGCTCTCCATATTTTTATGTCTCATCTCCTCTGATAGCAAGGATGAGAATATTTCATCAAAATTCAAGGTAGTTGTATTGTTACATATTTCAACAACCAAAATATCCCACGAATATGGTAGAGAACACATCAAACTGATGCACTTTTCTTCATCTGAAATTTTAATATCAATAAATAAAAATTGGCTTACCATAGTATTAAAGGCATTCAGATTCTCTATCACCAATTCTCCATCCTTCATTCTCATGTTATACACTTTTTCCGTAGGAACATTTTGTTCACCAAAGACTTAGATTGGTTCAAATTCCCTAACTTGTCCCACAAAGCCTTCATGGTAGCTTCCCCTGATACATTCAACAATACTGAATCTGAGATACACAACCATATTGTGCTCTTTTCTTTCTGATCCAACTTTTCACAGTATTATTTTGACATTTTTGTTGGTTTAGTACCCGGATCTATTGTGATCCATTGATCTTTATCCACGAACATATCCTCCATCTTGAGCTTCCACAACTTAAAACTCTAACCATTAAATTTCTCGATCTTTAATTTTCCACTGTTCGCCATTTTCTTTCACCGCAAGGATCGATCTCATAGATATCCCACTAAACATGGTCTACTACAGACCTGAGCAAAACCACTCAGCAGCAAAGGCGTCCCCTTGAAGTTGAAATAGCTCTAATACCAAATGTAGTTTTTAACCCTGTACAAAAATTACTTGCAAACGAATTCTTAAAATAGAAAAATAAACAATGGCTAGAACATAAAACAAATATACACAAATATTTTCCCCTGGATCCCAAAACTGGGACTACCAGATTGATTTTTCATTATATTCCTTTCATTTTTACAATACATGTATATATACATGTCGAAGCATTCATAAACCCCAATCCATTAACCCTGGATAAGAACATAATTGCAGTTCCCTTGACTGCATCTACAAAATACCATGGGCAGAAAACCATCATGCCCAAAACGATGTGCAAAACCCATGCACAAAACCATGGGTAGGTTCTCCCACCTATTATGGGGTCCAAAAAAAAAAAAATCACGACGCACTGCCCCAGAAATCGTGTAGGGGGCCTACCTCCCCCCTACAAACCGTCCGACAAGGGTGGATTTCGCACCCCTTGTGACCCCCCTGCTACACCTGGCACAACGAACAGGGGGGGTTATCAACCTCCTTGTGACCCCTTCATGCATGCGACTAGTCATGGAAATAATATAAAAAACACCCAATGGAAGTCAGCCTACATTAGGGAAATTCAACCTAGCTTAAAGGTTATATATAAAGATGCAGTTTGACCTATTTGGAGCACTCACTCAACAAGTTTGATCTAAAAGGAAGAGAAGCAGAAAAAGAGAGTGAAGAATCTAGAGAAGGAAGAAGGAAGTTGGGAATACCAAATTCGAGTTTTTGGCCTATCGATCTCTCAAACATGTGAATTTTTTTGGAATTTGTTGGGGCCAAAATTCTAAGTCTACTGCAGGTCCGAAGTTCTGAAGCTGGGAGCTGAAACTCTGAATCTGGGGGGCGAAATTCTAGAATGGAGCTGCAATAAGAAATTTTTCACTTTGAGAATTTTACAAAGATCATTTATTGGAAGGTAGGGATAACTTGGTGGTTGGAGGAGGTCTTTGTCTAGGTCTAAGAGGTCTTGGATTGTTTCTTCTCGATTTTAATCTACTAGTGGAAGAGTTGGACTTGGTTTTCCCCTTGAAAGGGTTTTTCCCTGACTAAGTTCCTACATCTTGTGTATCTTGTTCTTGTCGTATTCATATACATATAATTTGGTAATTTCTTGATGAAAGATAATTTAATAAAGAATTAAATGAATCCAACATAATTCACAAGTAACTATCAAGAAAGAGGAATCAAACCCTAATTCCTATAAGCATTGATTTCTCAACAAGGGTTATGGTGTGGAATATAAACAATCATTGGAGTCCAAGAGACCTTGGAAGATGAATCCAATGATCATGGAAAATGTATTAATATGTATACCGTTGTGAATAGAATTCATTCAATAATTTACCTTTATATATATGTTGTTTATTTTCGTATTTGGTTTAACGATCTCATCCATGGTTTTTGGATTTTCAATTTCAATCCTTTCTCTAAATGAAAAATAAAAACAGCTAATGAACCTTTGTATTTTGGTTTTTTCTTCTTTCAAATATCATACGTATCTCAGCAAAATCATGAACTTATTTGAAAATTCATCCATGGTGGATTGTGCCAGCCTTAGATCATGAAACTCTCTAGATTTCTCATAAAAATATATTTTTGTTAAATATTTCTTTATAAATTCCTTTTTAAAAAGTTTCTATGTTAGATTTTTTCTTCTCATCCTCTTTATAGTTTTATTTTCCTCCCACAAAAAAGGTTTATTTACTAGTTCACTAGTATGTAACCAATCGAGTCTTCAAATTACTTGGAAACATGTTGACCTAAATTTAAATATTTTAACATATTTAGAAACCATTATTCTACTCCTTCTTTGGATTATCCATCAAAATTTGTAGGCCTAATCTTTTTTAATTCTCCTTGCAGCTAAGTTGTTGTCCTTTTCTTCTTGGACACAAAAGTACTACTTTCATATTTATGTTATTTTCCTTCATCAAACTCATGGGTATTACTTTCACAAGAATTTATGGAATCACTAGTACCAGTGGGTTCACTCATGATCTCTTCTTTTGAGTTTCTCATGTCTTCCTATTGGCTCTATTTTCTTCTAGCTTCCTTAGTAAATAGTCATTAATATCCTCTTGGTCATCCTTGGCTTTAGACATTTTTTCTCGATTGGCCTTTGTATTTTCTAAATATTCCTTCAAGCTACACATTACTTGTAGGATTTATGATTCTTCATTTTCTGTATTACCAATTCCTCCTCCCATCATTCAAATTTTAGTATTAGGCTCCTCACCACCCCTAGGTGACCCTATAAAAGGCTACCCATTGTTTTCTTAGCCATTCTTTATTTTTTCCTAAAAATTCTTTGATGATCCAGTCATGACATAAATAAAATAATAATAATTGTTTCATTTTATAAGGGCCCATAAAAGGTCCAATGTTGTAACCTAAATCTCTAATACCACATGGAATATACCTCATTATACACACTATTTTTTTATTATAAGAAGACTATCATTATTTATTAAATTCTATTCTTGGAAGTATTCCTCTTAAATCCTTTCTTAACTTATCCCAATAGCATTAATATATATTCTCTTCTTTTACACTTCCAAGGAGAAACCACCAAATACATCTAATTTAATTTTCAAGGAATTTACTCTCTAATGTAAAAATGATAAATTATAGTTTTTGATTAATATTTGTAACTTGTCCTTCTTCCCTTATCTCGGAAGTGCTAATTGAAAATTTTATTTTGATATTGTCTATTATCCAAATGATTAAGATGTAAAAGTTCATATAAGGATCTAGTTGTCCTACGAACTAAGGGTGGGCCTTAAGCTTATGTTATTTTAAACCTCATTTGACATGTTTTCTCCTTTCTATGTATTATACCTTGGTTTATAATTTTTTTCATGACTCTATCACATACATTAATCAATGACATCATATATAGCACATTAAAATAACTACCAATATATAAAATCTACCTAACCACACTACACCATTACATTAATTCAAGTTTTTGTATTATATGTTTCAAATGTTATTCTCTAGTGTCATATGGTATATTTATCTAAGCTTTAAATAGACTGTTCACCAAATTTTGACTTGATTCATTATTTTCCACATATTGATCGATTTT
The DNA here is from genome assembly GCA_034641835.2 of Pinus albicaulis. NCBI lineage: Eukaryota > Viridiplantae > Streptophyta > Pinopsida > Pinales > Pinaceae > Pinus > Pinus albicaulis. The sequence goes on from CM076579.1 coordinate 248,150,001, forward strand.
CATGCCACATTATGGGATTCAAACCCTAAGGTATAAGATGGTGATTTTTCCTGGATTGATCAATGATCCTCAACAATTAGGATTATTACGAAATCACAATGACTTCCTTCAGCTTCAATTTCACAGAGTCATTCTCTCATTTCGACTTTGTGCAAACAAGGCTCTATAAGTTCTTTAGCTCAACTTTTCTCCAAGCTTAAATCATTTATTTTGTGTTATTTGGTGTGCAATTCTATTTTAAAATCTTCTTTCCTTCAAGAGTTTTTAGTTACTCACTCAAGCACCATAATATATTCACTAAAAATTCATGGTTTTTACTTTTAGGGTAAATTATCCTTATTTACAAAAGTTTATATGCTAGAATATATCATGGGGGATTCACTGGGGAGAAATAATATACCACATGGGTTCATATTGTGGGAAATATAATGAGGAAATTTTTTTATAATATATAGGGGGTAAAATGTTTTTATATTGGCATGTATAAAAAATGGAGCTCAACGTTAATGAAAAAATATAAAGGGGTATAAAAAATGTTAAAGAAAAAATGGATACAGGTACAATATCTAGTGGAAGTAGGGATTTTTTAAATTGGGAAGGCGTATTGGGTTTGTATTGGTAGGGGGTTAAATAATGTGATTTTTAGGGATATTTTTCAATATGTAGTCAAATTAAGGGTATTGTTTAATATTCCACGAATGCACATGATAGGTCAGAGGTTCATTGAGTGAAACCCCCATGGAATATATACTTATTTTTCAAAGTGTATTTCGTTATAAATACCTCTATCTAATTATTATATCATTTGGGTCTATAGGAAATAATTTTTCCGGTTCATAAAATTTTGGTTATGGATTCATTTGAATCCTTCACCATTTGGTTTTGAACGTACATTGGCAATGTAAAATAGCTCAGTAAATATAATTCATTTCCTCTCTAGTAATATATATATATATATATATATATATATATATATATATATATATATATATATATATATATATATGGACACATCTATTTGCAAACACCGTCGAAGGAACATTGCCGCCATGATCAAGGATTTGTTGCGTTTGGTACAGGCTACCCCTGGCAGTACTTCTACCCCAACCTTGGGGCCACTCCCCTCTTCTAGAGCGTAGACAGGTTCTCAAATGACAGACATTAGTGGGGGGACTATGGCTCCCCCTCCTCTAGTTTGAATTCTAATGGAGCATCGGCAGGGGCTGACAGCGACCGTCAACAAAACTCTGACCCGTTCCCTGACCCAACTGGGGCGTCACCCATAGCGAAATCGCCAACAGAGTATGTTGAAGAAGCAGCAAAAGTCACATCCTCCACATGCATTCCCAATGCCACCACAAGAACCGTGATCGAGCTCCCGGCTCATCGAATCAATGGAAAAATCCAATACATCAAGGACCATGCACTGATAGGAAGTTCACGGGTTTCTGGCCTACAGAAAAATCTCTTCTAGGTTGGATCACCTCCAAATGGAAGCCTAAGGGCCATATCGATATGCAACTATGTGCCAAGGGCTTCTTCAACGTGATCTTCACCTGCATCAAAGACAAAAACATAATCTTGGATGGAGGGCCCTATTTCTTTAACTCTGCAGGCCTATACCTATGCAACTGGGTCAAACTCTTAAACCTGGATAAACAAGATTTCAATTGGGCTCCCGTTTGGGTCAGGCTCTACACCCTACCTCAGGATTATTGGGTTGAGCTAACCCTTCAGGACATCGGTAACTCTCTAGGAGAATTCATAAAAATAGCAGAAGAGACAAAGATAAAAAGGCATGCATCCTATGTAAGGATATGTGTATACATGAATATTGCAAAGTCTCTCCCTGATGAGGTAAGCCTACTTCATGATGACTATGAATGGATCCAAATAGTATATTATGAACATGTACCATTTAGATGCAGTAAATTCCGCCAGCATGGGCACCTATTTAGAGACTTCCCCCTAAATCAAATATCTGCTCTGACTAACGACTCCACAAACAAAGATACTGAACGGTTCACAAAAGTTGCTGGAAGGAAAAGGAATAACAGGAATTCAAATACGAACGAAAGCAAAAAGAACTCCAGCATCAAGTAACATCTTCTATGCCCTGGCCCAACTGATCAAGAATGAGAATTAAATCCCAAGAGACTCGGAGTGACCTTTGAAGGAGAAGCCTCAGACTTCGGAGACCCAACAAACCAAAATCCAACTGGAAGATCTACTAATACCCCAGTCCACAACGCGCACAATGGACATCTCAAGAAAAGGCAAAGGTGCATCCCTGGAATCAATTCCTAAAGAAATGGAAGAAGAACCAGAGAGCATCGACTACGGGGACCTCGACATCATGGGGTGGGAAGATGCATGCAAGCGGAAAGACTTTCTCTCAATTCCACAACAACAGATCCAGAAATTGATGGAAGTCCTCCTTAAAGATCAACAGATACCCTCCCTGGGCATTCAAGGAGGCACACTCTTGAATACTAAACTCATTCTGAAAGAATCCAGAAAACGAGGAAGAAGAACTGATATGCAACGACTGGTCCACTTGGGCAAAGAGCTAGTAGAATCAGGGCGATATCCCAAGTTAACAAGGTTCTAATTTGTAGTTACCAACAACCCTCAATGAATATCATTTCATGGAATATGAGAGGGCTAAATAGTCCCTCCAAGCACCAGTTAATCAATAAAATAACTACTGAGGAAAACCCCACAATTTTATTTATGAAAGAAACCAAATGCTCCAACTCTACTCTAGATACAATTTTCAAAAGACTCTGGAAAGGCTGCAACACCCTAGTTGTCGATGCAAGTGGAGCCTTGGGAGGCCTAGCGATTATCTGTAACCCCTACTTGATCACCCTAGAGAACATTCAAGCACATTGACACTTCATTCAAGCCTCCTTCCACCTCATTGGAACTAGCTTTCATGGACATCTCACGAATGTCTACTTCCCATAGTTAGTACAACAAAAAACATAGCTCTTAAACAGCATATCAGATCTCAACAACCAGCAAACTCACCCTCTCTGGATGATTGGAGGAGACTTTAACATGATCACAACCCTTCAGGATTAAAAAGGAGGAAGAGTCCATCTTGACTTGGACATCACCAAATTCAAGGACTTCATCCAAGGTAATCGTCTAATAGATCTTCAAACTTCCAATGGAATTTTCACTTGGAATAATCGAAGGGGAGGATCCCATCAAATTTCATCAATATTGGTCTGCTTCATCATCATGGAATACTTCATACACCTGGGAGGAGAACTCGAAGCCACCATCATCCCGACCTCTGGTTCTGACCATTGGCCGATCCAGCTCCAATGGCACAGACCCGATGCTCCAACACCAAATTTTTTTCTCTTTGAACAATTTTGGCTCAAACATCTAGGTTTCAAAGACCTTATCTCGGAATGGTGGGCTTCCCTTTATCAACCCCAGTGCACAAAAATGTATTAGTTCCAACATAAATTGAAGATGCTCAAAGGGAAACTGAAACTGAGGAAAAAAACCACCTTCGGCAATATCTTCAAAGACCAAAAAGATTTGGAAACGCAAATGCAGTAGCTCCAACAAAAAATCATCTCAGAAGGAAGATTAGCAGACTCAAAGACCTAGGAAAAGTAACTAATAGCCCAACTTGAAGAAAGAAGAAGTCAAGAATAAATCTTATGGAAACAAAAATCTCAAATAAGCTGGCTCAAGGAAGGAGAACGAAACAAAAAATTCTATCACTGATCCATAATTTACAACAAGATGCATAATAGAATCACAGTACTCAAGAATAAAAATGGGGATCGGATGGAAAAATATGAGGAAATCACAGAGGAACTGCTCAACCACTTCAAAGAAATCCTCAAAGAATCCAATACTCAGTGACAGGAATCCATTGAGAAAATCATGTAGCATAGTCCAAAACTAGTCAATGAGGATCATAACAGAATGTTGCTCAAAGCCACAACACTGATAGAGGTTGAACAAGCGGTTATCCAATTAAAAGAAGGGAAAGCCTCTGGGTCGGATGGATTTACTACCAACTTCTTCCACTTCTTTTGGGACACTATCAAAGTGGAAGTTTGGGGCATAGTGGAGGAATCGCGCAACACCCATTGGATTCTACCAGCTCTCAATGAAACTTTCCTTACTCTCATTCCAAAGTAATATAATTTTGCCTCCCCAAGTAAGTACAAACCAATAGCACTCAGCAATGCTATTTACAAAATTATCTCTAAAGTTATAGCTAACAGACTGAAACAGTTTCTTCCCATGCTCATCTCTCCAGAGAAAATGGGCTATGTTGAGGGCAGGTAGATCCTTGATGCAATCATTTTAACCCATGAGGTCATACACTCTTTAAAAATCTCAAAAAATCCTAGCATTCTCCTTAAAATTGACCTTTCCAATGCCTTTGACAAGCTTAGCTAAAACTACATAAAGTAAGTTCTTCTAACCTTTGGCTTCAGTCAAACTTGGGTTCGCTGGATCATGAGCCTGATATCCTCTCCCTTCATCTCTATCCTTGTCAACGACATCACCTCAGCAACTTTCAAACCCTCAAGAGGTATCAGGAAAGGATATCCTCTCTCGCCTTTCCTCTTTGTTCTTATGTCTGAGGTTCTAGGCCGCCTTATCAAGAGCTCGATATGATCTCATGATCTTCAAGGAATCCCTTTACACAATATTCCCCCCTTCTCCCATCAACAATTTTTGGACGACAACATGATCATGGGACACCCCTCTATGAAGTAATCTCGTAACCTCATATCCCTTCTCGACTGTTTCTCTAAAGCCTCTGGAACCATTGTTAACCCAGAAAAATCTAAAATTTTCTTCTTCAGTACGCCTCTTATCACCCAACACAACATAGCTCGCATCCTTGGCTTCACCACAACCTCACTGCCATCCAAGTACTTAGGAGCCCCTCTCACGGACTGAGCCATCAAACATTCATCTTGGCAAGAGCTATTGGACAAAATGGAGACTAAACTGTCCACCCGGACCCATCGCTCTCTCAACATTGTCGAACGCCTGGTTCTCATCGAATTTGTTCTTCAATATCTGCCCATATATCTCTTTTCTGTTCTGGTTGCACAAAAATGGGTCCTCAAAGCCATGCACAACCTTCAACAAAACTTCCTCTGGGGGGGGATCCAAATACAAGCACAAATGGACGCTTATTAAATGGAACGAAGTAAGTATGTCGAAAAATCAGGGAGGACTTGGTCTACAGGACTCGGAGCACAGCAACAATATCCTGGGAGCCAGTATATGGTGGAAATGGGTATCCAAATTGTTTGTGCTCAACCTAGTGTTCCTAAATTGAGTTCATTAATTGTCAACCAGGGTTGGTAAACTGCTGAAGTGAAGTGCACCATATGTGCCTAAGTAACCTCTTCCTACTTCGTTGTATTTAGTGTTTTCTGATGTTTTTGGTTTTATGGTTTTATGTTTGAAAAGGGAAAGAACTAAATGCTGGTGAAAAGAATTTGTTAGCCTAAACTATGGATGGAAAATAACAAATGCAAATACTAAAACACAGCAAAGCCTAAACTATGGCTAGCAAACAACAAATGCAAAGCTTGATAATGACTTCATTGCAAGGAAATAAATCACAACAAGAGCTTGAACTTATCCAATTCATTCATTAAAGATGTGTTTGAAGAACTTGAGAAATGGACAAGTTAAGTATAAATGAAGTTCTCCTAATTTAAACAATCAAACAATCAACTTACAATGCTACAACATCTTATCCATGGTTTAAAGGTTTATTGGAATATATTTGGAAAAGAACATTTGTAGCATAATAAGATTTCTACTCTAAACTAGCTTCTAATTATGTTCTCCAACTCAATTTAACACCACTAGGCCTCACTCAAAAGATATAGATTTCCTTTTTAGAATAGTCTTTGAGAAAAGGCTTGTTTGTGAAATGTAAAAAGGTTGCAAAATACTCAAGGTCTTAGACTGTTATTGATAGTTCCTGTCCATATGATGATGTTTGAATAGGAATTTAGAACAAGAATATTTTATAAATGAAGAAGACCGTAGTATCTAAAATTAACAACTAATACAATTTAAAATGAAATAGATAACAACTAAACTAAAATACTAATACAGTGAGCTAAGATTACACTAGGGTGCTACTAGTCTACAGTGAACAGTATTAAACTAAAAAGCCATTATCAAACTTGAAATGAAATGAAATGACAGGGCTGAATTAAATGCAATCTACCTCCGGAGTGCTCTAATTAACATGCAGCTAGTCTATGGAATTCTACAGCCTATCTTGTTCAGGACGAATGATATTTTGGAAGAGTTTGTAAAACAGTCCTGGCTGTATTATCCAATGCAATTGAACATAAACACACAGTTCGAAATGAAAACACAATTAAACTCCTAAAATACCACAGTTAATTCGCATTCATCATTAGAGGTATTTTGGAAGAATTCATTAGAACGAGACTAAACTGTAGCATTCAATACAAATGAACATAAAAACGCAGAATTCAGAAAATTAACTAAGCTAAGAATGAAACGAGAGTTACTTATCTAAATTAAAAACTCCTCGGGCAGTAGGGGCCCTCTACCACCAGAGTAGCATGCCAATTTACTTAACTTTGACTCAGCCCGTGCAATAAGACAATGCTTCTTTCATTAAGGGAGGATTTCTTCAAAATAGAGTATTCACGGTTCTGAAATCTAGCAGCAAAAGCCAAAAACTAACCAACAGTTTCTCGGTCTCCCGAGTCCTACTTATAATGAAATTACAAACTACACTTTGAGAAAAACAAGGATAAATGTCTTTCCTATTTCTAATCAAATCAAAACTCTTATTGACAGCCTCAGACTTCATTGCAGACACCTGTAGAATCTGTGTTTTAATAGGAGACTACCTCTTAGTTTGGGTGTCCCACGTGCATAAACACTTAGATATGTTTTCTCAGACTTTGTGGAGAGCAACGAATGATGAGGATGAAGTCTGGAATTCACCCATATGCGCCTTTCTTTGAGACGACACCTGTAACCCACTTAAACTCTAAAACAGCTGCAGAAAACGTGATCAGCTACGGAATGCGTGATCAGCTACGGAACACCTGTATTCTGTAGCTATTTGCAGAAAATTATTAAAACAGTAAAAATCATGAAAATACAATATGTTAATAAATTTCATGAAACCTTTAAGCAATCCTAATCATTCTTCATTGATTTTAGGCTTATTAAGTGATAAAATAATGATGAAATGAAGTGAAGGTTTGTAAAAGAGAAGGCAATTCTAGGGCTCAACACAAACCACACATACCGTGGGCGACCCTATGGACAACCAAATATGTAGGAACCTGGCCCAAGGAGGAACTAATCTGATTCAATATTGATCCTGGAGGATCCCAAATCTAGAAGGCAATCAGTCAACAAAAACATCTGATCCAAATCCATATCTTTTGGGAAGTGCGCAATGGAACTCAGGCTCAGTTCTGGGAAGATTCATGGCAGAAAATTCCTAGTCTATCCTCGATCTTCCCTGACCCCATCTAGTGCATGGTCTTACAGGCAAGAGAACAAAACCGTGTTTAGGATTTTTGGACTAATGAAACAACTCAAGGTTACAGGAATTGGCTCCACACAGACAGATGGCAGGAAGACTCGAACAATGAACAACACAAAGATATTTGGGATGAATTTAAAAAAAAAAGAATCAGAATGTAGCAAGGGCCAGACATACTCCCATGGGGCCACATTCCAAGCGGTATTTACTCAACCAAGGAAGCATACCACCTCATTCAACCACTTAATCCTAGCCCCACAAATTAGATATGGAAGAATATATGGACAGCTAAGCTCTGGCCCAAAGTAGCTACATTTCTATGGCTTCTAAGTAAAAGACATATCCTCACATGGGATAATCTCATTAAGAGAGGATTTGTGGGTCCTTCAAGGTGTCCCCTATGTCAGAATGACTTCGAAACCATCGATCACCCGTTGGACCTCTGCACCATATCCAACACTTTCTAGTACAACATTGATATTCTACGTATAAGATCCAATCGAGATCGGGGCAATATCACCAATACCATAAACAGGTGGCAGGATAATCCCTACTCTAGCAATATCCTAAATCGTCTCTGGCAACTCATCCCAGGCCTTCTCATATGGAATGTCTGGAAAGAATGAAATAGCAAGATATTTAAAGACACTACCTCAAATCAAGAGAAAATTTGGGCCAAGATACATAGAACCTTACAATAAACTCTTGCCATAACTCACTGGGGGAAGGATGAAATATTAACAACCTCTGTTGAATGCACCTTTTGGAACAATTGGCACATAAGCATTGTGCTCCCTGTGGAGAATCCCCCCCTGAGTTTTGGTAGGATCTGTGCACGTGAACAATGGAATAACCCCCCCCCCCCCCCGCCCCACGGCCAGTTTTTTCGAATGTAACTTCGATGGAGCCTCCAAAGGAAACCCAGGCGAAGCAGGATTTGGGGGCATATTCTGGGACTCTAGTGTCAAAACCCTACATGCCTACTATGGAAACCTGGGATGGGACAACAACAACTACACAAAGCTCGAAGGGCTTATACAGGTTATTTCCATAGCCATTCAGCTTAATTTTTTCCCTTTGGAGATGGAAGGATATTCGCAACTTATCATCCAAGAAGCCACCCGCATCCTCCATGGATCTTCCTCCACAAATATCTCCACCAGGTGGAGGTTAGCCAACCGTCAATCACCTTTAACAGCTGTTGCAGCATCACAAGGCCATTACTTTCCACCATGTGCGCAGAAAGGCAAATACCGTAGCAGATCTCTTGGCCAACAGAGGAGTGGAAAACCACTCAACACTCTACCACTCTAAATTTTCTCAGATTTAGGATGAAATCCTAAGTGAAAGCTGCCACACTCTCCTCCAAAAGGATCGAATTCCCCCAGATGCGGGTGACACGCTCCAATCATGCGAGGACGGATCCTTCCATGCTTTTGCTGACGATGCCCTGCAACGCCAACTTTAATCTGATGTGGAAACTCAATTCAGAAATCATTCATAACGATGATCTGCTGCACTTAATCTCTAGCCACACTCTGAACCACATGCTGTCACACTTGACCTGTCCCTCATCGCATTTGCGAGCGTGCCACAATCCCTCCCCTCATTTGCGCTCGTGCCTCAGGTCTTCAAAAAGCCCTGAATTCCCTCAATCTGTCATCCCTCTATTTCTCAAGCCAGTCTCTCGAGCCCTTTCTATAATTTCCCTTGCTATCTCGCTGCTGCTTCAGCTCCCCTGCGCACTCCCCCTGCTGCACACTCCCCCTGACGCGTGCCCTCTGTCACGCGCCCTCCTGCAGTGTGCTCCTCCCTCTGAAATTATTTAAAATATATTAGATAAATTTAATTTTTTTAATGAGTTTTTTTTACTAAGATAAAATTACATTTTAATAATTTATCAACATTTTTTAAATTTCATTATTTAACTATTTTAAAATGGGTGAAAAAATTTAAATCAAAATTCTCACCATTATAACTTACCAAAAATAATTCATAAGAAAAAATGTAAGTTTATTTACTTTTTAACTAGCTTATAAAAATAAAATTTAATTAATTGCACAATTTCATTTATTGATAAAGGAATTCTTCATAAATAACTATAAGGGTTAAATTTAGTGTAATTTGTTATAACTATGAAATCTTTTATTAATAAATATAAATATTTATTCAAAAATAAATGAAAGAGTTCAACAAGGTATTCATTTTTATTTATTTGTATGGTAATATAGTAGTATTAATAATAATAAGTTGATTTTAAGGTTATAGCTAAGCCTACATCAAATTGGCCTATGAGACTCTCTTATGTGTGAGACAAGGGACTTTGTACAACAATTTGACTACTAAATTCAGGAACGTGTAGATACCTAACCACTCTAAAATTTAACTTGAGAAGCACATGTTCTTAACCACTAGGCCCACTTAGGTTTTTTTGTGTCACAAAGATATATCACTTGGAGAATCAAATGCAAAATAATTTTTTAATGGATATGGATCCCTAATCAAAATTTTTCATATTGAAATTAAAAATAAAAACTTCCATTGGTTTTGTAGGACAATACAGTGTTGTCATGATACATTGATGCACTGGATACAATGCTTGGAGAATCCAACACAAACTTTTTCTAATTAAAATGGATCTAAAACAAAAATATTGGATTCATGTTCAAATGTAGCAATTGGTTCATACCTTTCAAAGTTTAATAATGAAACTAAGGGGTAGGGAACACTACCTATGCGACCTTGATTTTTTTAGGAAAATAATGAGAAAAAATCTACATGTTTAAAAAAAATAAAATAAAATAAAAAATAAAAAACATAAACATAAACAAATGTTCTTATTTCTTAAAATTTAAGCTTTCTTTTTTATAAATATCTATTAGGTAAATAAAAGAAAATTTTGGAACCAAAAATACCTCTAGCTATTCTTTAGCCTTTGGCAATGTTTTAAGAAAAATTAAAGAAAAAATGTATAGGAATTTTTTAATTATAATATTTTAATTTAACTTTTCCAAATATTTGTGATGAAATAAATGGTGTGCCTTTTTCATTGGAAAACACCGAGAACATTTTTTCATAAAGTCTAAGATGCCAAATTTTCATAATAAGATCGTTTGTTAGAATTCAAATTTAGATTCATATTTACGCCGTAAGGCATCTTATTTGAAAACAACTTTGCTAAGTGCCACGTTGTACAAGTCTGAAACGTCCGATGAAATGTTAGACGATTCAATAGTTTTACACGGTCTGATAAAAAAACTGTCATCTCAACTGATTATTGGTGTTTAACTGAATGACAGGTTGAATCGATTTACGTGCGCCTTCACCTTCATGACTTCTATCAAATATGTGAGCCTGCTGGTTTTTTTCTTGACCACATTCATGTCGCATGTATGGAGAAGGAAGCACGATCCGGGAAGGTAGAGTATGAAGACCCCCCTCCTGCTCCGCTTTTAGACGCAAACGAATTCTATCTCTGTTCATTCTACAGAGCCATCATAGCCGAGTTCATGGCCACGCTTTTGTTTCCGTATGTTACAATTGTCACAGTCATCTGGAATAATAACGATAAGAGTCGGTGTGGAGGCGTGGGCACCCTGGGTATCGCCTGGTCCTTCGACAGAATTATCTTTGTCCTCGTGTATTGCACTGCTGGGGTTTCAGGTGGTCATCTTATTATATTAATTACTGACTTTTTTCTTCCCTGAATTCGTTGATATTTGATTTGAGAAAACCGTATAATGTTGGTGAAGGTGGGCATCTAAACCCCGCAGTCACGTTTGGGCTTTTAGTTGCTCGGAAGGTGACTCTGAATTGAGTTATCTTTTACATGGTGGCACAGTGTTTGGGTGCAATCTGCGGGGCGGAAATAACACTAATTTGTGCACAAACATGAATAACACTAAGTTTTGATGGACCTCCCAACTCCTACACGACTCGAAATAGGTTTGTTTCTGTAAGTGCAATCAGTGGATATACTATTTTAGTTTTGTTTCTATGTGTAGGAGGATTTTTTTGAAGGGATGACAGTTCTATATTTCGTTTTGGAGAAAGTGGTGATTTCATAAGTCTTCTATCCATGAGAAAGTTCCATATGAGGATAGAATTCTATCGAAATGAGATTCCCATAAGCAGGAAATCGTCCTACCAGTTGAGGCTGATGAAAGCATGGAGACCGCACAGAAACTGCATATTTTGTCCCTTGATTCTATTGATAAAGAAATAAATAAAGCTATTTATTTTTTACAATTTCTTGAGGTGAAAATAGAGCCAGAGTCTTCGAATCTTATAGGTTATCCTTCCTCAAATGGTATGTCTTCCTCCTACCCATCTGTGACTTACAATGCTCCTACTATAATTTCCCCAACAACCTATCTAATGGCTCTACAGAAGTATTAGCAAGAAGTACCACAGAGGAGCTACTCTTGGAGAAAAACCAAGATATTTCCTCTAGCGTTTAGGCCTCCCTCAAGGTCAATGTGCCGAGTTTTTAGCATAGGAGATATATAGGTTTGAATTTTATTGTTCAATTTTTTTCTTTCTTCCAGCTTTGAGCTGGCAAAGCTTAGGGCATAGACATAATGCTAATAATTTTAGGCACCCAGGTCCTCAATGTATCATGGGTGCTACACATTGTGAACTTGCAAAACAAGCTAACATTATTTTTTTGGGAAATTTATGAAACTTTCTTTAGTTCTGTTGTATGTGCTTGTATTATTGAATTTGGAACTTGGTGTGTTAGCTTCTTGATTCATCTGGATAGTTTATGAATGTTTTCATATTTCATGTATTGGCTTCTTGTTTCATTTTGGCAGGTTAGGTTTTGTTTACATGCTCCGTGTACTGCCTCATTGTTTCATTTGGGAAGGTAAAGCTTTTTTTCGTACTTTTGTTAATGTTACTTGTTTGTGTTGTGTCTTTTTGGTTTTACGATTTGAATTGTTTTTCATTGTGGTGATTGGTTTTTGTTTGGAGGCTGATTCAGTCTAGTACTGTAACTGGGTTGTTTTGTTTCCTTTTGATTTAGTCTTCTCCCTGAAATCTTCTCCAGACGTTGTGCAACCATCCGCTCAATGAGGTGGATTGGGGGTGGGGGGGCTAATTCAGTGTCTAAGGGATAAGCCAATAAAACAGCTCTCGCCGTAGAGATGATTGGCACTTTGGTCTTGGTGAATACCACAGGAACTTGCCTAGCGGTATGTATCAGCCAAATTGTATGGGGTCTAAATCATAGCTCCGAATCGATTTTTCAAACCAGAGTTTCCATTAATTTATGTACTTTAGAGGAGCAGCTTGTTTTATTCACAAGTTTTACATCGTGTTATTAGAAACTATTCAAAGTCTATCTATTACGAAAACTAATTCTAAGTGAAATGAATGCATGTAAAGTTAAAATGACTATTTGTAATCAGTATAACCATTAAGATCGCTAAAAATTGAAGTAAGATGAGCTAGATAAAGTATTAAACAATTTTTGTATGCCAATTGACATGTAGAAATAACTAAGATATGATCAAAATCAGTTAAGTTAATCCACCAAAATGAGCAGGAAAAATATGTATAAATGTTGCAGCTAAATTAGTAATGTCATGCATATATAAAACAAATAAATTAATTGAAATAATAATGTTTAAAGAAAAAAACCAAAATTCAATAATAAACGTAAAAACGATGTTAATTATTTTGTGAATGTGAAATTTTTATATGGTGTTCATCTCACTTGTTGGCTATTTTTGTGAATTCCTGTAAGAACATTTTTTATAATTTTAGGTAATGATCTTTTTTAAGCATTTATATATACCTATATATAGTGTAGGTATAGTATTTTCTTTCTATTATTTTTTTTTAATACAATTTTATGTGTAAATTGTAAATGATCTTGATCTTGATAGTTTTGAAAAATACTTCAGCCTCTTTGCACTTAGGGATAAACGAATTTTCAGCTGCTTTATATTTAGGGATAAATTTTAATCAACATCTTGTAAAATTATAAATTTCTATAACTTTTCATTTTTACTTGTTACATTGTGGATTATTTATAATAAATTTATTATTTGACAATAAATCTAACGTATACTACATTATCATTAATCATTCAATGTTAAATGTCATTATAAAATATAATATTTTATTAAAATTAACTTTTAACTATATTCATAAAATCACCTTTTATCTATACTATTTAATTAAAAAATATTTTTTTTTCTCAAATAAAATTAAAAACTACTTATAAATAATTAAAATTTTATTTTTTTTAAACATAGAACATATTAACTACACATAATCACAAGTATATGCAAAAGTGAAATCCCATTCCCACTCTTTATTCATATTTATTGATATTAGGCTTTACCTTTGGAAAAAATGTTAGACATCTACTTCACCTACCATTTTGAAAATAGGTGAGAAGGAAAATAAGTAGAAAATTAATTAGCACCTAGCTGTTTGCATCAAAATTGAAAATTTGAAATTTGGGGTGTCTCAAATGTTGTTTGGTTTTGTGATCTAATTTAATGCTTTTGAAAATAATCTTTAAACAAATATGAAAAAGAATGTTGAGAATGGTTTTAGATTCTTCAAAATGTTTAATAATGCTAAATCCATTTCAAACATTAAAAAAAACCATTCAATTCTAGCAAGAATTTCACCATCCCTCCAAAATTATAGTCTCACAAAACTTTATTTTTTAACCGAAAAAACAATAAAAAAATGATGTTAAATCACTTGATTGAAAGGTATTTAAAATTGATGGAGAATAAAATTCCAAAAATTAAAATTTAACCATGACAAGTTATGTATAAAAAAAAATTAATGAAAATATCACCCCTTGACACAAATGATTCAATTAGGCTTTAGCCTTTGGAAATATGTTGACATATACTTCACCTATCATTTTGAAAATAGGCCAGAAGGAATACAAGTAGAAAATTAACTAGCATGGAGTTGTTTGTATCAAAATAAATGAAAGTTTGATGTTTGTGGTGTTTCCAAAAAATTAACTAGCATGGAGTTGTTTGTATCAAAATAAATGAAAGTTTCATGTTTGTGGTGTTTCCAATGTTGTTTAGTTTCCTGCCTTTACTAAAATTGACCAAAATCATTACAGATATCTTGCTTAGAAACTATTGGATCTCTTTAAGAATCTTATGGCGTTTCCTTTGCAACATCTGGTGATGGTGCAATTGCTAGTCTATGAACTCATTACAAACAATTTGATATCATTCTCTTATAATCCACTGCACTTGATGTGAGACATGGTTGGTCGATTGGCCTAGGATGGGGTCCAATACTTTCTTACATCCCTTGTGCTTCAGGCTACTCGATTAGTTTTGTTTTGGTATCGTTTTCACGATGTGTTTGGATTTTGGTGCATTTTGGTGTCTGGTGCATTTTGGTGAAGATCAGGTGCCTAGAAAACAAAAATAACAGAGGGTCAACCTTGGTCATTGATTCTTCTCAATGAAATATATTCAACACTAATAAACTCCGATATACGCTCCAAATCAAAACACCCTGGTTACAGAAACCCGTGACTAGTGATACAACTTTTGCCCAACAACTTTATTATGTTCTTAATTATGCTGTGGAGGTGATTCTTGAATAGAAACTACTAGTTTCGTGTGACTTCAAAAAAATCTCAGCGTCACATGACTTCATCATAATCTCTTGTATCCCAGTCCCTTCTTCTCCGTGGGCTACAATGTTAAAAAATTTAAAGACGGAGGAAATTCTTTTTCCTTCAACACACAGAGTTCACACAAAGTTGCAGAGATGACTTAATCCAAACCATACAATTGCGGAAAACAAATAATGAAGGTCTTCCTCTAAATACATAGTGACAGATATTAAAATCGTAACTATAGAATAGCATAATTTTACTCACGGTGAAACAGAGTAAAACAAAGTGTTTCCGTAAGAACGATACGTTAAAATTTTCACAACCAAATCACAACTAGCAATACTTTATATTATAACTTACAAACATGAAATACATTCACATATCAACTTACAAACATGAAATACATTCACATATCGAGGTTGCTGATTTTCACAACCAAATTGAAACTAACAATACTTTATATTATAACTTAAAAACATGAAATACATTCACATGTGGAGGTTGCGGATTTTCACAACCAAAGCACAACAAACAATACTTTATATTATAACTTCAAAACATGAAATACATTCCATTAGACTCATACAAACATGTAAAATCAAAACATATATATCTGATACATTTAATTCATGACAGACAGAATTTAATACACAGGATGGGCGAACATGAATTTTTGAATTTTACAGAGTTTGCATGAAGTAAACAACCCTTGTGGATTAAATATTTGCCCATATGCTTTTACTAACCATGCATTAAATTTCTATTTGAATTTTAATTAATTTACTCTTGCGGATTTTCTCAAAAAAATCCATCTCTGCAAACTCTTTGAATTTTACAGAGTATGAGTGAAGTAAACAATACTTGCCCATACATATTTACTAACCATGCATTAAATTTCTATTTGAACTTTTATTAATTTACTTTGTTGCGGAATGGGTAAAATGTACTTTGCTCATAACTTTTCCTTTTATGCAAACTCAACCTGCAACCTGCAAAACATTTAATATGGTATTGTTGTTGTCAGAAAATTAAACGCGGTGGTTGTGATTAATTTTCCAACACTCCCCTTTAATTGCAACTGTCGCCATTGACCATTCCCAAGCAATCTCTGAGGTAAACAAAATTTTCACATGCCAATGGCTTTGGGAAGATGTCTGCAAATTGTTCTTCTGGCCTGCATTTCTGCAACACAATCTCATCGTTGTTAACTAATTTTCTTATGAAATGATATTTGGCATCAATACGCTTTGTACTCTTGTGAAAGATAGAATTCTTTGGCAGTGCAATTGTTGAACTTTTGTCACAGAAAATAGTGGTTGCTCCATCTTGTTCATGACATAAATCCGGCAACATCCTTCTCATCCAAACTGCTTGACACGCTGTTGTTGTTGCGGCAACATACTCAACTTCTGATGTTGACAATGATACTATCAGTTGCTTCTTGGAAGCCCATGAAATGCTTCCCGAACCCAAATGAAAAACAGATCCTGACATGTTATTTTTGTCATCAACATTTCCTGCCCAATCACTGTCAGTGTAACCATCCAGCCTAAAATCATCTGTTGCGGAGTACAAAATGCCATTCTCCTTTGTCCCATTGACATATCTTAAAATTCTTTTTGTTGCTTGTCAATGTGTCTCTTTGGGTGTCTCCATGAACCTCGACACCAAACTCACTGCATACATTATGTCAGGCCTAATTGCGGTCAAATACATTAGGTTTCTCACCATACTTTTGTATAATGTCGGATTGACATTGCTGTTGCAATCTTCCTTTCTCAACTTCGACCCCATGACTGTCGGAGTTGGTGTTGGTTTGTTGTTTTGCATACCAAACCTATCTAAAATTTATGCAACATACTTTTCTTGAGAGATAAAAATCTCATTTTATGTTTACTTCACTTCTATGCCCAAAAAATATCTTAGTAACTCCAATTCAGTCATTTCAAACTCACTTTTCATGACTGCTTTGAAATCAGCAATGAGGAAATCATCACTTCCTGTAAATATCAAATCATCTACATACAAAACAACAATAAGAAGCTTACCGTCACTTTCTTTGATGTAGAGAGTGGGTTCACCGTCACATTTTTCGAACCCATTATCCATCAAGTAAGAATTTGTCCTGCTATACCATGCACGCAGTGCTTGCTTCAGCCCATAGAGAGCTTTCTGCAACCTACACACCTTGTCTTTTTGGTCTTCTATCTCATAACCAGGAGGCTTCGCAACATATACATCTTCTTTTAGCCCTCCATTCAAGAACGTTAATTTTACGTCCATTTGATACACTTTCCATTTATGTTGCGCAGCAATCGACAACACTGTACGCACTGTCTCCATCCTTGTGACTAGCACAAATGTCTCCTCATAATGTCTTCCATGCTGCTACTTATATCCTTTGGAAACTAACCTTGCTTTATGTCTTTCAATCTTGCCTTCAATGTTTCCCTTGGTCTTATAGACCCATTTCACTCCAATGACTTATTTTCCTTGCGGAAGGTCCACTAACTCCCATGTGGCATTATTTTCTATTTCTCCTATTTCTTCATCCATTGATGCAACCCATTTCTCTTCTTTGACTGCATCATCAAAATGGATCAAGTCATCTACATGACAAAATAATGCAAACAATGAATTCAGACCAGCATTATTATCAGCTTCATCTTGCTCATAAATTTCATTTAAATTTCTAAATTTTGGTCTTCTTATGCTTGGGGAAGATGGGCTTGGTGTTGCACTTGAAGTAGATGGAGTTGTGGGTCCTTCTAGTGTGCTTGGACAAGCACTTTCTTGTTTGTGCAACGTTGTCCTATTATTTTTTGATGGTGTCACATGTTGACTGCTTTGTTGAGCTTGTGTAGGTGGAGGAGGAGTCATCGTTGATGAATTACTTGTTGCGGTCAATTCCTCTTTATCTTCATGTGACATACATGTCTTCACATTGATTGTCTTCTCTAAACTTCCATCCCATGCTTCCTCTTCTATGAATTGAACATCTTTGTTGATTATTACCTTCTTGGTTGATGGATTGTAGAGCTTGTATGCCTTGGATTCATCACTGTACCCAACAAATATACATTTCTCCCCCTTGTTGTCCAACTTCTTTCTCAACTCATCCGGGACATGTGCATACGCCACACACCCAAACACTCTCATGTGAATGACACCTTGCTTTCTTCCACTCCATGCATCTTCAAGAACTCTATTCATAAAAAATTTGGTTGGACACCTATTAATGATATACGTTTCCCAAGCGACAACTTCAGCCCAATAATCATTTGGCAAATGCTTTGCCTTCAACATACTCCTTGCCATTTCCATAATGGTCATATTATTTCTTTCCGTGACACCATTTTTCTGAGGTGTATACCTTGTTATAATTTTTTTGTGAATTCCATGCTCCTTAAAAAAACGTAGGAAGTCACTTGAGATGTATTCGCCACCTATGTCAGTCCTCAACACTTTTATGTAGTGTCCACTTTGCTTCTCAACAAGAACTTTGTAGTGGCGGAAGTGGTCAAACACTTCACTTTTATGTTTTAAGAAGTAGACCCATGTCTTCCTTGTGTAGTCATCTATGAAAGTCAAAATGTAATGGTTGCCACCAATTGATGGTGTTTGCATTGGTCCACATAAATTTGAGTGGAAATTTTCCAAAGTTGTTTTTTCCCTTATAGACTTTCCTGCTGGAAATTATTCTCTATGTTGTTTTCCCAAGATGCATCCTTCACATAGGATGTCCGGTTTTTCTGAGTGGCAATCCCTTCACCATGCATTTCCTATGCAACAAATTCAAACCTTCGAAGTTGAGATGACCAAATCTCAAATTCCATAACCAGTTTTCATCTTTAATTTCTACTTGAAAAATTTCTTGTGTGACAGCTATAACCTTCTTTCATTCTCTTGTGAATTCATTAATATTTGTGCTTGAGCACCTTCTTCCTTCAAGTTTGATCTTAGCTTGAGAGGAAACATTCTATTGTTTGTCATATTAACTTTTGCAATCAGCTGTCTGCTTGGAGGCTTATCCAAGATTGTGCACACATCATTCTTGAAAAACACATTGTAGCCATTTTGCATGAGTTGTCCAATGCTTATGAGGTTATGCTTAAAACCAGAGACAAAGTAAACATCTGACAGGAAATTCTTCTCTCCCTTCTTGGTAAGAATGTCAACTCTTCCTTTTATCATTACAAAGACTTTTCTATAATTCCCTAATGTCACTTCAGATTTCATGCCTTCATTTAAATTGGAAAACATTTCTATGTTTCCAATCAAGTGGTTGCTACACCCTGAATCTAAGAACCACACATCCCCTTGTTTTCTTATGCTACATTACACACTAAAAACATGTTATCATGGTTCTGATTTTCCTTTATGAAATTTGCACTTGGTTTGTTACTTATGCTATATTGCTTCTTTCTACATTCATTTGCATAATGACCATACTTCTTACAATAATGAAATTGAACTTGAGATTTATCATACCTCTGACCTTATGCTTGATTGTGGCTTGAGCCTTGACTTAGATTTTGATTGATGCCCCTTCCACTTGAGCTTGAAGAGTTGCTTCTCCCACTTCTGTGTGGGATTATTCCTCTTCCTCTGTAATTTGATCTTCCTTGACCAAATGAAACTTGTGTCTTAAATGAATGCTCCAATGAGGATTTCGTTCCTCTGTTCAATTTGTGTTCATGAGACATCGATAATGCCTGAAGCTCATCCACTGAAAGTTGTGAAAGATCCTTTGTCTCTTCTATTGCCACAACTATGGCATCAAACCTTGATGGGAGACTTCTCGGAATTTTCTCAACTATTCTTCTTTCCTCAAATGTCTCACCATGAGACCTTATTTGGGTAACCAACCCAATTACATATGTAAAAAATGAATCTACATTCTTAGACTCTTTCATACAAATTGTCTCAAATCTCTTCTCAGCATTTGTATTTTTGTTGTCTTCACCTTTGTCATGCCTTGGTAAGTTGTCTTGAGGGTATCCCATGCTTGCTTGGACTTCGTTTCTCCTGCAATCCTTGGGAAGATACTTTCATGAACTGCTTGAAAAATATAGAAGAGGGCTTTGGAGTATTTCTTCTTGTTGTCCCTCAACAATCTCTTTCTTCTTGTGTCAAAGCATTATATGTTGTTGCATCTGTTGGTTCTTGGAAATCATTCTCCACCAATTCCCAAATATCTTGAGAAGAAAACACAGCCTTCATTGTTATAGCCCAATAGTCGTAATTTTTCCCATTGAACTGAGGTATTTGTGGATTAGTCAAGCTTGTGATTTTTGCTGCGATTTTCACTATGTAAAAACTTTCTTACTGTGTAAAAATTTTCTCACCGCTAGAGAATAAGTTCCACAAAAAAATTTCGAACTCCCTTTTAATTTATTTTTAACTTCTTAGTAAGAAAACTTCATTTTATTGAAATTTTAAACCCGCTCTGATACCATGTTAAAATTTGTAAAGACTTCTTTTTAACTTCTCAGTAAAAACACTTTCTTTTACTGAGATTTTAAACCCGCTTTGATACCATGTTAAAAAATTTAAAGATAGAGGAAATGATTTTTCCTTCAACACACAGAGTTTCGGAAATGAATGATTTTTCCTTTTAACACATAGAGTTGTAGAAATGACTTAATCCAAACCATACAGTTGTGGAAAACAAATCATGAGGAAATGACTTAATACCATACAATTGTGGAAAACAAATCATGAAGGTCTTCCTTTATGAATAAATGACTTAATACCATACAGTTGTGGAAAACAAATCATGAAGGTCTTCCTCTATGAAGAAATGACTTAATACCATACAGTTGTGGAAAAAAAATCATGAAGGTCTTCCTCTAAACACAGTGGCCGAGATTAAAATCGTACTATAGAGGAAAAAATATAATCAAATAATTTTTCTCATGGTGAAACACAGTAGAACATAGTGTTGCTACTTGAAAATTTTCACAATCAAATAGCAACTAACAATACTTTATATTATAACTTCAAAACATGAAATACATTCACATATGAAAGTTGAGGCTCCAGTAAAAGAACTATTCTTAGTGAGATTTACATTCACTAGAGGTTGTCTAGTAACACATAGTAAAACCTATAACTTTTACTAACATTTACATTCACTAAGGGTTGGGGAGTAACAACCTGTAAGAATTGTTTTCACCCACCCATCAAAATTTGTTCCATGATTTTCTCTTTCTTGTTTTTCCTCACTTACATGGGCCACATTACATTAGACATTTAATTCACGACAAATTTAATACAGGAGATGGGTGAACATGACTTTCTGAAATTTTAGAGAGTTTGCCTGAACCCATACACTTTTACTAACCATACATTAAATTTATGTTTGACTTTTAATTAATTTACTCTATTGAGAAATGGGTAAAATGTACTTTACTCGGAACTTTTCCTTCTCTTCAAACTCAATCCCAACCTATAAAACATTCATTGTGGTATGGTTGTATTCAGAAAATTAAAGGGCTCGAGTATGACTTTCTGGAGGGGTTAGAGAATTACAAGATCAATTATTCGTGTTGGAAATTCGAAACAATCTTCACTGGAGCCTTAAAATATCTGTTGATATTGTATGTATGAGAAATCTTGATTGCGTAGTTTATGAAAGAGTCTTTGAATTTCTGTTTTTCGTCTTTTGGAGCTGGGTCTCAAGGATTCTGACTCAGACCCGAGTTTGCTTGCCTCCTTTCACATTGTAGAGCCAAAGTAATTACATCTTTACTTAGCACCTTTTTTGTCGGGTTGTCTGAACTATCGATGGGGGAAGTTCGTCGCTCTCTCCTGGTCATTGAGAAAACCTTGCTAAGCATAACCAGAGAGCAAGTCACTGAAACTTTTAAAAATTAAAGAATGTAAATGTGAGGAAAATAGATAACATGACAGTGAAAATTTTGAAAATCCAAAAATGTGGATGGAAGAAGAATATGGTAATTGAAACATTCAAGGGTTCATATACCACACCTTTCGTATGAAACTCTACAGTCTCCACAGACTCTGAAACTTCCATGTCACTTCAAGGGAAGAAACTGTGATAGCGACAAAGGTTTGCATAATCTCTTTTCCCTGAATTTATACTCTGAGATCGATGCTCCTCCCTTTGCGTGTTGTTGTTGATATTCACAAGCATGAGATCCTTGACCACCATCCTAGTTCACTTTAGTTTGTGGGAAATAAAAATCCTTTCAATTACTGCATGCAGAGACGGCTTTGACCGTTATAAGCCCAATTATGCTGAGGAAGATGATCATTGAGAGTTTTACAAGTTTCAAAGACAAGCACAGAAATTTGAAAGGTTTTTCAAATTAAAAAAAAGAGAGTAGAGGGTAACATACTAATGAGGGAGACAGATACAGGCTGTGTGAAGTATTGTGACAAGACACATGCCAGCAGAAGGCTCTGGTGACCAGCGTTCAAAATTGAACACGTCACAACCCGTCCGTAGGGGTGTGGCCCGTCTCAGAAAAGGGCGATGTTAAAATTAGCCGTAAAAAACATGTTAGTTTTTATTTCCACTGGTTTAAAAGTAAAAATAATAATAATAATATGTGGAAATGCCCCCTGACAGGCTGCCGATGGCTGGATAAATTTATAGATATCTCCGAACAGTATTGGACCCCTCGTTGCACTTGCATTGCTCTCATTTCCAAAATCGTACGCAGCCATTGTTTGAATGGTCCATTCTGGCAATTACTTCCGTTGCTCTCGTTTCCAAAATCGTACGCAGCCATTGTTTGAATGGTCCATTTTGGCAATTATTTGCATTGCTCTCGTTTCCAAAATTGTACGCAGCCATTGTTTGAATGGTCCATTCCGGCAATTACTTGGAAGACACGTTAAAGTCATTCACCCATCGTTTCAATGATCAGTGCCGACAATCACTTTGAAGTGATACGATTTTGTAATTAATTGCTATGACTCCCTTGCTACTTAATAAGGGAGTAAGCTATAATGTGACTTTTTGGAAAAACCGGTCACCCAAAAAGTGCATTTTTCCGACATCTCTTGGTATTTGTGCTTCCTCCCGTATTCATCTTTCGGTTTTACCCATCCAAACGTCGTTTAATGATCAGTGCCGACAATCATTATTTTTGCACATAGTGCATTGAAGATGGCTGCTTTCTCATTCCACAAGCCTTAGGTTTAGACGGTATTGTACTTTCGTTAATGTCATAGAATAATGTCTAATCTCGTGGACGAGCGAGGCGAACAAACTTTGTCTGTGGTGAAGAAATATGACCGCGCCTAAAAAACCGCATCGGCTATGAAACTAAGGAGCAGGCATGGAAGGATGAGGTGGCATTTTTCAAGATGAGCCATCTAAAGCAGAAAATGATCAACAAGTTCATAGTGGAGATCCCTGTTTTGGCCCAGAAATTTATTCAAATTCAAGGGAGAGACATCAATGAATCTTTATTGACGGTTGTGAAGTGAAGAAAATAGTCTCCATGCTATAGGAACAACAGGCGGAGCTGACCAATCTGCCGCAACATCTTTGAGTGAGGCCAACGAGTTGTTCTACAAGCCATTGAAAACAATGGAAGAAAATCTCATCAAAATTCTTAACAGTATTCTAAAGTTTGTCCAACGTCATTAACCATGTATCGTCTTTCTTAATTTCAATTAATAAAAGGGTTTTGTATATATTTTCAAATCCTAATTTTTATAAATCGTACATGTTTTAATTTCAGTGAAAAGTTTTTGTATATTTTCAAATTGTAATATTTTTTAGAAATCTTAAATGTTTTAATTTTTTTTGAAAAAAATAATATTCCTAAATATTAGATCCATTTATTAAACGTATTAAAATTATTTTTAAAATTATAAGCGGAAAGATAAATGTCTCATCAAACTTCTCTTTTTGACAAAGAAATTTAGACGTTTAATTTCCTTTTTGTTACTTCTAATTTTTAGGATTATATCATTGGATATTTTAATTTCCTTTTCGTTACTTTTAATTTTTAGGATTATATCATTGGATATTTATTAAAAGTATTTATAATTTATATAAAATATACCTTTCGACTTAACGCAGACGTTTTATCAAATCAATTATTTTAATCAAAAATTAATATTTTTTTTCTTTTCATTAATTTGATGATAAATTTAATATTTTATTATATATACAAATTATATTTAATAACATAAAAATAAAGATTTATTATTTTGATAGAAACTTAATATTTTATTTTTAAAATTTTACTATATAAATTATACTTAACAATATAAAAATAAACATCTATAATTTTGATTAAAAATATAAATATTTTATTTGATTAACTATTTTGATTAAAAAAAAAACAATATTTATTTCATTATCATGAATTTGGAGGAAAATTTGAATATTTTAAGGCGTTAAAGTAGTTTAAAACTTCTAGAATCATGTGTGATATGATTGAAAAACTCAAATTCTAAACTTCACAAGATTCCATAAGTTCTAAACTACATTCTAATATTTTATTTTTTAAATTTTAATATGTTATTTATTAATGAAAATTTTAATATTTTATTTTATTTTTATAAATTAAATTTTAAACCATAAAAATAAAAATAAAAAAATAGATAGAAAAATATAAAATTTGAATAAAGAAGTTTTTTAAAAATATTTTGTTTTATAAAAGTTTATTTTATTTATATATTAGTTTAAAAATTAGATTCTATTATATATATTTTAACAGAAATATCTCATTTAAGTAGTTGAGTAGCTGAATATTTTTTAATTTAATTTTATTTTTATTTCAATTCTAATAAAAAAAGGAACATTGTTTCATTTAATTTTTATTTTATTTTTTAATTTTCATCTCCTAAAATTATATTTAAAGTTGTAAAATTATGAATTATAATTTTGGAGAATAAAATATAAAACTCAAAAACAGTTATAATCAAATTACCATAATACTTAATGGTTACACAAATATGTATAAAATTGCACAAAGAAAGGGAGCCCCGCTTTGGTGGCCCGAAGGCCATGCGCAGGGATGTAAAGCAGTGTGAGCCATGCCCGGGGGCCCAAAGGTCATATGCAGGGCTGTAAAGCGGTGCACCACTTCATAGTCTTACCCATAGTCCTTGGGATCTTGGGCATGGATCCTCTAAGCAATTGTGTGGGAAACCATCTTTTTATTGTTTCTAATAGTTTATATATATATATATATATATATATATATATATATAATTTGTTTTTGTTTTTGTTTATATTTTTATTTTTATTTTCTTTTCTAATAATTTCTATCCAATTCTACTTCATGAGAATAAATCAATTCAAGAATGACTCGCTAGCTATTGGAGAAGTTACTGCTCACAAGGAGCTCACTCTCATTTCTCTTAGAGGTCTTTCAAGACCTTCAGATATATTTACCACCACCATTCTCAACAATGACATGATACCTAGTTTCTATAAGTTATTGGCTAGATGCACTCAAGAAGAGATAAGGATGATGGAGATAGATAAGCCCTCTAATGGAAATGAACCTATTGCTTTCTTCGCTCATCTGAAAAGGAAGAATGTTGTTGGTCCAAGAAGAAAGACTCAAGGATCTAAGAAGCGGTTTAAAGGAGGAAGAAAAGGAAGTTGCTACAATTGTAACAGGTTTGATTACTATGATAGAGAGTTCCCTCACAAGAAGAATCCTCCTAGGGATGATGGCAACAACAACAACAACAATTACAAAAAAAATGGAAATCAAAGAAACAACATGTTCAACAACAAAGGAAAGACAAATGTTCCAATTGCTCGAAATGGAAATGGTGGACCTCCTAAAAGGACAAGAATTCCAGGTATAATGGAAGTAATGTTGTAGAAAAGCAAAATGAATCTATCTTATTTATGCTCTATCTACTGCCTCTCCTGTGGATACTTTGGATCATTAGTTGATTGATAGTGGAGCCTCGAGCCACTTCACTCGATACAAGGAGGTCCTCTCAAATTTGGTTGAGAATAAAACTAATCTAAATATTATACTTGGAGATAATTCCACCTACCCCTTGAAAGGGATAGGTATTGTCACTCTTCACTTGAATCAAGGTCAAACAATTAATCTACAAGGAGTGTTGTATGTACTTGATTTGAAGAAGAACTTGGTGTATATTTCTATGATGGAAGATAATGGCTTCAAGGTAGAATTTATTGATGGAAAGGTATGTATTTGGCATAGAAACCCTAAAGATGCATTTACTCTTGGATTTAGGGTTGATGGTCTCTATCAAGTTGGTGGAAGTCCTTTGTGATATTTAGCGAGTGATACTTCTCTTCAATGTGAATTATGGCACCAGATATATTCCCACTTACATTATAAAGCCTTACCTGGGGTAAGGAAGATGGTCGCAGGTATGCCAGAGTTTAAGATGAACCAGAAAGGTGTTTGTTAGGGTTGTGTAGTTGGGAAACATAGAAATGGACCATTCCCTTCTAGTGAAAGAAAGACAATTGATATTCTTCAATTGGAGCCCACATCAAGCTTTGGATTTGAAGACACCTGAGGAATTATTCACTGGAAAGAAAATCGATGCTTCTCATTTTAGAATATTTGGTTGTCCGATATACTTTCATTTCTTAAAGAGAAAAGGAATATGTTGGAATCTTCTGGGAAGACAGGTATATTCGTCGGCTACAGTGAAACTTCAAAGGAATATAGAATCTATGTACCTAGTCAAAGAGATGTGGAAGTAAGCCGATATTTTACCTTTGATGAAGACACTTCCCTCGAGAAAGCCAATGATCTCCCTATCCCAAGGAAGGACAGTAATGATGATGCTAAAAAACAAGATGAACCTCCGATGGATGAGCATATTCCCAATGTTAATGGTGCAATAGTTCCTATTTATGCACCTCCTGATGATTCCTCCACCTTAAGGACAAGACTTCTATGGCTCAAAGATACTATTGAAGATGTTGAAAAACATACCGCTCCAAGAGGGACAATTTGCGAAAGTAAGAAGTCGAACAGGTATCAAGGGTACTTGGCCACCATGAGTACTATTGTTCAAGTTCAACATTGCACATTCAAAGAAGTCGTAAAGCACCAAGTATGGAAATATGTATTGAATGAGGAATATGAATCGATCATGAAGAATGGTGTTTGGGACGTCATGCCTATATTAAGGACAACTTCATGGTCACCTCGAAATGGATTTATAAAATTAAACATGGATTTTATGGAAGCACTGAAAAATACAAGGCCAGGTTCGTTACTCAAGGCTTCTCTCAAAAGGAAGGAGTGGACTATGACAAAATATTTACAAGGGTTGCTCGATACACCACTATCTGATCTATAATTTATCTTGCTGCAAATCAAGGATGGAGCCTACATCAAATGAACATCAACATTGCTTTCTTGCATGGCTCGCTTAAGGAGGAAGTATACATCGAACAACCTCAAGGCTTTGAAGTACAATATCTAAGGACACATGTAGGGTTGAAGAAAGCCCTCTCTAGGTTGAAGCAAGTCCCTAGGGCTTCGTACAAAAGGATTGAAAATTATCTCATGAAGTTGGGGTTTACTAGAAGCTATGTTGATCCAAACCTTTACTTCAAGGTTGAAAAGGACATGCCTCTTATCCTTTATGTTGACGATCTCTTTCTGACCGGTGCAGACCCTGTCATTTATCAATGCAAGAGGGATTTTACTTCTAACTTCAAGATGAAGGACCTAAGAATGATGCTTTACTTCCTAGGCTTGGAGGTCTCGCAAAATCCAGGTGATATTTTCCTTTCTCAAGGGAAATACATTGTGAAGTTGTTAGAAAGATGTGGGATGGTGGAATGCAAGTCTTTGTTTACTCCAATGGAACTCAACTTCAACAACCTACGTGGACGTGCTACCAGGCTTGGATTGGAAAAACCTTCTGAATATAGACAAATTGTGGGGGGCTTAATGTTCTTGGTAAACACCCGATTGGAGATATGCTTCGCTGTAAATATTTTGAGTCAATATATGGTTGAGCCTGATCACATACATTGGGTTCCCGAAAATAATATCTTAATATATCTTCGTGGCACTATCAATTATGGATTGAGATACATTGTTGGGAGGAATCATGCCGAAGAGCCTAAGGAGTGTGGGAAATATTATGAAGCGATTTCGTGCTCTATAACCCTGCCTATGACCCTTGGGACCCAAGCATGGCTTACATTTCTTCCCATCCCTGCGCATGACCCTCGGGCCCCTGATCGGGGCTCCTTTTCTTTGTGCAAATTTCTACATATTTGTACCACTGAGTATTATGAAAAGCAACATTATCTAGTTGATTTATTTGTGCAAAATTCTTTATATTTCTATCTCTACAACAGTGTTTCAATGTGTCCTCAGTAGATATCGAAAATTTTGACTTAGGTTGTGATATGTTTAAGATGTAAAGCTTAATGAAATATGTTCCTTGAGGAAGTAAATTAATGAAAAAAAAATGATGTTTTGGGTTAAATTGTTTTTAGAAATAATATTTGATTTATTTATGGTCATAATTTTAAATGTTATTTGAAAGTATATAATGTCATTTCTACCATTTTAACAATAATAATTTTATTATTAATATATTTGAGGGGTGGTTTGAGGGAGAGGAGTATTTTATATCTTTCGAGAAATCAAAGCTTTAGCGTATTGATGGGGCTTAGGGAAGATTACAAATAATCAATAAGAAGTTTATGGTTTACCCCAAGGGATTATTCTTTGCCAAGAATTCCATGTCTCTCCTCCCATTGCGTTGGGTGACTCCCTTTTAATAATTCATTGTTTGGTCAAAGGATAAAGTTTTGGATATCTCATGAATCTGATTAAGAAGATATCAAAATATATCCCAAAGATGAGTTTGAAGAAAATTATAACCAATAATAAGAAGGAAGGAGATCAATGTGCCAACCAAGTTGCAATTTGAAGTTTGGAGAGTTGATGGTTAATGATCAATTAAGACAATCCTCCACCCTTTAGTGGATTAAGCATGAATCCTATGTTAAAATATAAAAACATTTGAGGGGGTGTGCTAGTCAACTTGGCACCCCCACGTTGTTAATTCATGCATACTAAAGATTTTGTATGTGCCTCCATTCCTTTCAGACATGTCACATTTATGCTACAGTCATACTTAGGAGAAGTTTTATGAGAGATATCAATAGGGGAGTTATGAAATAGTACCTTAATGCGAGTTGAGAGCAGTGTGGGATCACTCACATGGCGAGAACATAATCTAAGCCGCCGTAGATGATGGAAGATTTTAATGTGTATTCAAATTAATTTCATATTTAGAGGGATGTGTATGTTTCTAGTCTTGGATTTTGGAAGGATTCCCAAATCCTTTAGTTCATAATTGGGATTTTCTTCAAAAATTAGCCAATGAAGGGAGTGCTTTGTTTGTCTCTTGGGGTGGGGGGAGGCTCCAGTCATGGGTCTACAGTGATACAACTCTTTGTATAATCTCAAGTTTGATCTCATAATGTTTAGGTTACAACATGATGAACACACTACCTCTGCCTCCAAAATCATTGACCTCTGGCTAGAAGCTAAAGGAAAATTGGATAAACATGAGGAATAAATCAAACCCCTCTATCAGCATGCTAAAGAATTTAAATCTTTGGTCAATAGTTTGGTCTTAAATATGAAAGATTCAGTTAGTTTCAACAACTCTAATATCAATTATTCAAACTCGAATAATCTAGTGGACCCAAGACAACTTGAAACTTGAATAATCTAGTGGATCCAAGACAACTTGAAACTTGAAACTTGAATAATTGTATATTTTATATAAATTATAAATACTTTTAATAAATATCCAATGATATAATCCTAAAAATTAAAAGTAACAAAAAGGAAATTAAACGTCTAAATTTCTTTGTCAAAAAGAGAAGTTTGATGAGACATTTATCTTTCCGCTTATAATTTTAAAAATAATTTTAATACGTTTAATAAATGGATCTAATATTTAGGAATATTATTTTTTTCAAAAAAATTAAAACATTTAAGATTTATAAAAAATATTACGATTTGAAAATATTCAAAAACTTTTCACTGAAATTAAAACATGTACGATTTATAAAAATTAGGATTTGAAAATATATACAAAACCCTTTTATTAATTGAAATTAAGGAAGACGATACATGGTTAATGATGTTGGACAAACTTTAGAATACTGTTAAGAATTTTGATGAGATTTTCTTCCATTGTTTTCAATGGCATGTAGGGGAGAGTCGCCAGTAACTAAACACGTCCCCCTCCACCTCAGCAATCGACGTGTTATGTCACGTGGTCGTTGTACGACAGGTGTCCAGCACAACCGGCCACGTGTTGGGTTGGTGCCACCATTAATGAACATCATTTACTGCAGATTTAGGGTTTCGTATGGCGGTTTAACCGGGATGAGGTTTTGCTCCCGTTCATTTCTGCTCGGGCCCGAAGTGTGGGCGTTCGGCTCCGCCGCTGGTGGTGGTTGCCGGTACCAAAACTTGTTCGCCCTGTCGCCATTTGCTGAATGTTGTTTAACATTTTCTTGCCCGCCATTGCTGGTTGTCTGTTAAGTGCAGTTTTTATGCCTGTTCGCCGGTTCCGCCATGTTCAGAATGTTGGGTTTCAACCTTTGTCTGTTGCCGAACGCTGTAGCTCGCAGGGGGTTCCTATTCTTGAATGCGAAGTCTGCTATTGGGTCCGCCTTTCGTCTGATGCTGGACCGCCAGCTTATCGTTTGTTGTCTGCAAGGGTTTCGGTCTGCTTGCTCTGGTTTATCGAATTCTTCAGGTTAAACTGCAATTCGTTCAATTTTTTTCTGCAATTCGTTCAATTTTTACTCTGATAATGCCAAAAAATTCTAATTTTCTTGTTTACTTGCAGGTACAGGGTTCCATGGTGGTTGTTCGAATTGGTTCCAGGGTTCCAGGTTCCTCAGCGGCGATGCCCTGCAACCTTTGCACTTCTCAACCTCTGCGCTTCTCGGTGACCTCTGGTAGGATTCATAATCCTACCAATCATTTGCTGTGTTTTTTAACACTTATTCCCTGTGTTTTTTAACACTCCCAATCGTTGTTCGGTGGAATTTAGCTCTACTTGTTTTCTTGTAACAGTGAATGGAATTTTTGTGGGTTTATATGCTGACGAATTTATGTTTTTTATCTGTGGGTTTAGGGGTTAGGGTTTGGTTCTGGTACTTGGCAGAGTTTGGTTTGTAACTTCGCAAAATGTATGCTAGATTTCAGTTTCACATCTACATGTCATTTTAAGTGATAATCTATTTTCTTAGTTTTTGTCTTTTGAAATTTGGTCTCTCTTTTCACAACATGGACTTAAGAATACCGATAAAGGTTGCCATAAAAGGTGAGGGTATGGCCATAAAGCTTGAGACAACTTCATTTTATTAATAGAATGGCCTTTATTATCTGAATGCTTTGGGACAGGAATTGTTTTCAGTAGACAGAAACTTTTTTACCTCTATTGAAAATGGATCCCTTCGTAAAACCAGA
This sequence comes from Pinus albicaulis, assembly GCA_034641835.2. Taxonomy (NCBI): domain Eukaryota; kingdom Viridiplantae; phylum Streptophyta; class Pinopsida; order Pinales; family Pinaceae; genus Pinus; species Pinus albicaulis. Next base: position 248,181,643 of record CM076579.1, read on the forward strand.
TTTAATTTTGGCACTGCCAAAGTTTTAAGATTTTGGTGTGGAACTAGTAGTGGGAATGCAACTTCCTGTGGGTGACTGGTGAAAATGGAACGTTTGAAAGTTTTTGGCTACGCATAGATTGAATATATGATAATTAAGGTGGATGTTACCATTTCAAAAGTAAGTTCTCTAATGGCAAATTGATTGACTGCAATACAGTATATTTCTATGCCCAATTGTTATGCTAGACATATGATGCACCTTGTTTTCAATTTTGTTTCTTTGCTTATGACATCCTAGTGTATCCAACCTCTTTTATTGCATGTTGGCTCTGCACCTTGCTTTCCATTTGGTTTCTTTACTTATGTCATCTTAGTGTATCCAACCTCTTATTGCATTGTGGCTTTGAGTCTCATTTCAACTACATCTTAATTGTATTGGCAGCCTCATCATTGTGGTTGGAGGCATTCTCGCTCTCTATCCAAGTATCACTATTTTATGCCAATGATTCTTCTTACTAATCTGTGAAGAAGAGGCCAAAAAATAAATATGGCTGGGAAGATAGCTTGCTTATTAAACAGTCTTCAAAAACTATGACAGCCCTATCACAGTCATTCTAACATATCACCGATTTGAAACTAGTTTTGTCTCATAAAAAATTAGCTCCTAGGTATGTTCATAAACAGTCCCTTAAAAAAATATACATATAGATATTCACATCTAACCCATGCTCAAGGAAACTTATGCTAGAGTAACAATCAAACACCTTTATTATCTGAATGCTTTGGGACAGGAATTGTTTTCAGTAGACAGAAACTTTTTTACCTCTATTGAAAATGGATCCCTTGGTAAAACCAGATTTAATTTTGGCACTGCCAAAGTTTTAAGATTTTGGTGTGGAACTAGTAGTGGGAATGCAACTTCCTGTGGGTGACTCTGGTGAAAATGGAACGTTTGAAAGTTTTTGGCTACGCATAGATTGAATATATGATAATTAAGGTGGATGTTACCATTTCAAAAGTAAGTTCTCTAATGGCAAATTGATTGACTGCAATACAGTATATTTCTATGCCCAATTGTTATGCTAGACAGATGATGCACCTTGTTTTCAAATTTGTTTCTTTGCTTATGACATCCTAGTGTATCCAACCTCTTTTATTTCATGTTGGCTCTGCACCTTGCTTTCCATTTGGTTTCTTTACTTATGTCATCTTAGTGTATCCAACCTCTTATTGCATTGTGGCTTTGAGTCTCATTTCAACTACATCTTAATTGTATTGGCAGCCTCATCATTGTGGTTGGAGGCATTCTCGCTCTCTATCCAAGAATCACTATTTTATGCCAATGATTCTTCTTACTAATCTGTGAAGAAGAGGCCAAAAAATAAATATGGCTGGGAAGATATCTTGCTTATTAAACAGTCTTCAAAAACTATGACAGCCGTATCACAGTCATTCTAACATATCACCGATTTGAAACTAGTTTTGTCTCATAAAAAAATAGCTCCTAGGTATGTTCATAAACAGTCCCTTAACAAAATATACATATAGATATTCACATTTAAACAGTCCCATGATTATACTTAGTGTACTTAGTGTAGTAGAAAGGAAATTTGAGATCTATTAAGATATAATAGTCCAAATATATAGTCCATCCAAAAATCCACATCATAATGTGGTTACATCCAAAAACATCTAACACTCCATAACTGTTGACGCCCTACTCTCCATATCTTGCAGCATTTGACAAGTAAATCAAATTGAATCGTTCCATTTCGGGAATCCATGGCGGCTTGTACCAGGATTTCTGAGATCCAAGTAAGACACTTCAAGTGTTTTTGGTAGAATATTTCGGTGTTACAAGAAACACAATAAGACACTTATTGTGCTTCTGGTAACACAGAAGTATCCTATTAGAAACACTTGAGGTGTATTTCTAGGCTCTCAGAGGTCCCTGGTACAAGCCGCCATGGCGCCATGGATTCCCGAAATGGAACGATAAAAAGTATTTACTTTGTCAAACATTGCAACATATGGAGAGTAGCGTGTCAATAGTTATGGAGAGTAGGGCGTCAAAATTCATACTTTGGGAGTCTTGTTTGAGATGATCCCAACAAATAGAAGTTGGGTAATGGATCCAACTAGCTGCCTATAATGATGTACGAAGAGATTGTATCTATTGAACCCTTAGATTAACATCTCATGTTAGGTAGATATAACCAGATTGGTTTTGATTATGTTGTTAGGCTACCTTATTTTTTAAGATTTAATTATGAAAAACAAAATTACATTCACTATGTGTTTTTCTACATTTCAGAGATATCCTTAAGCATAGGAAGTGATAAAAGTATGGCTGGAAGATATCTTGCTTCATAAACAGTCTTCAAAAATGTCAATATGACAGCCCTATCACAATCATTCTAACATATCACCGATTTGAAACCAAACGTAGAGTCCATCCAAAAATCCACATCATAATGTGGTTACATCCAAAAACATTTAACACTCCTATTCTTTATGGCCTTGAGAATCTTCAGTGCCAAACACTGAGTTGCTTGATTGAGCCAAGTAGGTTGGCCTTCCCAAAAAGGCTTGATTAGGTGGTGGTTGATTGCTGCCATATAATTGAGACCAATTTGTCCCTTCCATCCATGGAGGAATTGAGTACCCGTACCTCACACTTGCGTTAAGTGGAGGTGTGTGCTGAGCATACATTGAATTCGGACCTCCTGTGGTAGGAATAAGGCAAGTGGGTAAACCCCGATTTTGATACTGAGGCACTTGAATGTTTATGAGGTCTTGGAATAATGTTGTATTATTTGCAATGTTGTCCAATGTGTTGGACATGTTCCTGGATTCATTCTCATCAAATGTGCTTGCATTTATGTCAACCATATGAGTCAACCCTTGTTCCCTTTCAAGCATTTGTTGAGCCTTCCTTGCTTCCTTTTCTTGTCTTGAGATTTGTTTTTGTTGCTCCTTCTCTTGCCTTGCTCTCTCTCTTTCAAGCCTTTCATCTGCTCGACGTTGTGCTGCAATAGCCCTTGCTGCCTTCTTCTCCTTGGCTTGATCTTTTTTTTTTTTTTCTGTTTTAATTCCTGAATTTCCATTTTCTTATTTTCAGACTCAACAAGGAGCTTTATATAGTCTTCAGAGGTGAGTAACTGTGAACTTCGCCCCAAACGAAGACTACTGGCTATTCCTTGCTTCTTTTTCATTGACACTCTTTCTACTGGTAGCTTTAAGAACCGCCCAAGTAACTTCTCCCTCCCTCCCACCTGCATGTCATTGCTTGGCACTTCAGTATCTGTGGCACTTGATTGAACTATATTGTTTTCTTCATCTGCTGCCTCATTATGTCCTCCATCTTCTTCCATTGATCTATTGTCCACAAAAAAATGAACAATTTCACTATTCAATTCGGCCACTTGTGAAGGCATGTTCATGCCTTGTTCATTGGTTCTTGAGACACTATGGGCGTTCAAATTAATCATGTTTTCTGCCAACCATGATGGTGGGTTTACTTGGCTAGGCAATGACAATTGGTCATTTTCAATTTCATGCCCAATATCAGCAATTTCATTTTCTGCATTAACAATATCAGCATTTTCTTCATGCCCAATATCAGCAATTTCATTTTCTGCATTAACAATATCAGCATTTTCATTTTGAACTAAATCTGCATTAACAATATCAGCAATTTCTGTTTCAACAAAATCTGCATTCTCAACTGCATGTTCAACAGTGTTGCCATGAATTTGTTGACAAGTATACTGTGTTTCACATACCTGCTCATCATCATCAGCATATAACTGTCCTTGAGAGAGGGAAATTATATTATCAGCTGCAACCACATCATCATGTTCATTTACTTCTTCTTCCACTTCATGTCTTTCTTCTTGACCATCCACATGGAAAGCTTGGCTACAAGCAGTATCATGCATAAGAGCATCGTAATTTAGTGGCCATATTCCTGTCCTTCTAAAGCCAGCCTTGATATTTGATGGTGTCAGAGCCCTTTTAAAAGCCTTACTTGCAAGCTCTGCTAACTCGAACCTTTTGACCTCAACCCCTGGATTCTTTGCCATCCATGCAGCACGTTCTGACCTGAAATAGTTTTTGAAAGGGCCAAACATACTGACATCAAGTGGCTGCAATCTGTGAGTGGTATGAGCGGGCAATGTTAAAAGGTCAATGCCCAAATTGTATGCTTCCTCAATTGTTTGTAGAGCCATGTGGCTTCCATGGCCATCTAATATCAACAGGTGTCTGTTATTAGGTGAGACACCACCTGGCACAGATGCAGCAAAGTGGCAAAGCCAATTTAAAAAAAGCTCTTTAGTCATCCATGCATGGGGATGTGTAGCCATGCATGCTCCAGGTTCACAGTTTTGTATATAATTTTTCAATTGATTTTTACCTTTGAAAAGATAAAATCCTGGGATTGAAGCACCAATTGCATTGACACAACATAAAATGGTTATCCATTCCCTGCTCTTAGGCAAAATCTTTGGCACGTTTCGGCTACCTCTTTTCGCAATTACCCTCATGCCACAATTCCTTCCCGCCTGTAAACCTGTTTCATCACAGTTCCATATATGGTCTGCAGCATAAGAGTGTTTATCATATGCACTAGAAAGAGTGTCATAGAACTTACATACAACTGTAGGGCGCAAATTTAATGCTCTGTCTCTGTCAAGGCCCTCAGTTGTATGCAATACAAGGTCTGGATGCCTTTTTTTAAACCCAAACCACCATGATTTACCAGGAAACCCATCTTTGAATGGGTTTGGCCTCCCTTGACAGATTTGAGCAACTGTAGATTTGAGTTGTATCAACTCTAGCCCATGTCCCAATTGGGCCATTTCTTTACAGCACTCAACCACCTCGGCCTCCTCCTCTTCAGTCATAACTGTAACAGGTCCTCTACGTTTGGTGTGAGTCAGCCCATTTATCCAATAATGTATTGATGAAGGGGGAATAGTATGCTTCTTTGCAGATGCCCGAACAGAATATCCATTGAACTCTATGTCGTCAATTGCAGCTAACATTTCTTCTTTTGTCCAACCTCTTATAGCGTTGATCTTTTTAGTCGAAGTTGCACCTTGGACTGTGGTTGACGGTGGCTCTGTGGCTGATGGTGCCACAACATCAGCTTCAGCCACATGCTCATCGTCAACAACATTTCTTGGAGCATTGGTGACATTGACATCACCTGTTCTTTCTTCATCCGATGAGGTGCATCGCAATTGGGCACCCCTGGTCACTCTTCTGCCACTTCTCCTTGTGCGAGCGACATAACTCACTCTTGCCATGGATGCAACTACCTGTAGGCTGCAAAAGCACCAATTGCAAGCTGTTATTCATTATTTAAAAGAAGGATTGTTTTCATATGATGAATACAGCATCTATGCATAGCAATTGCATATATATATGTTAATTTCAAATGCTACAGCTTCTATTTTCAGCTACTGCAGATATATATGTTAACTTCAAATGCTACAGCTTCTGTGCTCAACTCCCTATTGCAGATTTGCAGATTTGTTTTCAGCGACCTATTTATTCAAGGTTTTGTAATTTCTAGCAACTTATTTATTTTAATTCCAATTGGTCACTCAGAGATTGATCTATAGTTGATAGTAACCAGGTTATGTATGAACTGGCAAGAGTGATTGTATGAACTGGCAAGAGTGATTGAAAAAGTTTCATTCTGTTATAAAAAAATACAATACCAGTAATGAAGGCTTCAGTGATATGAAATGGTTTGAGTTTATTTTTCTGAATCCATCTTATTGAATTTTTTTTTTAAGATTTAGATTACAAATAGCATACAATTGTGATTTGAAATGGTTTAAGTTTTTTCTTTAAGTGTTTTTTATCATGAATATTTATAAATTCATCCTATAAGTTGCCTTGGGGGCTCTAGTCTTACTTGAATGCATAACAAACTGTTTGTAGCCAGTTGAAAGTGGGAAGTTACATAACCAAAATTTATGATTATGTTTGCTCCGTGCCATTTGGTTGTAAAAGTACTAAAAGTTAAAACATACATTTGGCAAGATTTGACAATAAGTTTAAAGTAAAGTATCAAAAATATGGCAGAGCTACGTTGAAATTACATTGTCTAGAAATGCACTTCCGTTCCAAGAGAAGATAAGGTAGAGTCAACAATAACTTCACTGGTCACAAAACTGAAGTTAATCTACTTAGTGTGCAGTTGCATCAGTGGGGACTTCCCATTTTCTTGCACCCTATGGCTCCTCTTGTCATTAGGAGCTTAAAAAACATATTCAAATCACATGCTAGGATTACATAGCTGCGCACCACCTCTTTAAACCTATTTGTTTTGGCCCAAAATTCAGAGTTAAGCATGCGAGGAACTCTCTCAGGTGCACTTGTTTCTGTTACTACTTCTTTAATAGCAGCTCATTTAGGCTGTTGTTTTACACAGAATTCTTTGTCGCAGAGTAGTTGGGACTTTTATCTGACAAGGTCTAACTTGAGACTATTATCTGAAAGGTCTCTTATAACTTGATTGTTCATGCTGACCTATCATTTTTAATATAAAATTTGCAGGCATATATTGACCAGTATAACCTTTCCAATTGTTTGATACATCCTAGAATGGAGACTACAAAAATTGTAGTGTACACGCAGGGTGGGTTTTTCTACAAAAATATAGTGTTTTTGGATACATTTTTCTATAAAATTTGCAGGCATATATTGACCAGTATAACCTTTCCAATTGTTTGATACTCGCTGTATGTGATTAGATTGATTAGATGAATACTGGACACCTTGGTAAGACCTTTCCAATTGTTTGATACTCGCTGTATGTTATTAGATTGATTAGATGAATATTGGACACCTTGGTAAGAGCTTTTATTACCTGAAGTACTGTAGATATGCTCTTGTAAACAAGATACCTTAGTTCAATGAACCTATAGCAGTAAATAACATACCTTAGTTCATTAACGTGGATTTAGAAAATTCTGTGTTGCTCTTTCAGTTTGTATCTATGAGTTTGGGACCTGTGTCTAATTTCCACAGAATTGTGATCCAAAACATTTAAGTTGTCTAGTATTATGGATGAATGTCAGAAATAACTGAAATAAAGACTCATAAATCACTGAAAACTGAGACTCAAAAATGAAAATAAAAGTGTAAGAAAGCTGAAATAAGAAGGATGTAAACTAACCTGAATATACTGTGTTCTGTTTTGGGGTGTGTTCTGTCTGGGTTGTCTCCAAGCCTGGGTGTGTTTTGTGCTGGATTGTCTCCAAGGCTGGTGAATAACTTGAAACTGAAAAATGTAACTTCAATAGTGGTTGAACTTCTTTTATAGTTATTTGCAGTTGAATTTTATTGGTGACAATGATGGACATGGATTGCAATGGCTTCATTTTGCATGTGTGATCAGGATTGAATTTGATGTGATCTAATGGCTGAGAATTTGTTTTTGTTGATCCATGTGTTTGATCTGTTTTGATAGGAAATCATTTATTGAATTTATTGGGTGGGTGTCATTTATTGTACACGGTGGGTTTAAATGTTGTTATGGGGTGGGTGTCATTTATTGAACACAATGGGTTTAAATGTTGAATAACACAGCAGTTATGGTTGACATACATTTCTTTTTATTATGTGCGGGTATTGATATTTACTTCTCATACACAGCATCAGAACTGATCAGATGGGTTGAAGTGACTGGCTTTTTGTACTTATTGACTTGACCATTTTGGAAGGAGAAATGGTTTTATGAGTTTTCTAGTTTAAATGTTGGGATTTGTAATCTTGATACTTATTAAGCTATTTATGGATAGTTGTGGGTTATTTATGGACACATGTGGGCCCAGTCAATGACTTGGGAAATTTTGAACATAATTTAATATATATTTGAACTTCATGTTATTTTATTCTTTTTAATTATTGGTTGCATATATGTCTATTTTTGGTGGGTTGATGGGACCAGTACTATAACAATTACTGGTCCCTGCACAAGATTAGACAACTCTCCCCTAGAACAACTCGTTGGCCTCACTCAAAGATGTTGCGGCAGATTGATCAGCTCCGCCTGTTGTTCCTATAGCATGGAGACTATTTTCTTCACTTCACAACCGTCAATAAAGATTCATTGATGCCTCTCCCTTGAATTTGAATAAATTTCTGGGCCAAAAAAGGGATCTCCACTATGAAATTGTCGATCATTTTCTGCTTTAGATGGCTCAGCTTGAAAAATGCCACCTCATCCTTCCATGCCTGCTCCTTAGTTTCATAGCCGATGCGGTTTTTCAGGCGCGGTCGTATTTCTTCACCACAGACAAAGTTTGTTCGCCTCGCTCGTCCACGAGATTAGACATTATTCTATGACATTAAGGAAAGTACAATACCGTCTAAACCTAAGGCTTGTGGAATGATAAAGAAGCCATCTTCAATGCACTATGTGCAAAAATAATGATAGGGCAAAACTCTCATATTCTCTCTATCTTCAAAGTCTTCCAAACACATAAGGAAATTGTTCTGGGCATGCTCGTAATATGTGTTGGCATAGAAAACAGTAGGTAGGGCTCTCATGGCCAATTTATCTGAGCCATTACAGTTAGGCACTTCCTCTGATATGTACCTGAAGATCTCAAAGAAATCATCTGACTGCAACAAAGTGCCCATTTAAAAAAAAAATTATACATAGTGCGAAAATCAGAGTGCACATTAAAGCTGCCAGGATTACCAGTAAATTGGGTTTGAAAGTAAGGGGTTACCTTTAAATAAATCGAAAGGTATCAAAGTTGTGAAAAGCTCCACAATTCTTCTGATAAGAGTTGTGTACTCGCTCCTATTAGAATTGGGTTTGGAAAATCCACTCTCCAAGCCCAAATCCTGAGCACTCCCCCATTATGCCTCTGTTAGTGACCTAAACTCTGATAATCTTGGAAGATCTGAAACTGCGATGAAAAAATTACCAGTCACCCAGTGAAAACTGACATAAAACCCATTAATGGCAACAAAGAGACCGCAGAGTAAAGAGCAGAATGAAGGAAGAAGAAGTTTTGGGATTTCAAAATTCAAGCGCGCCCAATTCCAAAATTTAAAACGAATGATGTATGGATGATGGTATGGGCATCGATGGTATGAGATTGGAAGCGGACGAGTTCAAATGTCGAGGCCGCGACGGTGGTGCAACAAAGACGACGTTTAGATGAGTAAAACCGAAAGATGAATACGGCAGGAAGCACAAATAACAAGAGATGTCGGAAAAATGCACTTTTTGGGTGACCGGTTTTTCCGAAAAGTCGCGTTATAGCTTACTCCCTTAATAAGGGAGTAGTCTACCCATGCAATGTTTTAGCCCGGAGATGCTGCCCCTGATACGATTTTGTAATTAATTGCTATGACTCCCTTGCTACTTAATAAGGGAGTAGTCTACCCAGGCAACGTTTTAGTCCAGAGATGCTGCCCATCGGAAAACATTTCCTGCCCGACCTCGGAGACGTCGCCGATTGTGCTTGGGGATCACCGCCTGACCTGTCAGAGAGTCGCCCATTCCACTTCCGCCTGGGGATCGCAACTCTGTCAGAGTAGTGTCTTCGGCGAGGAGTTAATGAAGTTGGCAGGTAGCCCTTCGGCGAGCAGTTAATGAAGTTGGCAGGTAGGTGAGTGACGTTGCTGGCTATCTTCCCAAAATGGAAACAGAGCGCACAGAGCCATTGCACAGTGGAATAGAGCGTGGAACAGAGCAGCTACGCAGAAGAAGAAAAAAACAAAAGTTTGCAGACACTCTTGCGCCAAGTAAGTTTTCTTTATGAATTTGCTTGTATCTGCTTTCAATTGAAGTTTTCATTATGGTTTTCGGCCCCCAACAACCCTGTTAGTTCGACCCTCAAATCGTCTCGGCCCACAAATCGTCTCCCCCAATGAAAGAACTCTTTCAAAATGGGCGGATCCTCGTCTGAAACCAGTAGGATCTGTTCACCAATTAAAACGCGTCGTTTAAGGTAGTTTATTGGCCCTAGGCCGTTGAAGTATCAATAATATCAACGCTGCAACTTTATCAATTCAAATCTTGATTTTGAATTCATTGAAAATATTATATGGGGTTAAATCATATTACCCTCTCGAGGCCATCGCTCCCTCGTGCAGTCTCAAGACTAAAAGTAAAAATGATTTCATGGACATTTTTTATGCACTCGGCAGGAAGGATTCCAACAGTTTATTTCCCCCATACATAAGATGGGGGAAGACTAAATGAATTCCAATACGTTCTAATATATTTTTTAAATCCTTCACCTTAGCATTAACACAAACTCAAATCGGTATATATTTTCCATGTAGGGTTTAACAAAAAAATTGAAACCCTTCGCACAGATTTCGGGCTTTGTGTGTTTTCCATCACCCCAATGGAAGAGGGATCTTGAGGAATTTCCAATAAATTTGCTTCTCTCCTAGTGGATTTAATAGGTGAAATCAAATCCTGCACAAGGTAATGGAGAAGACCCAATTCTGGCCTGACGACAGTGTAAACCCTGAGCATCTTGTTCGTTTCTATATAAATGTTATTACAGTTTTGAGTCGTATAGTTTCAAAAAAGATTCTGGGGATCTGAAACAAGAATGAAAAGACACTCTGCCCACCGAATTCCATCTCTTGTTTCATCTATTTTGTCTTCAATTTGCTGAGAGCTTCATAAAAATATATTTCATTAAATTTATCTTATATTGTATGGAAACTGAAGAATTATAAATGAACCGAGAGAGCTTCAATATTATTTCGATGGATTTCGAAGGTTTTCATATGCATTTGTTTTGACACATTATGTTTGTTATAATAATTAGCAGATGGTTTGCCAAAACAGTGGAGATATCAATTGCAATTGTCTTTTCACTCCAATTCATGATTTTATACTACTACCAAAAAAAAAAGAAAAAAAAAAGCCCTAACATAGAAAAAGAAATTGCAATCCCAACTTTAAACAGGCCTTGTCCCTTTCTGAAACATGCCATTGAGTGGGGCAGACCACAGACCATTGCAAAACGGGACCCTGGTGGGCAGCTTAATACCTCCCTCAACCTTAGCAATGAACCAAGTCTCCATTGGCAAATATAATTATTCAATTTCCATACAATATAAGATAAATTTAATGAACCAAGAGAGCTTCAGTATTATTTTTGATTGTGTAGTATGCAACAATCCATGATGTATGGAAAGTGGAAGAATGTAAATGTACTTTGTAGAGTGAGACAGTGGTGGCTGTTGATATTAAATGCTATTGGAATGAATAAGCATACATTCTCTTATACACTGGAAATGGTATGGATTATGCTAGTCTGCTACTAATTTTTCCAATTTGAATTTTAGTCGGATGAAGAAAAGGTATAACTTACAAGGGAAATATAAGCACTCCTTCCAACATGCTTGTTTCATCTATAAACTGCATCACTCTTGGAACTGCTATATCACATTAAATGGATAAGCACATCTATTTATAATGTTGTTGAAACTGAAAGAAAAGCAGGGTATTGTGGACCAATTCAATGTACATTTTCTAGTTTGCTAGTTGTGACAAATTCACTCTAGTAGGTCAAGTGTGGTGCGTGGAATGCATGATTACATTGTGTTTTCTCGATAATATGGTCTCAAGTATAATTAGATGAGGCAAAAACATTTCCCTTTTATTGCTGAAAATGGGGTTATGGTGTTGGAAATTCATGATTACATTATGTTTTCTCCATAATATGGTCTTCTTTTTAATTAGATGTTGAATTGATTCAAGACATTATGTTTTTTACATTAACTGTCTATTTTTTGTCAAGGAGAAAGGTATATTTTTGCTAGTGGTCGTCTATTAAGATTACATTATACTATTCTAGTGGTTTGATAGACATGGAATACGATTGATCTAATGTTGATGTTGTAAGCAGTTTCCCGACTATAATTAATTGTTTAAATTGTAGTTCATTGTATAAAATGGACTTGTAATTGCTTATAAGTGGATGTTGTCAAAGTTATATTGCTCTTGTGACGAAGGTAGGTATATTGCTGTGGGTGGGCAGTCTATATGTGGGAGTACATAGTCCTTGCACATGGTTTGGGGTTGTACTTCGAATCAAAAGGGCTTTTAAGTTTACTAGTGTTTTAGAAGGGCATTCATTTTCACTTCCTCAAGAAGGAGAGAACATAGAAGTGGAGAGGAGGAACACGTTGGGAATTATAGTTTGGACAGGAGTGTAAACATGTGAAAAGAAATTTTGAGATATTTTCGAAAAGTATCCTTGAAAACTAATTATATTTATGTAATTCACTTGAGTAAAAAAAATCAAAGTATATTTTGTGTAGTTGAGTAATCTTAAAAACAGATTCTTTACTAAAAAGTATAAAGACAGGGCACTTTGTGAAAAAAGTATAAAGACAGGGCAAGGTAGATGTTTTTCAACACAAACGAGGTGTTCAGGTAGAGGTGAATCCAGGCAGCAAGCAATAGTACAGGTGTTGAATAGTGCCATACAGTTGTACGGGATAGTTTTGTACAGTTGTATGGACATATTTGTACAGGATGTTTCATAAGCTGTATAGTAGTTTTCTTTAGTTTCTGGTTATTTTTAGTAGCCTGTACTTTTTTGAGCAGGTTGTACAAGCTTAGTTTAGGGTGGTATTTGGCATCTGTGTTGTGTTGTTTTCATTGGGGGATGTGTGGAGGTTTCTTATAAGCTTTTTGAATGAATGAAAACTTGATTTGAATGAGTAATTATCTGTGTATGTGATTAATTTGTATGCTTTGGCCATTTAATTTCTAGCTATTGTGTGATTCATGCTATGGTATTAGAACAAACTTCTCTAATTGAGATTTTCAAGATTTACCATGGTAAACCGATTGTTGGAAAGAACTTTTCACTAGATTTAACTCAGTCATGTGGCAAGTGTATATAGACATGAAACTATAACTTATAGTTAACAATGAAGAATGGTCAAATTTGGATCATCAATTTTATTTTGTTGTTATGCTCTAGTATGAATATATTTGTTGCTAACATGTTTTTGTATAGGATATTTCTCTGATGTGTTTGCATATTTTCTAACAAGAACAGTTCAAAATGGGCAAGCGAGCAAAATGGCAGCATATCATGGATATTCAGGTGCAAGACCTGAAAGACAAGACAACCTTTTCCAGTAAAGACTTAGTTTGGACTGAAATAAAACGAAATAACAACAACATTGATCAGGTTGCTTTAATCCCTTCAGAAAGAGTTTCTCAATTTATCAAAGGGGAGGAAGAAAATCATATTGCTCCATGTAATTTCATACGAAAGCGTAAAATAGAACCAAGACAAAGAGCTACCGCTGCATCACAATATGATGTGTAAGTATTTCAAAATTCATTGTTTAGGTCCTTTAAAACAAAAGTTATCATTCTTTGTATGTATTGACATTTCAAGAATTTTTCGTGTAGATATTATTGCTCATTTGGACCAGAGGATAGAAGAAGAGAGCCTTCAACTAAACAAAGAGCCTCATTTGTGCAGAAGAGGGGTTGTCAATGCCACTTTATTGTGAAAGTTATGAATGAAAGTCCTCAGATAGCAATATTGACTTTCAATATGTACGAACACGAAGATGGAGAAGGTTGGCCTTGTCATGGACAACATGACAATTCAGGTGAGGCTAGGGCCTTGCATAGGCCAAGGCTTTCAAGGGACATCGTTGCTTATGTTGAGAGTTGTTTCTTTTTGGGAGTGCCTGTTGATATGGTGTATAGAACTCACGTTAAGAGACATGTTGACATGGATGCGAAAACTCGAGATAGAGACTTCTTCTTATGTAGGAAAGATATTGTAAACATATATAACAGGTTGGCAAAGGGAAATTATCAACTCCACAAAAAGGATGAAATGAGTGTAAACCTTTGGTATCAAAAGCACCAAGAAGATTTTTTCTTTTACCAAAAACCCAATGGTGTGGAGGTACCTTTTATAATAGGGATTCAAACAAAGTGGATGTTGGAGACAATGGTCAAGCTATCGCACAATAGCTTAATAGCCATGGATTCAACATTTAAGACAAATAAATATGGGGTAAGTTGAATAGCAATGATTAATTGAATATACGTATTTAAGTTTTATACATTAAATATGATTAATAACATGTATTTGACTTTATGTAACATTGAATATGACAGTATCAGTTGTATACACTTGTGGCATTTGATGAACAACAAAGGGGAGTACCAGTTGCATGGGTCGTGGCATCACGAAACACATCAGATGATATTGCACTATGGTTGGAGAAGCTCATGCACAGGTGTTTCCAAATCCGTCCTAATTGGAAAGTCAATGCATTCATGGTCGATGATGCATTGGCTGAAATCGCTGCCTTGAGGTAACTTTAATATTGTCCTCATATAATAAAAATTTCATTTATTCTAAAATGTTTACACTAAAATGCATTGAATATGGCAGGAGGATCACAGGTTGTGATGTTATCTTATGTGTTTGGCATGTACGGAGGGCTTGGTTAAAAAACGTGAACCGGTTGGCCACTAATTCCATAAAAGGCAATGAGATATTCAGTGAGTTAGGTTCTATCATGAAACACAATCTCAATACTGCAGTGGATGATGCAATCAATCGAATTTTTTATCAAATTTGCAGATGAAGAGAAGTTCTTAGACTATTTCCACAAGAATTGGGTTGTTGGTGATAAGATTCGTAAGTAAACAAACTCTTTGTATTGTATCCATGTTTGTCTTCTATAAAAGTGATATATTTTGACTAAATTAATTCTCTTTGCACTTAGGGATGTGGGTGAAAGGTTGTCGGGAGTTTCCTCATGCAAATCAGGAGACCAACAATGATGTTGAGTCATATCATTGCTATTTGAAAACAAATTTTTTATCTGATAGAAGAAAAAAATGTGCTCGTCGAATGGATTGGTTGCTGTATATGCTGCTAACAACCGTTGAACCTTGTTATCGGTACAAGGAAATATTGAAAGAAGAAGGATTTCTAAACAACTACAAGAAAGAGAAACAACTTGAATCATTAGTGGAAAGAGCAAGAAAAATTCTAAATAGTGATTTTTCTCCTCATGAGAGCATAACCAATGCTTACTGGGTGAGAAGTCAAACAGATAGAGATAAGAAGTACCTTGTCAAATGGTATCGCATGGATTTTATAACGTGTGAATGCCCATGGTCTACTCGTGGAAACATTTGCAAGCATGCCATAAAGGTTAATTGGTTGTATTTCCACTCAGATAATCCATATCCATTACTTCACAAACATGCAGTGGATAACATATTCAATGACTCTTCTGAAATCAATATAGAGACCCAGAGCCATGATGTAGATGTTGATGCCACTCCTGTGGCCACAAATATTGTTGATGCAGATGTTGGAGCACTTCATTTGTTAAATGAGGAGTTGTTTAGACACATGCATTTCATTCTAGATAACTCTCATACTACTTTGACAAAGGCAAACCAATTGCTTCTAGTCTAGTTAAAAAAATGATGGATGAAGCCAACAACTTGCACATTATGAATTTTGACTTCACACCTGAGTTGGGCTCTCTTGATTCATCTTTGAAGAGGAAGAAGAGTTTTCTTAGCCCTACGAAGAAACAAAGGAGCAAAAAAAACAATGGTTTGGGAATTGATTTAAATGCCCATCCATCAAAATATGAACCATTTGAGTTTCAATACCTCAATAGGCGAGGCCGTCCTCGATCAAATAATGCATTGTCTACGGTTCCAGGTTTGTTTCATGTATTGAATATAGTGATTATTTTATATTTGTGTATTTAGTCATCACCATTCTTTAACATGTGATATGTTTATTTTTACAGCGATGCAACAATCCATAACTATGGCGATAAACCAAGACCAAAGAAAGATGCAAGACCATCCAACATTTCCTGCCATGCCAGGTACATTTGAATGAATGTGCATCTAACTAAATCCTAAATAAAAGAGAAAAAAGTGATATTTGGTAATGAAAATGACAAAAATGATAAATCTGATACATAAAGACCATCTACTCAACATTTAGGCATTTCCTGTAGTTTTCCCCTCCCATCCAATCAATATAGTTATGTTTGCACATATACCTTGATGCTTTAACAAATTTCATTGTTCTAACAAATGACACCTTGTTAGGTAACTATGGAATGGGTGGAGAAACATCATCTTCTACAATGGTTGAACATCAATGGAAGGATTTCAACTCTAGTGGGAATTAATGAGCTAGGCACAAACAATAGGTATGTACTTTCCAAAGAGTGTATAGATGTACTTTCTTAAGTGATGACCCAATTAAATGCATAGGTAACTTGTATATGGTTCTTTCATTTATTTGATTTGAGAGGTAAAATAGTCTTAATATGGTCACATGTTTGGTGTAGTTTGACTAATTAACAAAGTTCATGGAATTTGTAGCATCTTTACTTTATCTTTTGTTTTGTGTTTTAAATTGTATACTTCGTGTAATTCCTACAACAATTTTGCAGGTTTTTAATTTTGGCCAATGGGTGGGTTCTTTTTTGCATTTCATCTTCCAGTAAGAAACTAACTTGAGTAATTGCTATTCTCTACTCTACACCATTCTTGTTCCAAAAAATGATTTTTTTTAACATATCTTGACTTATTTTGTTGCTTCTCAACATCCATATGGGTTACAACTTACAATGTGTTGTGTTGTGCATGAATGGCATAAGAAAATTTTCTGTTGTAGAAAATTTTTCTTAATGGATTAGGTAGATTCTCTCTGTATATGCTAGATTCATTTGTGTGTCATCACATTTCCAGAGCCCTTAGGGTCTGATTTTCGTACTATAAAGATCCATGAATTTGGTAATAATTTTGATTGTAATTGTGATCTCCACTCAAACATGATTTCTAGTACCTTAAAAGGCCTTCAATTTGCACAAAATGTGAAATACAACTATTGGCGATGCTCAAATATGGATGTGGGAATTTACAAGGCCTTTAATATTTGGTTATTCATGTGCATTAATCTTGGGGTTTGAACTTAAAATTTTCTTTGATTATTCAGAAAGTCTTGAATTTGGTCAAGCGAGGAGAATACTGCTTCATGATAACCATTAGAATCTAGTTTTAGTGTTTATATTGTTAAAACTCCAGTGGTGTGGTGATAAACTTTAGTATAAATTGTTTTATGATTCCACAAAACAAATGGACTTATAGATTTGTGCTTAGAAACTCTTTGAGTGAGTTTCACATAACTCCTGAAAAAAATTACAACAACAATGAAGATGGGTTTCATCCAGAAGAATACTAAAGGGCTACCTAGAGGTGGAAAACAGACAAGGAAGCTTCATCAGATTTTGAGCTTCTCTTGGAATTTCTTTCTTGAAATGTAAGATCTTCAAACCTGTCATTAAAAAGGTCTCCATATAGATGCTTCACCCGAGAGAGATGCATGACATCGATATTAAGGACATACATAAGAGGTGCGAGCAGTTCATGCATTCCTGTAAGAAAAAAACACTAATGTTAAACTATTAACTCTGATGACCTTCAGAAGTACTTAAAAGTTTAAAACCTGTATGCCAACATGAAGTAGGCACAATTTTATAAATAATGGTATAACCTCGAAACATATTTGTAGGCCTCTTAATGGAATCATACCTTGTCGATAGCTATGCTCTGGATGATTCAATGACCTTAACAGCAATATACGTCTTAACATAGCCTGGCATGCAGGCGTTTGAAAATAGCTTCCATGCTCAGGATATAAACGAGACAAATCATTTTCTATGGCTCTTTCGAGTTCGGCAGTTCGGAAGAAACGGCCCCATGAACTCTCTACAGTAAGGTGGTGTAATTTTAGCTATACAAAAATTTCAGTTTAACTCTTACATCCTTTTATTATCATATCTCAAACCACCTGGATTTTGAGATAAAGGGTTGTCCATACTTAAATCAGATCCCTTCTGACTTTCTTCCATAATGTGTGGATCAACAAGCAAGCGCCTTCTCAATTCAGCATACCTGCAATGGGATGGTCTTAAATTTTGCCCAGCAGAAAACAATTGCTTGTACATATTGTTTGCTTTGGTATCATTCATAAAAGGACCCGTAATGTTAAAAAATAGTGGTATTGAGCACAAAATAAATTGCTAAACTTCACAAACGTCCACCTAATGTAAAAGCACTTCACACAATAAAATAATGCCATTTCAATAAATTGTCATACACATATATAGTACAGCAGAATCAAATGATAGCAAGAAGAGGAAAGGATATAATGGTCTATCAAAAATAGACCCAAAAGACACAATCATTTTTGGTTAGGAAGAAGAAAACAGTGAAGACTACGAAGATGCAGTCTTTACTTCAACAAAGTTCTTGCAACAAGTGCAAGAAAAAGGCTCGGCATTCAACTCGGACCAATACAAACAATTCCTAGTGGTTCCTAAAATTGAACCAGGGAATCCTTTAACTTTGGGAGCTTCATCCCCAACTCTCCCAGCCTCTGCAATAAACTCCAGTACTTCTCCAATCAGTACTACGATTCAAACATTGCCATCAGACATCATGTTTGTCCCAAATTGTCAACCAAAAGGAGAAATGAGAAACGAGATATTTTTGTGCTAATCATGTCTAGTGTCCATTTTACATGTCCAATGTGAATGCAATTCCCTTGTTTATTGTACAGGTGTCTTGAAAGAGGGACCTCAATTACAATATGAGGGCCAAATTCAACATAAATTGTATATAATTTTCCCTATGAGCAAATATCCTATGATGGGGTCAAATATAATTTTCCTTTGTGAAGGGCAACTAATTGTGTATTCAATATTTCATAGGGATTTTAATGTTTACTGTCCATTCATTAGTGATGGTTCTATTGCTAGTAGATTGGGGGATTGTATATCTGTCCATGGGCATTGGGTTTTAAGTTTTAACCATTATGTAGAGGGATCAATGTCTTGAATTCATTCTTATTATGATTGAATATTTTTTCTGAGAGGTAATTTGATATCAGAAAATAGTAGTTTCACAATATGTTATCTTTTGTTCTAATCTCTGTCTTATTGTCTATACATGATAGGTTTTCTCCATACAATTAGGATCTTTGAAGCAGCCAACAAAATTTTTCGGAACAGGTATAACAGTCTCTCAGGTCACTGACGAAGATGAGATTAAATACCAAACATCAAGCTTCTAGGGCTGAGAGGGAACACAAGCAAATCCCATTGTCCTTGAGGAGAACCTGACACCTTCCATGTATAAATAAGGTGAACAGTGGGAGCAAAAGGAGCCAATGGAGCAGCCTAATGATCCCAAGGACTTGTCACCCATAATTTGAAGTCTGGTTTATCTTATTTTTCTAGTGGTTGCCATGCATAGATATGGGATGGTCTTTTAGAATGTTGTTTTTTATGTATATCAGCAGATAGGATAGTTTGTCTAGACTCCTTGGACAAACAATTTGGTATCCACTTGGTGGAGGACTTGGTTTCCTCAAAGGCATGCCTCCACCAAATACTGCTATAATTTCTTTTTATATACATAAAGTGAATTAGTTTTGGACCTTGGTATGTTTTTAAACCAAAAAAAAATTAAAAAAAAAATAATATATTTTGTTATAGAGAAGATTTGATTATTTATATTGATAGAAAATTTAGATGTAAATTGAAATTTTAATATTTTAGATTATATTCTTTCAAATTTGATTAGAGCTATATTCTAAATTTAAAAATCTCTGAAAATGCCCTCAAGGCTAAAACAGTCCAGCATCAACCATGACAGGATCTAACAAAGGAATATCTCCATCTTCAGTTAACTCCAAAACTGCGCCATTTAAAAGCATTGTTTGACTATGGAGGTCTCAATCTTTTGGTGTTAAGTGGTATTCCATTCTATAATCTGTCACCTCTGTTGTTTTGCTTCCAACCCAAGCTAAGAATTTCTTAATCTTATGTATTAAAGAATCTTTTTCATTCAGGCTTCTCTTGTGCATGGTAGAATTTGGACCATAAGTTGAACCCTTGATATTCCTAAATTTCGAGTTCTGTTCACTGCCCACTCTAATTTTATGGATGAAAACATGCTCTTTATCCCAACTATGATTCCAATAACAAGAGGACCAAATTCCATGTTGTCAAATGTTCCGTGAAATTTCCATGTGAACAAAATCAAGATTGTTAGCAATACAAATATTAAGGACATCATTGGAGGTATTATTCTTGGAGGAAAGATTGTCAAAGGACGCAACTAGTCATAAACACGAACCAAATGTACACAGGTGTTTTGTTAAAAGGTTGATCTTGTTGACTATGATGATGAACACTTATCTCCTTTAACTCACAAGATATGTTTATCCTAGAATTTAAATTATAATACATAAGGAATATGGTCAGTCAAAACATATACAATGCAATAATTTGCAAAGCATCTTAAGTTTACAGCTTTCTCTCATGTTGACACTGTTTCTATCAAATTTTCAAGGAAATTGTTCTTCAAAACCATGTGCAAGCATAACAGATAAAAAGTGAAAACAAGAACAAACCAAGTCGGACTAATGTATTTGCATTTCCAAACACTGTTTTCAAGAATCCAATATAAAAAGCAAGAACAAACCAAACCTGACCAACGTAAAACCCCTCCTACTAGTTTACCCTTTAACCAGAACTCAACTATCCATACATTTATTGCACAATGTATACAATTCTTTTTTCTCTCAATGACCATTCCATATTTTCAAGAATTCAAGAAAAAAAGTGAAAACAAGAACAAACCAAGCCTGACAGTTGACTAATGTATTTGCATTTCCAAACCCTGTTTTCAATAATTCAAGATAAAAAGCAAGAACAAACCAAACCTGACCAATGTAAAAACCCTCCTAGTTTACCCTTTAACCAGAACTCAACTATCCATACATTTATTGCACAATGTATACAATTCTTTTTTTCTCTAAAATCTTAAAAGGGCAAGCTTACCATTCCTCCTATTATGAAATCGAGGAGATAGCAGGCAATTGTAGAGCCCAGGAGCTGAGCGATGCAGTACAGAGTAGACCTGAGAATAGTGATATGGCCTCCAACTGCTAATGCAAATGTGACCGCAGGGTTAATATGTCCTCCTGACAAATGAGACCCAGCTGAGACCAGTCCACACACTGCAAATGCATGGGTCAGAGCAATGATTACCAGTCCTGCTCCTGGTGTCAAAGCTGAGCTTTCAGACAGGCGATCTGCATGAAAGATAGAGTAATTAGTATGTCAACAAACACAATCTGGATGTGTTTATTTTGCAGTTTTCTGGAACAGTTTTTAGGATTATAAAATCTAGTCTGGATGGGTTTATTTTGCAGTTTTCTAGACCAGTTTTTAGAACTATAAAATCTCTTCTTCTTTCTTCTTTATTGCAAAATCAATAATATTAAGTCATCAGTTTGTAAATAGGTGAGTCTTATTTTTTTGGGCTATTTGCCATTTAATGTAGTATGACATATACTGTTCACCCCTAGGGGATAGTCCAAGAAATAAGCTTTGTCCGTTTGTGATTAAATAATGTACGATAAATTTTCACAGCTATTTTTTATTCAGAATTTCATCATATAAGAAATTTGTGATTTTATTATTATTTAAAATGTGTTTTTAATGAATAAATAAATCAATTATTTGAAAAACTTTAAACACTGTACAATAAAGTTTCATGGCTGTTTTTTATTCAGAATTCCATCATATAATTTTAAGCAAAATTGTAAATATTTTATTATTTAAAATGTGTTTTTGAATGAATAAATAAATCAACTATTTAAAAAATCCTTAAGAATGCATAGTAATTTGCTTCTATCTATAATTCTTCAAAATCTCTACTTAAAAAATAAACCAGATTTTTGGAACAATAATTAAATATTAAATCTCCTCGCTTCTTTATTGGAGAATTTTATCCTTCTATTAATATTTACTACAGTTTTAGGGTTATAAGTTGTTATTGAAAAAAAACTATTTGAAAAACTTTAAATACCGTACAATAAAGTTTTATGGCTATTTTTTATTCAGAATTCTATCATATAATTTTGAGTGAAATTGTGACTATTTCATTATTTAAAATATGTTTTTGAATGAATAAATCAACTATTGAAAAACCCTTTAAAATACATAGTAATCCACTTCTATCTGTGATTCTATTCTCTAGGAACTAAATAACAATGTCAGTGGCCCAAGGCCTTGCATTAAAACAAGCAGCATGAATTAACGGCAGCTGTGATCAGCCCAGTGTTTGGTGGAGAATCATTGTGGTCCTTGGGGTTGGTCCCCAACCATCTCCATCAGGCTTTTGATTGGTGACAAAGCATTTTGTCAGGCCCAGGAGGATTTTCAACCTCCAAAGAAGAGATGGCAAGAGAAAGTGTGAGGAATTGAGCATTCTTATGCATTGGCAGAGGTGGCCACAATTTCTTTGATCTTATATTGTATGGAAACTGAAGAATTATATTTGCCAATGGAGACTTGGTTCATTGCCAAGGTTGAGGGAGGTATTAAGCTGCCCACCAGGGTCCCGTTTTGCAATGGTCAGTGGTCTACCCCACTTAATGGCATGTTTCAGAAAGGGACAAGGCTTGTTTAAAGTTGGGATTGCAATTTCTTTTTCTATGTTAGGGCCTTCTTCTTTTTTTGGGTATAAAATCATGAATTGGAGTGAAAAGACAATTGCAATTGATATCTCAACTAGTTTTGGCAAACTATCTGCTAATTATTATAACAAACATAATGTGTTAAAACAAATGCATATGAAAACCTTCGAATTCCATCGAAATTCATTGATTGGATTTAGCAAAAAAATTTATATTTCATAGAGAGGTAACATGTTAAGGCCAAGCCCAGTTGGTATAAATTGTGGGCTTCCTGTGTTGATGCCAAATCTGTGATGTTAAATATAAAATAGAAGAGATTAAAGATTGAAAAAAGAAAATTGAACTCTGGTTGATCAAGGGCCAGATTAGCCCTTATTCTTGGGAAATGAATGGTGATCTATATTGGTGATCTATATGGTGATCAACTCCAGGTCTTTGAAAGCACTGTAAATAAGTAGTTCTCTGCGTCTTTGAGAGTGTTGTAAATATGTAGAAGAATTTATTTCAATTGCAGATTTTGGGATATTCCATAATTATTTCAAACAATTGACCTTGTTCTTGTCACTCAGATTTCTATATATTTATGGAATCTGCAATTTATATAAAGATAACACAAATATGTAAAGAGTTATAGTTTATATAAACATCATTTTAGAGAATATTTTCAGAAATATTTGTAAAATAAATCTGCAATCGATATAAAGATAGCACAAAAAAGATAGCACAAATTGTAAAATGTTATAGTTTATATCAGCGACGTCACTTTAGGGAATGTTTTCCACTAAGATCTATGGTGGATAACAGATTCATCTTGACAACAGGATGTGGTGGATAAAAGATTCATTTTGACAATAAGATTTGCTGAAAGTGGAGATTGTAGTAAAGGTTTTTGCTATTTTGAGTGTGTTCTCTAATCCTTTGTTTATATTTTTAGTGCTTTATCACATGTGATCCATACCTTAAATCCAAATCCATATCTCTAATATTTTTTAGTGTGTTTTCTGTTAGATCGATTTAACACTGAATGTGTTTGTGGTTACTATGTGGTTACACCCATATTCTCTCTTTAACACACATGTACTCATGCACGGCCTCAAGTACATCATGTGGAGATGGGTTTGCAGGTATATTTGCCAAAGATAAACACAAAACATTGTTCTTTGATTAAGTAGGTTGCTCGCTGAGATGAACTGAAGCTAAATTGAAATAGTGGGCAAGATTTGGCAGGGCTACTACCAGTAAGGATATAAGGCCAAGTAAGGTTGAAGTTAAGTTGTTGGTGGACATGACTCATTCAACTTGGAACTATTCAGCTTCCGAAACTTATCCAAAAGCTGGGACTACAAACAGGGCTTTTATAAATATTTTCATTGTATAGAGAACTGCTGGAACAGTGACTCTTCCTGACAGAAATATCTACTAACTCTGCTGCTTTGTAACCTGCTACTGTGATGCCAATTGAAGGTTAATTTTAGTTGTTTTTAACAGAGTTTACAGCAAAACAGAGCACAAAAAACAGAGGATTGAGAAACAGGGCATACAATAACAGATCAAATGCTAATAGCATAGTCTGCTGCTGCAATAATCATGGGAGAAACCTGCTTTCATTCTTATTATTCCTCTCAAACAATTACATCAAGTTATCGCAATTGAGTGCATACGAATGATCAACAATTATCCAAGAATAGAAATGGAGCTTGCTGCATGCTTGATACAACTATACGTAATTCACTCAGTCTGTAAACAACTTAATGCAATTAAGCAAATCTGCAATTGAAGAAGACATGATCACTACATCATGTGGAGATGGATTTGCATGTATATTTGCCAAAGATAAACACAAAACAGTTTTCTTTGATTAAGTAGGTTGCTCGCTGAGATGAACTGAAGCTAAATTGAAATAGTGGGCAACATTTGGCAGGGCTACTACCAGTAAGGATATAAGGCCGAGTAAGGTTGAAGTTAAGTTGTTGGTGGACATGACTCATTCAACTTGGAACTATTCAGCTTCCGAAACTTATCCAAAATCTGGGACTACAAACAGGGTTTTATAAATATTTTCATTGTATAGAGAACTGCTGGAACAGTGACTCTTCCTGACAGAAATATCTACTAACTCTGCTGCTTTGTAACCTGCTATTGTGATGCCAATTGAAGGTTAATTTCTGCTGTTTTTAACAGAGTTTACAGCAAAACAGAGCACAAAAAAAAGAGGATTGAGAAACAGGGCATACAATAACAGATCAAATGCTAATAGCATAGTCTACTGCTGCAATAATCATGGGAGAACCCTGCTTTCATTCTTATTATTCCTCTCAAACAATTACATCAAGTTATCGCAATTGAGTGCATACGAATGATCAACAATTATCCAAGAATAGAAATGGAGCTTGCTGCATGCTTGATACAACTATACGTAATTCACTCAATCTGTAAACAACTTAATGCAATTAAGCAAATCTGCAATTGAAGAAGACATGATCACTACATCATGTGGAGATGGATTTGCAGGTATATTTGCCAAAGATAAACACAAAATAGTTTTCTGTGATTAAGTAGGTTGCTCGCTGAGATGAACTGAAGCTAAATTGAAATAGTGGGCAACATTTGGCAGGGCTACCAGAAATATGAATGACATTGGCCAAAGTTGTACTCAACCTAGGCCACCTAATTGCTAATATTTGGTTCTGATCACATGCAGGCTAATCACAGAAGGATAGAACCAAAATATCCAAATGTTCAGTACACCCTGCTTGCAGTATGGGCCTAGTTGCTATCATTGGGTAGTAGAAGTTATGTCATGATACTTCTGTCTATGTAAGATTTGATTATGGCATATGTATCAGGATTCAGAGCCACTGATATATATGTATTTTCATTCTTGGTCTAATTCTATTCTAGATTTCACATAGTTGTGTATTCGGTGATGAAGTTTGGCTTATACCTTGCCTTCTCTCATATGTAGATTTTGTTTTTTTGGGGTCATGGCAACTTCCAATGTGGTCGCCATGAATATATTTCTGATGAAGCTGGTGTGTATAGTAGTTGCATTAACGACAACAAGCCAAGCTGAAAGCTTTGATTTTGATGCATTGTTAGCATTCACGAAAGGTCTTGGCAGCCCTGATGGACTTGCAGACTGGAAGAATCACTCATCTCCCTGTGAGTGGACTGGTGTGAGCTGTAAGAGGGACTCTATAATATCTGTCTCTCTTGCACATATGGAACTGCAAGGTCCCATTTCGCCAGAGCTCGGGAATCTTAAGGATTTGGAGCTTTTGAATCTGAGCAACAATCTTCTGCTTTGTAGCATTCCAAAAGAAATTTGGAGTCTCACGAAGCTAAAACATCTCGACTTGAGCGGGAACTCTCTGAGTGGAGAGATTCACTCCAGCATTCAATGTCTTACAGACCTTCAAGAGCTTGTTTTGGGTACCAATACTTTGTCAAGGAAGCTGGTACCAGAGTTGGGATTGCTTTCTCGCTTGGAGATGCTGGACTTGGGTACCAATTTTTTCACTGGAAGCATATCCATAGAACTTGGCGCCCTCTCTGAGTTGAAATACCTGAACCTCGGTGGCAATAGTCTCTCTGGAAGCATACCAACACAATTGGGTGACCTCAGAAAACTCGTGGTTTTTTATCTAGGTAACAATCTTCTTACAGGTAGTTTTCCATCCGAACTTGGGAAACTCAGCAGGTTGGCGTCTCTCTGAGTTTCAGGCATTTGGTCCGCCAACTTGAAAACCAGAATGGCAAGCTAAAAATTTGAATTTCAGCCAGGCACGTGCGGGCGATGTATCATTTTGGAGCGAGGGTTTCCCGAGGGTTACATCTTTTCAATGCGGTTATCTTTTCAACTCTCTGACAGGTCAGGCGGTGATCCCCAAGCACAATCGGCGATGTCTCCGCGGCCGGGCAGGAAATGTTTTCCGATGGGTAGCATCTCCGGGCTAAAACGTTGCCTGGGTAGACTACTCCCTTAATAAGTTTCCACCATTGATAATGGAGTTGTTTATGGAGGCGGAGGAATTGTCTGGATGGCCAAAAGTGGTCAGAATTCCCGCAAATTTTTTTAAGAAATCTTGCGGTGGCAGTTTTTGAATCATGTTTTTGATGGTGGAAATGGATTCAACACTATCAAAAACTTTTAGGGCACCCAAAATATTGAAATTTGATAGCTATAATCTAAATTTACAAAAATCCCTGTCGATTTTCTTAAAATCTTACCAAAATTTCCAAGCAGTCTACTTAGACAACCACATTGATAATCCCTCACTTTCCCTGTACTTCACTTCATTGTATTTCTTTTTTGCTTTTACAGAAAATACAGTCAAGAGATCTTGTTTTATGTCGTTTCTTGAAGATCTAGAGGTGAAGTTAGGTTTTAAGATCTATGCACAAATTGCAGCAAGAGCGATGGTGGAGTCATTGCGGGAGGAGAATGTATACATGGCGACGATGCTTGACTATGTAGAGCGCTATGAAGAGATGGTGGAATTCGTGGAGAAAGTGATGAAAGGCGTGGAGGTGGAGGAGCTCACGGTGGATGAGGGAAAACTGCTATTATCACCTACAAGAACGTGATCAGTGCCCGCAGGGCTTCATGGAGGATCATCTCCTCCATAGAGCAGAAGGAGAGAAAGGGCGATGATGCCCATGCGGTCACCCCAAGGGAGTACAGGGCCAAGGTTGAAGCTGAGCTTTCCAAGATCTATGAGGGCATTCTCTGCCTCCTCGACTCCCATATCATCCCTTCTCCCTCTGCTGCGGAATCCAAGGTCCTCTATCTGAAGATGAAGGGCGATTACCATCAATAGAATTTTCTGGGTTCCACATACACAGGCAAGTGCGGGTGACTCTGATCCATATCCTATAGAATAAATCGTTTTGGAAAAACCAATGAACAATGAACGTGAATAATCCCCTACATGCTAAAAATCACATATTCTATAAGAGACGGCGTGTTTTATGAATTAACGGTCCAACTCTTCGAGACTAGAAAGAGAATGAAGGATTTTGCAATGATTAGTCGATGAAGTAGGCGGCGATTATACAGTTGAACGACCTTCCCCTGTTCCAACTTTTTGATCAGCTCGTGCATATCGAGTTGTTAATACAATGAATATACCCTCTTATAACTCTTTATGTTCCCTAATCATACTTTATATCTCTACTTATTCCTTTTCATTCTTATGCCCAGGTTGTGAGTTGGTTGCTGTAGGTCCAACTTCCCTTCACCCTTCTGGCTTAAAAAGGTAATACTCAAGGTGGAGGGGCTTACAACACAGAGGCTTCTATCACAATTGCTTTAGGCAAGAATTATGGCATAGGAGGAATAATTTCTTCTGGAACCACAAGCTTAACATCTTTGCGAGCAGTCTCTTTGTTCTCCTTTAGAGCAACACCTTACGAAGTTTAAGATAGGCGCCAGGAGGAAGGAGGCCGCTCATAACACTTTTCTTTCTTACAAGTGTGGGTAGGATATTGCTGCGGCAAAGCTGGCTCCAACGCACCCTATTAGGCTAGGGCTAACCCTTAACTTCTCTGTATTTTACTATGATATTTTGAATTCGCCTGACAAAGCCTATAATCTGGAAAAACAAGCATTTGATGAGGCAATTGCGGAGTTAGATACCTTAGGTGAAGATTCTTACAAGGGCAATCTAACATTCTTACAAAACTCTCATCATGCAGCTAGGTCGTGACAATCTAACATTGTGAACTTCAAACATGCAGGAGGATCTATGGAAGAAATCAAAGATTAATATATTAAAAAAAAATTCCACCATTGTTGAGGGCAGGAGAAGAAGATCAGAAGAGGGATGGGAATGTTTATGTATGGAGGCACCAAGGCGGCCGCTCCCATCGCATAGAGTCCACGCTTGTATATAACTCCTCTGAGGGGCTTCGAAGGCACACCATAGACGAATTCTCCAAGCTCTAGGTCTTAGCGTGTTGCATCTCACTGTCATCAAAAATAACATATCTACACTCAGAGGTATGATTAACCAGGTGTGTCCTTCAATCACTCACACCATGTCATTTTTTTTAATCTACTAGTGAAACGCTCTTTGTTCACATGGAGGAACTATGAAACTCTATATATTGTACAACAACAATTTAAATGTGGTTTTTTAAGGTCTACATGTTGGATAAATAGAGAATACAATGCACTTTTTCGGATGAGGCATTGTTCTATTCCAGTGAGCCAAATCTAACCCAAATCACCAAAAATCGGTTTAATGTAGGGGACTTATGCCAAAGATCAAGTCAAAAATTTAAATGACCACACAAATGTTGTTCTTTTCTATTAAAATAAACAATTTAGATTTCTACTTTTGTTTTTCATGTCCTCTTGAAACCTATTTAATTTATGTCAATTTTTTTTTTTTTTAATATAGAACTAAACCATTATATTAATAAATTCGAAAGTACAAACTTCCGCTCATTTCTTTTTTCAAATTAAATATCATCACAAATATCAGTATTTTTCATTTCTATCTATAAAATAAACTTTCTTTTTTTAAATTTAAATGTTTATTTTATAGTTAGAAATGAAAATTATTGATATTTGTGATGATATTTAATTTGAAAGAAAGAAGTGAGCGCAAGTTTGTACTTTCCAATTTATTAATATAATGGTTTAGTTCTATATCTCTGAATAAAAAATTGATATAAAATGTTGTATAAATTAAACAGGTTTCTAAAGGACATGGAAAACAAAAGTAGAAATCTAAATTGTTTACTTTGAAAGAAAAGAACAACATTTGCATGGTCATTTAAATTTTTGAATAAACTTGATAAAAAATAAAATGTAAAAATAATATATTATTGTCAATTAAAATATATATTTTTTAAAATTATTCATTATGAAAAGAATTTATGAATATATATCTTTCAAATTGAAAATAAGGCTAGCCCTTCGAATTTGATCAGTGTTGATAACTCAGGTAGAAGGCTTTGGGTTACGAAAGTCCAGAGAGTTTTTCGACATTGGCAAGGATTGGGTTTAACCATTTGTTTAAATTGATGTTTATTTAAAAATATGCAATCAAGGTAAAGGTGTCATAACTCTATATCTATATATATAGTAAAGGCGTCATAACTATATATATATATATATATATATATATATATATATATATATATATATATATATAGATAGTAAAGGCGTCATAATTCTATCTATCTATCTATATATATATATATATATATATATATATATATATATATATATATAACAATCAACTTTCCATAAATAAAAATGGAATCTCTGATATTTTTCGCAACTCTGAGTCTTGAATATGCATGAACTGGCCAACAATATAAATGTTTGGTTCGACCCTCGAGATTCGCGTACATTAACAAATTTTCGAAGGTGGGACTACTCTGTATCAGTTCATAGTATTAATCAATCGCCTTCCAAAAAAGGGAAAGTGTCAACTTAAATGATGCAACACAATCCACAATGGAAATTTATGGGGAGGGCTCAGATTTTGCTGAAGAATTGTGGAATAAGTTGAATGAGGATTTGAAATTGGAAAGAATGGAACATGTTATTTCTAACGAATTCATAAATAATATATAGCCAAAGGCGCCTGTGAATATAGAGCCAGGGCTTGGTTGTGGGCTATATCTTTTCTTCTACTTCAATAGCTTATTGCTTCTACACAAAAACTTGGAAACTCTAGGTCTCCATACCCATGACTCCATGAGTATTTATCCCTTTCAAATAAAGATAATGGGAAATCACAGATTCGGTGGTTAGCCTTGGGGAAAGCACAAATCTGTTCAAGTGGGATCCATCCAGGACTTACCGCCTGGGAATTTTCATGATGTTTCTGTAACCCTTGCACTTGACTGGGTCCTTAGAGATTTGGCCCCATCTACAGCTGGTCTGCCATGAAATTGTGCTAACTCAACATAAGGGGAGTGGGGGGGTAGGGATAATTTGGCTTCTCTGCAGGATTTTTTCACTACGATGAGTCCTACTGTGACTTTTATGCAAGAAACTATGACTACCGCTGATAGTACTCACTCTTTATGTCGAGCTTTGTTTCCAAATTGGCATCTGGTGGCCACGGACACCGAGGGTCGCTCGGGCGGCTTGGCTGTCATTTGGGATCCCAGTCGTGCTTCTATGCAGGCTTACAGTTATTTTGGTGGTATTTTATTGACCGGTCATTTTAGAGGGCTCCATTGAAGGCTTCATCTTATAAACATTTATGCACCATACAAGGATAGACGTAGTTTTTGGAGGAAAATGGAGGTCTGTGGTTTGATTTCTCTTGAATACACTATCTATGTTGGGAATTTTAACTGCACTCTGCAGGAAGGGGAGACTTAGGGCCCTCGGGGCCGGAGGGATCCTCTGGAAGTTTTCTTTCAATCCCTTTTTAAGTCTTCAAACGTGATTGATTTGTTAATGGAGAAGGAGGGACCGACCTGGTTTAATGGGTGCTCGGAAGAGGAATTTATTGGGAAAAGAATAGATAGAATTATGGTACAAGCATCTCTACTACCTCTAATGGGGGGTATACAGGCTCGAGCCGAGGATTTTGTTATCTCTGATCACCGTCTGATCTCTGTTGAATGGACTTTCGAGAATCCGAAAAGGGGGTACCCTTTTAAATTTAACCGGGTTTGGTTAAACAATGAGAGCTTTAATTTGCTGACCCAGTCCGAAAGCATATAGGTGAATTCCAAAGAGAAGAGGGTCTCTCGGTGATGGAAAGCCTTTCAAAAAACTTACGAAGCTTGAAGGATTGGGTGAAGATATGGGAGAAGTTAGAGAAAGCTAAATTACTTTGGGAGCTTAAGCTCATTATGGGAGATATTTCCTCGATACTCAAAGAGATGGAAGATGGGGTTCTGAACCCTTTCCAATGGACCAGACTAAAACAGCTGGAAGTAGAAAGGAGAAAGATACTACTCATCCATGAACAGTCATGGCGACTCAAGAGTCAGGCTACGTGGCTTCAAGAAGGTGATAGCAACACCAAGTTTTTTCATCATTTCGCAAACAGAAGGAAAAAAGTAAACGCGATTTGGTGGATGGAGGTAAACGGTGAATTTGTTAATTCCACAGTGGGCATCCAAGAGGAAGCTGTGAAATTTTTTGAAAGACTCTATAAGGGCAGGGAGGAAGTGGTGTTTGCTGAACAATTAAAGGCACTGGAATATTTTCCAAGGATGTTTGAGGATGAAGAGAATGTCTTTCTAGAGAGGTCGGCTACCTGTGATGAAGTTGAACGAGTTCTCAAGTTATTCCATGCATATAAGAGTCTGGGTCCAGATGGCTGGGCTCCGGATTTCTTTATCCACTCCTCTGATATCTTTCTAAAGGATATAACAGAAATGATCGAAGAAGTTAAAGCATCTGGTAAGTTCAAGGGTGGGATAAAATCTATGTTTTTAGCCCTAATCCCTAAGAAAAAGGATTCACGGTGTTTCGAGGATTTTAGACCGATCTCGCTATGCAACACCCTCTACAAGATTGTAACTAAGTTGTTGGCTGAAAGGCTAAAAGGGGTCCTCACCAGTTTTTTCACACTTGAACAGTCAGGCTTTTTACCGGGCAGGAGCATCCATGACGCCGTGGCAGTAACACAAGAGGCCATGCACTCTATAAAATCGAAGAAAATTAAAGCAGGAATAATGAAAGTTGAAGCCTATGACAGAGTTGATTGGGGTTTTCTAAAATTGATTCTCCATAAGATCGGTATGACCTGTGACTTGATAGATTGGATTATGGGATGCATCAACTCTTCTTCCATGTCCGTAATCATAAATGGATCTACATCGATTTTTTTCAGACCATGGAGAGGGCTAAGGCAGTGATGTGCACTCTCTCCATTGTTGTTCATCCTTGTGATGGATGCCTTTAGCTTAAATATAAAGCGCGTTGTGGATTCAAGAGACTTTAAAGGTATTATAATTTCTAACAAGGGGGACATATCACATAATTTTTTTGTTGACGGTGTCCTTATTTTTGGGATATTGATTAAAAGCAATTGGCGGGCACTTGGATTGATCTTAAAAAACTTCTGTATTGAGTCGGGTATGGAGGCGAATGGTGGGAAATCTTGTTTCTACCATTCGGAAGGATCCTCAGAGTTTCTTGATTACATTCACAACCTGTTTAATTTTCGAGTGTCTAATATAGATGAAGGGATCACTTACCTTGGCTTCCAACTGCGTGCAACAAGATATACTACAAGAGATTGGTTGTGGATTCTGGACAGATTCCAGTGAAGAATAAATACTTGGTCCAGCAAGTGGTTGTCTAAGGGAGGTCGACTGGTCTTAACTCAAGCAATTTTACAGCAATATACTATTTATTGGGCATATTTATTTTGTATTCCTCAGAAGATCATCAACAAAATTCGAGGTTACATGGCGGAATTTATTTGGAACGGTGGTCTAGGGAAAGGATCATACCATTTGGAAAAATGGGATATGATAGCAATGCCCAAAGAATTGGAGGGCTGGGGGGTTATTGAACTGGAAACTTTCGGAAAGGCACTCATGATGAAGTCCCTTTGGAGGAGTCTCAACTCTCCAGACCTTTGGAAGGACATAATGGATTACAAATACTTCAATCACAAATCGGTGGAAGATCTATATATGGGAGAAAATATACAGCAGTAGAAAGGATCACCGATTTGGACAGGTTTCAAAAAAAAATGGCCACAGTTTAAAGCCAAACTCCGGTGGCAACTTGGAAACGGTGGTCATATCCAAATTGGTCAAATAGGGTTGGGAGGATCACAACAAGCCACTCATATCAGTTGGGAACTATTATCCTTTCTTCAAAGAAAAGGCATTTTCTTTTTTAGTCAAATTGTGGATTGGCAAGCGGAAATCCCGAATTGGTACTCGACAAGACATTTGGGATTACCAGAAGCACTGGTAAATGACTGGAACAGATATTGTGATTTTTTAAGAAGTTTGGGACTATATAGAAACAGTCAGGGGGGCGAGTTAGGTGGGGAGGTAAAATCAACAAAGGCCAGATTGTTATAAGTGAGTTATATAGTACCATGATGAAAGATCAAGTCGAGTCGGGGACCCCATGTTGGATACAGGATCTATGGAAATCTAAAGTTCAAAAAAACAAATTATTTTCTATTGGTTGGTTTGGTAGGATAAAAACCTAACGTGGAAAAACTTACAGAGAAGAGGGATTAATGGTCCAGGAATTTGCAGACTCTGTTGGAAAGCAACAGAAGATAACAGGATCCTATTTTATGATTTTCCTTTTACCAGGATGGTCCTCCAAAATATCTACAGGATTTTCATTTCGAGAAGCCTTCATATGACAGTGTTGAAAGTTGCTTCTTATGGTGGGTAGGGAAAGGTAATCTTTTCAAGAATTTGACCATTATTTATCACTGGAGCTTATGGTGCTGCAGAAATAGGTGGATTTTCGAAAAACAGTGCAATTTGTCGGAGAGAGTAAGTAAACAAGTACTTCTTGTTTGGGAAAACCTGAAGGTAAAAGATAAACCTCCTCCGGATTTGTCAGTCAGAAATCGTCCACACGAAATTACTACCTAGCTGGGTTTTTTGATGGGGCTACACAAAATCACAGGTGTGGATGTGGGGCGTGGCTGATGATCACTCCTACTTGCCATTATAAGATACACTGGTATGGCGGAATAGGTACTAACATGAGGGCTGAGGCTTTGGCACTTTGGGGACTGATGTGGTTTGCACACCACCTCTGCATTGACAAACTGTCCATCTATGGGGATTCACAAGTTCTGATAGACCATCTGAATAAAGGTTTGGCTCTAAATCCTGAACTTCTAACAACTTGGATGGGACAAATAGAGATCATGCGAAAAAAGTTCACCTCCATTACTTTCGGCCATATCTATAGAGAAAACAATTCACAGGCCGACAGGTTGTCTAAAAAGGGCTTAATAGGGAGATTCGGAGAAATGCACTGAGTTGTTTGAAGCTTCAGGTAATGGAGCAAAGGGCTCGGTTATTTTTCTAACTACTCTGTTTCCGCAAGTTTTTGTAAAGGGCAAGAGAAGGTAATGGAAACCATTACAGATCCATGTTTGGTAGGGCCAAACTGTGGCCATCTGTTTCTTTTTGAAGATTGTTAAGCAAGAAAGTGGTACATAGAGGGGAAAAAACCAGTATCTTTGTTGAAAGAAGTATCCCAATTATAAAAGGACAGCTTTGACACTTTTTGATATATAACTATTTTTTTGTATTACGGAAAATACAACTATCATGAAAAATTTTGTTTATATTTTAGAAACTTAAAATTGTAAAGGATAAGAAAGAGAAACCAAATATTTTTTGTTTTTGTTAATTAACGCCGAAGGCGTTCTATTGTGAGCATTTAGCTCACGACACTGTAGAGATTCGTCGTCTTCGACAGAATCTCTGACACGTGTCCACCGCCGCCTTACTGCCCGTTGATGATGCGACCGCCGCCGCCGCAGACAACCCTTTTGGCGGCTTCTCTGCTGCACAGAAAATCCGGTCCGTCACTCCACATCGTGCTTCCTTCGGCGTTTTCTTTTGCAAATCCATCTGCAAAATGCTAGTGTAACTATTACTTAAAAAATCCTTAAGACTTATGTGTTGGTACTTAATATAAACTAGTTATTTTTTTCTTCTTAAAAAAAAAAGAGAGTCATGAGGTCGGCTTCCCCGCTGTCCAACACGCTAGTGGACCTATCAAAGTCTCCCTGCCTTTAAACGGAGACCCAACATAGGCCGTTTGTTTTAACAAGTGCGGTTTGTTTATGAAATTACAGTCATGAGTCATCCATGTTTCATGTTCCTCCTTGTTTTTGTTTAGTTATCCTAAACTATTCAGTAAACACTTCCTGTACGACACGTCATGATCGATGGATATATCACTAATTTTTTAATAAAAAATATGATATTGTTTAATTATTATTTTTAATTCAGTAAAACAATTTTAATAGATATAAATGAAGTATATTGAATAATCTCTATCATTCCAATGATATAAATATGATAACTCAAATTTATAATTTCAATAAATTTCATGGATTTTAAACAAATTTGACAAACCAAATATATAATCCAAAACCTAAAACGATTATACGACGGCTGAAAAAATATTCCATCGTCCAGACTGTTTTTTATTTTTATTACACGGGTTCGTCTTTTCAAAATTGTAAATGTATTAAAGGTAAATACGGTTACTTATTATTAAAATATATTTTATTACTATATATATAGAATCGGAAAAGTGTAATTTTTATGGTGATGGTCACTAATATAATTGTAGTTTTAAAAATAGTAATTTGTTTTTAAATTATATTTATTAATTATAAAAGTAAATTTATGTTTTTAAATTTAAAAATATGTTTTTATTTTTATTTTTTTCTATTATATTTTTATCAAAAGAGGTTAATAGCTGCGATGTAATATAGTTTTCCAGTTTTCTTTTATATGAAGTTTAATTGATTCCATTTGTATGAAGTTATTTTTGCAAAGTTTTATTTTTATTAAAATATAAATAGGTTCATTTTAAAGGTTTGTTAATATTTTAGTAAGTTATTGATTTATATGATATTTTAGTATTTTTTTAATATTTCTTTGTTTAGGTTTTTGTGGGGAAGTGTTGAAGAAGTTTATGGAAAGTTTAGGTTTTTTTGCATAGAGAAAGTTTTGGCTATTTTTGTAAGTAGTTATTTGGTTATTGGATCAGTTATTGATATTGGAAGTTGTTATTAATTGGCATTAAAGGTTTTTATTGTTAATATTCTAGTATGTGGTTGATATATATTATATTATTGGCAATATTTTAATTGTAGATAATGCTTATCTCAATATTTTTGAATATTTTAAATATCTTTTTGTTTAAGCTCTTGTGCAAATCTCCAAACACTTTTATTGCTAATATTATTAATAATATTTTAGTTGTAAATAATGCATATCTTGCTGGAAGAGCCCTTCGAATATATCCATCTTTTATAGATATCAATAGTTGGTTGAGTAAAGATTGTGCCTAGTGCACACAAAGTTATGTACAAAATCACATTTCATTGAGTAGAATGATATTTTAATTGTAAATAATGTATAGTATTGTTATTTAATTGATTATGTACAAAATCTTATTTAATTGAGCATAAGCTTTGTTTATGAATGTGCAAAAATGAGGTGAAGGTTCATTGTGGGGAGGAAGCTTTCAGACTTTCATTATTTAATTGAGCATAATCTTTGTTTGTGAATGTGCGAAAATGAGGTGAAGGTTCATTGTGAGGAGGAAGCTTTCAAACTTTCAATGTGTGAATCTTCGCATTGGGCATTGAAGGCTTCCATTGCTAATATTTTAGTATCAAAACATAATCCATATTTTTTATTCGCAATAACATTGTCTATGCTTGAAAATGCTTGTTAACGTAAAATTGAATCCAAGATCGGATGTTGTAATTATCTATCGCAACCTCAAGCTGCTTCTCCCGCTGCCTGAGCCTGCGCACAGCTAGGGTTCATCCACGCCGCCATGGAGGTTTTGGGCGCACCCCAGGTTCCTCCACCTCCTCCTCCCCCGTTAGTTGAGAATGCATTCAGCTCATTATTGGCCTCGATGCCGAAGAAGAAGAAATCTGAAGCCGCCAAATTTGTAAAAAAATTAGATGATATTCCTGAAATCTCCCTCCCACCAGAGGGACCGATCCAGGTAGCTTTGTCCCTTATATATCAGGCCCTAGTGGGACAGTTTACTGGACTTTGGCCCTCTCCAAAAACAACGGAGAGTTGGGTTGTCAAAAACTGGACGCCCTTGATCAAAAACATCGTAACCTCATATTTTCTAGGGAGAGGCTATTTTATGTTCGAATTCATCACAAAAGAGGATAAAGAGCTGATATTTCAGAATGGGCCCTATTTCATGGGACCTCAGGCCCTGTACCTCAATAAGTGGACGCCGGATTTCGATCCAGCAGTGGATGTTCCAACGGCTGTCCCAGTGTGGGTCAGGTTGCCGAATCTCCCAGTGCACTTCTAGAATTGGGATTCTATGAAACACATAGGTAACGCCCTGGGAAAATTTATTGATCAGGAAAACAACAAAGATCAATATGATTGTGCCCGGATATGCGTCGAGGTGGACCTAGAGGTGGGACTACTGAAGGCAAGAAAAATCAATGTTGGCAAGTGGACGCATGTGCAAAAGCTAGACTATGAGCAACTTCCTTTCAAGTGTCAGAAATGCCATGTCTACGGTCACTTTGCTAGGGGTTTCCCGAGCAATGGAGAGGTGGAAAAAGGTAAGGAGGAGGGCTGGAATCAAGTCAAACAGTCGAAGACCTCCCATAAATCCCCCAAATCTGGGGCTCCAAATGGTAAAGGTCCCCATCCGGCTTCTGTTCAGCAAGTCCCTCCCCTGAAAGGTCATGAAAACAAGTTTGGACCCTTAGGCTCAGCATCAGAGGAAGTCCAGGAGGTCGAAATGCAAAATAAATCTTCCCCTGACAAAGGGACCCCCTCAGGCTCGAGGCAAGGAGAGAATGCCTCAGAAATACCTAAGGAAAAACATGCAGAAGTCGAAGAGGAGGAACAAGACTCAGAGGAATCAGAGGAGGAAGGAGAAATAGGGAACTCACAAATCTCGGCAAGAAGATCGACAAGAGGCCAAAAGTCTACCCGTGAAAAGAGAGAATAGGAAACCTACAAAGATAAGCTCCAGGGCAGTCAACCAACCCTTGAGAAAATCTTGGCTAAAACTCCGAAGATGACAAGAAACTAGACACAGGGCTCCAAGGGAGCTCATCACTCCCAAAAAAGTAAGTGATGAAGGTCGTCTCTTGGAATTGCAGAGGTATGGGGAGCAAAGTGAAAGAATAATCCATAAGAAGCCTTCAAAGGATAGAAACCCCAGAAATTTTACTAATTCACGAGACAAAAATGGAGGACAAATACTTCCTCCAAATAGGCAAGAAACTTTGAATAAAGGGAGTGGACAGGTTGTCTCTGCTCGAGGAGCATCGGGTGGATTGGGCTCTCTTTGGAACAGTAGCAAGTTCTCGATGGTCACTAAGATCCTAAACACTCACTGGTTGTTCCTGAAACTCCATCATCTCGACACTAAGGAGGTCCTCTCTCTCTTCAATACGTATGTCCCAGTAAACGTAGGGGAGAAGAAGGCCTACTAGGACTCCATCATAAATCTGGCAGAAACAAAGAATCTGGAAAACACCATCATTGTTGGCGATCTTAACCTCACCTTGCTTTCGTCAGAAAAGCAAGGAGGCAACATCATAAGGGATTCGGCAAGGGAGTGGGTGGAGGATCTCATGCAGGATCGGGATTTGCTCAACATCAAGCCCTCTTCTGGTAAGTTTACTTGGTCAAATAAAAGAGTTGGTCTTGGGCACATTGCTGCAAGGATAGATAGATTTCTGGTTCAAAGTTCCTTTCTTCTTTTAGGATTAGAGGCAAGAATGCATATTCTCCCTTGTAGTGTTTCTGATCATAAGCCTATCAAGCTTGAGTTGTTGTCCCAAAAATACCTAGGCCCTATCCCATTTAGATTTAAACCTCAATGGATCAAGGACCCTGACTTCATGAATAAGGTCAAGGAATGTTGGAGGTTGCCTATCAAGGGCTCTTCCTTCTTTGTTTGGGAGGAAAAACTCAGAAGAGTCAAAGCTGTTCTAAAAATTTGGGCCAAATCCTTCCCTAATCCAGCCAATGAGAGAAAACAAGCCCAAGACAATCTTGAGCTCCACCTCGTGCAAATGGAAGAAGCTGAAATTACAAAAGAAGTCCTAGACAGGGAGGAAAAACTTCAACATAAGTTTCATAAGGCATGCCTGTCGGAGGAAGAATATTGGAGACAAAAATCTCACAGTCTATGGCTTAAAGCGGGAGATAGAAATTCCTCCTTCCATAAACAAGCCCAAGCGAGAAGAAGCTTCAACTCCATTTCAGAAATCAAGGAAGAGGCCATAACCCACAAGGATTTCATGAGCATCAAAAGGGAAACATTTACTCATTTTAAAAACCTTTTCATTGAAGATGGGGTGATGGACCACAACTCTAAATTCCTAGATGTGGTTCCTCCAAAGATCACCTCCAAGATGAACCAGTATCTTGAAGCAAAGGTCACTAAACATGAAATAAAGGAGGCCCTCTTTGCCATGGAGCCCGACAAAACGCCCGGGGCAGATGGTTTTACTGCTAGATTTCTCCAATCCTGTTGGAAGACAGTGGAAAAGGACCTGCACAAAATGATTTTTAAATCCCAATCCTGTCAGAAAATTGGGGGCAGCACCAATTCTGCCTTTCTCGCCCTCATCCCTAAGGAAAAGGCTGCCAATGTTTTCAGCAGATTCCACCCCATTTCTCTTTGTAACATAGGCTACAAATTGATAACCAAGGTGATTGCCAATAGATTGAAAAGTATCCTTCCTACCATCATCCCGGAGAACCAAGGTGGCTTTGTTCATGGGAGGCAGCTTGTGGATAATTTCATCTTAGTCCAAGAGGCGATCAATTAAAGCCTGTAATGTAAAGAAAAGGGCATGGTTGTTAAACTTGATCTAGAAAATGCCTTTGATCATGTCAGACACAACTTTCTCTTGGAGGTAATGCACAAGTTTGGGTTTGGGACAAATTTTATTAACTGGATCCGGGCTTGTATTTCTAAGCCTTGGATTGCCCCTCTGGTGAGTGGGAGAGCAGCATAATTCTTCAAAGCATCAAGAGGGCTTAGACAGGGGTGTCCTCTTTCCCCTCTCCTTTTCGTTCTTCAAGCTTCTGTTCTAAGCTTTTACTTGGAAAAGAAGCAGTCACATCAAGAGATCATGGGCCTCAACATAGCAAGAGGGGTCAAAAACATAAACCATGCTCTGTTTGCCGATGATTCTCTTTTGCTGGGCGCAACCTCCATTCTTACGGCTTCAAGGTTCAAAGAAGTGTTGGAGGATTTATGTGAAGCTACTGGAAGCATCCTAAACAAGTGGAAATGTCATATCTATTGCTAGAACACTTCAGCCAGCATCCTCAGTGCCATCTCCAGATGTATGGGCTTTGCTGCTTCGTTAAAATGGACCTCGTTCAAGTACCTGGGCCTCCCAATCTTCCAAAGAAATGCCTTAAGAAAAGAGTGGCTCCCTCTGCTTGAAAAATTCAAGCTCAAG
Organism: Pinus albicaulis; assembly: GCA_034641835.2. Taxonomy (NCBI): domain Eukaryota; kingdom Viridiplantae; phylum Streptophyta; class Pinopsida; order Pinales; family Pinaceae; genus Pinus; species Pinus albicaulis. The sequence continues at coordinate 248,222,365 of CM076579.1, forward strand.
ATACAGGCTTGGGGTTTCTCGTGGCTCAACCTCGCAGGTAAGTCAGTTCTTATCAAGGCTGTTCTTAGCAGCCTTCCTATTTTTCAATTCTCTATTATGCTAGCTCCCTCTTGTATTCTCAGAAAAATGGAGGATTTAATCCAAAAGTTCGTTTGGAAAGGCGGTAAACAAAATGAGAACAGAATCCCTTTGGTGAGCTAGGACAAAGTCACCAAGCCTCTGATGGAAGGAGGCTTGAATTTTAAAGATCTTTGTACTCAAAACGTGGCCATGGGAGCTAAAGTTATTTGGTGTTTCATTGCTCCTAATACTGGTTGGGCGTAAAAGGCCTTGTGGAAGAAATACTTCTCCATTCTCAGAAAACATTGTCTTGACAATCCCAGAATTAAAATTGGATCACAATTTATCAAGCTTTGGGCTAAAGCCACACCGCTGATCAACCTCCACGCATTCTAGATCCCAGGCAATGACAAACAAATAAAAATCTGGGAGGATCGCATCATGGATTGTGTTAAACACCATGTTAAGCACACACATGGTGTATGAGGAAGACAAACACACACACAACAAGGAACTCAACACAATGAAGGATAAGCGTGAGGATTTCTTATTTTCCATTATACAAAGATGTACATTTATAGTACAATGGTGTGACTCTTGGTTTCACATTCCAAGGTCACTTGGACTCCATCGTGACTTTTCGCATTCCACACCTACCCATGTAGGATTAGGTGTTCCAACATCCCCCCTTAATCCGAAGGGGTATGTGTGAGTCCAAGAAAAGAGTTGTAATACAAATCTGCAAAGTTTACATGGCAGCGCTTGGCTGAATCAACTCTCTGAAATGTTGGAAAAAAAGAGGTGGTTTTAGGATGACCACAAACACTGGAACGCAAAACTTGTTGCAGTTCCCGGAACTCTTCCAAAACTGGCAAGAAGCTGAAAGCTTCTGCTAGAGGAATTGTCCCTCATAAAAAAGGGAGACCTTCAACCTAAAAGAAGGGAGGTCTACTACCTGTGATGGTTTTAAGATTACCAACAACTCTGGAATGCTTTGAAGCATTTCCTGGAACTCAACCAAAGCTGGCAAGAAGCTGAAGGCTTCTGCTAGAGGAAGTGTTCCTCATATATGAAAGGGAGACCTTCGACCTAAAAGAAGGAAGGTCTACTACCTGTGATGGTTTTAGGTTATCCACCAACCAAAGATGATGGTTTAAGGTTGTCCACCAATCGAAGGCATGCTCATGGGCATCCGTGTCTCTGGCTACATCTCTGAATCTGGAATGATGAATTGTGGCTCAGGCTCACTTGAACTGCTGTGTCTCTGGCTACAACTCTGAACATGGAATGAGAGATTGTGGCTCAGGCTCGCTTGATCTGACGTCGAAGCTTGTACATGACCATCATTTTCCCCCCTGTCAGGGACAAGGTGAGATGATGGCGAAAAATCAACTGCAAGTTTGCTCAATATCCGTGAACAAGTTCTAACATGTGTCGTAAACATCTTCTTGGCTGCGTGCCGTGCCAAGAAGCGATCCATCCAAGATGAATCTTGGTTCTTGCAGGAGGCTTGTGTCTGAAGCATCTGTCTGAAGAATGGGTGTGCCGACCACAGTGCTTGCATGGATGAAGATCAAAACAGTGATCTTTCATATGGCCAACTCGATCACGGTGTTGGCATTTCTCAATCTGTTGTGGAAGTGGAGCAGGATGCGAACATTTGTAGTGTTGTCATATAGGAATCCGACACTCTGAAATTTGATGGGCTTTGTGTAGTCTGGAATATGAAAGGACACATCCTTGTCATATCCAAGACCAGTTCGGTGCTTGTTGTGGACAAGCTCTTCCCAAGGTCTAATGATGGGCTTGAGAAGTGCAGGCTGAACTGCTGCATCTGCATATACATCTGCTCTCGTACAAGGAATTGAATGTGAATCATCTGGAACTTTATCTTCTTTCTTCTGATGAGAGTCCTTCACAATCTTCTGAACAGAAACAGGTTCAGAATGGTGACTCTTTTGCTGAAGTTCATCTTGTTGGAGCTGAGATTCCAACTGCAAAAACTCAATCTTTTCTTGTGCATCTTGTAAACAACTTTGAATGTTACAAAGAGCATGCTTGCTCATTTTTATCATGTCATCAACATTTGAATGAATGAGGTTATTCAACAACACTAATACCTCACTGATTTTACCCATTTCAACAACTTAGGCTCAAAAAATGAAAGGGTGTCGGCTTCAACCGAAAATGCACCCGTTTACAATGTGATTCAACAATAAATACAAATGACTACAAAGAATTTCCAACTATGGAAATCTCAAAGTAAAAAGTGTGCTCCTCAAATGATGGAGGACAATCAACAATGACTTACATCAACAACTCAAATTCACTGATTCCAACTATGAATGAAGAGGCAAATTCCACTCACAATACAATGTCAATATCTCTGCAAAAATATTTTGTAAATGTGCAGCTGAAAACACTATGCAAGGAGCCTTTAAGGCAGCTGAATTTTCCTTCAAAGAGTTGTTTTCAATGATGGCAAACTTGTCTTCAAATGTCAATTCTTCAGAAAATCACCCTTATGTCACAAATCACACAATGTCAAATCTTCTCTTTTCTCCTCTATGTAGGCAATTTATCATTATGCCATTTCCTCTTCCTTTCTGCTGTTCATGTCTTCTTTTCCTCTCTCTCTGCTGTTTTTTTTTTATATAATTAATTATAAATTAATTAAAAAAGATTAATTGAAATGGGAAATGATTAAAAGGGAAAGGAATGGGAATTTTAAAAAGAGTGGGGAGATTAAAAACTAAGGGAAATGGATTATATAAAAATGGGAATAAAAATGAGATTATATAACAATGGGAATGGATTTAAAAAAGGGAAGGGAATTAACACTTTTTTTTTTAATTAAAAATTAATTAAAAAAAATTTGAAAAATTAAAAATGGGAAGAATTTAAAAGGGGGGCGAAAATTTATTGGGAGGGGACGAGGGGTATTATATTTATATGGGAGGGAGAATTAAAAAGGGAGGTAAATTAATTAATAAATTAAATATTAAAAAAATCAAAATTTAAAAAATTAAAGAGGGGTAAATGTAAAATAGGGAGGGAATTATAAAAATTAAGAGAAATGCATTGAGGGGAGATGAAGTGAGGGGAGGGAGGGCGGATTGTGAGTGTGCAGAGGAGGCACGCTAAGGGAAATGGGAGTGCGGCGTAAGTGTGGATAGGGAGAGAGAGCGTTGGAGTTCGAGGGTCAAAAGGGAGAAGGGAAGCGTTGAGCGTTGGGATGAGTTGGAAAGGGGGCAGGGGAGCGTGATGAGGGGGAGGGTGTGAGAAGCATTGCAGTGGGAAGGGTGCGTAGGAGAGGATGGAGTTGTATGGGATGAGAAGGGTCGTAGGTGGAGGAGATAGAAGTGCGTAGGGAGCGTTGTTAAGGGGGCGTGGGGAGGGTTGACGCAGCGGCAGGGAGGGGTGGCTAAGGAGCGGCCGGTTTGAGGTTAAGGGTCAAGCGAATAGCGAGGGGGAGAACTGGGTTGTAATGTGTAAAGCGCAGGAATAGGGGAGGGCTCGGGTAAGAGATTGTAGAGGGCGCGTGAGGGGGTGGGTAGGTCTGCATAGAGAGAGGGCAGCCGTGTTAAGGTGGGGAGTGTTCGATGAGTGTTGAGTGGTGAGGTGAGGAGTTTTGGAAGGGAGCGCTGGTGAAATAGAGAAAGGGCATATGGAGAGGGGGATTTGGAACGGTGAGTGAGTTCGATTGTAGCGTAGTGGATAGCTGGGTAGGAGAGGTAGGGAGTGTGTATAGCGGAGAGTGTATGCGGATGGTGTATTGTTGTAAAAATTGCAGGTTGGGAAGGAGGGCCAAAAGGTCTAAATCAAAAAATATTATTTATTTATTTATTTATTTTTTTAATATAACAGCAGAGAGGTGTAAGAAATCTCACAAATGTGGTAGGAAAGAGAGTATTTTTTTTTTCAGCAGCAGAATGGAGAATTAGAGATTTGCAGAAGACTCAAAAATCTTTCAGTGAAAACTTAGAAATCTTTCCAGTAGCCCAGCAGCAAGAAAATGGACTTTAATACTGCAGAATTCTTCAGATGTATAGCAGAATCAAATCCAGCAGCAGAAAATGCAGATATGAAGAATTTTTCAACAGAAAAACTCAGATTTCTTTTCCATTAAAAACTAGAAACTTCTTCATAAATCCAATTTAAATAGTATCCAGTAGCTCTTCAAATTGCAGATTTTAATAAGCAGAAATTGCAGAGAAAAATCAGAATGAAAACCTTCAGATGGGCAGTGCTGCCTTCTTCAAAACCAATGCTGCTCTTCTTCAAAACACTTCTGAATGGCGGCAAAAACACTGCTGCAGAAACTCTGAGTGCTGCAAAAATGTCAAGAATTTTTGCAGATATGCATAGGCCATAAACACAAATGGCTCACTCAAAGTGGAGCAGGGCCAGCAATCGCCCGCTCTGATACCATGTTAAACACCATGTTGAAGCACACACATGGTGTATGAGGAAGACGAACACACACACACAAGAGACTCAAGACAATGAAGGATAAGCGTGAGGCTTTCTTATTTTCCATTATACAAAGATGTACATTTATAGTACAATGGTGTGACTCTTGGTTTCACATTCCAAGGTCACTTGGACTCCATTGTGACTTTTCACATTCCACACCTACCCCTGTAGGATTAGGTGTTCCAACAGATTGTCCTCCTCTTGCCGAAACAAATTCACATCAAGCACTACAGATTTGGATGTCAAATGTTGGCCTCACCACTCTGTGGGATATCTCGTGCTGGAAAGACAATAATTGGCACAGTTGGAAGCAACTCCAAGTGCCCATGGAGCTGAAATGTGATTGGGACGATTTATTGGTGCTCCTGAAAGGTAAGGCTCTGATCCATGTGAGGAGTTCTGATAAACGTGGCTAGGGTCCCCAATTGAGCTCATATACAATGTTTTTGGGATACAAAAAATTGCAGGAACAACCCTATGTCCCTCCAAATCTAGCAACGTGGAAGGGGCTTTAGAGACACAAGTCCATCCCAAAAATTGATTTTTTCTGTTGGCTTATTTGCCACAATAGAATCTTGACAGAGAATATATTGAAGACTAGAGGCTTTCATGGGCCTTCAAAATGTCGATTTTGTTGTGATAATGAAGAGAATGCAGGCCATCTTCTGCTGAAATACAAATTCGCAGTAGAAATCTGGCAGGACCTTCTGAGCCCTTAGATAAACAACCTTAATTTTCCCACCTCCATCTCTGATTTGTTTGCTAATTGGCTGCATATTTATCTAGGTGCATTTCCAAAAAATGAAAGCTTCAAAGCTGTCTGGCTCTCCTTGCCTAAGATCATTTGCTGGAAAATCTGGCTTCGGAGAAACAAGATAATTTTTAGAGACAAAGTGCAGGACGTGAAACTTATCATGGTCAAGATTAAATGCCAGCTGAAAGAAAGCCTAGGTGATCAGCTTGAGGATACAAACTTAAGTCAACAGGAGTTGGATTGGGGCGCCATGATGGGTCTCAAGTTTTCTGAAGTAGTAAGGAAAAGCAAGTCAATCAAAGAATGGAAAATTAGATGCAATGAGAAAGACTTTTCAGAATGGATTAGCAAGCAATCTAGACCCACTTTATTCTTCGACGGGGCAGCCAAAGGTAACCCCGGAAAAGTAGGCGTTGGAGGAGTTATCAAGAATATGGAAGGAAAAACAGACCATAGTTTTGCCTGGGGCTTGGACCACAATACAAGCATTCAAGCAGAAGCATTGGCTCTGCTCCAAGGACTCAAGCAAGCCAAGGATTTAGGTATCAAAGAAGCAAATGTAATTGGCGATTCTCAGTCCATTATAAAAACTATAGTGGAAAATTATGTCCCTAAAGATTTCAGATTTGCAAGAATAGTGGCAAGAATCAAAACGCTGGTTAATTCTTTTCAGAGTGTGAACTTCTTCCATGTGTTGAGGAAAAATAATAAGGACGTTGATTTGGAAGCTAATAAAGCAGCTCTCCTCTCTGTTGGCGCCCTTTTAAGAGACCGGGTTGAAGAATGGGATCCCATCCCTTAAATCTTTTGTTTCCATGTTTTATTGCATTTTACTGAATCAGTTCGTTTGTATTCATAAGTTAGGGAAAATCACGGATATAGACTCAATTGCTAATTGTAAGTACCACCGTCTCTTAAGTATCTGGGCCATCGAGCTCCTGGCAGGAGAGGAAATCTGGGCTTTCCAGTCACTTTTTGTAATTTGTTTTGAGGCATTTATGCCATGGCTTTAATATAAATCATTACCCGTTCCTGTAAAAAAAAACATTGTCTATGCTTATATTATTCATAATATATTAGTTAGATGAAAGCATTCAAGCCTTCATTGTATGGATCTGCACACTTCACATTAAAGTTTTTGGCTAATATTTTTGTGTTAAAAAACAATCCATATTTGTTATTTGCAATTAATTGACCCACTTCATTTTACCACACAACACAATTTATTTAGCACTCCCGTCTATGCAAAGGAGCCCTAGTTTTTTCCACAAAATGAAATCTCTAGGCACATTCGCAAATAGCTACTTCTCTACTCAATAACACTTTTCGGTCAACTATTGAGTACACATTACAGTTAAAAGATTCCTTCACACTTCCCTCATTCCATACAAATTCCGCACATGCATTTGTTCTCTACATAACCTCAGCTGACTTAAAATATTTCCAATATTTTAGTAAGAGGTTGACGTATATGATATTATTGGTAAAATTCCTCTTGCCCTCCCCCAAATCCTCTGCAAAGATTCATACCTTTATAAAATCAAAGTTGTAAGAAATTTATCTCCCACACATACTTTGTCCTTCATACAGCAAAATATTTGATCAAGGAAAGCTTTTATTAATATTAATCTCGCCCTTGTAAAATAAAGTTCCTTATGCACCTTTTTTCTCCTGCACATATCTCGTTTTACCCACACTAAAAGCTCCGCACAATGAAACATAATAATGTTCTCCCTTATGCCACAAATACTCCATCCTCTGTCCCGGATGCTGGTGTTTAATGGCAACATTACGGTGGCTGGCCCATGGAGAGACATCTGGCCAAGCCACCTGCCCACCTCTGAGCATGATACCAAGGCCTTAAAGGCCCTTGGGTTTCGACGTCAGGCATTCAACGCTCGCTCGTTTCGCCATCACTCTGCTGCAATTTGCCCGATGCATTAAATGGAGACGTGTTTTCCCATTCTCAGTACTTCTTTGTATGCCTTCTCGAGCTCCTTCTCTCCACTGCATCTCTGCATTCGGCTCACCAACCAGTCGACTGGCACTAGCCCTGCCAGAATCTCATCCTTGTGCTCATAGTCGGGGTGGTGGGAGAGGATTTGGCTCTCGTCTGCCCCTTTCTAGCCATGCTATCTCCAGCTCTCAGCCTCCGGCTGGCAATGTCGCCCATTTTCACTTCAGTAGCGCCATGGACAAGCCCAGAATTACAGCCACCATCTCGGTAGTGTTCCAGGAGGAGCAGTGTGAAAGAAATGCCTCTGGCCCCAGTAAGCGCAGGAGGAAATCCACGATTTTTGTTAGGCCTCCTCAGGTCTCTAGAAAATCTTCGACCCTCCCTGTAAAAACTAGTTCGGAGACCTCCAGCAGCGACGACAATGGCAACTGGAGCTCTTCACTCTCGGACAAGCAAATGCAGGATAAAAGCTCCACTTCCTCTTCGGAGAACACTGCCCAGCATTCCAAGGAAAAAGATGAAGATGTCGAGGATGATTACAGCTGCCTAATTGTGGAGGAGACTCCTCCCTCACACACTGACAGCTAGCCTGTTGACAGGTCTCCTTACCTCTTTTTGGTTTTTGCAATGATTTACTGCATGCTTAGACACATGGACTAGAAACACTGTGACAATCATGGCTATTTTGTAAACTCTGGTTTTTGTATAACTCTGTCAATGTTGGTTTCCCAATTATGGGCGGCATCTATGGGGCCGGTTTCCCCTATAGGGGTGGTCTAATTTTTGTTTTTTTGATTAAAACTCCCTCCGGTGCTCATTAGCTTTGCAGCCCGGAGGCATGTCTCACATTGTACATTATGTTCTATATCAATAGATTAAACCAACTTAGAAAAAAAAAATACTCCATCCTCTGTAAACATTTATAAGATATATGATATATGATGTGGAAATTTGTAAAAGTATTAGTCACTTTTGCACATTATGCATTATTTAGTTGCAATAAATACGTGCAATTATGTGTCATAAAGAAGGGACATCATACTCGTTATTCATCAATTCACATATTGTGCAGAAAGCTTTTAATAATAATTATGTTCTTGCATAATAAAGTTCTTTATGCACCCCATTCTGTGGTACATACCTAGTTTCGTGTACAGTAAAAGCTTCACACAATGAAACGTAATAATATTAATTTAAAATGTGTTGATAGTTAAATTAATTAAAGTTCCCTCTACATTGACACAAATTTATGTATAGTAAAAAATTCACACAATGAAACATAATAATATTAATTTAAAATGTGTTAATAGTTAAATTAATTAAAATTCCCTCTGCATTAACGTAAATCAGTTTTGTGTACCGTAAAAGCTTCAAACAATGAAATGTAATAACATTAATTTAAAATGTGTTGATAGTTAAACTAATTAAAGTTCCCTTTGTATTGAGGAAAAATAAAACATTTCTTTATGTGAATATTTGCATGTGGCATTAAAAGCTTCTGTTGCAATTTTTTATATATAGTATTTTAGTTGTAAATAATGTGTATCTCTGTATTTTTTTCTTTTCCAAATAGCCCTTAGAAATATAGGTATTTTATAGATATCAATAGTTAATTGAATAAAGGTTGTGTCGAGTGCGAACGAATTTCTATACAAAATAGCATTTGATTTAGCATAAGTTTACTAATATTTTAATACTAAAACAATCCATATTAGTCTTTTGCAATAAGAATGTTTATGCTTATATACTATTGATATTATTTTAATTATAAATATTGCAAATTTTGGATTAACGCATATGTTTCAAACTAATACACGTGCGAAGCGCTAGAGGAGTTCATTCTGCAGAAGAAGTTTTGATTGTGTGGAACTCCACACTTATACAACTTAGCACAATCAATTTCCATTTATTGAATTTAATATTGTATATTTGAACTTAATATTGCATATTGTACTCGTTATGTTGGCAATATAACATTATTGTTTATAGCATTTTTATGAAGTAATTAATGTTATGATAATATATAATTTATAAAATATTGGAAGCAATGTTAAATTGTGTTAATTGTGTATTATTTGGTTGTGTTTTTTGCAATTTTAATCAAATTTATGTAATTTTAACCAAAGTTTTAGGGTAAATGCTTAATATTTCTAATTTTGCATATATTATAAAATAATTATCAAATTTTCAGTAAATATTATTTGTAGCTTATGATTGGATAATAAGCTTTGTTTGTGGTTATCTTTATGAAACCATGCATTTGTGCATAAGTGCTAACAAAGTTAAATGTGCAGAGAAAGCTTAGAAGTTTTCAATGTTGAAAGTTTTTATTGTTAATATTTTAGAATTAAATAATCCATATTTGTTGTTTACAATAACACAAGGAAATCGGTGGACTCATACAATATTATTGCTAATCATTTTAATTATAAATAATGTGTTTATTGCTAATATTTTAGTATTAAATCATTTATATTTTCTCTTTGCAATATTTTATTTATAAATAGTGTATATCTTTGTATTCTCAAATATCAACATTCAATTGAGTAAAGGTTGTGTGAAGTGGGAAGACAATTGAATCATTGAGCACAAGCTTTTTTTATGGTTATGTGCAAAAGTACGAAGGAAGTCCATTGTGTGGAGGAAGATTTGAAGCTTTTATTCTATGAACCCCATTCCGCACTAAAATATTTTGTATATTTTTTTCTAAGAACAGATGCGTAAGTGTGCTGAGTACGAATAAGTTCAAAGCTAATAAACAATATCAGTTTTCATTTATCAAATTTAATATCACATATTATACTCATTATTTGTGTAGTATTACATTAATTTTTATAACATATTTTATTATGTAATTATTGTAGATTTTTCCTTGCTAGTTACGAGAGACAGTGTGAGATCACTGAAACGAAATTGTTAAAATCCCAGGCCCACCTAAAAAGAATTGTTTCTAGTTAAACTATGCAGAGCTCTATTCTATTATATTCTCACATGTTAGAAACTTTAATTGTAAACCTTCTATTCCATACCTAATTTAATCGTAAACCTTCTATTCCACACCTATAAACAATGCATCAACACATAACCAATACCCTAGGTTGCAAGAAAAGTGATAGTTATGTGAATAGACGTGGTTATGTTTCTTCGATGCTAGATTCAATCTAGTTTGAATGTTATTTTTTGATTAAATAGTTTGACTTATTTCTATTATGTTGTGCCTATATGAAAATGCAACATGGAAATGGATAGTGCTATTCAGCCATAATTTTGTGGTGATGTTCAGAGAAAAAAGGCTTTTGGAAATGTAATGACTGTGCAAATTTTCCAAATGGTGAAAGTTTTGTTAGAGTGTTGCATAGTATACAATTACAATTTTTGTTGTGCAAAGAAGCTTATAATAGTTTTGGAATGCTAGTTTTTATTTTTTTTTAAATGATAGACACCATAAGAATTTTTAAATGTTTACCTAATTTACCTATTTTAGTTCATAGAGCTCATTTAATGTTTGGATAATGTGACAAAGGCATTGAAGTTATGAATTGACATCTAGGATCTGAAATTACTTTTGCAAAGTAAAATTTGGTTGATAGCAAGGAAATTCTACAAAGTAAATGTGATGAATGTGTTAGTTCAATGAATAATTACGAAAAAGACTTTTATTATTAGAAAATGAATTTTAGTTAATGAAAATAAAATGTGGTTCACAATATTAATAAAATAGTATGTTGATATAGATTTCTAAAGCGTGTAAGACGAATTAATTATGAAACACAATTATGTCAATTGGAACATGTCAGGTTGCCCACGTGGTGTAGAGAAGTCGGTGATGGGGTGCACTATTAAGGCACTCCGTCTGTAAGGTCACCGGTTCGAAACCGGTGGGTGATTAGGATTAGTCTAAACTACCCAAAAAAAAATAAAAAAGTTAGAATTTAAGTAAAAAGTATATGATTTAAATTAACAAATTTCACAATAGTCTTTTCTGATTAAGCTTAGGAAAATCAATATTATCCACATTGATAATAATTATGGATGCCATTGAAATGGATAGTAGTTAAACATCGTTTCAAAATTTAGATGTCAATTTGTGATTTAAATGACTTATTACCTTTCAAAACTTAGATGTCAATTTGTGATTTAAATGACTTATTACCTCCGTCATATTATATAAGCATGTTGCTTCTAAAAACAATTTGTCCATGTTCATTTTTTTTTCTAGACTCATTAGTAAGTTACAGGAAGTTGACTTGTTTTATTGTTATGAAATTGTTAAGTGTTTTAAGGTTTTGGTTTATAATGGGTGATAACATATAGATGGGTTGCACCTTTTGGAAAAACTAGGGCGGGTTTTGGTGAAAAAAGGATGCTCCATCGAACAATGTTAAGTGTTAGATCAACCAATTTTTATGAGGTTCTTAAAATAGCTCAATCGAACGTTTAAACAAACCGTCAATCGAGCTCATGTGTAACACGAGGTTAGGAGCTCGGTTGAGCTTCATGGTTCCTTAAAGCTGGAAATTTTAACATTTATGTAAAAATCAATAATGATATGTAAACTTTATAATTGTAAGTATTTGATAGTTAAAAAAAAACAAATTTAATTACTAATTACATTTGAATAGGTAATTTACATTGGTGTGAATTGATTTTACATTGGTGTGGATTAATTTTCCATTACATTTCTAGTGTTTTGGTGTATAAATTTGAAAAAAAAATTATATCCCTCTTGCCATTGAAATTGTAATATTCTTATATTTATAATTTAATACCTTAAAAATTAGTTTTTAATATGATGTATTTTTTCAATGTTATAATTTAAATAATAAAATTATTATAAATATAATTTAAATAATAAATTGATTAAACATAGGAAAATTTATCTTGATTTTAATAAACTCTATAATTTTTTATATAAATTAGTGCGAGTCAAAAATATGAATTTGACGTGGCTCTAAATATATATTTTATAGAATTCACAAAAAAGTTAATAAACATGATTCCCTCAGTCATAATCACATCTATTAAAATCTCTCTCACACACACACATATATCCACTTGTTCAATTAAAATGTGATAGCACTCAATTATGTCTTCTATAGAAATTTTTACTCCTAACTTAGGTTTGCAATATATATTTTGAAAATAATAAAAATATAAGGAAATCATAAATTTTAAAATATTATTTGACTAATTTGAATTTGAGTAATCTAGATTTAAATGTGCCTATGAAATTATTTTTAAAATAATAAAATAATAAAATTTAATTTAATTTAATTTAGTTTGTTGTTTTATTTATTTATTTACTATAATTTCGTTTATTTTTATCGAAAATTTCTAATAAAAAAAGAATAAAAAGATTAAGTACAAAAATAGTTATATTTAAAATCAAAACAATAAACAAATAATCATTTTCAAGAATTTCAAAATTGAAAAAAAAGGGTTAAAATTATATATATTATTATAATTATTTTCTTGGTAAAATCAAATAAAATTTGGAAAATTAGTGTTGTGAATATATTTGAATATTTATAAAAATTATTTGTGGAATAACAAATGTTATAATTAGCTTAAAGGCAAGTATTGAGAGGCTTAGTTTTTTTTTTAGATAATTAAGATAGTTGGATCTTTTTATTTCTTTTTAGATGATTAAGATAGCTAGATCCTCTTTAACCCGATCGAGTTTTTCTTAAACCCCCATCGAGCTATTTGAAATTTGAATTTCAAACACTTGATGAAGCATTCTAAGCACTAGATCGAGTTGTTGAGGGTCTGAAAAGGTGTTATAACAAGTCTTATGCATATTTCTACCATAACATACTTAGGGAAAATATTATCCTTAGGTCTTACACTTGATCATTTTGGATTCACGAAGGAATCCTCTATCCAATGACATACTAGTTTGAGATTTTCAAATTCATATCATATTTTTCATCTAATTTCTTTTAAACATAATGCTTGAATTTTTTTTGAGCAATTTTAAAGAAATTGAATAAAAATTCAATACCATAAAATATACACAACCAAAAAATTCAATCTCAAAAAATACCACTATCTTTGTTTATGAGTCCTCTTCAAAAGGGTACTCTTGGTTTTTAAATTTATTTAAATAATTGAAAAAAAACTTAGGTGAACATGTGTCTGCAAAATGCAATTAAAGATTAAATTATTACTTCGCCAACTTCGAAAAATAATAAAAAATATAATTTTGTATCAAAAAAATAAATTTTTAATATGAAAAACTTAGCTCTCTCCTTGTAGATCATATATATATATATATATATATATATTTCAAATTACACATTTTAGACTAAATTATGCTACCTGAACACATGCATACCTCTTAAGATGTGTGAAAATTTGCAAGGACAAGCATTTCATTTAATGGAAAATTGTATAAGACACTAAATATTTTTGCAAAAAATATCATTAGGACAACATAATTATTCACAATTTTTTTTTTAACTCCGAATAAAAATTTACTGTGCTTATATGAATTTTGAGGGTTTCAATTCGATAAAAGAGGAAAAACTTGAAATTTAATCACCACATTTGGCCCAAAAGTGCAACCCCTCTTCATGCTTTCACCCTAATTTGCTTATTGTTTTTTTCATTTGTTACTAACAACGAATAAATGGCCCAAAGAAATAATGGAAGGAGCATATAGGAAGAGGTAGATGCACAGAAACAACATATCTTAATGCTCAGCCAATATATCTTATTTCTTAGCAAATATATTTGAATGCTAATGGATAAAATACTAAAACTTCAGCAAATGCATAGGCATCTCGAAGATGGTCTAGATGTCGTACGAACATTGTAAGAAGAGATCTTGCAAAACATGAAAAAATGAATCAGTTATTGATTCTAACAACATAATCAATAGAAGCATTAATGTCCAGAAACAATGGTTAATTAATAAATAAATGGATACCTAATTTTGCTACTTGTAGAACTAATTTTGAAATTCAGTATATGTTAAAGGCCACGTATTGTAATATTCTCGTCAAAGAAATCAACAAGGGGTTTCATGTAGCTATAAGGGCACAGGGCTTTAGCGTCGAGCCCTGTAGAGACAAGGCAAGGGTCATGGTCCCCTGGCCAAAATATATATGTATACATTTCTACTAAATATTAAATTACAGAAGCAAATGAAGAAGTAGAAATATTACCATAAAATTCTTTAACATAAACTTCTTATAAACAACAAAGTAATAGAATTACAAACGCAATATCCATGTCGATAAAGAATGAAACTGTATCTAGCAACAGTTAATTTTAAAGTATCTACATACATCAATCACACATGCAGAATAACAGTATGCATAAACGAATCTCGGGAAATACCGTAGATAAGAACTTGAACCCAGAAAGATAATAATAAATGAGAAATTACCCACAACGGGGTTTTTAAACCAAAACCTGTAAATCTCTAAATTCAAATTATTTACAAACCAAAACGATGATTAAGTTTCCATTCGGTAGAACCGACATATGGGCTTATGAGTCTGTATGGAACACAATCCTCTTAGCATAAAAATCTAAGGACAAGTCGCTACAAGAAGAACGGGTAAACAAGAAGATTAACAGATGAATCAATCAACACTTAAGCCGGAACCTCATACATGTTGTATGATGGTGTTTTCGAGCTATGAGGCACCCTGTACACACAGGGGTCTACCCTCAGTCGATAGAAAGAAAGCAGACTTGCGCTCACAATGGTAAGATGGGGAAATAACCGAGACTTAACGGTAAAATTCGTCGAAGAAGTTGGAACAGGAACCGAGCTTCCTCTGAAGGAACTCGATGGAAAAACCATACTTGGAAATAATAGAAAATTTCACAACAAAAAGAAAAAAAATTAAAAGGCATGATTCCAAAGAAAACTTAGAAAACCACGTACCATGAAGCATAATAGTTTTAACGCGGGATTACCTGTAGTTTTCGGGTTGCGGAGCTCTGTTCCATCGTCACATCACCATAAACCCGAATACCCTTTCGGTGAGACCAAGCGCGGAACATCCTCGAGGAAAGAATGAGAATCACGCTTACGGTCAACGGTGGGTTGAACTTGATTTAAAACAAAAACCCAGAATAGCCTAAAACTATCACTATTATACAAAGAAGAAATAGGACAGAGAACCACAAATAAACAACAAAGAGGAGCTCGACTGAACTTCCTTTAAAAATGAGACAACCCATTTACAGTATTGAACAGCGGCATAATGTGGGAAAAAATATTACCTGTGCTCGGTGATTGTGGACGTTGCATGGCGGAAGAAGGAAGGCCTTTGCTCTACATCAGTTGTTGCCCATACACCAGCATGGGTCTAAGAGCAGAAAAACAAGAAGTTGCAGAGCTAATGAGAGTCAGACGCGATATAAGAATGAGACTGAGTGTCCGTGCGCAGGTGTGGTGGTTACCCTATCTACCCCTACTGCCCTCAGATCCGTTGGATCTAGGGTTAATTCAGTCGACAGTTGAGATCAATCCAACCAACAACACAAGACAACTGTATAAACTTCGAATTCTTAAATGAGCCGGATGTCCATCAAATGGGTTAAATCTGAATCCCAAACCAAATCTCATAGTTAATAATTGATCGCATTCCATATGAACCATTTTAATCATATTAATTATCGCATTCAATCAAATGTACAGGGCAATCTACATCCATTCATATGTGCTGGGAAACGACGTTAAGTTGTAGAACATTAGGATTAATATATTTAAATGTATATTTGCATAAGAGTATTACACTATGACAGTGACATGACTAAAGGCAATGAAAGATCAAATATCAAAATTTTGTTGAAAAATAAATATAAATTCAGGACCTTTATACGTGTGCAGAAACTATGCCATATGTGTATTTTGATATATATAAGATTGTATTTAGATCATGTTATTAAAGGTGAGACTTAGGAGTAAGTGGTTAGAGAGCTTGTTTATGTTTATAAATTTATTATTAGGGAACTAGATGGTATTAAGTGACGTGCCAAGTTTAACTTAGGTAAAAAAATTATTTGGTGAATTTTGTTTTATGTCAATGGTTGTGACAATTGAGTTTTACACTGTTCGATCTCTTAAAATCCTAAAATAGTTGCTTCAAACACAATCAATCATTAGGGGAATTTTGAGGTCTAAAATGGGCCTCCTAAGGAAATAATAAAATGATAGTTAAATCAATAAAATAATATTTATGAATTTGCAATTCACTTTTTGCACCACAATCAATGTAACCATGGTTAAATTCAATTCAAAATTTGTACAAAAATAAAATTAATAAAAAAATTGCATTGATGTGACTAAATAAGAATGAGTTTTTCAAGAAAAAATCATTATTATTGAACAACTAATGCATTTGTCCTTTGTACTTAAATAACTTAAAATAAAATATAAATATAAATTCATAAATTATTAATTATATAATATGTTATTAATTAAAATTTATATTATTTAAATTGTATAATAACATGTAATTAATGTACTATATAAAAATAATATTATAAATGTCATATATTATTTTATGTATGAATTTTATTCAAAAAATGTGAAATGACATTTATTATGAGTACTTTACTTTGACTTTAAAAGTACTTATAGCACTACCATGGTTAACCATGAAAATAATATAATAAATGTAATATATTATTTTATGTATGAATTTTATTCAAAAAATGTGAAATGAGATTTATTATGAGTACTTTACTTTGACTTTAAAAGTACTTAAAGCACTACCATGGTTAACCATGAGTTTTTATCCACCATTGAGAATGTGACAAGTAAGTACCTTTAACTCAAGCAATGCCACTTCAACCATTAGGGATGATGTCATCCCCTAAAATGTGATTGGTTCTCATAAAGTGAATTTTGATTGTACATTTTCCTTAGGAGGCCCATTTTAAACCTCAAAATTCCCCTAATTCACATGTTTGCAATAAAAATTGAACTACTAATCATTCTATGAACGAGCTCACATCCACCAAGATACATAGGTGCCAACTAGTCATTCTATGAACGAGCTCCCATCTACCAAGATACATAGGTGCCAACCGATGTATTATCTAGTTGTATAAAAAAATCTTCTAGATACAAAATGTATTTAGAGTCAGTTATTACTAAAAGTCTTTCATCTAATTTTGAAATTCATCATCACATATACTTATTCTCCAAACAAATTTATACTATTTAAAACTAATGCCATACATTATCACTGGAAATAATTAGAATAAAGAAACCACTCCAAGCTGAAAAACATATTTTTTCTTTTTAGTGCAACTTTTTGGAATTTCTGGTGCCGAAATCTAGTGAAAAAAATTGAGGTGAAATCTTGGTTTATGTTATTTAAATTGGTTTTTTGAATGTAAATATGGATTCAGCATCCTCAAAAACTCTAGGGCACTTCGATTGTGTAAGATTACCCATCAAACATCTGTTTTCAATATTCCTGTGCAAGGTTACCCATCAAACTTATGTTTTCAATAAATTCCTACAAAATTTTAGAGAAATTAGACCAGAAAGAAAAACTTTCAAAAAATTACACAAAAGACAACTCGCTCTTTTAATACCTTTCAAAATTCCAAAATTAGACAATCAAATAATTATCAACTGGAAGACGTGCAGGACGATGCTGTAGATATTCATCACACGCCTCTTCTTCCTACAATGTCGCCGCAACGCTATCATTCAAACGATTCTTCTGTTCGTTGTTGTCGGTGGCACGTGTTCTACAAATGGGGCAGACAGAAGGCTGTGAGAGAAAATGGAAGATACTAGGTTCACGTTGCGACAAATTTCCAAAAAACAATTGCCTCTTTTCTCTGGAATCTACTTCTATGGCCACCAAAAGAAGTAAAATTCCATTTCCCAGATCCCAACATAGCACTTAATAAGTGAAATCAACCATGGGTTTGTTCTGCTACAGAGCATCCAACTAGAGCACTGTGTGAACTCCATTCGAATAAACGTTGATCGAGGTCAAGGCACTGCAATCACAACAACCTTGGAAACGCCATCGTGACTGTAAATATTCGGTGATGGCAGCAACACAAAACATTTAATATTATGCACTGACTTCCCTCCGTGCATACATAGCTCTCTGTTCATACTTAGGTTTACACTCCATGCGATGAATATCATCAACGTAGGGAAAGGAAAAGCTTCGATGGTTCGCGGCAATTGGAAATGACACAAGTACTCAACTTGACTTTCTACCTTCCCTGTGCAGTAACAATGCTGCACATTTCATCTACTTGATCTCACCCACATCCCATCAAAATCCCAAACGAACAACTCCTATCATTGTTTGCAGGTGGATATAGCAACAACATGACTCTCGTCGGTGAAGAGTGTGGAGAAAATTTGAACTATAATATTATAAGAATGATCGTAGCCCATATGCATCCACATCGGCAACACAAGTCACCTGGTCTCTCCCTTAAGGGGGCTACTCACACAGCCATTGGCTCTTATACCAATTTGAAAAAAAAATTGCACACTAAAAACTATATTTATATTATATTAATCTCACATATATATATATATACATCAAACAATGGTTGAAAATAATAATTTTATCTTAACCACACAATCTATTGGTTGAGTAAATCTCTCAACCAAACACTAAACTAAGAAATAAATATCTCAATTCCAACTAATTAACAATTAACCAACAATTGCATTTATGATGAAGAATCTCATTCAATGTGCACAATACAAGTAAAAGTTAAATCTCCATGTAAAATTATAATATTTATTAAAATCAAATTGGTAAATTTTCTTATGTTTTTTTTTGTTTATCAAATGATCTGATTTCATCAGAAATTACATCACGCTTGACTTGTGGCTTGAGAAACCTTGACCCAGGGGCATCTAAGCTGTCAAAATCACCTAGGGAATGCACCTTGCCTGGGCCACACTAGCTCTAAGCTAACTGGGTTTAACTTGTCTCCTCTCCCTAGCAGGCCACACTAGCACTAAGCTAACTGGGTTTAACTTGTCTCCTCCCCCTAGCACTGGCCCAACAACCATTGTGAGGTTTGATTCTAGGTCTCCCTTTTGACGAGGCACATCCTCAATAGGTTGTGCTAGTGGGACTTGACATAAATTTTCTTATGTTTAATCAATTTATTATTTAAATTATATTTATAGTAAATTTATTATTTAAATTCGAACATTGAAAATTTATATCATATTAAAAACTAATTTATAAGTTACCAAATTATAAATATAAGAATATTACAATTTCAATTGCAAGTGAGAAAGAATTATTTTTCAAATCTATACACCAAAGCCCTATAAATGCAATGAGAAAATAATCCAAATCATTTTTAAGTATATATTCAAATGTAATTAGTAATGAGATTTAGTTGTTTTTTTTAAACTATCTAATACTTACAATTTTAAAGTTTGCATATCGTTATCGATATTTACATAAATCTTAAAATTTGCAGCTTTTGGGGTTACACAGGATCTCGATCAAGCTCCTAGCGTGGGGTTACACAGGATCTTGATCGAGAGATAGTTTTAATGCTCGATCGAGTTATTTTTGAAGTGCTCAAGGAGCTCGATCAAGCGCTTAAAATGCTCGATCGAACCATCGTCTTTTCCACCCAAACACACCCTCTCTCGCCAAAAAGTGTAACCCAACTACATGCTTTCACCCTAAAATTAGAAGCCAATCCCAGAGTGGATAAGCGAATATACCCATAACCCAACCCTCATTAAAGAGACCATTCATTCCCAACTTGAAAAGATCAGAATTCTCTAGGATTAAGTCATAAAAAATAGAACCTGGTAAGCCTATAAAGATATCAATAAAGGTTCTTGTGCTATCTACAACTCCCTGCGATGAAATGGAGTAGGATGTTCACTGGTTTCTCTCAGTGTGCTTTTTATTGAAGTAAACAACTATATTAGCCTTAGGAGAAATAATAGGAATATGAGTAGTGTACATGGCCCCAACAACCTTAGGAATCCCATAAATTCTTTCAAACTCTTTCATCAATCCTTGCATCCAATCATTAGAAGGTCACTGAATACCAACTTATGACATGTTGATATCCCCAATCCAAATCTCTTAGACACTAGACACAATGGCTCTTTGGTGGCCAACCTCCAAATTCAAATGGCTACCCTTTGACTCATAGGGATCGTTTCCCTCAACATTGTGTCCTCCTTAGCCACCACTGAATTCAATTCTTCACAAATATTATCAAAAGTTGCCTTACTCATTAAGAAGGAGTTATGGAACTCTGAATTAGGGAATCCTAGATGATTGCACTATTGACACAGGCCTGCGATGCAAGATATATTTTAAGGATCCACAATTATAACTAATCCTTCACCAAGCTAATTAATTCTTAAAATTTAGATTTTCATTCAAATTTAAAGTAAAAAATCATATGCGTTGATTTTGGGTCAATAAATCATTTAAAATAATAATAATTATTATTATTGTTTTTATTTATGTTCAGAAGATTCATTCTTGGATGAATTTATGTTGAGTTCGGAGAAAAAATCAATGTTTGGGATGTTAAGGATGATAATTGAATGTTCTAGATATGGACATGGTTTTGGACTCTAAAACATAAATTCATCTAATTGTGAGTCTTTCAAACATAAATGAAAACCAATACCACATGGTCTATTTGAAAGCCAACACCACAAAACTCTTAATCATGATTTTTGTTGCAAACAAAAGTAAAAGATTGACCAAATGCTTAGATTTCCCTTACCTACAATCTATTCTTCTCCCAAAGCCTTCTCTGAACACCTTGCTAGGTGGAAACAATTGCATTGAGCACAAGTGCTCCAAACCAGACCCTCTTGAGCCTACAACTCTCCATATTGTCCATCTAGTTATAGTATTCATGCATGTGATTATAATATTCCATCATAATCTCAATCTCCCTCTGGTGTTTTTTCTCAAATGTTCCCCCCTCAAGCTTGTATTCATATCCCTCTCTTCATGCTCATGTTTTTGTTTTTCCTCAAAGATTACCAGCAGAAGTAATAGCTTGAAGGTGGTTGATTTCTTTAGAGTCCTTCTATGTTTTTCTATCGGACCCATC
The DNA here is from genome assembly GCA_034641835.2 of Pinus albicaulis. Classification (NCBI taxonomy): domain Eukaryota; kingdom Viridiplantae; phylum Streptophyta; class Pinopsida; order Pinales; family Pinaceae; genus Pinus; species Pinus albicaulis. The sequence goes on from CM076579.1 coordinate 248,243,685, forward strand.
TCAAAAGAATCCTCCATTTTCCTCAGAGCCAAGCTACCAAAAATGAACTTCATCAATTTAATGAAAGATTTGGATTGATGAGATCCACAACTCCCAAACCATCTAGATTCCATTTATCAATTCTTCTCCAAAACACATGGAAAAAATTTATGTGCAAATATAGAAATATGTTTTACTCACACTAGCTTAATATGTTCCTATTTCATTCTCAATTTAGGTTTTTATCAAACCATTTGAATAACGACAATTGCAATGAAAGAAAATGGATTTTTTTCACTAATGTGAACGAGGAAAGTTTCCCAAGAAGAAATTTCCTATCTGAAGCACTATGGAGTTGATTGGAAGCGATCCTCCATGTCCTCTCCATGATCATTATCACATGAAATCAATGTCGAGGTTCCATTAAAGCCTGCTATAAAGTTTGTAGACAAGCAATCATATTGTATTAAAAGCGTTTAATAATAGACATCGCTTCTTTAAATAAAGTTATTTAATTTTAATAATTTATTTAATAATAAAATTATAATATTTATTAAAATCAAATTGATAAATTTTCTTATGTTTTTTTTTGTTTAGCAAGTGGTTTGATTTCATCAGAGATAACATCAGGCTTGACATGTGGCTTGAGAAACCTCGACCCAGGGGCATCTAAGCCGTCAAAATCACCCAGGGAATGCACCCAACCTAGGCCACACTAGCACTAAGCTAACTAGGTTTAACTTGTCTCCTCCCTCTAGCACTGGCCCAACAACCATCGTGATGTTTGATTCTGGGTCGCCCTTTTGACGAGGCACAACCTCAATAGTGTGCTAGTGGGACTTGACATAAATTTTCTTATGTTTAATCAAATTATTATTTAAATTATATTTATAATAAATTTATTATTTAAATTATATTTATAGTAAATTTATTATTTACATTATAACATTGAAATTTTATATCATATTAAAAACTAATTTATAAGTTACCAAATTATAAATATAAAAATATTACAGTTTCAATTGCAAGTGGGATAGAATCATTTTTCAAATCTATGCACCAAAATGCTACGAATGTAATGAGAAATTAATCCAGGTCATTGTTAATTATATATTCAAATGTAACTAGTAATTAAATTTGGTTTTTTTTTAAACTATCAAATACTTATAATTTTAAAGCTTGCATATCATTATTGATATTTACATCAATTTTAAAATTTACAAATTTAAGGCTCGATCAAGCTCCTAGCCTGGGGTTACACAGGAGCTCGATCGAGTTATTTTTTAAGCGCTTGAGGAGCTCGATTGAGCCATCGTCTTTTCCACCCAAACACACCCTCTCTCGCCAAAAAGTGTAACTGAACCCCATGCTTTCAACCTAGAATTAGAAGCCAATCCCATAATGGATAAGCGAATATACCCATAACCCAACCCTCATTAAAGAAACCATTCATTCCCAACTTGAAAAGATCAAAATTCTCTAGGACTAAGTCATCAAAAATAGAACCTAGTAAGCCTATAAAGATATCAATGAAGGTTCTTGTGCTATGTACAACACCCTGCAATGAAATGGAGTAGGATGTTCTCTGGATTCTCTCAGTGTGCCTTTTATTGAAGTAAGAAACTCTATTAGCCATAGGAGAAATAATAGGAATATGAGTAGTGTATATGGCCCCAACAACCTTAGGAATCCAATAAATTCTTTCAAACTCTTTCATCAATCCATGCATCTGACCATTGGAAGGTCATTGAATACCAACTTATGACATTTTGATATCCCCAATCCAAATCTCTTAGACACCAGATGCAATGGCTCTCTACTGGTGAGACTCCAAATGCAAATGGCCACTCTTTGACTCATAGGGATCGTTGCCCTCAACACTGTGTCCTCCTTGGCCACCATTGAATTCAATTCTTCACAAATATGATCAAAAGTTTCCTTACTCATTCAAAAGGAGTTATGGAACTCTGAATTAGGGAATCCTAAATGATTGCACTATTGACACAGGCCTGTGATGCAAAATATATTTTAAGGATCCATAGTTATAAATAATTCTTCACAAAGCTAATTAATTCTTAAAATTTAGATTTTCATTCAAATTTAAAGTAAAAAAGTCCTATGCGTTGATTTTGGGTAAATCAATTGTTTAAAATAATAATAATAATTCTTGTTTTTATTTATGTTCGGAAGATTCATAGTTTGATGAATTTATGTTGAGTTCGAAGCAAAATTCAATTTTTAGGATGTTGAAGATGAAAATTGAATGTCCTAGAGATGGACCTGGTTTTGGACTCTGAAATATAAATTCATCTAATTGTGATTCTTTCAAACATAAATGAAAACCAACACCACATTTTTATTTTAAAACCAACACCAAAAAACTCTTAATCATGATTGTTGTTGCAAACAAAAGTAAACGATTGACCAAATGCTTAGATTTCCCCTACCTATAATCTATTCTTCTCCCAAAGCCTTCTTTGAACACCTTGCTAGGTGGAAACAGTTGCACTGAGCATAAGTACTCCAAACCAGACCCTCTCGAGCCTACAAATCTCCATATTTTCCATCTGGTTATATTATTCCTACATGTGATTATAATATTCCATCATAATCTTAATCTCTCTCTCTATTTTATTTTTTCTCAAATATTTCCCCCTCAAGCTTGTATTCCTATCCCACTCTTCATGCTCATGCTTTTGTTTTTCCTCAAATATCACTAGCAGAAGTAATAGCTTGAAGGTGTTTGATTTCTTTAGAGTCCTCCTATGTTTTGCTATCGGACCCATCTTAAAAGGATCCTCCAATTTCCTCGGAGCCAAGCTACCAAAAATGAACTTCATCAATTTAAAGAAATATTTTGATTGATGAGATCCACAACTCCCAAACCATCTAGATTCCATTTATTTACTCACACTGGCTCAATCAAGCTGCTTCTATTTCATTCTAAAATTGGGTTTTTATCCAACCATTTGAATATTGCAATTGCAATGAAAGCAAATGGATTTTTTCCACTAATGTGAATGAGGAAAGTTTCCCAAGAAGAAATTTCCTATCTCAAGGACTCTAGAGTTGATTGGAAGCTATCCTTCATGTCCTCTCCATGATCATTATCACATGGAATCAATGTCGAGGTCCCAGTAGAGCCTACTAGAAATTTTATAGTCAAGCAAGCATATTGTATCAAAATCGTTTTAATAATAGACATCACTTCTTTAAATAAAGTTCTTTATTTTTAATTTATTTTATTTCATTTTTATTTGGGTAAAAATCTCTGAACAAAATTCCATGTTTAAAATTCCATTATCAATGAAACTGCAAGTCCTCCAAACCATATGTTTCACCTTGATTATGCAATTTATTCGTTAAATTATTTCGATATGCATGTACAAAATATTAACTACTTTAGTGATAATCATCCTTATTAATAAGTAGGAAAATAAGCCCTCATATTTACTCTATAAAGTTCAATACAATTGCTAAATTGAGCATTAATCATTAACTTTGGTAATTAGCTAGTTTCATGTGTTGCGCACACTGCATTGTACTATTCCACTTACACTTATCATACATTTTGGCACACACTACATTGTATTATTCCACTTACATTTATCACACATTTTGGCAGACTATGTTGCACTATTCCACTTACATTTATCATACATTTTGGCACTGGCTTATGTTGTTTCTGCAACTACAGTGTGGTGGTCTTATTGTTATTCATTATCCAATGCTCCCACTATCAATTAACTCTAAGAACCATCGTCGTTTCAGTTTGTTTATTAGTAGCAATTCAACATATCAATAAAAATTGAGACACTAACCACTTTAAGAGTCCACATCAAGTGCACTAAATTGTTGAGCAATTTTACATCCTTAAAGAGGACCATGTCATTTTTTTCCACTTTTTCCTTTTTTTTTCTTAGTTAGGTTGTGTCTAGGCCATGGCCAACCCTAATGTTGAATGGAAGAACATTTTCCCCACTAGTGGGATGCTATCACTAGAATTATGTGAAGCTCGGTCAAGCTTGGATGCCCCTTGGAATAGTTTAATTCCCCCAATAATAGCTCCCATTCTCAACCCCTCCCCATGAGAATTGAACCAATGACATGGTGGATGTGTGTTTTCCCTAATACATTAGCAACTAGAAAAATTCAATCCATGACTAGGTATATGGATTGATATTTGCAAGTTTAAAATCTCCATTTTCCACACATAAGAAAGTTGCAATAACAAAACATCGTATCCTTTCATTGTACTTCATCAGAAAGGTGGAGTTTCATTTAAGGACCTCTTTATTTTGTTGGACTAGGTAGGTAACTGATGCTTATTTGAAGAAATCAGTCTAAGTTGTAACATACGATTTGCTCTTAAGGCAACTATCTCATGTGTGCGAAATGGAAATTTCAATCATGTCGACAAATTCTTGACGTTAATTCCAAAAAATTATTTGAATATTTTAAATATATTTATAATGTGGACACAAAAATTAAAGTTCGTATAGTTTCCATTCTCATTTCAAGGCTTTCAAACCTGGGTGGGGAAGAAGACAACAGACTATCCCCACCACATGACCTACATTAGCTTGACAACCTTCACTGTATTTTTCAGTTCGAGAGGATGATATCCATTTAGAGTCATTAATTGTAGAGGATGGGTGAACCATAATACAGTTGAAATGACACTTCATTGTTCCACATATGACATTGTTATGTAGGATAGTTTTCACAAGTGAATGGTGAGGGGTTCTCACTGTGACAAGCCTTTGTCCTAGATGGAATGTTTCCCTTCAAAAACTTGAGATAGGGTATTAATAACACTTTCCAAAAAAAAAAACCGTCAAAAATACATTTTACACATTTCAAATCACATGAAAAACAACCATGTGAAAAATTTCAATGATTTTTTCTCTTCAAATTCCAACTCTAAGTGTACCTCCTGAAGTCCAAGTAAATTGACAAAACAGTTTGCCGGATATGAAATTTTGAGTGTATCTTGGCTCAAAGTTTATGCATTCAACCAAGAACGTAAGGGAGCGTGATTTTGGTTAAGGGGGGAGAAAAAGTGTTGGATTTTTCTTTTGGATAAAGGGCCAGGTGAGAGGATTTTTTAATTTTCGAAGAAGAGTAGCCATTTGTTTGGAGGGCCTTGGTTAAGGTAGTTAAGGTAAATTTCAATTGGTCAAGTTACCTATGACTTTTGAGCTCCAGGTGGTATTGACCCATGGTTTTCATGTGGAATATAGGATATTTAATGGGGGAAATTAAATTAGCCTAGATCCATCTTAATTTTGGATCTATCAAACTTTGAGAGGGATCAAACCTCTTTAGATGCAAAAGGTATTAAGTTTGATTATCACGGGACAGGTCCTTAATTTCATCATCATCCGCTTAACCAAAAATTAATAAAATTGAGGGAAAATATGTTACACGATTCAATAATTTAATTTTTATTTTTAATTTAAAATTAAAGATATTCATTAATGCGTAAGAAATATTTGTAATTATATAATTAAATAGATATTATTATTTTCAATTTTATTTGTATATACATATTTCTAAATGTTTATATATTTGTAAAAATAAATTAAATTTCATTTAAATTAAATATATAGATATATTTATGTGTGTGTGTGTGTGGTGATTAAGAGGAAGATGGTCATTTGACAAGAGGGGTTGATAGTAGGCATGTCATAGTGCTCCAATATTATACTTTGGTGAAAGCCGACACATGTCAAGGGAAGGAAATCCATTCCAGTAGGGTGTGGTTGATGGGAACATACAAACAAGTATAGGATGAGGAAAGAGGTGCTCATGGTAATGGAAGCCTGTCCAAAGGGAGGTTCTAGTAAAAACAATTCAGAAATTATCAAAGTTACAATAATCATGGATGTAGTTGACAACTTTAGGGCAAGTTAGGGGCATGAGGAAGACTCTAGAACCTTAAGACCTAAACCTCCTGAACCTTAGTTAAACTTGTAACTTTTGGGATTTGTTTTGGTTTTGCTACAATTGAGTGTTTCCTTCCTACTTTCAATCATGATCTAGTTTTCTTGCTTGCACCATGCTTATTATGGTTGGTTTTTCTCTTCCACCATGAGAAAATATTTCAATCCATTCTAAGAGGGGGTGGCTTTGGGAGGAATGAGATTGATTTGCTCTATGGGTAGATGTTATTGTGCAGTTGGTTTTGAGCATTTGTGACTTGGGGCAAGACCGTTTTTCTCTAACTTGCTTTTATCATCCTTCACCTTCCTTTGCTCTTTGTCCAATCCCCTATTTGACAAACCCCCTTGTTTTCTTAGCCCATATTCCAACACTTAGAATTAACATGGTAACATTGCTCTCTATGGACAACCATTAGGTAAGCATAAGAAAAACTCAAGGAAAAACCAGGTTGATCTCTTGATCCCCCAACCTCAACCCCCCTATCCATACCATGACTAGGGATGAAGAAGAAGACCTCAAGGTTGAAATGTTTTTTCATGAAAACTCAATACATAGGTAAAAAAAAGGCTACTATTATGGAAAATGTTGTCAAATAGAAAAGGAAACATAATCTAGATTGGATCATTATATTATTTTTCATCTTTCTTGATGCTTTTAGAGTGGAGAAAGTGAAGGAAAAGCTCACAAGACCATTTTTACTAGCCAGACCATGTTTGTCAAATCAAGGTCCAAAACCTTTTGGGAGCATTTTAAGGCATCAAATGATGTTTTTTGGGGCGTAAAACTTTGACACTTTAGTGAAACACCTTTTTATCATATTCTACACATAGAGATATTTCAATGACGTAAGAATCACGTCGTATGCAAAAGTTATGTCATTCATAATTTGACTTTTCTATTTTCACCACCATAATTCAAGAGGATGCCATGTCAAGCCTCATTATTCATGGAAAAGGGGCTAGTCATGTGATTATGATGAAGAAGACTCTACAAGAGTCCATATTGTAACTCTAGCTAAGAGTTGAGGTAGTTAAACCTAACCACTTGTAGGCTATCGGGTTGTGTTATAACTGGGCCACTAGGAGGAAAAGGGGTTTCATTCCTTCAAGTGCATTTGTTCCATGGATGAGCAAAAATAATAGAGAGGGATAGGAGACAAAGCACATAGAGAATATTTGTGTGTTGTAATAGACCACAGGCCACATACTATACTTCTTTGTACTCACAGAAATTTTCTATTCAGAGAGAGAGCATAACAACCTCACCTTCCAGCTAGGTTTTCTCTCGAAATAATTTCTTAGATCATATCTTGTGTCAAATCATGGTTTGTGATTTTTTTTAATTGTTTTATATTTTCTACATAATTTTAATTTCCATGCACACACAATTTATAATAATCTACAAATCTAGAAATCTAAAGAGAAATAAAACCCTAATAGTGTGGGATTCAAATTTTTAAATATGATTTTAGCATACTTGTTGTGATGAATTTTCGAGTGAAATATCCACAACAATTTATGGATCAAAGCAAGTATCAAGAGATCAAATTGAAAAAAAATATAGAAATTAGGTATTGGACTCTTTAGAATCATTGAGATGTATTCACTGACCAAAGCATTTATTGCTCGAGTCATATAAAAAAAATACATAGAATTAAGACATCTTTAATAAATCCATGCTCATGGATGCAATGTTTGAAGTGAACATTAAAATAACATTTGGTGTTAGAATTGAAGTATTAGCTCTATAGGAAAATAACAAGGAAAATCCAAGAGAGGTTGGGTTGAGCTATAAAAGAATGACAAGAAGACTTCAAGGGAGGTTGAGTGGATCCCTAATTTACAAAGAACGTTTTCCAAACCATCTCTATGTAAGACTATACAATGCCTAAAGCCAACATGCATGCATGCATGCAAAGATGCCTTAGTCTTTTACTCTGCAAGCTTATTAGGCTAAATCAACTTTATCATTATTATCTTTTTTAACTTTAAATTATTAATATTTTTTTATTTTCTAATCCTCCAATTTAAGTAACTTTTGTATTATTATCCTTGCTACAGGGCAGAGCATTCGGTAATGCGTTGAATTTGAAATAATTATTCTTTGACCAAAAATCAAACATAAATTTATAATATTAACCAATGCAATGAGTGCTAAGTGGATTATTCAAAAATCATGAGAAATTAGTCAGTTATGACTACCTCTCATGAAAATGGTCATAGATGAATGACTTACTTAACGCAGTTGAATCCCAAAAAATGATATATAATATAATGCACTGCGGAAATCCCTCATACTTAAAATACAAAGACTAAAGGGGTCTCTTCTTGAATGATTCATGAGGCACAATACTTGCTAAGGTTTTGCAAATGGGGTAGCAAGCTCAGTGGGCTTGATTGTGGGGGAAAACTCCATAGTTAAGCGCGCTTGAGCCAGAGGAGTTCTGGGATGGGTGACCTCCCGGGAAGTCCTGGTTACCGGGTGCAAGCCCCGGAAGTGATGATTGATGCTATGTGATTCATTTCACTAGTTTCAATCCCACTTCTTCACTCCTATGAGCATCACCCGATGCAATGAGTGCTAAGTGGATTATTAAAAAATCATGAGAAATTAGTTAGTTATGACTACCTCTCATGAAAATGGTCATAGATGAATGACTTACTTAACACAGTTGAATCCCAAAAAATGATATATAATATAATGCACTACGGAAACCCCTCATACCTAAAATACAAAGAGTAAAGGGATCTCTTCTTGAATGATTCATGAGGCACAATACTTGCTAAGGTTTTGAAAATGGGGTAGCAAGCTAAGTGGGCTTGATTGTGGGGAAAACTCCACAGTTAAGCGTGCTTGAGTCAGAGGAGTTCTGGGATGGGTGACATCCCAGGAAGTCCTGGTTACCGGGTGCAAGCCCCGGAAGTGATGAATGATGCTATGTGATTCATTTCACTAGTTTCAATCCCACTTCTTCACCCCTGTGAGCATCACCCGATGCAATGAGTGCTAAGTGGATTATACAAAAATCATGAGAAATTAGTCAGTTATGACTACCTCTCATGAAAATGGTCATAGATGAATGACTTACTTAACGCAGTTGAATCCCAAAAAATGATATATAATATAATGCACTGCGGAAACCCCTCATACTTAAAATACAAGGACTAAAGGGATCTCCTCTTGAATGATTCATGAGGCACAATACTTGCTAAGGTTTTGCAAATGGGGTAGCAAGTTAAGTGGGCTTGATTGTGGGGAAAACTCCACAATTAAGTGCGCTTGAGCCATAGGAGTTCTAGGATGGGTGACCTCCCGGGAAGTCCTGGTTACCGGGTGCAAGCCACAGAAGTGATGATTGATGCTATGTGATTCATTTTACTAGTTTCAATCCCACTTCTTCACCCCTGTGATTGATGCTATGTGATTGCTTGGTTGAAGCTTGGTTCTTATTCCACAATGATGTTCCAACCCTTATAAGATTATTAATAAAGATTTTACAAAATTCAAAAGTATCTTGTAAATTCAAACCCCCTTAATAAAGATTTTACAAAATTCAAAAGTATCTTGTAAATTCAAACCCTACTGCGTTTAGTTTTGTCCTGTAAATTCAAACCCACCACATTTATTTATTTTCACCAAACTATCATGGGAAATTTAGACTTTATTTAAGTTATTTTGACCATTTATTTATTTAAATAAAAAATTAAATATAATCTAAACTATGTTGTCTTATTTCCTTCTGGAAATAATCTAAAGATCAATATATATATATATATATATATATATATATATATATATATATATATATATATATATATATATATATATATATATATTTCAAATCAAAAGTAGAATAGCTTAAGCCTCACATTGTAGAAAATAGATAAAAGAGACCTAGAAAATAGACAAGAGAGAAGGAAACAAACAAACTACAAGTTGTATATTGAACTTTCAACCCTATACTATCCTAACTCTAATTTAATTATATAAATCCATCACTACTTATAAAATATAATTTAATTAAATATTTTTTTAATATATAAATTTATCATTAATTATATATATATATATATATATATGTATATATTCCAAATTTGTTTTAACATTTTAATAATATTTTTCTTATAATGAGAGTGCTTTGGAAAGTTATTTTTTATTTTATTTATTATGTTTTATTTTTGGAAAAAATCAATTCTAAAATTTTTAATTCAATAATTTTTAACTTAATTTAAATTACTAAAATTTAAAAAATTGAAATTAACATCTCAAAAAATGATAAAGAAAATAATATTTATTTCAACCAACTTAAATAATAAAGAAGATTAAGCAAGAGTAAGCATTCTAATGAACTTTTGTTTAATCAAACAATCTTTAATCATATAAATGAGTCACTACTCATAAGATATAAAGAATGTTGTTACCTAGTTTGATTTTTTTAACAATGAAATATTTCTATATTAAGATATTAGTTATATTGATTTAATGATATATTTAATGTAAGATCTTGGTTATATTGTCAATTTAGTGTCAACTTTACTTGTCATTCTTTTTCTTCTTCTTTTGTTTTTTTATATTGTTTGTGATATTGTTGAATATTATTATCAAGCATTTTTAGCTTATTGTTAATAATGATTTTGTGGCATATTATATTTAGTATAAAAAATTGACTCATAGTTATTAACCATTTTGTTATAGATGTGTATATTTATGTTGAAATATTATTTTTATATGTTCAATTATAGAAGTTTCTCAATAAATAAAAGGATCTAGGGAGTTCTAATTGAATAGCTCACATAGCACAATACTTGCTAAGGTTTTACAAATGGGGTAGCAAGGTAAGTAGGTTTGAGTATCAAGAGAACTTCAAAGTTAAATGCACTTCAACCAAAGGAGTATTGAGATGTGTGACCTACGAGGATGTCCTAGTTATCGGATGCAAATCCCAAAAGTGATGATAGATGCTACATTATTCATTTTGCTAGTTTGAATCTCACTTTTTCACCCTTGTGACCATCCCTTCATTCAATCAGTGCTAGGAGGACTATTCAAAATCATCAGAAATTGATCATTTGAAACTAATGATGATGATGGTTAACGTCCACTGAGACCAATCTTTGGTCTATCGTACCTAAAGAAAAGAGTTATTTAATTTGATTTAAGATTTTATTCCTATGCTCAAAAAGCTTGGAGAGAAGCCTCCAGAGCTCACTATAATTTTGACATCTTAAAAGGCTAGGAAGGTCAGTATTGCAACAAAGATTATGAAATTGAGCTCTAATGTGTTTGTACGCGAGGCACTCTAAGAGGAAGTGATTTTCATCCTCGATGTTCATATTCTCACAGAGATGGCAAATCCTTTCCATCCATGGTGTTTTAGGAACTGTCCAACGACATGTTTCACTATGGAGCTCATGAGAGTTCGTTCTAATCTTGGCTATATTAATTTTCTTCTTTGAGCTAGTTAAAACAGAGAGATACTTTTGATCTTCTAGGGTGGGGTTGATGACCTCCTTATAATATCTTAATTTTCTTTTAGTTGCTAGATCTTTCTCACACCACATTTTTTCTTTGAACTTAGAAGTAACAATTTTTTTAATGTTATTGATGTTTTGCAATGCAGCATTCTCGTCAATCTCCCAATGGTTTAACTAGGCCCTGGTGTCTTTATACCAACCTCGTTTAAGCCTTAGGTGGTTTTGGCTAGAATTTAAAGCTAGCTTAGGAAGTCTATGGTCTCCTATGCTATTGAGCTTGAGCTTGTGCTTGTACAACAGAAGCCTAGTCATAGCTAGGCTCTCAATAGGGGAAAGACCCACTTCTATAAGAAGAATAGGATAGGGTCTTAAATTAATGACTTACTCTATGTATATAATCAGAAAAATAATATCTCATATCACTCAAAGTTAATATATATATATATATATATATATATATATATATATATATATATATTTGTGTAGATTTCAAACTAGTGAACCATCTTTGACCTAGTTGTTTTCTATTATGGACAATATTTAATATGTGCTCTTGTAACAGACCCACACAATGAATACTACTTTTTCTACATCTATGGTATAGTCCAGTCTCATGAGCTTTATGGAAAAATGAGCCAATTTCCATTATATCTTCATTGTTTTTAACTTTATTTTAACTATATTAAATTAGGCCTTTATTCAAATATAAAAATGTGTTTATACTTTTCAAAATTCAATAATTAAACTAAGTGGCGGAAACGCTAACTATACAACCTTATTATTATTAATTTACATTCCACTAAAAACATCCTAAATTTTATAATAATTAATTACAATTTTAATATAACAAATAAAACAAAACAAAAATAACTTTTTTTTTAATTTATTTTTCAGACAAACAAAACATTAAAAACTATAACCCTATATTTTTATTAGTTAATATTAGTATTCAATTTTTATTACTTAATATTAATATTCAATTTTTATTACTTAATATTAATATCAACATCTCTCACTAAACAACAAAACAAATAATACCGAAAGAAGCATAGGGATATTTGCAATCCAAATTCAAAATCTAATAAATAACTATCGATAAGCAAGATCCAAGCTTCTCCCAGCATAAAATTCAAAATCAAAATCTTATGGATAGAAAATCTTCCCATCGATAACACAGATTCAAACTTCTACAAACATAAATTCTGAAATTATGCTACGTGCAGCACCAGTAAGAAAAATAAAAATTAACCCATAAAACAAAAAAATCAGAATGAGAACCTTAAAGGTGAACTAAATCAAAAGCAAAATATTTATTAAGAAAACAAAAATGGATAAGTCATGGGCGAATCTTGATGGTTTCGAGTTTACTTTGCCGACCTGAGAAAAGTGATGTTGCATGGGGCAGGGTGGCACGATTTTTCTCTTTCCCTTTTCCTTTCACTTTCGCTTTGCTTTTATTTTCCTTATTCTTTACGTTAAAAAAATTAAAAGGAAAACACAGCAGAGAGATTCGCCACGCGGGGTGAGAGAACAAGTCTTCAGTGGGTGAATGGCCTCGTGTCTTTGAGTAATCAGATACATAGTGAATTGCGTACTGTTTGGCAATAGCGTTATTATTTGTATGCGTTTTGAATGGCTTTGCAGGAGCTCTGATCATTGTACTCTCCAGAGGACTCCAACAACGTTCAAGGACCCAATATCTCCATTCACAAAGGTACCACCCAACTGAATACTCTCTTAGTTTTTCCTTTTTCATGGTTTGCAATTGCCACTGTTCATAGGAATGCATTGCAACCTTCTGTTGCAATTTCTCTGCATATACATCAATGTTTTTGGAGGTCCTTGCATTATAATTCTCGACCTGAAACAAATGGAACATCAGATATTTATAAGGTTTGTAGGAAGTCATGCTGGATTTTCTTAGAAATATAATGTTCTATCTAGTATTCATGGGTCAATCTGAGTTTTGCTCATTGGATTTTAGATTTTATGCTTCTTCTGTTTCTGCTGGCATTCTGATTTTCAAAATAGGCTGTTGTTTCTTGTTGTTTTATGGCATGTTGAGTCCTGTATATGGATTTGTATGACGTTTTATTTAATTTTCGAGAGTCCATTATGTGAGATTTGAACCTTTGGCATCTTGGTAGCACCCTCATGGCTTGTACTTGCCATGGGGATCAATGTCTGTTTCTGTAAGTTAATTGAGAAAATTTGAAGGTGATTAGCCAGTGGGGCATTGGTTTACTGGTGAGTTTGATAGAGTATTAAGCCATCACCATGTGTGAACAGTTATCCCTCAGACCTAGCTCTTATGCCAAAGGAAGTCTGCTCCATGCCGCGAAGCTCCTCAGGGTATGTGTAACAGAAAGTAAAAAATAATAGTTATTTGGACATAGATTGGGCTACAAATGGTTTGTGAATCAAAATGGGTTTTGACTGGAGATTACGCTTCCTAATGGATTCACGTTGGCTTTGAAGTTTGATTTCTTGTTTTGAGTTGCTGTAAAAACTGTTTGGAAAGTGGAGACAAAACTATTTTAGATGTTATTAAGTTTTAACATTCTTGGTCACCATAAGCCTAAAATAGACCCCAGATACTTTCCTGCGGCTTAGGTGCTAATTTTAGGGATAGCTGTTCTGCCAAAATTACCCAGGATTTGCACTTGGTCTTGTCTCTTATACAGATCACGGAGAGAACAGAGCACTGGTGGACATCTAAACCTCACCAGTGTCACCACTGAACAAAGACCCTGTTGACAATAAAACAATTCTCTTACTGTTGAGATCAGCCTCGAGCAATAACACTTCTTTGCAACAACTACTAAAAACTGAAAAAATAAATCAAGTAGGGAAAACATAACAGAGGTCATAGATTATGGGGTCTCATTACAGAACAACTAGCCTTGAAACTAATATCACTGTTGGCAGGGTTTGAAGTTTTCAACTTTAGAGTTCAATCTTTGACCAGAGAGATGTTTGAAATTCTGATTTACCCGAAATACTTTTTCCAGTCAAATCAGTTCAGAGTGTCCATTTGGCAGTTCAAATATTCGAAAGAACAAATATGCCAGAAATAGAATTCCAGAAATTAGAAGGTAATAAATTCAAGCCTGTCAGAGGATACATAATTATAAAATGCCATGTCCATCGGCAAAATAAGAAAAGCAGGTTCCATGGTCTTATCTTTACCTCCCTGAAGCCAGCAAGTGCTTGTTGGAAGTAATGCTTCCATGTGTTGTTGTGAGTTGTTGAGTTCCCAAGTGGGAGTCAAGAAGTTGTTGATTCCTATGTTATGAGTTGGAATCCTGATCTAGATGTGTCAAAGTCAATGTGTTATGTCCTATATATTTGTAACTGTTGTGATCAGTAAAACATCAGAGTGTGTAATTTGCTGTGTGTAATTGTTCTCTTAGTTTTTCTAATATGGTATCAGACCCTGTTCTGGCTTGATTCCCTTGCAGGAAGGCCAGGAAGATGTGAACGCCATAACAGCTGATTCTTTGTAAATAAGAATAGGGTAGGAGAGTGGATTATTTTTTTATGCAGTAGAACAGATTGTTGTTTTGGTGATTGTTAAATCTGTGTCATTATAAATATTTCTTCCTGTGTGCATGCTGTGTGTAAGAGGAGGATGAAATCTAGCAATCTTTGAAGAAAATGTCCAACAATTTGCCAGAAAATCCAGATCTCAAATCCCTTATTGAAATCTGGCACTTTGTGGACGAGTATGAAAGTTATCGACAGTTTGTGTTGTATGTAGATGCCCGCTGCAGTATCACATGAACAAGATATTTTATGCAGTGTGGAATTTAGAAACTGTGGGCTTCTTCTAATCAAGACGTGTGCTTCAAAATCTGGGTGCCACATGGATTGTCTTCACATTTCAATGTGGAGAAAATTTTGTTGTTTCAATCAGTTGAAAAACCTTCCATGAAAAGGGAGGGTGTTGGAGGTAATACTTCCATGTGTTGTTGTGAGTTCCCAAGCGTGAGTCTAGAAGTTGTTGATTCCTATGTTATGAGTTGGAATCATGATCTAGATGTGTCGAAGTCAGTGTGTTATGTCCTATATATTTGTAATTGTTGTCACTCAATAAAACATCAGAGTGTGTAATTTGTTGTGTGTAATTGTTCTCTCAATTTTTCTAACAGTGCTTACCTATGTTTTCACTTGTAACATGAGATGTGGCAAGGCTAATTCGGCGAAATTTGTGTTTGGGCGGCACCAAAAAACAATTTTAGAGCATTATTGAACATGTGGGGAAAGCCAAAGATAATTGTAACGCTTCCATTGTGTACTATCTAGTATCAACAAAAATTCTCTAGTTTCATGTATTATGTTGAATCCTATTTATAGTTGTGGGCCTGCTTTACTGCCACTATTGGTAAAATTCACTTAAACAAAGATCACAAATGGAAGCTCACAAAGAAAGTACTAGATGCCTGTGAAGATTTCAGGGATAAGTTGATATTATGGGCGATTTATTTTACACTCTTATCATGTTTATTACTTAATAGCTACTGATCGGATTCAATCAACCTTGAATTTTTTGCTTTCTCCCTTTCGTATGCAACTATGTTAATAGTTTATTTTATCTGCTATTGGAACCAATATATGTGAAAATTCCTGAATGTTGCTTGTGCAGAAATCCACTGTTAGATTTGGTTATACTTCTCCTACTTAAACAAGTTATTAATGTTGATATCTTCAGATTAATATCGAAGTAAAAACATAACAGACTTTCATTGATTCAGATCTAAAATAGAAACGTACATGCACACAGAGACAAAGTGACACAAGATTTTCTGGACAATAGTCCCCGAAAAAACCCAATGCGGGAAAACCGGTCTTTTGGCTGCTGGAGGTTTTGTATTATTAAGAGTTTTTTGAATACAACAAATCTGGGTACCACACTGGTAAACCCGACAGAGAAAAATATAGATCTACAGCTAACCTGTTGTTCTGAAGTGAAAATGTTGACTAATCCACACCCTTAAACGGGATTTACAAGACTCAGCCAGATCTTGGCTCTAGAAACCCCAACGCTACCCCTGAAGCCCCTGTGTCAGCCTCTACAGCCTCTGCGTGCCTCTGCGCTGGCTTGGAGAGGGCTGCGTAACCCCAGAATCGGTGACACAGACCCTACTTTTCCCCTAAGGGTCTCTGCGTAACCCAACTGAGTCCCTGGCTGACCCACGCTGCCCCAGAAGGGACTGCGTAGCACCTGCATAGCTGAAGCTGCCCCTGTACTACGCAACTCTGCCTCTGCTTCTCTGCGCTTCTCTCTGCCTCTTGTTGATTCTAGGCATTGGGATCAGACCATCCCCTTTGCCTAAACTCCCCTCTTTGCAGCTGAAACACTTTTGGAAATTCTTAGCAAACCATGCCCTAGAATTTTAGCTTAGCTTTAGTGCTATGCCTCTGTGTGTCTCCTCCAAATGACCCCAAGCCTTTCCTTTATACTTTTCTCGTTGGGAAACCAATAGCCATGATCAGATCTTGAATCCATGGATAAGATTAAAAGAAAGCTTGATCCGTGTGACTTAAGATAATTTCATCACATGTTTTAATTAATTACCTTAATAATTTAATTTTCCTAAGTTAGACTTAGGGTCCATAATTAAAATTATTAATTAATTAATTATCTCCCAAACAGAATGAAATTTCCCAAATCCCTTTCTAGGTATTGGAGATCTCATGTACTCTAGTCCCTCCACAAATTTTGGGAGCTAGAGCACATCTGATGCTACCCCATCACTCAAGAAAACTCAACAATATGAAGGGATAAGGGATTTTATGTTTCACACTTGGAGATTTCTCTTGTGAGAAACTAAATAGGAATGCCTTGGGATTTTGGAAAGGAGATTTATATTGATGAGGATTTAATGATTTCTTATGTAATATGGCCAAAGCACCCAAATGGTCAATTGGTTGACAGATAATGGTCAGAAAGGCTATAGATGTTTCCTCTACCATCGACTACTTAAACTACTTGTTACTTGTTACTTGTTTCCTCTACCATCCACTACTTAGACTACTTGTTACTAAAGTGAGGTCGAAAAAGAAATAGCTCAGAATAACATTTTACTGTGTTACCCTTATGAATCATTGTTATACAAAACCACTTGAGAGTGAAGATTTCATTGTTCTAGTTATTTTAACGGGAACAAATTGAGGAAATTTCAAGTCTAGTGATTAAAATTTTGAAGGGATGACTCAAAATTAAGGAGGGACAAGACATGAAAGAAATGTGCAGCTCCAGGTGAGACTAGCTCAATCTGGAGAGTGCCCGCACTTAGCACATTCTACATTCATTAGCAAGAAAGATCATACATTTAAGGAATTACAAATATGTTGAGGAGTTGGAATAACTTCCTCATAAATAGGATCTACATCCTAAATAAACCCCACAACTTGACTAAGACACCACAATCACAACAAATATCTAATAATAATACACTCTAGAATAATCTACATTTCTCCATTAATTCCAAGCCGCCCCCTTAATGGAGAAATGGATCATAACGTCTATTGGTCTTAGTCTCATCGAGGCTTTACAATTTAACCTTACAATTTCGTTTTTACCTTTCTTTCTATTAAATAATGATGCTTCTTCCTTAATTTCTTCAAGTGCATGATGTAATTGGGTTGTGGTCTTCTCATTATCTGCAGTAGATCATCAGTTCCTTGAGGCTAGAATTTTTCTTCAATAGTTGCAGATTCTTCAATGCATACATAAGTGGGTTGTTGTGCTTTATCATTACATTCTTCAATAACCAGTTCCTTGAGGCTAGAATTTTTCTTCAATAGTTACAGATTCTTCAATGCATACATAAGTGGATTGTTGTGCTTTATCATTACATTCTTCAATAACCTGTTCGGTAGACTCCTGCCACATTAGCTTATAATAATGTCTGATCTCTTCTGGACTCCAATGCATTAGAATGTCATGAACCTCTTCACTTTCTTCATTGTTCATGTAGTCTTCAACATTCATTGATTCTTCATATGTAACTATGACTTTTGTGTAGGTTTTATCAAGACATGGTGTTTCAATCCATGCTTTAATGAATTGTAGCTCTTCTTCAAATTTTGTTATTTCTTCCTTGTCACTGCTAATATCTGCACACTGAACTTTTCCACTCAACAAATCATCTATTAGTTTCTTCTCCTGCAGACTGCAGCATTTGCAACCAACCTTCGCTTGAAAAGTTTTCCTCATCATATAGTTGTTCATAAGTTGTAGCACATTCATCATTAAATATTGAATCACAATGAGTTTCCTTACTATCACATGCTACTTTACTGTCAGCAACAAGAATACTTTCAACAACATCTTCATCTTCAGCTATCTCACTGCATTCCATTTCGGGCTGGTTCGAATCTGTATTTGGCATTTCATATGTCATCTCTGCCCTATGATACTTTCTCCTGAATTGTTTAAATTCTCTTCCAAATTGTTTTATTTTTCTTTTTCTACCCATAATATCCTTCTCTTTTCAACAATGCATAATATGAATAGGTGAAACAACCATAAAACTGGACTAACCTAGCAAAATTCAGCTCTCTATAAAAACGAAAGCACAAGGCCTTCCACATCCAACAACTACTCTTCACAAGCAGCACCTCAATTCCATCACAATTGAGCAATAAGCAGCCACATCGGGTCACACAACTTCACTTTGCAGTCGGCAGAAAATACCACCTGTCCAACTCCAAGCAGAGGTTGTTTCACACTGCGAATCTGCGCTTCATTGTCCCTCAGATGGGTTCCACACAGGGTCTGTCTTAGGCATAGCAATTCCTCAGCGTCCTCAACGTTCACACCAACGGTCTGTTGCCTCCAGACAGGTTGCACAATTTGCTCAATCAGTGGCTCTCGCTTTAACACAGGCTCTCTGCAGTTGACTCTCCACAACAATCTGAGGAACGATTCAATTTCAACAACTTTAAACACTATTCACTTGAATTTTTGAGAAAATCCGCCATGAGTCTCCAAAGCAATTTTGACTTGCTGGACGGCTCAAACAAATAACAGTCATCCAAAACAGCCTCCAATACACAACTTCGTCCACGGCTCACAACCATAAAAGAATACCAACCATACTTTTCACACGATAAAGAAATTCTGAAATTACACTTACAATAGAGACCAATATTAAAAATGCATGAAATCAAATCTCCTATGAATCATTCGGCCGGGAAAAGGCTTTAACTGCTTGGCAGTAAGCTTGACTTTGTAAACAAAATAACTTTAAATATTCAACAGCAAGTGGATGGTACTGACTCACGGTACTTTTATAGATTGCGGCTACCAAGCCATCATAATGAGATAGTATGCTCCACATCCATCAAAATTGCAACCAAGGGGTGATCAACAAGGCAAGCACATGTGGAAAGACCACCAAGCAGCAAGCACAAGTATCAAACCAAGGAGAAGTGAGACACCAACCAAAGACTTCCATCAAATGATATATGATGCCATTAAGATTAGGGTCACTATAAAGATGAATCCCCCCAACCCAATCTAATAGCTCCCAGGAACTAGCAGCAAATTTCCATCAATGTGATGAAAATTACAAATTGGAACCTCGTACAATATGAGATGCACCAACCTCATTGACCACAAATGGAATTCAATAATATCGTTTTTGTTTCCTATTCAAAGAAGAAAATCAATCATTTGTGAAATTACTAAATTGACTTCATTCTCCAATAAATCAATAAAGTATCAATTGTTGCATTTGAGAGGTGGAAGGAACACATGTGAACAGCTGAACATACAATAAGTTAACTCATGCTTACATGAGGATAATTAGAAATAGTTATCTGACTGGTTGTATATAGTACTTCAAATAAGAAAAACATCCTTTTCAACACTTTGGAAAACCTTATACATGTGTTGATACAATAAAACATATTTCTCAAAACTATCTGTACATTCCTTCTCAACTCAAAGTTCCCGACCTTTCCTGTCTGTGGTGATAAATCCTGATAGTTTGTTACTATAACTGTGAAGTTGTTTTTGAAACAGGAGCCTTGACGCTGAAGCAGGGAAGACGTTTTTCAACTCAATTGAAGCAGAACTTAAAGACACCAACAATGGCTGTGTCTATGAAAAATGTGGATCCTGCATTTCAAGGAGTTGGTCAGAAAGCGTATCCTTTGTATCAATTAATCATTATGCCTAGATTTTTCATTCTCTGATAGATTACGTGCCTAGGGAATTTTTAATTGATAGTCATCGTCTACAACAAGAACTCGAAAAGTAAACTATATTCTCTGCAGTAATGCTCCATTCCTCTTGAGCATATAAGTTATTTGTCCAATGCATTGTCTCAGTTAGTAGGTTTTGTCTTTTATCAAATTCATCCCATGGCCAGGACATCGGTTTTCAATCTAAAACTATCATGGAATTTTTCTTCATGTTTTTCTTGACCTTCATTTCCAGTGGGATGGAGATATGGCGTGTTGAAAGTTTGCATCTCATTGCTGTGCCAAAATCTGAGCATGGAAAATTTTATTCCAGAGATTGTTACATAATTTTGCAGGTAAGTTAAGAGATCAGGTGATTTTCCTAGAAACTGTCTCAATTACTGTGTATAATTCCTTCTCTTATCTTAAGAAGATAAGAATGTAACAACTTAATTCCTACCAATAAGAATTGAGGGATGGTCTTTAACCATTGTAAATTGATCAATATACTCTGTCACTCTCATATTGCATAATTGGAATACTCGTGTGGGTTTATAAAAGTGATGAACTAGTTTTGTTTGAACCATGCATGACAGACAAGTTCAACAATAAGTGGGGCTCGACATTATGACATACACTTTTGGATTGGAAATGACACTAGCCAGGTAAGTCACATAAGCGCAGGTTACTGCATCCTAGATATATGGGAGGATTTTTTATTATTTCCCAGTAATGGTCTCCTTATGATAAGTATGATGTTATTCTTCATAGGATGAAGCTGGAGCAGCTTCAATAAAGTCTATTGAGCTTGATGCAGCTCTGGGTGGCCGTACAGTGCAATATAGGGAATTGCACGGCCATGAGACAGATAAATTTTTTTCATATTTCAAGCCATGCTTTATACCTTTGGAAGGATCTATGGCCTCTGGAGATACAAGGACAGACACGACACAACTTCAGCCAAGTCTGTACTTATGTAAAGGCAGGCGGGTTGTCCATGTGAAGCAGGTAAATGCAACAAGTACTTGAAAATGTTGATCACTTTTTAACTTTGTGGAGTCACATAAGGTGCTAAAGGTGCAAAATCCTTACGTAAGGAACTCCTATTTAACCTCAAGATCAATACTCTCTTTTAGGTTCTAAAAGGGGCCTAACAGGGACTGTTTCATTTTAGACGGAAGTGATATTGAAGAATCTGCTTCCAACTTGTAATTCACTTCCGAGTCAAGTTAGGCAACTGTTCTCTCATCTTATGCTGTTGGAAATCATAATTCTGATTTTTATTTTTATTTTTTGATATTGCAGGTCCCTTTTTCCCGTTCTTCGTTAAACCATGATGATGTTTTTGTGCTTGACACTGAGTCAAAGCTCTACCAGTTCAATGGGGCAACGTCCAATATTCAAGAAAGGGCAAAGGCCTTGGATGTGGTGCAATACATCAAAGATAAGTATCATGAAGGAAAATGCGAAGTCGCAGTGATTGGTAAGCTCTTCACATATTTTGTGATATTTAATTCATTCATGTGAAATTGAGTATTCGAATTCTGTTTCAGACTCTAGATTGTGTTGTTAAATACATTTCATTTACCATACATTCTTGTTTTCTAATAATAGAGGATGGAAAGCTTGGATCAGAAGTTGACTCAGGGGAGTTTTGGGCTTTCTTCGGTGGTTTTGCTCCAATTGGTAAGAAGAGTAACAATGAAGATGATCTGCAGTTGGAGCCAATTCCTGGAAAGCTTTACATGTAAGCTCTTACATTCTCATAATTGAAATGATTATGCGACATGCTCTTTTCTTTACCTGCCTCATACTAGAGAAATTGGATCTTTCTCTGTTATTTTCTAGTTTTCACTTTTATAATAAGTTCACCCTAGTTTTCTGTACTTTTAGATTGGATGATATATTCAATAAGGTATCTGTTTTCTACTATCCACTCTCTGAAACCAGCAAACAATTTATAGAAGAATTAATTGTTCGCAATCTATAGTTCCATGTCAAAAGAAATGTCCAACGTGCAAGGTTATTTTATATTCAGATCAAGTTAAAAATCTATCTGTTTTATTTTTTTTTCCAAGGAAAAACTTGTGGGAAATCAATGGGATGTTTCTGTGCAGTCGTGGAGGAATTCCCTAGTAAACCTGTTGGCATTTACTAGTGGACCTGACCCAGGGGGATTCAAACCAGGCACCTACTGTCATGAAACTAGCAAAATGCCCAACAACATTGGCACCAACCAGTTGAGCTAAACCCTTGGGCTAAGCCGCCCATTCTATCTTTGTAGGCAATTTAAAAAACTGAAGGAATGAACAAATGGTAATTTTATAATTAATTGCTCTTTAAGAATGTCACACTGAAAATAATATGAGCAGGGACTAAATATTTTGTTTGGCCTTTGATTATATAGTGTTATTGATGGCGAGCTAAAGAGCATTGAAGGTTCCTTGTTTAAGGGAATGTTGGAGTCGAATAAATGCTATTTACTTGATTGTGGGTCGGAGATATATATTTGGGTTGGTCGAGTAACTCAATTGGAAGATAGAAAAGCTGCAAGTTTAGCTGCAGAGGTAAAACCATATTTAATGTTATCTAGTCAAATATTGAGATATTATGTTACAAACGAAAATTTATTGAAGATTTCTGACCTTGGATTGCTCTTCCTGCAGGAATTTATCTCTAGCCAGAAAAGGCCCAAGTATACGCATATAGTACGAGTCATTCAAGGGTTTGAGACACTGTCATTTAAGGCTAATTTTGAATCCTGGCCACATGGTCCTGGAACTGCTGGTTCAGAAGAGGGGAAAGGAAAAGTTGCTTGTAAGTGAAAGGCTCTTTGAGCAATGCCTCACTTAGTTGATGATATAAAAATAAAGGGAATTTAAAAATTAAAATGCATTTTCATTTGTTTTGTAGATTTCTTTAGTATGATGGAAGTGCTTCTAAACCAAAAATACGGTGAAGTAAACAAACTATCCAATCATCAGACAAACCTTTGCTGTAAAGAAACCAGTCATCAGACAAACATTTGCTTTCATCTTATGAATACCAATATTTCATAAGCATTAAACAGTCATAACTTCACCAGAGTCTCTCTTTTTTCATATAAATATTGACACTTTAATGTATATATTTATGTCATGTCCTCACTTCTAAAAATATAGCATATCTCCCAAAACTCCATTGTGTACTTTGCAATTGCAAGATGCCTTTTAGGAAGCTAATTATAGAGGAGTTTATTTCTGAATCATTTTAATTGACCTTAATAGCCTTAATTAAGAAGCAAGGAGTCGATATGAAAGGCATCTTGAAGACAACTCCAGGGAAAGATGAAGTTCCACCTTTACTAGAAGAAAATGGGAAACTAGAGGTCTGTGTTTCCCCACTCCTAAAAATAAGTTTCATGATTCTTTTGTTGCTGACGTCAATACGCTAGGCTCTTAATGCAAGTGGATAATTTTCAGATAAATCTGATCCATTGGCTGAGGAAATAAATTTGTGCATTGCCTCAGGTATGGCTGGTCAACAACAATACTAAGGTTCCTGTTCCAACAGAGGAGGTTGGAAAATTATATAGTCAAGATTGCTATATCATTTTGTATACTTACCATACAGGAGGAGACCGAAAAGAGGACTATTTTCTATGCTTATGGCTGGGGCAGCAGAGTACACAGGTATAATAATCAAATGATATAGTGTTATTTTTCCTATTTTTGAGTATTTGGCCATAAGTATAACTAGCCTCACCTTTTTATGACTGTTCTGCCTGGAAAAAGATTGATTTTACACTATTTTTTAATGCCAAATCTTCACAATATAATTATGAACAGTTGACAATTCTCTTTACCCCTTCCGTTTAGGAGAATAAAACAACAGCAGCTCAACTGATGAACTCAATAGCTGTTTCTTTGAAAGGCAGGCCCGTACAGGTGAGTATTCGTCAGTTTAATGTTGTATGTATGTTAATTTAACAGCACTTTTTTGATAAGCCAGTTACAAACTATTATATTGTACTGTGAATTAATTAGCAATATTGAATGAAAAATTTAAGCATGGAACTAAATTCTAACATTAAATGGTTGGTGGTGTAGGGACGTCTTGTTCAAGGAAAAGAGCCAGCCCAGTTTATTGCTTTGTTTCCAAACCTGGCCATTCTAAATGTTTGTATTGAACACATCCATAAAGAAAAATTTCCTCATTCTAAGTTTTAACTTAGCACTTTATGTTGTTTTCTTCCTTTCACCTCAGCTTCCGTACTCTGGAAGTTTAGATTGACAAAAGGGGAACTGATAAGGTGTACAATCAATTGCAAGTGTATTTGTAGCAGGAACACTTTGATATTCATTTTGGGTTGTAACTGGTTCTCCTTCACTTTTATAGGGTAAGATGAATATCGGCAAGACAAAAGACAACGTAGAGAACAATTCAATGGATGAGACAAATATGGGAGATTGTGTTGCACTTTTCAAAGTCTGTGGTACAGATCGTCACAACTGTAAAGCAATTCAAGTTGATCCAGTAAGGATCATTGAATTTTTTTCAGTAACTTGCTCAAGTTTTTACTTATCAAATTGTGGTTCTTCTACATTGTATACATTCCACAATTGGTCTCATGTTGAATACAATGAACATGCTTTCGCCAAATCATATGTTGAAGAAAATATAATGAAGCTGTACTAATCTGACCACTGGGCCAAGATCCAAGAATATATCTAGGTACAAGTTACCATGGAATTTGAACTTCTCACTGGCTTGTGAGGAGTCAGGGGAATGCTTTAAAATTTAGGGGCAGAGTTTTTAAAATAATAAATACTAACCCCAAAAGTAAAAAGATGAAATAGTAAAAACAGTGCATGCACAACATATATCTTATCTCAATTACAGAATAAATAAGAAATGGTGACATTAGAAAACAACAATAAACTTAGGTTTAGCAAGATTTCCAAGGCTTATGATGTGATGATAGGTTTTGGCACACAACAGTTTCTTAAAATTGGATGACATGGCTGATCAATTCAGAATCCATGCATTTAGTATTATGGAGTAAAAGATATAAACCTTGTAAAATCTTTAATTCAGTGATGCCTTGAAAAGAGTGTGTTGTATACCTAACCACAACATCCATATTAGGTATTAGGATTTATGTACATGAGATATCTTGTGTAAAATCATGATTTTGTAATAGTGTTATATTTGTGAAAAGGCCACTTTGGTAAAATAAGGTCCTATTGCCTTTATTAATGACTTAAGTCTAAGTTACGGTTTTTGCATCTCTATCATTTTATCAATACAAATCAACCAGCTTCTGGTGTTTATTGGAGATGTCTTCCACCATTAATTGGATTTGTATGTGCAATCCACCCCTAGGTGTGCAGGAGGGGCCCTCATTTTTTCTTGCTAATTTTCAGTTATTTTATTTCATTTTCCTTTTTTTTGGCAGGAGTGACCCCTTTTGACTCTAGGACCACTGCAAGTTGGTACCATAGCCCAGTTGTTTTTCACTCTCCTGTTTCATTCTCATAAAAAGAGAAGGAAAAAAATGTCTAGGACTAGATCCCAATCTTTTGTGACTAGATAGAGATGGATAAAGCCTTCATGAACCCTGCAGATGAATGAGGCGATTGGTGCAAGGAAAGGGACCCACAGACCTTGAAATTTCATTCAGCAACCTGATATTTCAATAGGAAGAGGAGGAGCTAAATCCCTGGGGAATCAAGGGTAACAGCCCTTCGACGTTACCACCACCATGGTGCTCTGATAGACCCACTTACAACCTCTATGAAATACTTTTTCTGAGTATCTCTGAAGCATTGACTGCTTCAGTTAACTATGTACACAGCCAAAACTTGAAATGGTGAAAGTGCAGTTTCTTTGCTGCAATGAAGACTGTCAAATTTATTTCACCTAGTTACCTGGAAGATTTGTGCACAAGAAGTTCGCAATTATTTAGTATGGTAAATTGTAATATATGCAACCAGTGTATTAGAAGTTAGTTCGCTAGATTCCTTATGTAAAAGGTCTGTTGAAAACAACCTTCAGTAGGGAGAAAAAATATTTATAAAAACAACCAATTACATGAAGGATGTGAAGCTTTAACTGGAAGACAAACTTGAGATTGTAAACAGAAAGAAATTTCTAGCTGATAGGAGTGGTGTAGTAATATATTGTTTTGGCTTGCACAGGTTGCAGCATCTTTGGATTCTACCTGTTGCTTCTTGTTGCAAACTGGGACATCGCTTCTCATTTGGCATGGTAATTCTACAACAATCGAGCAGCAAAAATCAGCTGCAACATTCGCAGAGTTCTTAAGAGTAATTTTTCCTTCAGACAAAACTCAAAGTTTCCTCCTTGTTGCCCTTATCAGTTACTTCCCAAATGCATTTTTTCTGTCAGATTTTCTAGTTACAGCTGACTAGCAATTAGGATGTTCTGAAGTACTATATGAGCTGATTTGTATTTGTTCTCTCATGTTTAATAATAACTGGAGCGAATTTTAGTACTTATTATATCTTAAAGCTTAAAATAATGTTTGAGATTTGAGCTTTGTTGATAATATTGTACTCCATGTCTATTTCAGCCTGGCATTAGTTTAAAAGCTGTAAAGGAAGGGACGGAACCAGCAACATTTTGGAATGTATTAGGTGAAAAGCAAAACTATGTGAGTCAGAGGGGAGCGCAAGAATCTGGTGGAGATCCTCACTTGTATGCTTGTGCATTTGAAAAAGGTTAGTTTTTCAAGTGCCTATACTGAAATGATACTTTTAAAGATTTCTCTGTTTTAGTTAGGATATTGTTTCCATTCTAATTTTTCTGTTTTAGTCAGGAACGAGTTTCACTTTGTTTTTTTTTCTTTGAATTGCATTTGAGTTTGACTACATACAAAAATGTAATGCAAGAAAATTTAATTCACTTTCATCATCACTGATTGGAGTCAGTAGTTATTTTCTCTCAAATGCAGTGTTTTGAAGAGATTGCCACAATTGAAACATACCAGTGGTACAGATTCTAACTTCACCATTCCTTTCATTGTGGGCTGTTTGAACATTACAGGAATATTGAAGGTGACTGGGATCCTGCAAAATTTAGTTCTCCAGTACTCCAGATTGGGAAAAGAAGAAAACTCACTTGTTTCATCTTTTTCTTGTCCATAGTTTGCCCTTCTCTTCGATTATGTTCTGTTCTTGTGATCTATTTTATTTTATTTGCAGCCTACAGAAGTCTTCAACTTTACTCAAGATGACCTGTTGACAGAGGATATCATGGTACTGGATACTCAAAGCGAGGTTTTCATTTGGATTGGTCAGCATGCAAATTCTAAACTGAAGCAACAAAGTTTTGATATTGGCCAGGTTAGAGTATGTTTTGATTCTTGAATAATAAACTCGGTCTTGAAAGTGCTGGATTTCCTATCAGACAAATGATCCAACTTGGTAAGTATAAGGGCTATCTGGGGTTGTGAGATCAATATCCAGAAGCAAGCCACTTCCATACCCAGCACCAAATCCTCCATTTCATGAATGGATGTGCTTGAGAAACGTTGGTGATGCACATCCCTGTGGCATCATTTAGCTTGTGATGGTTACATATAATTAAAGGATTGTGCAATGTATTGCAGAAATACACAGAGCGTGCAGCAGTGTTTGAAGGGTTGTCTCTAGATACTCCGCTTTACATAGTTACTGAGGGAAATGAACCATCTTTCTTCACAAGATATTTTGCATGGGATTCTTCCATGGCTGTGGTAAGTCCTATTATGACAAAAAAATTCTCTGAAGTAATGCATGTTTAGTTGAACTTAGTTCTATGCCCATAGCATGGTAACAAGTTATTATGCTAGCAAAAGAAATAACCTGCTTTAATGCCATCAAATGTCTTCCTAGTTTCCACAGTAATTGGAAGCTTCATTGAGTTCCAGAAAATTTGCTTAGTGTATAGTGCTCAAATCTTTGCTGTTAAGGATTTCTCATGAGCCGTCTTTACATGCTTCTGAATGTAGAGCATTGTCATTAGAAATCCATACACTGTTCTAACACCTAAATAATTATTTGATTCTATTGGCATGCATTTTGTGGATGCTACAGGTCCAGGGGAATTCATTTGAAAAGAAACTTGTGATTCTCCAAGGAAAGACTAATCTAGCTGTTGAGGTTAGAACTGTAACTATGTCTCTGATCTTCTCATGCTCTATCTAATGAAGTTTATTAAGGGTAATACATCCTCTACTGCTGTGCAGAAATTAAAAGGCCGAGTATATAACATCAATGCTGCATCCAGTGAAAGTACAATGCAGATACCTGAGAATTTGAATGGTCTTCGAAAGGGTGGCTTAACTCGAAAATCTTCTGCACTAGCTGCCTTGACTTCTGCTTTTACATCAAGTAACGGAGAAAAAGGTTCAAGTAAAGATGTGAAACCGTCATCCAAACCTGCTTTGAATCAGTCCTCTCGGAGATCATCTGTTGGTGCAGTATTATCTACTGCCCTCAGTGTAGAAACCAAAAGCCATTCAGCTAAAGACATAACCGTTCAATCCATTCCAGTTACTGATGCTGTAACAGTTTCAGGTAAGGGGACCAGCTTGGACTTCTCTCATGTCTATTCATTTTCCAGTTTCATAAGGCCTGCACAGCATATAGTTAGAGGTTTTTATTTTTATTTTGCCCTGTCAAAGCTCAGGGCTCGAAGGCATCTACATGCTTATTAGGTAGGGCATAGTTAGAGCCTATGTGTGTGCAAGTCAAATGATTCCTTTGCTTAACTGGGCTAATTTGCTGAACTGTACAGATGCAGCAAAGATTGAAACAAGCAATACAACAGATACTGAAAGTGAATTGCCTAAGCAAGATGAATCAGCCTCAGAAAATAATACGAAGTTAGAAGTGTCTATGCCTGATAATAAAGGAGAGGAAATATCTAAAGATGTCAATATCGAGCCAGAGGAAAATGGGTCTTGTAGCACTTACAGCTATGAACGCTTGATATCTAATTCCACAAACCCAGCACGAGGAATTGACCCCCGGAAAAGAGAGGCAAATCCAGATGCCTTACATTTATCATTTAAATATGTTTTATATTGTCTATGTTTGGTTCAGTAGATTAATGCTAAATGGTTAAGGTGAATGTACTGACTGATGGGGGGCACTTGTTTGCAGTCCTACTTAACACCTGAGGACTTCTATAAGATATTTAACATGGATCAGAAACAATTTTATGAGCAACCAAAGTGGAAGCAGCAAAGGCAAAAGAAGGCCGTTGATCTCTTTTAGGCGACTGCAGTTCATAACTTCATTCTACTGTCCCTCATTCTGTCCTTAATCGAGTCTCTATGTGTTCGGTATTTCTCTAAGGGCATAATTTTTGTAGTAGTCTGTAGGATAGTATAGAGTCTGAATTTTAGGAGGTGAAAATTTGCCAAAGTAATAGTGAGGCTGATTGCTTTGTCGTCCATTAATTTATTTAATTGTATTCTGGGTACCCTAGAAACCTAGAAAGGACCATGATTCTCTTATAAAAAATGTGTAGTTATTTCCAATGTTTTATTTAATCTGCCAAAAGGAAGTTCTTCGTTGGTTGCCGCTGGAAAGCAAAACAGGATTTGTAGCAATTTGTGAATAGAGTATTTCATCATGTGAATCTCTGAGCAGTGACTGATCTGCCTTTTGCTGGTTAATAAGGTGATCTAAATGCTAGTGTCAATAGTTTATAAAGATATACCATTTGTGTTAATGGAGTTACTTTGTTGCTACAGAAAAGATATATCATTTGTGTTAATAGAGTTACTTTGCTGCTACAGAAAAGATATATCATTTGTGTTAATGGAGTTCCTGCCTTTGTTGCTACGGAAAATGTGGTGCTTTAGATTTCGGTGAATTTTGTCTTTTATTAATGAGGACCCTGTTGTAGTTCCATACCCATTGGGCATATTTGCAAATATTTTTAAAGCAAATCTCTTTTATATAATTTTCAAATATGATGAAATCATCTTGTGTATTTAGCAAGTGGGTTTATTCCATCCAATATTGGGGTTGGTAACAACTTAGGGTAAGTCCAGAAGAAAAAGGAAAAAGGAAAAAGAAAAAATGGGTTGGTAACAACTTAGGGTAAGTCCAGAAGAAAAAGGAAAAAGGAAAAATGTGGCAGCCCTTACCACCACATATACAAACAATTTAAACATGGCATTTGTAACCTGCAACTTCACAGCTACTTAACATACAACGCTATATTTTGTAACCTGCAACTTCACAGCTACTTAACATACAACACTATATTCACAAGGCATCTAAATTTCACTTGAAAAGAATATCATTTACTAAAACCATTCATCTGAGTGGATCATTATATAATTTCTCACCTTATCTAATACTTTCTCTGGCGGAAAATATAGCCATGGCTTTGCTGGACTCACCTTAGGATAAGTCTTGATTTGGTTATTTGGGGTTTTGGTATTCTTTTGGATGGATACTTGGACCCACGGCCTTACTGGACTCATTTTTGGGACAAACCATGATTTAACGGACTCATTTTTGGGACAAACCATGATTTAACGATTTGGGGTATTTGGGGTTTTGAATATTAAAAAATTTATTTGAGGGTTTAAAGGGTTAGTCTTTTGCTGAAGAGCTTATAAAGAGTTTTTCTATGTACCAGAAAGATTAAAAATATAGTTTATACGTATTCATGTATCCTTCTCATAAGGCACTTAGGTTTGGCCAAAACAATTCTAAGTAACTTCAATGCTTATTACACACACTTGTGGACTAACCATAATAATGCTCATAACACACTTATTGAGGTTCAAAACTCTAACAATAATAAAGAGTCGGGGGCATGCAAAAACCTTCACACTAGACAACTAAGAATACATGTTAAAAACTGATTTACAAGAAAAGGATGAAGTGGGATTTTGAGTAGAACAAAGGATGAAGAAGGCATTAGGCGTTGTGACCATTATTGATCATTATTTGTGATTTTTTATGATTTACAAGAAAAGGATGAAGTGGGATTTTGAGTAGAATAAAGGATGAAGAAGGCATTAGGCGTTCTGACCATTATTGACCATTATTTATATGTATTAGGATAAAAAATTTGTATCTTTCATTATAAACTTACATGTAAATTCAAATTTTATTTATTTATATATTATTAGTATTATTATTTTTAAATATTTTACATAAATATGAGAAGAAAAGAGCCATACATAAAGATACATAATCTTTATTTTGTTTCGAAAAGTACATTATGTGTTCACTATATTGATACTGCGTTTATGTGACTATTGTGGGTTCTCTCTTATATTTTAAGTGCATTTTTAATATTTTGAATTATATGTGCATTTTTAATATTTTGAATGATATGCTTGTAATATTACATGTTAATAGTAAACAAATATTATATGATTAGCATATGTTGTAATTTCATGGTGATTTTTTTTTTTTTATCTTGCATTATAATGCAACGCATAATCTTCATTTTGTCCCTAGATCTTCCGACATTGTGATTCCAATTTCAAAAATATGTTAAGTGTTCATTGTTCATTGAATTGATGGTGTGCTTATTTGGCTAGTGTGGGTTTTCTCTTATATTCTAAGTGCATTTCAATATTTTAAATGATATGCTTGTTATATTACATAGTGAAAAACATCACATAATAAAATATAATATCATGATATTTTGTAGTAGCCTTCAAGATTCTACCATTGGAGTATCCAATGATTTATAAATCAATCACAATGTACATTTTTCCAATAAACTTTTGCCTTTTTTCCCTAAATGTGTTGTTTTATAGTATTCATAACTAAAGTGGAAAGTTGTTGACAGTAAATCTAAGAATTATGTCCATCGCCCACTTGTGCGGCCATGGAAAACCCCTCGTGGTTAACATGTACCAGAAGGAATATTAGTGGAAATTTGTTGGCAGTAAAGCCAAGCATTATGTCCATCATACACTTGGCCCACTTGTGCGGCCATGGAAAACCCCTCGTGGTTAACATGTACCAGAAGGAACATTACCATCCATGTTTATCGATTTACAGATTAGGTATTTCTTTGTTGACATGTTGCCTATTTTTATTTTGTATTACTTATATATATATTAATATTGATAAAGAAGACAAAATATATACATTTAAGCTATTCTCATGTTTTTCTCATACTATTCTTATGTATTTCCAAAGTCTACATTATTTTACATGTTTATCAATCTTAATTTACTTTTTCACTTTACTCACTTGTTTATGTGGCATGTTATCTAAACTAAATTATTAATTCTAATTTACCTTTCACTTTACTCACTTGTTTATGTTGTCATTCTCCCATTTAGAGAGGTCATAACATTAGTTTTTTATATATGGAGTATTCTCGTTAGTATTTTCATTTGATGAGGTCTTTCTCTTTTGAACCAGATAGAGTGTAGTGTGTGCTTTCAAGTATTTTTGGAGTTGAGAATTGCAGTATTATTAACCTATTTTTGTGTTGTTTTTAGGTCAAGGTTTACATTGCAGAGGTATTATTATTTTATTTGTTTTTTTTTCCATGTAGCATCTCTAGCCCTATTTCAAGTAGATGTAAATAACTATATGTGGACATAAAAAATGGGATATTTTCTTCATGGCAAGGTTTTATTGGACATTGCATTGAGAAAGAACTATATTTGAACAATCATAAGATTGTATGTTGGTATTATCGTCACAAAATCAAGCACTTTAATGCAAAGCATTCACAAGGTGATAAGGCTAGTGTAACATGGAAGTTTTACCAATGTCACCTAGGCAACAACTTTCCTTTATTTAATGAAGGATGGATCCTACACAAGGAGGGCTTCCCTAATAGCTTATAATGTTCATAAGGTAAGAAGGGATCAAGTCTAAGGACACCTATCTAACTACTTAAATCCAATCCATAGGATATAATATGCAAGTTAACAATAAGGTGGATAGTCAACACAAATTTCATATTTGAATAAGGATATATGTCAAATTTAAAGGTTTAGTGAGTCAATCTTGGTCAAAAGAGGATCCTCGAACACTACAAAAGAAGAGAAAACTATTGTTGTTGCAAAATTTCTATGAAAGAAGATAAATTTCAATAATAGGGAAAGTTATAACAATAACAAATAAAATAGGTCTTCAAGAAAAAATTACCATTGAAAACTAAGACTTAAACAATGGATTAAACTAGGGTTTTATCACACTAACAGTTGTGAAGACAATCCCCTCTACGAACATAAGTGATCTCTCTAGCACTAGAGTGGGTCTAGCAACGCACGAGACTATCTAATGGACACTTTCTTAGTAAATATTCAAAGAAGGATGAGAAAGGAAAAAGGGCCTACATCTTCTTGATGCGATGCTCAACCCTTTGATGAAGGCCTTGACCCACAACCCTTCAAGCTCAACCCTCGCTACTTGTGGCATTTGAATACCTGTAGGAGATCAAGAGACAACAACCAATGTGATCCAATACAAAGCGTACATTGAACATCAACTACCTAACATATCAAAGATCATTAGGCTACTTGTGTGGATATCCAAACAAATATAGAAAGAAAAACACCAGATGTATTCTTGATTATATAAAAGAGAGAGCTTACAACTGTGGCCTTGATGTTCGAGGCCTCCCTTAAGTGTAGTGTGAGTCCAAACCGAGGCTCTTCAAGCGATTCTTCTCCCAAATGGAAATTTAGGCATTAACACAGCATGGGGATGCAAAGGATTAATGATCAGACCAACCCAACAATGACCAACCAGTAGTGGAGGGATAGGGATCAATTTATAGGAAGGGGGAGGGAGTTAGGAGCCCATGAAAGAAGGAGGAAGGCCCACTTCTCAAGGGATAATCCCATATTGATAAGATCAAGAGCTCTAAATGAGAGATGTTGACGATATCTCCATCGAACAAAATCCAACTCATCGTCTTGGAAGCTTCTAGAGCTCGAAGCTTCTCCTCCATTTGAGGAAACATTGCCATAAAGGGTTCAATGCATTTTTTCCAATCAGAAGGGCGTTGATAGTGCTAGACTAGAATGTGCAATGTTATGAATAAAATGATATAAATAATGATTAGTTAATTAGTAATTAGTACTAAAGAGGCATGCCTGATAAGACATGACCTTTCATGAAGAGGCACTTGCTTAGGTATATAAGTGGGCCTCATTTGTAACAATCATCATTCTTATTCATTCCTCATACTTTTAATATATAATATTTTTATCCTCAATAGATATTTTCATATTCCAAGTCTTCTGGAGTATTTAACAAGTACGAACTTTGTTCACTTCATTTGGTATCAGAGCAGTTCGATCTTCTCGCTGCTCACTGTTGCACAGATCCACGCTCTCTGATCCAGGTCCTTGACTGTTGAAATTTTTCAACTTCGTTGTCGTGAAGCGTTTCGCTACAAGATTTTGGAGGGTCTCCATTTTTTCTATCAGGCCTTTGGCCATTGAAAAAAAAAGTCGAATAGATACATAGAAAAAAGAAGAAGATATTATATGCATATATTGAGGGGCAGTTAAAAATAATATATATATATATATATATATATATATATATATATATATATATATATATATATATATAAAGTTCAAACAAAAAAAAAATTATATTAAAAATATTAATTAAAAAAAAAAAACCAAAACCAAAGAAAGAAAAAAAATCCAAAAAACTTTCTTGCGGCTGACATGAAGTACAACCCGACCGGCCACCAGAATAATTGCCGAGAACAACAAACCACGTTTGTGGCCGCTGACCGCAGTGTTGATTAGCAAATAGAAATTGACCCCCAACTAGACACTTGAGCATCCGCCACCGCCATCGACCCCCGACTGGCCACCTGAACACTAGCCACCATACGCAGCAACGCCCGACGAACCCACTTTTAACGCTGCTACCGTTCATCATCTATCCACCGCCACTCCTATCTATAACTCGCTCGACACTCTAGATTCTCACATCGCTGACTAATTCTATTGCCATAGTCACTGGTGTCGCCAACCACCCACTACCTGTTACCCTACGCACCCCGCACAATTCCACTGTTGTCACCAACTTGTCTTACTCACTGCAACAGTAGCCAACTAGCCCGACATTTTTGCGATCATCCATTCCATTCTGCTCAGCCTCTATATACAACTGCAACGGGCCACTACAGCCATCCAAACTCCTGCAACTGCAGACACTGCCATAGCTCATTATATGCAAATTTTAGTCGTTTTTTTAGTAACAAATTAGCCATTTTGTACTAGTGGCTGTTGTATACAACTTCTTATCCAAACTACAAACACACCCAGTATCAGTTGACGCATGTGCAACAACCATATACTATCAACACCCTACTGTCCCAATTCATTGCATCTGATTCGTACCAGTTTCCTGTACACGATTCTACTGCCACCATATTTAGAACTGACATCGCACATTGTCGTTTTCTCCACCACTATTACCGTAGCTAGATCCATTTTCTCTTCTTCACTCTCATTCATCATTGAGGTTGTGCCATTCAAAAAAATCCAAATTTAGAAATAACCAAAAGCTTTCAATCCATACAACGCACCTTTTGGTTTCTAATTAATTAAAAGAGAAAGGTAAGTGCAAATAAAATTCAATTACAAGTTGAAAATCTAAAACATATTAGAAGGTTTAAGTGTCCAAGATACACTTTAGTTAGATAAAGTGAAAAGGTATTTTACATTCTTTTAAAAGAAAAAGAGAGTATTTAATTCAATAAAAAAGAAGAAGAAGAAGAAGTGGGTCTCTTATAAAAATCCTAAGCCTTAGCTAAAGTATTATTTAATAAAATTGTCGATAAATACAAAAGGAGAAACATATATACATAGTGTAAAAAACAAGGTTAAGAGGCGATTTCTAGAAAGAACCGTGGTTTCTTTGCAATATGTCCTTTTTGCTCACAAGGATATCCTAATTGTCATGAGTCATTCAGAAATCAAAACGTCGTCTGCATAAAATGTTACAAGGCTTTTACCTTAGTTGAATGTCTAAGTGATACTGAAAAACAAACATTAGTAAGACAGATGAAAGAATTAATGGCAACAGTTGGGAAACAACATACAGATTTTAATAACGAAATAAAGAAGACAAAATCCAAATTACAAGATAAACACCCCTCATCATCCCTACAAAACGATGTAATCCCATGGAGTGAGAAATTGTAATTGAAAGATCAAAAGAAAGACATAATAGTTGAACTTCGGCAAAACAAGAAAGTGTTACAACAACAATATGAAGATCTTGCAGATATGCATTACAAACAAGTAATAGAAAAGGACGAAGAAATTTCTCGCCTCAAGGACCACGTCGAAAAATTAATTGCACAGGTCAAGAAGACTAAGGTCACAAAGAAGGAACCCAAGAAACACTTATCAGAACAAGAAGAGGAAAATTTACGTCTAAGGAACCTTAATAAAAATTTATTAGAAAAAATCAAAATTTTAAAAGATGAAGAGAAGAATACTAAGGATAAAGTCAGTAATTCAGAAAACGAAGAGATTTTACGTCTAACGAATCATAATCAAAACCTTCTTACGCAAATAAAGAATCTCAAAAATGACAAGAAGATACTTAATGTCAAGTTAGAAAAACTTACTCAAGAAGAAGTATCGAAGTCTTTAGTTCATGTTGAAGAAAAAAATCCAAACCCCGATCTAGTCAATATCCCAACTGAAGAAGAGGAAAAACTAGATGAAGTAAATATGTACTCAGAAGTTGCAGTTCCAGCAACAAAATATTCAAGTGAAGATATAGAAATGAACCATTCAACTTTCATAACTAAAGTAAATTATGTACTTCAAATAAATCAAGAAGACGACACAAATGATATCAGGGAAAATAAAATCACTAGGATTCCTTATCGACATCCAAATCCTGAAAGTAGACAACTCAATCAAGCTATGTATTTAGAACGGAAACATAAAATTGATGCTCTGAAGAATACTAAAGTGTGTACAACTGAGTCCAATGATAATAGTTCATCACAAGTTTCTAGTCACCGCAAGATTCCACAAAATATTGATCTAGGATGGTCTGATCTTTTCTCAGTGTGATAATTTTGTTTGTCACTTAGAGAATCATATCAACTTGTATCGACAAGGATGACTACCCCAAAACGAGAAGACATTCATAACAGAAAAAGAGATCAAGCCTTTTTATCAACAAGCTTTGAGGACAAAGCTTTTTGAGGAGGAAGGCAATGTTATGAATAAAATGATATAAATAATGTAAACATTAAATAATGATTGGTTAATTAGTAATTAGTACTAAAGAGGCATGTTTGATGAGACATGACCTTTCATGAAGAGACACCTTCCTAGGTATATAAGCGGGCCTCATTTGTAACAATCATCATTCTTATTCATTCCTCATACTTTTAATATATAATATGTTTATCCTCAATATTTGTTTTCATATTCCAAGTGTTCTAGAGTATTTAACGAGAAGTACGAACTTTGTTCACTTCATGCAACCTGCCATGAGCACGGGAAAATAACTGGAGAAAAGCGTTGACCCAGAAATTTAGGGTTTGAGCTAAGCTTCTTCAAAAATTCTTCAAGGCAGCTTTCTTTTAGTCTTTAAAGAATATCTTCATGTATTTTTCCCAAGGTGGATATACTGCATAGTATTCATCACAGGGCACTTTAGGATTGGGGACATGAAGTGAACAGGGTGACAAATTACTATGTAACATATGCCCCCTAAAGCATGAATTCAGAACAAGGAGTGAAGGGTGAAATGCTTTACGAATCAAGGAAAGGACTCGAAAAAATGCCAGGAAACCTGACAAATCAAACACAATACAATATATGACATCTCTGATATGAATATGCCTAATAACATATCTCTGAATAGGCATCAAATAACACATGAACCCACAACATGGTCGCATCCATCCATCTGAAAGAGATCATGGAAATGGATCCACGATATGGTTGCAACCATCCGTATAGAAAGGATCATGTGTACCATCATGAATGCTTAATAACTCCACGTAGACTAGATAATAACATATGTGATCCAACGTCTTCATCGCAATCTCGATCTACCCAATGTATGGATCTAACCATGTGAATAGATGTGTTGATGTCGAACATGGTAGAAACCACTTGATTATCGATAAATGATGAAAATCGTTAACAAGTACGAGAGAGACTACCAATAATGACGATGGCACTCAAGGTACAACAATGCAATCTACAAGTGTGAATAAATGTGTTGAAGTTGAACACTTTCAGAATCATCTGATCGCCAATGAGGTGAACCTGTCGTCGAACGTGAAGAAATTTCCATTGAGGCATGCAAGCTCCAAGGTACTGAAAATGAGTTTCTAAATCATCTTCTTGGATAATGAGATGAAGTCGGCAGGAAGTGATTTTTCGAAGGAGGGCCACGATGATTCCACATCATCGACATGAAACAAAGGATATCTCAAGATAATAGGATTGATTCAGGACTGTTGCAGATAGGATCATATAAGCAAATGATGTTTGACTTTGAAAAAAAAGGAATTCTCTTGAACATATCGGTGACACGACTCTGGAGCATGGCAGCATTTCACTCAAAATGGGATCAGAGGTCATGATGAAAAAAATGGTGATCGAATAAGAGGCAAATGGATTTCCAAAACCCAGGAAGGCAAGTGATGAATGAAGGATATCCCCAACCCGACACGAAATTCAAACAAGTGTCATGTTCAAGAGCAACATGTTGCCTAATACATAAGACATTCCACTTTAAATTTTCCCCCGTTGTTGCTAACAAGTACCTCTTTATTTTTTATAGCCAGCGTGAAGAGGATAGCATATACTAAGCGTGTAAGTTCATTCTTCGAATGAATCCATCCTAGTAATTTTAACGAGCCCTAGGAAGGAGGAACTCGGTCTCATCATGGTGACAAGTATTTCGTCATTTAATTTTTTACGAGCCCGATAGAAGAAAAACTCAGTGTCTTTTTCATGTTTAGGGAGTTTGAAAAAGAAATAGAAAAGAAAAATACATCATGTCCATTTTCTTAAATCATTCCTATAATTCGAAAACTTAGAAAACAATATCCGAGAGAACCTCTTGACCATGTTCAACCAAGCTATTATTTTTTTGTAAATAGTTAATCTCAGCCTAAAAAGGGGGTAAATGTATACTGAGACCACATCAATTCATTTAATTTAACGAGCTCGAAAGGAAAAGTGCTCGTCAATATTTTCATGTTTCGAGAGTCATAAAATAGCTTAAAGTTGACTCCTCCTGGAGGAACAAGTGGTATAAAAGGTAGAAATTGGTTTCGGTGATGATGGAACTACTCAAAACATGTAAAGGTAAAGAGGTTGGCAAATACTATCACTCATCACAGTGGTTACTCGAGAAAGGGTAAAAACAAACAAGTGATAGCGTATGATCAGACAAAAAGATGGTGACGATGGACTAAAAAAACCAAGGTTTATCTGGAAGAAGAGGTTGATAAAAAGGCAATCATGAGAGATAGGATCATAATGGTTTCATTTTTACAGAAGCTTGAAAAATGAGAAACTCTGCTTGAAATTGGTTTCATTTTTCACAAGCTTGAAACATGTGGAAAAACTATGCTTGAAATAAGTTTGCATGCACCACCCCCCCCCCCCCCCTCCCCCCAAACTTCATTTCATTCACCGAAGTAGACTTTTGGTTACTAATAGGTGGATGGAATGAAGGTTCATTTACAAGATCAAGTGAAAGAATCGACTGGGAATTTATGAGATCTAATCAAATACTTGAATTGAAAGGGGATGTGCTTCATTTTTTAATGAGCTTGAAACATTAAAAGAACTATGATCATAGGGACCTATTTCATTTTTTAATGAGGTTGACATAGTAAAAGAACCATCCTCATGACACCTTGTTTCATATTTTAGTGAGTTTGACACAAGAAAAGGAATTTTGCTCCGAAGAGCTTGTTTCATTTTTTTGAGCTTGAAACAAGAAAAGGAAATTTGCTTTGAAGAGCTTGTTTCATTTTTTAAGGAGCTTGACACAAGAAAAGGAATTTTGCTCTGAAAACCTTGTTTCATTTTTTAAGGATATCTACACAAGAAAGGGATCTCTGCTCTGACACCTTGTTTCATTTTTTAACGATCTTGACACAAGAAAAAGAACGTTTCTCGGGAGACCTTGTTTCATTTTTTAAGGAGCTTGACACAAGAAAAATAACTTTTCTCCAGAAAACTTGGTCATGGCCCATAAGAGGGCATGGCTTCCAAGAGTTTCTCATCAGACAAGAGAAAATACTATGGAAATCAGGGTCCAATGCCCCCAATACATGATGCACTATATCACTGAATGGATCATCAGTAGACACGAGCATGGAACATAGTGCCACATAATTAACTTGTGGTGGGGAAGATACCATTGGCATCTAAGGATCATTAAGGGACGATGGTTGATTAGGAGTCAAGTTAGGAACAATGAATGAAAGTTGATCAATGGTCACAATTCTCCCTTCATGTGGGAAACAAATCACACAAAAGAGAGAAGAGACAAGAGCTCCCATGACATAAGTATAGTCACGCCCAAGGATTAAGTTAAAGTACACAGGTAATTGGATAACCATCACATCTATATAGACATTATTTCCTCCAAAAGTAATAGGCAACTTAGGAAGGATCCATAACGGTTGACTGGTTCCTCTGTTCAACACTAACATATTTTGGTTAACTGGTACAAGCTGCAAAGAATGGAAATCTTGCCAAGTAGTTGAGGACATAATAATAACATATGGGCCTTAATCTATTATGGTGCTAGATATGGCCACATTATAGGCATGTATTGTGATCTGAAAAAGGGCACATAAGAAGGAAGACGGTATCCTGTCAGTCGATTCTAATCAAAGGAAGCGACCAGACTACTTGGAGGGGGTGTCATGGGAACGGGAAAACTACCCCCTTGTGTTACGGGAACGGGAGGATCACCCTCCTGTAGGAACAGGATGATTTCCCTCCAACTCATGGGAATCTGAAGAAACAAAAAGAACCTGAGTGGTATGAGGTTCACTCTCTGCGGGAAAAGCCTGATCAAATGAAGGTGAAATCAAGTCAACCGTTTTCTCAACCAATGGCTGGTTGGGAACAAACTCGATAGGTTCATGTTCGGAGAGAGTGGGATTGACCAGAGATGAGTTCTGATCGATCACTTGATCAACTAGTAGAGGATCGAGGGAAAGCTTCTGGTAACCAGTCATAAGGCAAGGATGAGAAGCCATAAGGTTATCCAACACTCTGGAGGCTTCATCCATATAAGGAAAAGGTGAATGGGACAACATCCTTCACATAACTTACAAGGAAATTTGAATTTACCCTTTTTACCATAGGCCTTATTATCACTAGTTGAGGGTTTATCACCAGCATGATCTCCCGAGGCCAATGACAAAGTTCAATTTGAGTTGATGGACCACACTTCTAACACCCTGGGAATGCCAGGAAAATCTCTAAGAAGGTGATCACCCTTACATAACTTCCAAGGGAATTTGACTTTGCGGGACTGAATGGGACATTTTTCAACATCAGTTGCATTGGTAGCAATGGTTGTTGGGTTTCCCCCTTGTTTATTTTTCTTCTTCTTCTTCGTCCTCTTCTTCTTCTTCTTAACTTCCTGGTTACTAGAATCCAGACTTTCACCAGGCGAAGAGGAAGAACGTGGTGAATGAATAGGTGAAGAAGGCGAGGGTTCAACCTTAGGATCAACATGAGGTTGAAATTTTTTAGGTGGAGGCGAACTTGGTTGAGAAGTAGCTTGGACATTTGGAACCATGGGGGTTGAAAATAACCAACTGGAAAACCAATGGTTAATATTGGGAGGGACAACTTTTCCATATAGGGAGCGCCAAAATTTCCAAAAAAAGGAAAAGGACCAAGCTTCCCATATGAGGGGATTGCCTTATTAGTAAACTCAGGAACTGTTGCCATTGGTCTCAACCTAATATATGATAAGGAGTTTTACACAGATAAGATGTTATTCCACGGGCAATAAATTTTAGAATTTAACAACAAAAATAAAAAGGTTAATCTAGGAAAAAAGTATTACCAAGTACCTGTGAACTGCAATATACACCTTGGTGAACCACGAACTTGACGTACGGTAGCAAATCTACCCGAATGTTGCATTCGGTGTATCACGTCTGCAAGGCGGCCGATTCGGTTACCTATGGTAGGTTTGCAATCTAATGGGGTCTCCCTATATATACTTGACGGTATGTGGGATTCCAGTCCGTAGTAGCGTTGTCTAATGCGTAACTGTATGATGAGAGCGTCCCCTTATACTTTTTATACATGGAGCATAGTCCTATATAATTCCATACATGGGACAAGATATCACCCCCAGGATGCAACACAGGCAGTTAGCGATAGCTGCTACACTTAATGACGTTGGAACACATCTATAGCCTAGACCTCTAGATGTTTGTGTTAATTCCAAATGCTCCTTAGGTTAATCGAGGTTTATTTTAATGTTGATCTTGATTAAAGTTTCAATTTCAAGGCTCAAAACAATGTCACCTGAATACCTATAATGCAACTAGCATGAGAAAAGGATTCTTTCAATTCAATGAATGATATCTAGTTCAGGGAAGAATTTAAAACAATGATGCTGCAAACAATAATGCAACAAACATAGCTTTCCTAACTATATCACTTTCATTATCCCAATTTAATTCAAAAATGCAAACTATGCAAATATAATATATGCATAATTCATATTTTTTGTTTTTCCCTTTTTACTTTGAAAGCTCAGATGCAAACTAATGCAAACAAAAAGCAAAGTAAAACTAACCAAACGAACACAGAATTTGAAAAAGATCACACTTTTCACTTTTTTTTTTCTCGAACAGAAAGCAAATCATTTCAAAAATACTTAAATGAAAATGACTTTCACCTTTTTTTTTCAAAACGAAGAAAAACAAACCAATTCAAAAGCTCGAAAATGAAAATGACTTTCAATTTACTCTTTCGAAATGGAAAATCAGATCAAACACACACTTTCAAACTTGTGAATCAAACAATTGTGATCTATGTTTGAAAATTAATCAAATGTGATTCCAAAGTGCAGTGATGACTTAGTGCAATCGAAAAAACATTAGGAGAATTCTGAGGTCTAAAATGAGCCTCCTAAGGAAATTATAAAATAATAGTGGAAATAATAAAATAATATTATATTACATCATCAAATTTTAGAGGGTAAAAAGAAAATTTTATTTTTCAACTTATCTCCCTGTGGGTTTACTCAAATTTTAAGCCGAAACACTCATTGGATGCATAATTTGATTCCTCATCTAAAGAGTACCCATGTTGCATACTTTCGATGGA
Organism: Pinus albicaulis; assembly: GCA_034641835.2. Taxonomy (NCBI): domain Eukaryota; kingdom Viridiplantae; phylum Streptophyta; class Pinopsida; order Pinales; family Pinaceae; genus Pinus; species Pinus albicaulis. Next base: position 248,287,608 of record CM076579.1, read on the forward strand.
CCCTTCTACATGAAAAATGATAAATACATGAAAAACGTGATTTCAATAATGTTTTTCATGTATTTATCATTTATCATGTAGCGGGGTCCATCAAAAGTATGCAACATGTGAAATCCTTGGATGATGAATTAAATTTTGCATCCAACGAGTACTCTCGCTTGAAATTTGAGTAAAACCTTAGGGAGATAAGTTGAAAATACAAGTTGAAAAAGTAGTTTTATTATTTTATTATTTTTTAATCTTTTTACTTTTTACCCCAAAAATGGTGAATCATCCCCCATGGCTAACATCATCATCTTGAATTGTATTGGTCCTTAAAAAGATTATTTTGGTTGTACATTTTTCTTAGGAGGCCCATTTTAGACCTCAAAATTTCTCTAATGACTTCAAACACAAGCCAAGAGTAATGTGAAATGGTGTTCGGAATGATTGCAACATAACTCTAAGACAGATTCAACAACTCTCTAATGATAAACACGAGTGACAAGTGAAGGTCAACTATCCTAGAAAACCTAGAAGATGATGTAACTCCACTCAAGCACAAGCAAATTCAAAGAGGCAAATCAATTACTCAAACAAAGTAAAAAAAACAAACACAGTGGTGGCATGTCGTTCATACTTGGAAGACACTTCAGAGGCCAAGACACACTGGAAATATTAAAGGGAAACCCTAGATTTTTCCTATCTATGAGATCATTGTGTCTATGAGGAGTGGACTAGTGCTGAAAGGAATATCAACGTGAATGTTTTACAGATAAAAGCATTGTCAGCGTTACTATAAGAGAAGAAAAAACGTTGAGCGAGAAATATAAGGAAAAATAAAAAAGCATTTCAACACTAAAACCAGACTTGACACCCTAAAGCAATGACCAAATCCTATGCATACCTACAAAGACCTAAACAGACTCAGATCTCAATGATCGGTCAAACTTATAAAAAACCAAACTAAAAAAGGGAAGGGAAAGAGGCTAAAGCTCCCCAGCGAATTCGCCAATTTTGTTGTGAAGACAATCCCCTCTGTAGACAGAGGCGATCTCTCTAGCCCTAGAGTGGGTCTAGAAACATATGAGACTATATAATGGAATTTTTTTTAGTAAATATTCAAAGCAAGATGAGAAAGGAAAAAGGACCTACCTCTTCCTGGTGTTATGCTCAACCCTTTGATGAATCCCTTGATCCAAAATCGTTCAGGCTCGATCCTCGCTACTTGTGGGGTTCAAATACTTGTAAGAGATCAAGAGCCAACAAAAAATGTGATCCAATACAAAGCGTACATTGAACTTAAACTACCTAATAGATCAAGGAGCATTAGGCTAATTTTATGGATATCCAAACAAATATAGAAAGTGAAACACCAAATGTAGTATTGATAATATAAAAGCGTGAGCTTACAACTGTGGCCTTGATGTTGGAGGCCTCCCTTTGGTGTATTCTGAGTCCAAAATGAGGCCCTTCAAGCGATCCTTCTCCCAAATGGAAATTTAGGCATTAACACAGCATGGGATGTAAAGGATTAAGGATCAGACCAACCCAACAATGACCAAACAGTATTGGAGGGATGGGAATAAATTTATAATAAGGGAGAGGGAGCTAGGAGCCTGTGAAAGAAGGAGGAAGGCCCACTTCTCAAGGGATAATCCCCTATTGATAATAACAAGAGCTCCAAATGAGAGAGCTAGACCATATCTCCACTGAGCAATATCCAGCGCGTCGTCCTAGAAGCTTATAGAGCTCGAAGCTTCTCCTCCATTTGAGGAAACACTGCTAGAAAGGATTCAACACGGTTTTGCCAATCAGAAGGGTGCTGACAACGACAAGCTAGAATGTGCAACATGCCAACAACACAGGAAGATAACTGGAGAAAAGCGTTGACCCAAAAATTTAGGGTTTGAGCTAAGCTTCTTCAAAAAATATTCAAGGCAACTTTCTTTTAGTCTTTAAAGGATATCTTAATTTATTTTTCCCAAGGTGGATATACTTCACAATATTCATCACAGGGCACTTTAGGATTTGGGAAGCGAAGTGAACAGGGTGATAAATTACTATGTAACATTAACCAAATCTAAAAATTGAGATGAATAACATAGCCCTACATAATAAGACATCGAATCCTACTAGGGATGTAGATGAAATCAAATTATAATCATATAATTTAGTCTAAGTATTGAAGATGCACAAATACCCAAAATTATAGCTTCTTTATGGTTGGAAATTTATGTAAGCCCCTTGTAAACTCTAGTGTAACCCTATAACAATAAAATAAAATAAATATTGGATTTTACTATTTGGAGAAGACTAGTCTCTACCTTTTTCGGAGAAGGGGGCCATATGGGGTCAAAGAACTCCCTTGGGAGAAGTACGTGAATATAGAGTGATATCTAGGCTTTTCACTACTAAACCAAAAATATCCACCTAGTATCTTATAAAATCCAAGAAATTCGAGGGAATATTCTCTACTATAAATATTCCTAGGGTTTTGAAAAGGGGTTTATCCAAGAAGAAACCAACAAGATTACACTTAATAATAATCCATAAACAAATCCAACAATATTTATAGATACCACTTCATAAATCATTTGCATCCATAAATCCTAGCCAGGAAAATCCATAGAAGTTGCAAGATCATCCATAATACTATCTCCACAAAAGGTCATTATAGTCATCTTTCCATAGTATTTTAGATAAAAAAGAAGAAAAGTATATAAGTAATTATATATATTTACAAGTGAGAAGTGCTTCTCTTATTTATATGAGAAATAAACCACCATTCTCATTATAATAATAATAATTTCCTAGTTTCTATCATAAGAAAATATAAAAATACCTTCATCTCTTTTCAAACCCTAGAGATAAGGAAAAAGTACATAAACTATGAGGTCATTATGACACATATACAATAATATCCATGATGCATGAGTGAATAAATATGAAGACCCAAAGATTATGCCCAAATCAAGTAATCTCTCTTCCAATGTCAAGCCAGGGCCTCCTCAATATGACCTCCTAAAGGATGGAACAACATCCTCAAAAGTGTGCCACTAGTGGTCAAAATTTTGTGATAATCTTCTCGAGAAAAATGTTAAAAGCACCATATCTATGTAAATTTTTGCACAAATTTCTATTACAACCACATTCTGAAAATTCCATGGCTAATGCATCTAATGGTATTGATTCAAAAGAATTATGGGTATTATGCCAAAATATAATTTCTCCTAAAGCGAGCCACCCTAAAAATAAATTATGCAAAGGGGTGAAAAATGGCCTCAAAAGTGAAATGTCCCCTAAAAAGGGTATAAAATTTCATCCAACAAGTGCAACATCTCATCCAAAAGGGTGAAACAACCTCATCATAAGGGTGTTTCATAATCTCCAATGGATGCTAGGAAGTATCAACATGGGTGCCAAATCATCATAAATCTCAACATCCTCCTAAAAGCGTGGAATAACCTCAATCGAGTGTAGAAGAATACTTATCAACGTCCTCTAAAGGACCCATGGCTCATGTCCTCATCACATCCATGCAAGATATATCATTCAGGGAGTGGTTGCAAGCATCCAAGTGACCATTCATAGTATATACATAAGTCAATGCATTATATAAAGTGAACTATGTCCAATATAAAATCCATATTCATATAAGATCACATTAAATATCATTTTCAAACTTCACACTAGCTCAAGAGTTTATTGTTAAGCCCTATATAAGCCCCATTTTTACATAAAACCCTTATTAATTCCTAGATATAGAGTGATTATATTTATATTGTTATATTGTTATGTAAGCCAAAACCCCTCATGGTCTCATTTTATTATAATTGTATGCCTTGTATCCTATATATACTAAAGAGACCTAGTCTTATGATCATCAAATATTATCTTGTACATTGTATTCATTCTAAAAATAGGTTTTCCCCTCAAAGAGGACTATAATTATTGGTTTCTTATCATTTATAAGATGCAAGGATATTAACATTTGGTATCAGAGCTCATGATCCTAGGGTTTTACTGCTTCAAACATGTCATTGTGGCATTTTCACTATAATTTTTTTATTTTGGAGGTATCATATGGTGAAACATGGAGAATATCGGGAAGACATCTCAATAAATATCTAGTTTAAATTCCAGATCTTGGTTCTCTATATTTTTGGAGATCTGTTCCAAGGAATTTAGGGTTTCTAAATGTTGCTAAAATATGTCTCAAACAAGTCAATTTGGAAATTTCAATATCACTCTTTTCTCTGAGGTTTAAGACTGTGAAACTTGGACCATGTTGAGCAAAAATTTAGGTGAACATATAGTTCAAATTTCAAATCTTGGTTCACTATAAATTGGGATATATTATCTAAGAAAGTGCAACTTCCTAAATGCTCCCACAATCAATCTCCAACATGTCAGTTTGAATTTTCGTATATATTTTATTTCTGTGATGTTTTAGATAGTGAAATTTGGATTATATTAAGGAGAAATATTGGGGAACCTCTAGTTCAATTTTCAAAATTTGGTTCCCTATAATTCATATTTATACCCCATGGATGTTAGGGTTTGTGAATAGTCCCGAAATAAATTTTAAAGATGTCAACTTGGTGATTTTTCCATATCCTCCTCTCTGGAACTTTTTATATTGTGAAATATCCAAGTATTTCAAGGGACATACAAAAGTACCTCAGGTACAAAATTTAGATTTATGTTTGAGGAATTGGATGTGTGGCCTGATATACAAATATGCTCATGGGAAGAGGCAAAAAATAAGCAGTTTTTGGGAAAGTTACCATAACTTTCACTTGCCACATCAAATTTAGTTCACACATGTGGATTTGTACAAAAGACATATCAGAGTATCACTGGAAAAAAAAATAAAAAATAAAAAAAATAAAAAAAAATATATATATATATATATATATATATATATATATATATATATATAAGGGCTCAAATCTTAGTGATATATCAATAAAAGTTCAGTGATTCTGATATTATACAAATTAATGTACATAACTTACTAGTGACCTAATTGTTGATTAGAATATCCCCTTAGTTTTGTGTCTGAAAGTTGTAATAAAAAGGAATGTGGCTCCAAAGAAATATCTACAACATTTAAATCTACGGAAGACTCATCCTTGACTCATGAAGAAAGTGAAGACTAAGAATTTAAATTAGCTCAATTAGAGCATAAATTTAATCAAATGGATGGTTGCATGTTGAAAAATTTGGATTTCTTAGATTCTCAAGAAAATATTAAAAGAGAAACATGAAAGAATAATGAAAATAAGGAATATAAAAGAAGATGAATGGAGATAAGGAAGAAATATAAAATAAGAACGAAAATAAGGAAGAAATACAAAAATCCATGATTGCCTTGGAAATTATTCTCTTGGAGAGACTTCCTAAAAGGGATGTGGAGATTCAAGGAAATCGAGAACATATGGAGAAGTATGATGTTGAAAATCAATCTCATATGGGGAGTCTGCTATCACAATTGGAGAGCACAAATATTGAATCACATAACCATAATCACGAATTTTCAATCCAAGATCCACATAATCAGGGCCTGAAGTTAGCACCAAGGAACAACTATGTTCTAAAGATTGATATGAGGAAGTGTGATGGTAACGATCATGTAACATGGATATTTTAGATGGAGTAATACTTTGATCTAAACCAAGTGACGTCATTGAAAAAGGTAAAAATTGCATCCATGTTTTTAGAACAAGACTAACATATGTAGTATCAATGACTTTGTGAAAGGAAAAATGATTATGTTATATCTTGGTCCATTTTTATAGAGGAATTGATATAACATTATGGGGATATTAAGAGTAATACATTTTTTAGTCAATTGGTAATTCTTCGACAAAAAAATCCAGTTACAGAGCACATTCAACAATTCCAAAAGTTGAGTCTCAAAGTAAAGAATATTTTAGAGGGTAATCTATTAAACCTATTTGTGGGAACTAACCATCCAACATGAGATGTGTCTCTTTGAACCTAAATATCTAAAGCATGATTTCACTCTGGCAAGGAATGTTGAAATTAAAAATATGGCTAATAGAAAAATGGTCACTAATAACTATACCGAAGATCATGTGTTGACAACATGGTGTTGGAATTGATGTCAACAATGATTCAACTATGTGATGGGCATTTTTGTGAAAGGTTATATGATGTGTGCATGTGGTTTGATGATTGGTTGATGTGCTATGGATCTACAAAGGTGTTTGGCATGATGGTTACAGGTGATATGAAGTAGGAGTTGAAATTTGAGCTTTCCCCAAATTAGGTAACTAATGTCGATTGAAGATGAGAAATCGACATTTTCATCTTTGGAAACCCATATCTCCTGTGGGAAAATAGCGTTTTCAACCTATATTATCCTTTGCTAATACGTTTCTATGGTCATGTCCATGGAAAATAAAAACCACATGTCTTCCCATGGAAATTTCCCAAGGTAATTGGAGTGATGGAGGTGTTTTGATTTGGTCCTTAGGACTTGACTCTGTCTATTCTTAATCTAGTAAAAAATAACACAAAAAAGTGTAATGTAATTATGGTGCATTGACGCGGTTCTATTTTTTTCTAGGCATATTATTTTTTAAAATTTTTACGCAATTTCCTAATCTCAGGTTGGAATTAATGTGATTTAGAGAAAATGTATACTCATGTAACAGATTGCAAGAAAGATCATATCATATCACTAAGAGTTGGAATGTTGGAGTGTTAGAATGCCAAAGTAAGTGTGTGATCCCAAACCTACGTATGGAGTGAGTATGGCTATGATCTATTGTGTGTCTAAGATGTTGTGCGTTTGAAGCCCAAATATATTCTCCTATAAATTAGTCCAAAGGGCATAAATAAAAATTCATAATTCCCATAGTGAGTTCTAAAGGTTGTCTTATATATATTTTATTCCTTAATTCTTGTTTGATGATACCCAGAATGTAAGTCAATTTTAATGAACATTGTAGCCTCTTTAACTTGATTGAATAAATCCTCAATGTGGGGTAAGGGATACTTTTTTTTACTGTTAGATTATTTAATTTTCTATAGTCAATGCATAAGCGTAAGGTACCATCTTTATTCTTCACGAAGAGTACCGGGGCTCCCCAAGGTGATACACTTGGGTGAATGTATTTTTTATCTAATAACTCTTGCAATTGCATTTTGAGCTTAGTCAGTTCGAGGACACTCATACGATACAATGCTCTGGATACACGAGCATATCCTAGGATAAGTTCAATGGTAAAGTCTATGTCCCTTTTAGGAGGTAACCCAAGAATTGCTTTAGGAAAAACCTCAGCAAAATCTTGTACAACTGGCAAGTCTCCTAAGGTAGAAGTATTTTCCTTAGAATTTTAATATCCTACTTGTACCACATTAATTTGGCATCCCTTCATTATACATTTCTCGAGCTATGAGGTTGTAATTGGTCTTAGTTTCAAAGGTATCCTTACTCCCTACACCTCCTATCTCATGATTTCTTCATTAAAATAACTAATTGTCTTGTCTTTACAATTTATAAGAGACCAATGATTCTCCATCCAATCCATACCAATTAAAATATAATATGATCCCAAGGGTAAAACATTCAGGTTTTTGATTATTGGTTGAGCTTCCAATTCTACTAGAAAACTATCCACCTTGGCTATCACCCTTCTTTTAGCCCATGTGGCTAGTTGTAACATCCATGGGTTATTAAATTTAACAGTTTGCAAGTGACACCTTTCTACTATCTTAGGAATTATGTAACTTAAAGTAACCCCTAGATCAATTAAAATAGACACATATTGGTTGAAAATTTTACCTTCAAACTCCACCATGGTGGGTTGGTATTTTACCTGATGATCCTCTAGTTCCACATTAATTCTGAGAAAATTACTTGCTACTTCACCCATAGTATATTCTTCCTAAATCTGCGCTACTAGCTCTGTTCCCTTTCGGTAAGGGAAATTTTTCATGTAATGTGGTCCCCCACACCCCAAACATTTCAATGGTGGTCTAACTGTTGGATCCAGTCTAGATTTGCTAGATTATTAACTAGACTTCAACTCATTATGTACTTTTGACTTTTGTTGAGTTCTTTTTGGGTTTTTGTTCAACTGGTTTCTGGAATTTTTAAATTTTGTGGTATTTGACCCCTTTAAATTCTATGAAAAGTTATGCCCCTTCTTTTCAGTCCACTTTTTACCACTCTCACCTTTCTGCTTCATGTGTTAGTAACATAGTCGAGCCTTTCTAATAACATTTTCCATAGTTTTGGGTTTTTCAAATTCCAATTGATCTTTAATGAATAGTGCAAGGCTACTAATAAACCGCTGGACATTCACTTTTTCTACACGTATGTAGGGGACATACCTTAGCAAGGATGTAAATATGGTTATAAACTCATCCGTAGAGAGTTTCCCCAATCGTAAATCATGGAATTCATTTTCTTTTTCATCATAAAATCATTCAATTAGATATTTTCCCTTAAAATTATTTTGGAAATCTTCCCATGTGACTTCCTGTTCATCTATTCCTCGCACAATTTTCACTTCCTCCCACCATAAGGTGACCTTTCCCTGTAGTTTATAAATTTCCACAACCGAGATTTCAGGTTGTGATCATATTGATAAATTTGGAAATAATTATTCATATTAATGAGCTGGGCCTTTGGAGCCTCCTCTTGCTCACCATCAAAATTCGTAGGTTTAATTTTTTTGAACTCCCCTTGCAAAACCACTTTTTGTCTCTTAAGTCCCTTGTGACCTAAAACATTATTAGATTCCTCCTCATTATTATCTTGATCTCCCTCTGGTTCAGAATTATCCTCCCTTTGTCTTTGTGTCCCTATATTGTTCCCATGTTCTAGGCTTGGAATAGGGTGTTGATAGTTTTGTCGGTTTGAAATTCTTTTCATAATTTTCTCCTGTTCTTGCATCAACCTTTCATTATCATCTCTTAACCTCACCATTTCATTCTTCAATTCTTGTACTATTTCAAATAGTGTAGTAATATCATTTCGGGTCTCTTCTCCCAATTGTACCCACATTTCTAGGTTAGCTTTTGCATGTGGTATTATCAAATACAACAACCATTATGAAGGCATAATAATTAATCTAGGTGTTCATTAAAAACCACGTTACATAGTTTATGATGTTCAATTATTGATATAGATATATAATGGTTTCTTATAATTCTTGTATATTAACTTCATCAAAGCTTATGCGACCATTTCTCAAGCATGGTGATAATATCTAGGCCAGCAAGTTGATAATGGTTGAGGGACATTTACCATCCTTTTCAATGAACCTTTAGGAAACACATGCTCTAACCCTACACCTGGAATCCATATCTCAAGACACAGGAGGAATCTACAATTGTCATTCAACCCATAACATCAATGTACTTGGTTAAGAGTGGTTAGTTGAGGTATCTGATTCCCTCTCGGCACTACAGTCAGCTCATTCCCCACTCACCCCTTCTAGAAATTAGCTCTAAAACATAGGGTTTCTGAGGATTTTTCCAACATTCTAGTTTGATTTCAACGTGTTATTGTCTACGCTGGATATGCCAGGTAATTGTCTATATAACCCCAACGTTCTATGGTTAATCCTCACCAAATATTTTACCAGTTTAAAATTTTGTTTGTTATGCGGGAATAAAATAGTCTCAATAGATTCCATTGAGGTCGCAATTCCCTCGACGAAAAAATTGGTTGACTGTTGCCTTGTCTGAGGTAAAAATAATATGAATTACGAATATTCCAGTTCAGTACCTATACATCTTTTCATGAAGTATGTTGACCACCCATTTCTCATTTTTTTCTCTTATATTACAATATTTCATGTTTGGAGCTCTCCTCTTCTACCCTCAGGTAATTCTTGTAATTTTCTTACCCTTCTTTCCCATTCTTTTGAATTATGCCTCAATAACCCTCCTAGCTCATGGCAATTTTTTCTTTTGAGGGTGTTCGTAGGTGCGAGTTACAGTTGATTATCAATGTTGGTTACATTATAATTTAATGGGTCACATCAAATCACAACTTTTCCCTTTTCTAGTTTACCCTTTTGGCCCCTTCGTCTAGGGTTTGTTCTTACAGTCACTGGTTTGACAACACTTTTTGCCTCGAAAGTCATGGCTGCTTGAAAGAGTTTTTGCCTATTTTCTTTTAGTAGAAGAAAACATATTCACTCTGTAATTTTATAAATTTGGCCATCACCTTTATGAATGTATAATTTCCATTTTCTAAGGCTCACCATGCCGCGACCATATATTAACAGGGTTTCAGGTTCACTATTCCTTAGCTTTCTGGGACAATTTCATATAATTTTCTACAAATGTAACTATCTTCTATTAAATATTTTTTTACAATCTATTTAAATGGTTTTTTTTGTTAAATGCAAGTAATACTCATGTTTTTCCAAAGAGTTTACTACAATATTATGGATATCGTGTTATTTTTCTAGCATTTCCATTTTAATTGAAATATGCGTTATGAGAGCCCTAAGTTTGGCATCAACTCCATTTTAATATTAAAAGATTTTTTTTGGTTCTTACAGTTGATGGTTGCACTCGAAATTTTAACTCATTGTTTTACTTTACTAGATTCATTCATTCATTCAAGTTTACACTACCTCCAACATGTGTATACTATTATTGTATTCAATTTGTTGGTTCAAAGAAGATTAAGGGATTGTTTTTGGGCATGTCAAGAATGACTGTGCTTTGGAACTAACCCAAACCCTTCCCCAAGTGTCCAAACAAATCCCCATTAACCACTGTCATGTTAAGTAATTATTTTCTCTTTTTCCAAATAACAGTCTAACGGATTGTACATGGTATCTAGGGTATCTGCAACATGATTTAACACAATTTAACAAAAGGAAGAACAACAACTACCATGCACACACACACACACACATATAAATATATTTCCATAGATTATTTAAAACTCAGAATTTACCAATTCTACATAATTGTAAACATTGAACAAAGTAATTCACTTGCATTTTATACTAATCAATCTATCAGAAATTTTTTACAACATAACCCTGGAAATTTAATCAAGCTAATACAATACTTATCTGTTTTATATGAATGTATCTTCCACAAGCGTTCACAACCAAATGGAAGAGGGAAGACCCCTCCCTACCAACGAGATCAGTCTCAAAACTGCATCTCCCCCCCAGCTATCCTCACTAGCACGGTAATCTTGTTGGACAGTAATGCCTCAACCAATTTCTAGTGGCCATCTGGTCCCAACCAGACTTAGCCAAGAATTTTTTTTATTTATTTTCCAAGGATTTCCTCTGGCCAACCAACAAAAAAAACCCTCTCTCAATATTCGTTCTTCTCAGTTCTTATTATCCTTCTCCTTCAGGTCACCCCAAGTCCATTTTACCCTCTTGGTTTCATTTTTTTTTTTCAAAATCTTTATTTGTTCCAGGAGAATTTTTGGGTAGGTAATCGTCTGACCCGTAACTATCCAACCAACATGGCTAGTGAGTCTCGTTCATCCTTACTCTTCCATGTGCTTACAAACCATGTGCAAGCAATTCATATATTTCATAATAAGCTAAATATTCTTAAGTATTAATTGACCTTTACATGGCCTGAAAAAGTAACATGATGTCATTTAATACAATAAAAATAATAATTACAAGTTACCAGGGGATGTTACATCTTCCCCCCTTGAGAAAAACACTGTCTCGATGTTCTCACAACCTCAGAACAGGCTTGGGTATGCTTCTGTCATAATTTTTTCTTCTTCCTAGGAAGCCTCTTCTCAGCTAAATTTCCTCCACTACACTTTAACCTGGATGATAACTCACTTCCGAAACATTACTTCTCTATGATCGAGTATACGTAGGGGTTCAACTAGAAAATATTCGTCAGGTTCGACCTGTTCCCCAAACCATTAAATCCTTGTGAGTCTAGTCACTAACAAAAATAAAATGTTTCTTTATATATGCATTTATAATCATTTTCCTGTATATTTTTCCAATCAACAATATGTTTAGGATCATAAACATACTTTTTCAATAGTGAAACATGAAACACGTTACGAACATGTATATGGCTAGGAAAAGCTAGTTGATATGCTATGAGTCCAATTCATGCCAAAATTTGAAATGGGCCACAAAACTAGGGGGGGAGATTTTTCACAACCTCCCCAGTGTAGAGTACTCTTCTTTGGATTTACCCTTACATATGCATGATCCCCTGCTCGAAACTCTTGATAACTCCGCTTTTTATCATCATAAGCTTTCTTTATGTCCTGAGCCACCTTCATGTTTCCCCTTACCTTTCTCACAACTTACTCCATCTCTTTTATTAAGTCATGTCCTAACATTAATTTGTCTTTTGGATTACTTCAATTAATTGGTGTTCTACATCTACGCCTCTATAATACCTCAAATGGGCTCATCTTTAGAGAGGTACGAAGTAATTGGCCAACCGAAGTAAACGTGTGACAAGAGGCTACTATGATCATATTCAACCTCCTAGGTGACCTTAAGGAAGTGGAATTAATGGAAAAACATCATAAAAACCTTACAGGAACCATCCCAACCACTGAGGTAACTAGCCCCTAGGTCCCACTGAGTTTTTGACCCACTTAACTCTCGAACGCTTCCACAATATAGGCTTGGGTGTGTCTAGGAGGCTCTGCATGCTTCCATGAAATAGGCATGCATGCATCTAGGGACTCGATTTCCCTTACCTGTGCCCGCATCCGCGAGATTTAAGGCACTTTTTCAGGCCCACATCCCAGGCCACTACCCAGAACTCAATGACAAGTTCAAAAACTAAATAAGCAATGAAGCAATGATGTATTTGTAAAAACCATGACAAGGCCTGGACTGGACCCCTACTAGCCATGGCAGGCATTTTGTGAAACATATCACAAATATGTAATCTACAGGTGTAAACAACATATCTGAGTATAGGGGTCTCATACTTATCTGATAATCTCTAAGAAGCATTGTTGTTACATCACATTAACTGCATTATAGCCTATTTAGGCATAGATAAATTTTTCATTCAATTATGAATCAAAACATAATGAGAGACATACTTCATAACCATCATAAAACTCAGTCATAGCCAACATATAAGCAATAGAAATGATAAGGACATAAAATCCATATAATCCATAGAGTAAAAAGCATATTTACCCATCAATACAAGGGGAAAAGAGCTCTTATTTCCATACGAAAAATGCAACTAAGTATGGGACTTCCACCTTCTACCTGACCATAGATATGGCTGAGTAAAATCTCTCTTAATCCAGTAACCCCTATGCCATATTCCAAGCATGAATGTTGGATCCCATAGACCAAATCCATCAAAACCAAATCATGGCTTCCAGAGGCCAAACCACCTCAAACCTCAACCATTGATTCCACCTCATGGTCATAAATCACAAGCATCATGGATTGGTCTCTACCCAAGTTATGCAAGGGCTCTCGAGTATTTTTTCCAACCAGGGATTCTAGGACTAGTAACTCAACCCTAGATTTTACAGGGCTTCCAAAACATTTTTCCAACTAGGGCTCCCAGGACAAGTAATTCAACCCACCTAGGGCTTCCAGAGAATTTATCCAACCAAGGCTTCCAGGACTAGTAACTCAACCCGCAAATTTCTGTCGGGCTTCCAAAGAGTTTGTCCAACCAAGGATTCTAGGAACTAATAACTCAACCCACAACTAAAGGAACATGAGAACCAACCAGGAAAAAAAAAACCACAACACCATGGCTATCCAGGAAATGAAGAGGCTAGGAAAATCCACTGTCAATCCAGGAAATCCTCCATTCCAATGATAGATCACGACCAAGAAACCACATGCATACACCATGCATGCCAAAAATAGCAAGGAAACCATACATGAAACTCGATAACTGAAATCAAAACCCATTGTAGCTACTGATCCCAATGTCCTCTTGCACTTTCCTGATCTTCCTTCTTGCTGCAAATCTCCAAGTATGCCACACCCTCCAAGAGTTCTCCAAGAAAACTCTAGGTATTCTAGAGTATGAGAGAGAGAATAAAATGAAAGCCATATGTGTGAGAAAAAGATTTCCAACTAATCCTTAGAGGCCTTTTTATCAATGAGACCTCTATTTTCTTCATTTTCCATTATTTTCCTTCAATTTCCTCCTCACATGCAACCTGTGACCTTTCACCTTCCTTTCCTCCTAATTTCCATTATTTTCATAAATAAAATTCCAATTAATGCTTCATGCCTTTCCAAATCCTTTTCCATTTCCTTTAGCCATAATAACTAAAATAAACACCCACTAGGATGTTTTACCCACCATTCAACTTGGAATACATGTCCCATGGCCTTGGTATTATATTTTTTTTACATGGATTTTTAACCAGGGATGTTACAAAACACTTTTCCTTGGGGGAACACCATCCTTGGTGTTCAATGAAATCTATGACCAACATGACTGCTGAAAAAAACAAAATATATTGCCTATGGTGCTTTATAACATAGCTTGTTGCATTATTTACAATGACCACTGCTGAAAACATGAAAAACGTATTGTTTGCTGGATATTTATAACACATGTCATTACGATATTTATAATAACAGCCACATTTACTTCAACCAAAAAATAATCATACTATCTATGGAGATTTATAAATCCATCTCGATGCAATATTTACAATAATACACATATACACATATACACATTTTCTCAACCAACAAATAGAAGGATATGATGCATGTATCAGCAACAAGGTAATCTAAAGGCTCACACCTCCACCCTCAAGGTAATACCAGGATTCACCTCCTTTCAGGAAGTCCAGAATCAATTTCCAAAGTCAAAATATGCATCCAATGTCCAGTGCTACAACCCTATGTTGTTGTACCCTCAGTGAACAGTTACCGACTCATTGTTACAAGGCGCACTCCCAATGTGCATCTGATTCCATCTGAAAATGCTAATGACCAAAACAAATCCATCCTCGACCTTCCCTTCTCTGCTACATATTCCCTCAGGAAATCCAGTCACCCCCTTCTGTGCAGTCACACACCTTCCATGTTCTGCTGGCACCCCCATCCTGGGAAGTACATCCCTTAGCAAGGCTTCCTTGCATTGGAAGATACAAAAACCAAGGCATATACCTACCTAAAAACCATCATACCAGTCATAGCATGCTCATGAAAATCAATGGACACTATTAGGTACCAGTGTATCACAATGGCCCTGCTCCTGAAGTGATTTACTAACATGTTGCTACATGTTCCAATTCCTTTTTCTAATGCTGCTAGTTCTTGTAGTCGGTTTCAACCACCCAATCGAGCATTGCATGCTTTCCTATACCAAGCACATAACTTCCATTAGATTCAAAATAAATTGAAATGATTTCAAATCATACCTCATTGGTAGCTCGTCAATAAGTTACAATTGCAATCATGTTCACTTCCTGTCACACAAGTCAAACTAGTTGTTTGATCAAATCATCATGTATAGACATATCACCTTTGGTTAGTTCAAAACATAACCATCATAAGTCAAAATCATGAATAGCATGCAATCATCATAAACCATAAACATAAATCACATGTAACCATCACAAGTCAGAATCAAAGATCCCATACATAACAAGACTGAAATAAAATATTGATACTTATCATTCATTGGTCCTTACTTATGCCTTTGTTCTTTCTATGCACACACCAGATCGGTTGCCACACCTGAAAAGAACCCAATGCCTTTGCTTATCTTCAATAATATACACATACACAGTGTAAATCACAACATTTACACCCACATACGACATACAACACCATACAATACACACACCCACACCGACATACGACACATAACCTACACCCGGTGTACAATACATACGCCTACATCGACATACAACACATACACCTACACCTGGTGTACAATACAACACAATGCATATACCTACATCCAGTGTACAACATAACATAATACATATACATATACATATTACAACACAACGAATACACATGTCATGATAAAATGACTACACCATGCACATACATAGTACTGCATTCTTGCAACACTGCATCTATGACATGCACACAATACCACATGTATACCAGTACCATATGAACAACATGTACACAGTACCACTTATACGAAACACTACTTGCACAACGCGTGCACAACATCACATGTACACGACACTACCTGCACAACGTGTACACAACGCTAGATGTATACCGTACCATCTGCACAATGTGTACACAATACCACGTGTACACAACACCATATGCACGACATGTACATGACACCACATGTACACAACGCCACATGCAATACATTTACATGCCACTACCTGCACACAACACCACATGTACAACATGTACACAACACCACATGCACATAGCACCATATGTAAAATCATGCACACAATACCATATGCACATAGCATCGTATGTACAACACGCAGACAAAACCATATGTACATAACACTACATATACGACATGTACATAACACCATATGTACACAACACTGCATATCCAACATGTGAACACCATCGCATATCCAACATGCGCACAATACGATATGTACACAACAACGCATATCCAACATGTACATAGCACCATCTATATACAACACTGCATATGAAATATACACACAACACCATATATACAACATTGAAAAAAAGCATATGTACACAATGCTACGTATGTTACATGCACAAATCACCATAGATACAATCACTAAATATACAACATATGCAACATATACACAACAATAGTACTGCACATCCATAGACCACACACTGACCTCACAAGAAACCTTGCTTCTAGTGTCTTTCCACTATCCATGTTTATCCTAGCATGTTGCAAATCACGGTACTTTCACTTCGTTGATGTAACCATTAGCATTACCTTTCCATAACAAAAACATAGGCATAGTACAAGCATATAATATCAATTCATGTCCACATGATATTGACCTCATATATCTGTCAGGGTTACTCTTCCCACTTGATTCCTCATAAGACCAAGAACCTATTCATGCCATTCACTTGCATAAGCAATCATTCCTCCACAAGAATGATCTTTGAAAACCATATCATACAGTGACATATATACATAGATACATAAATATATATAATAATTAGCATAAAACAATCATGATTATGTCATACAACGACATACATACACACATTTATACATATAAACATTAGTATTAAACAATCATGATCCACGACAACCATGTCAGACATGACATACATACATACATACATGTATACATATATAAGCATTAACATAATCACGATCAAATCATAATTACCAGATAGCATTAGGTCAAGGTTAATAAAACTTCCTTTATCCATGCACAACGTGAAAAACATTGAGAACAACAATTCCTGACATAGCTAAGGCATCTAACACCTCAGATCCACTTTCTTTAGCTTTTTTGTTGCCTTTCTCATGTCTGTACTGCCACTGTCCATTTACCACAATGGACCCAACCTGTCCAGCTGGATGTCATATTATTACCTTATTTTGTGCTTATTCATGCATTGAGTTTCATCCGTGTCTTCCATTACCTGTTGGGTTTCATACAGCTCTTCCAAATCTCCATCAACTTTCCTCTTTCCCAAACCAATTCCCAAGACTCTCAAACATAAAATGCAAGGACAAGAAACAAACAAGAATAAAAACATGAAAAAAAACCAATATCAATACGACACAACAACAAAGTGGCATGATCATGCACCAAACATAAACAAACATTCAAATCAAGCACAAACAAATCACAAATACCAAAAGAATAAAATTAGCAACAAACACCATGACTCAATCCACATGGGTTCCCAATGCTTCCAAGGGAAATCTCAACTTGAGCCTTCTTCAAGATTTCATGGATGTCTCTTTTGCCATGAAATACCCTGTATCATACTGCCATAAACACATAACTTTCAGTGCATAAATAAACATAACAACAAGCTAGATACCTTCCCTTGTTGTGCCAAGCACACTACCTTGTAACTGAACATACACATGTCAGTCACATGTTCCATATATCAATACAACATATCTATTAACTTTGGAATCAAAATTTACCAAGTCTAGAAACCATGCCATAATCATCAATCAACTCACAGTCATCTTTCATAATACATGATGCTAAAACTATCACCTATTTACACTCAAGTACATATCAACTGTATCAATTACGCATACATGTTATTACAAAGTCTTAAAACAAGATCATTACTTCATGCAATCTTATAAACACATGCTCATATCGTGTAATTAATCAAACATCCAAACAAAATATAAATGTATCGTGTTAGATAAATCAACTAGACGACATAATAGAAACCAACACTCAACACTAGATAGATAACGTAATTAAACATTCAAGAACCAAGTAGATGACATAATAAAACTCATAACTTAACGTTTCTCAGGGGAGGTTACCTTTTCTGTACAATCAATCTAGATTAACATGATATAAATTCACAACACATCAACTCAAACATAAATAAGGTCATGATATCCATAATGGTAACTAGTTAACACGTTCACATCATAGACTCATAAACAATTTTCTTTCTTGCATAACAATCACATATGCATAGTCATTCTAGATTAGTATTTCATAATATCAAAACATATTAACTCATACATGAATGTCATAACCATAACCATATGCATAGGCCAATCCAAATTAGCACGACACATATAACATCAATATCTTAATTCCATAACCCTAAGCATCAAGTTAACTAACATATAACAACAACAAGTTAAAATATAACATACTCATCAACAACATATAACATAATCATCAAGTTTAACTAACATAAAACATCAACAAATTACTACCATGCATGACTATCTGATGAACGTACATATGACCACATTGATTCACTAACATCTATCATACATGTAACCACAACAATAATAAAATGACATACATGTATATAAGTAACCATAATTATTATAACAACTGTTAACCACATACCTGCAAGACAAACATACAACATGGATGATGATATGTCCTTACCCCAAAGTCTAGTGTTGCAACTTCCCTTTGATGATTTGCATCTCATGTTCTATCTTAGCCAACATATCAGCATCATATATTATCAACAACATCATGATGACCTAAAATGCATACAATTACCTCATGGAAAATAATTATAACCATGAAAATGCATGCATAAAAACATATAGACATTGACATGCATAACAAATGCATAACCGACAT
The DNA here is from genome assembly GCA_034641835.2 of Pinus albicaulis. NCBI lineage: Eukaryota > Viridiplantae > Streptophyta > Pinopsida > Pinales > Pinaceae > Pinus > Pinus albicaulis. The sequence goes on from CM076579.1 coordinate 248,306,809, forward strand.
GCACTCATGACGATCACATTCAATCAACAACACCATCAACTTTCACATGGAGAAACCATTGTAACAATGACCACAACCATGCATACACAATAAACACACATACCACAAGGATGATTACCACATGTGAAAACGACATGAATGCATGATCAACACACTTTGCATCCAGTCCAAGGGGTGAACCATGATCTAATACCACTCTGTAACACCCTCCTCTCATATATACCCAAGTAACTGTCCAACCAGGGTAAACATGTGATGAGAGGATACTATGATTAGATTTAATCTCCTAGGTTACCTTAAGGAAGTGGAATCGACGGAAACACATCATACATACCTTCCACATCAGCAACAAGACTCCCAAGAACCATCCCAACCATTAAGGTAACTAGCCCCTAGGTTCCACTGATTTTTTGACCCACTTAACCCTCAGACGCTCCCAAAATATAGGCATGGGTGCATCTATGAGGCTCTGTACGTTCCCATGACATAGGAATGCATGCCTCCAGGAACTCAATTGCCAAAAATTGTGCCTACGTCCGCGGGATTGAAGGCACTTTTTCAGGCCCACAACCTAGGCTACTACCCAGAACTCAATGACAAGTTCATAAATGAAATAAAATAGCGAAAAAAGGATGTATTTGTAAAATCCATGATAAGGCCTAGACTAGACCCCTACTAGCCATGACATGCATTTCGTCAAACATATCACAAATATGTAATCTACAGGTGTAAACAAGAAATTTGACCATAGGGGTCTCATACTTATTTTAGAATCTCTAAGAATAATTGTTGCTACATCACATTAATTGCATTATAGTATATTTAGGCATAGATGAATTTCTCATTCAATTACAAATCAAAACATGATGAGAGCCATACTTCATCACCAACATGAAAATCATTCATAACCAACATATAAGCAACAGAAATGACAAGCACATAACAACCATATAAGCCATAGAATAACAAGCATATTTACCCATAAATAAAAGGGGAAAATAGCTCTTATTGCCATAAGAAAAATGCAATCAAGTTTGGGACTTCCACATTCCACCTGACCATAGACATGGTTGAACCAAATCTCTCATTTTATAGTCACCCTCGTGCCATATTCCAATCATGAATGTGGGATCTCATATACCAAATCCATAAAAAACAAACTAGGGCTCCTGAGTGTTTTTTCTAACCAGGGCTTCCAAGACTAGTAATTCAATCCCAACTATTACAGGGCTTCTAGAGCATTTGTCAAACCAGGGCTCCCAGGACTAGTAACTCAACCCACCTAGGGCTTCTAGAACATTTTTCCAACCAAGGCTTCCAAAAATAGTAACTCAACCCACAACTGTTTTTCGGGCTTCCTAAGTGTTTTCCCAACCAAGGCTTCCAGGAACTAATAAATCAACCCACATCTAAAGGAACATGAGAACCAACCAGGAAAAAAAAACAATGAAACGAAACCCACAACACCATGGATATCTAGGAAATGGAAAGGCTAAGAAAATCCACTGTCAATCCAGGAAATCCTCCATGCCAATGATAGATCATGACCAAGAAACCACATGCATACATCATACATGCCAAAACTAGAAAGGAAACCATACATGCAATTTAGTACTTGCAATAAAAACCCATTGTAGCTGCTAATATTGATGTCCTCTTGCACTTTCCTGCTCTTCCTTTGCCTTATTCCTCAAAATCTCCAAGTATGCCTCACCCTATAAGAGTTCTCCAAGAGAAATTTAAGTATCCTAGAGTATGAGAGAGAGAGAGAATAGAATGAGAGCCATAAGTGTGAGAAAAAACTTTCCAACTGATCCTTAGAAGCCTTTTTATCAATGAGGCCTCTATTTTCTTTATTTTCCATTATTTTCCTTCATTTTCCTCCTCACATGCAACCTATGACCTTTCACCTTCCATTTCTCCTAATTTCCATTATTTTCATAAATAAAAATGCCAATTAATGTCTCATGCCTTTGCAAAGCCTTTTCCATTGCCTTTGCCAATTTCTTTTAGCCATAATAACTGAAATGAACACCCACTAAGATATTTTTCCCACCATTCAAATTGGAATATGTTTCCCATGACCTTGGTCTTATATTTTTTTTACATGTATTTTTAACCAGAGTTGTTACACTTTGTTTATGTGTTTCCGTACCATTCCCACATTATGGGCTTGGAATATGATGTCGATGGTTCTCTCGGTCTGAAAATATTTTCATAATTTTCTCTTGTTCTTGCATCAACCTTTCATTATCAGCTCTTAACCTCACCATTTCATTCTTCAATTCTTGCACTATTTCAAATAGTGTAGTACTAGCATGTCGAGTCTCTTATCCCAGTTGTACCCATATTTCTGGGTTAGCTTATGCATGTGGTATTGGACCAACTCTTATTGATGGTCTTATTGGTGTAGAACCATCTCTCCTCATTATCCTTCCTTTCTGTCACTTTGTTCACATGAAAATTATGTTATTCCTTTTCTTCCAAATTAGTCCACAATGTTGAAACATGGTTTTGATACCACTTGTCACATTCCCCCACTATAACATCCATACAAATTACAAAAACCATAGAATAAATAAATAAATAAATAAAAATTAACCAATACAAGAACCTTTCTGAAGGCATAATAATTAATCTAGGTGTTCGTTAAAAGCCACATTACATAGTTTATAATGTTCAATTATTTATATAGATATATATGTTTGTTATAATGTTTGTATATTAATTTCATCAAAGCTTATGTGACCATCACAAGCATGGCAATAATATCTAGGCCAACAAGTTGATTACAGTTGAGGGACTATTACTACCCCCATCAATGAACCTTCTGGAAACACATGCTTTGACCCTACACCTTGCATTTAAATCTCGAGATAGAGGAGGCATCTACAAATATCGTTCAAACCCTAATATTGATGGTCCTAATTCAGAGTGGTCAGTTGAGGTAATTGAATCCCTCCTAGCGACGCAACTGGCTCATTCCCCACTCGCCCCTTTCAGGAATTAGCGCTGCAACATAAGTTTTTTAAGGATTTTTCCCACCTTCTGGTTTGATTTCAAGGTGCTACTGCCTATGCTAGCTGTGCTAGATAATTGTCTACAAAACCCCACCATTCTCTTGTTAATCCTCACCAAATTTTTTACCAGGTTAACATTATTTTTGTTATGCAGGAGTACAATAGTCTCAACAGATGTCGTTGAGGTCACAATTCCCTCCATAAATAAATTTTTGGAATGCCGCCTTGTCTAAGGTAAAAATAATGCAAATTACGAATATTTAAGTTCAGTACCTATACATATTTTCATGAACTCTATTTTCCACCCATTGCTCATTTTTTTTCTCTTGGGTTATAGGATTTCAGGTGTGGATCTCTCCTCATCTACCCTTGGGTCTTCATTGTATTTTTCTTACCCTTATTTCCCATTCTTTCGAATTATTCCTCAATAACCCTCCCATCTCATGGTGTTTTTTTAATTTTTATTTTGAGGGTGTTCGCAGGTGCAAGTTACAGTTTATTATGAATGATAGTTACATTATAATTTCATGGGTCACATTGAATCACGAATTTTCCCTTTTCTAGGTTATCCTTTCGGTCCTTTCATCTAGGGTTTGTTCTTACAGTCACCGGTTCGACAATGCTTTGTGTCTAGAAATTTGCGGCTACTTGAAAGAATTTTTACCTAGTTTTTCTTAGTAGAAGAAATTATATTCACTTTGTAATTTTACAAATTTGTCCACGACCACTTGTATGGATGTATAATTTCCATTTTTTGAGGCTCGCCATGCCGCGACCATATATTAACAAGGTTTCAGTTTCCCAATACCTTAGCTTTCCGGGATAGTTTCATATGATTTTATACAAATGTAACTATCTTCTATTACATATGTTCTTACAGTCTATTTAATTATTTTTTGTTAAATTCAAATAATCCTCATGTTTTTTCAAAGAGTTTACTATAGTATTCTGGATATCGTGTTATTTTTCTAGCGTTTCCATTTTAATTGAAATATGTATTGTGAAATACCTAAGTTTGGCATCAACCCCAATTTAATATTAAAATAAATTTTGTGGTTCTTACAACTGGTGATTGCACTCGAAAGATTTAGTATACTTGAGTCTTTTGTTTTAGTAAATTTCATGAGAAGTTTCGGTTCTACACAATAACTTCTAGAAATCTCAGTGACGGATAAAACCCCTCTTCTAGGGGAAAACCAAAAAATTATCTTCTCTTCCTTTATAACCAAATCAAATTAGAAAACCAAGACCTTTTGACCAAGAAAAAGACTTCCTCCAATCCACCAAGTCATCCTCCCAATTTATTCCTTCCAAGATGATCAAGATCAAATTCTAGTAAACAAGAGACCACTTTCTTCAACATTGCAACAATCATAGACTTCGTCCTCCTGCAACAAAATTTTGGCCTCCTACTAAAGACCTACAATTTTGGTCCCTTCTTGCTGCCCAGAAACTCACACGTGTGAGCTAGAAATAAGAGAAAAGGTGCTTCTTTCCTTCGCTAGGGTTCCTCCTTCCTTTGATAGGGTTTCTCCTTCTTATTTAAGTCATTATTACCTTTTTTTCCTTGCCTTCTCTCTCCTTCTCAATTTCAGATCTAAACTTTCTTAATTGATGTCGAAATAAGGTCAATTTTCACTTCTATTTATAGTCTATTCAAGGTGGTCGAATCCCTTCATGAGGCCAACTTGTTTGAAGGGAAATACGACTTGGTGGAGGATCCATATTAGACCAATTTACATAGAAATATTTTTTCTTCTTTGATATGAAATCCCAATAAGGGTATAAAACAAGATGCATGGACAATAACTCATGAAAAACCCTAGAAGCACACAATGGGTGCTTTGACCTAGAAAAAAATAAAATAAAGCATGAAACCCATGCTTATAAATAAATTTTATTTTACAATAAAATTCCTTTCTTTTGACAAATACATTACATAATGAATCAAATACAATTATAAAGACTGATACCAGTTACATTTCTCAACACTCCCTCTTAAATAGGAAGGTATTCATAATTTTTCAACTGGTACAAGGTTGACCTCAATTTAAAATGTTCCAAGAAGAGTACAACAACATATGTAACACTATATATACCACAATTGCCAATGTATCCAACACATCAAATATCCAAGTGTCATTTCCAAGAAACTAATATAAGGATCTAAGGCAATGTCAAGGTAATAAGGTGTCATCAAGGCAACATGCCACTATAGGTACCATTAAGCTAAACCATGATATTAACCCAATTGGATATATATACCATCTAGGCCTTCATGGAAAGACATCAACCTCAGGGGTCCAGTTATCAACAACACTAAATCAGAGCAACACAAGACCAAGATACCCTCCCACACTGGGATCTAGACAATATCAATTAAGATCTCAATTGGGATGCTATCTCTTGTTTAACTAGGTGGATGTGTCCATCATAAATAACTTTTATTCTTCCATATACATGGGATATTTATTTTGCATCATCATGTCATTGGGGACGTTTTATCTTCCAAAAATTCATTTCTCTTATCTTCATATGGAAACAAGGTCATCATTTAATAATTAACGCAAAATTTAATGTCATCAGGGTTCTTGCAGCTTCCTATTTATATCATGTTCTTCATACTTATAAGGTCATCATCAAGTATGAAGTAGGTGTATCCTTATACAACTGCTTACATACTATGTTCCTACAAATATCAATAACAAGTATAAACAATCACACAAATGTATATATATAGGGTTAGCATGTTATCACAAAGAGAGAAGTTATCAAAACTTGTATCAAGAGAATAAATATTAGATATTCAAAAGCTAAATATTGTTAGGATTTATTTTGTACGAACACATTTATACCTAGGGTTACACTTTCATGCCCTATAATTTTACAATAAACTTTTCTAGGGTTTTTGTCACAAACCCTAAACAACATCATCAAAACTTAAACAGTAGATATACAACAACTAGACCAAGTTATGTTTTCAATTATATAGAAACATATACACCTAGGATTTCATTCCTAGGATATTACATTAACTATTATAAGGGTTTCATCATAAAACCTAAATCATCAAACCCTAGAAGCTAGCGTTTCATCATATTTTCTAGATATCATCAACAAACTCTAAAAGGCTAGGGTTTTTATAGTGAACCCTAAAGGTTAATGTTTTACCAAATTGAAAAAAAAATATAGTATGATAAGGGTTTATTAAATCTAAATATCAATCACCTTAACAAATAAGAATATTTTGTGATTCAAAACCCTAGACATCAGAGAGTTAGTAATATAAATCGAATTTCAAAATGATCATACCTTCTTATATGAAGAAGAATAGCTACAAATCTTGTGGTCTTAAACATACCTTGAATTACTCCTTTTATGAACCTTATAGGGTTTCCTTATTGAAGGAATCCCTCTCCAACAAATCTTGTTTATTCTTTTGGAATCTCCCTCTAAATCTAGCCATAATCCTTATTGCAAGCATCTTTTATACCTGCAAACTTTCCTTCCAAGGAAAACACAAGAGAAAGGATTATAAACAAAAAACAAAACTGAAGCTAGATATATAGAGGAATCAACAATGAAAAGGTAAATAAATAACATGATACTTATCTTTTGTGAAAAAGAGGGGAAAATCCCTCTTGATCTTGCATCAATCTAGTCTTGTGAGGGATTCCTTTAACTCATCAAAACAGATCAATAATTTTCTAACAAAACATATTAAATATATAAACCCTAGAAATAAAAAAGAACGATTAATCTTATTAAAAAAATAACCTATACTATAAGTAAATCATATATGAGTCTTAATATAATAAGTATTTGACTTCAGAATCATCAATTTTAGACTTCTTTGGAGGATTATCATCAGTAGCAACTACATCTTGGTCCTTTTCTCTCTTATTTTTCTTAGAATTATTAGGGCATTGGTTCTTATAATGTCCCATATTTATCCCGTAGGAATGTACTATAACAAGACTCTCTCTCACTGTTGTTGTTGCTACTGCAACAACTACATCTGAGAAGTATCCAGAATAATGAATCAACTGTGTCTCTGAGATGCAATTTTATCTTGAGCATTAGACTGCTCAGTACAACATAAAAGGTCATTGGTGAGGGTCATGCCTATGACATACCTTTAAGGTCCATCAAAAATTTCACATATGGTGAAATTCCTTAAAAAACGTTATTGTAAGTGTCTATAGTGATGGTCCTTTAAGGTTTGTCACCAAAGCCATTTTCAATGACACTTTTGGTGACGGTATTTAAAGGCTCGTCATTAATTATCTCTTTGGTGACACTTCTAGTGACGATATTTTATTGACCCTCACCAATGCTCTTTTTTGTTACTTTTGGTAACAGCAAAAAAAAAATCTTCATCATTAGTCATTCCAATGAGTTTTTGATGACGCTATGTGCCTGTTATTATATTTTTTGTTAAAAGACAACGATTTAAGACCATTTTTGTGGATTATTTTTCATTACGTGTCTAAGGTCATAGTGGTTAGAGTTAGTCAATTTGTTAAGAATTAATTAGTGTGTATCATTTCCTTCAAGTATTGAGAATACAGTTTCCTATGAGTCAACACATTGTTCATATCTATTAGGTTTATTATAAAAAAAATCCCTTTAGATAAAATTATACTATTGTGTGTAGGAACTATATTATTTAATACATAATCAAACTCTGTCAATTCTATTAATGAGAGAGACCTAGCACTCCTCAACACTCCTGGAACACCTGAACATGCTTTGGCACACACTAACATTCCCTGGCACCTCACATGTCTTGGAATATATTTGTATCTAGAACATCTTCCCATGACTAGGACGCCCAAGCACATTCTGGCATGCCCTAACAAGAAAAGCACTCCCCTAGCATGTGTTGGCATGCCATGTAGTCCCTAGCATGCCATGGTACACCTTGGCTTTAATTGACATACATTAGCACTTTTCGTGTATTGGAACATATTATTTGTCTGCCTAGCATGCCCATTTTGAGAAAGATAAAGTATTGACTTATCAACCCTCTTATTTGTTCATTTCCTTTCATTTTAGCTTGGTTCTTCGTTTTGTTTCCTTAGCACTCCTTGATACATATTGGCATATTCTAACACCCTACACATCCTAGCATGCCTTGGCACCTGGCATGTCTTGGCATGCCTTGGCACTATTTAGGACATGTTAGCACACCTTGGAACTACCTAGTGCACTTTGGCACTTCTTTTCATTCCCTAGCATGACTTAGCAGTGCTTAGCATACCTTCTTACTCCCTCCTTGGCATGAAAACTAGCACTTATTGACACTCCTTGACACACCCTCATATTCATTCACTTCCATTAATTTTTACATATTTCTCCCTTGTGTTGTCCTAGTACTCCCTAACACTCCTCAACATGCATTAGAACTCTCTACTTAGCACTATTAGCACTAACACTCCCTAACACACATTGGCACTTGGAACGTGTTAGTGCTTGTAAAGTCTTAGCATGTCTGACATGAATTGAGATGACTTGGTATGCTTTGGCATGGTTTAACACTTGGCACTTGGAACCTAGTGTTGGTGTTCCTAGCATGCCCCTCATGGAAAATATAAATTGATGACTTATTAACCATATTATGTGTTCTTTTCCCTGTAGTTTAACTTTTTTCTCCCTTTTGTTTTGTTGACAGTCCCTGGCACGCATTGTCACACGCTTGCACATTTTGTAATTCCTTAGAACTTGGAACATATTAGCATGTTTGACATGCCTTTGCACTATCTGGACCATGTTAACATTCCCAAGCACGCCCAAGTACTCATGCCCCCACATCTAGCCTTACATTTTTCCATGAATTTGGAACCTTACATTCCCTATAACACCTTGGCACTCCGTAGTTGTCATGCCATTATAGATAGCCTTATTTTTTTTGCAACTTGGGAACCCAACCAAGTCATTAGAAAAAAAATGGTGTGGCCAACCCAAAGTATCCCTTTCTCTAAAATTACTTTATCTGCACCTTATCACAACCATGGGATTCATTCTGAACTTCTCCTAAAACACTTCATCCTTGGAACACCTGGAATTCACTGGCACTCCTTGGCACACACTCTTATTCATTCATTTCCAAGCATTTTGACCTAATTATCTGTTGTGTTTTCATAGAACTCCCTAACACTCCTCAACATGCATTGAAATTGTATGCCATGTGTTAGCATGCATTTTTATTCCTTGGAATGCCCTGACACTCCTTAGCTATCATGCCCTCACAACTACCCTTACGTTTTTTAAGACTTGGGAACCCAACCAAGTCCTACCTCGACTATAATAGCTTGACAAAGTTACATTTACAACAACTAGACTATGCCTTGATCTCCTAATAAATTTCTATAACTCATATTAGGCTACTCCTTTCCAATCTCAACTCATCCCACTTAAAAATTTACCAAGTCAAGGCTCATGTCCAACCGTGGCCATAAAACTACTAAGCAACATAGTTTACATCTTGACATGCCATAACACCTAACACATTTAACAATCCATTAGCACTATCTGGCATGTGTTGGCATCCCGTGAATTTCTTGGCATGCTTTTCACTCCCTATCACACCCCCTGACATGCCCTGAAACTCTAGCATGCCTTGGAACTACATAACATATAACCTTATCACTCCCTCCTTAGAACACTTGGAACTCACTGGCACTCCCTATCACACACTCTTATCCATTCATTTCCATTCATTTTGAACTAGTTCTCCCTTGTTTTATGTGGAACTTCCTAACACTCCCTGGCACGCATTGGAATACCTTGGCACTTGACACATCTTGGCATGTCACCCTCACACTCTAGCATTTCTTGGAACTACCTAGCATACCTTATCACTCCCTCCTTAGTAGACCTAGAAATAATTGAAACTCTCTATCACACACTCTTATTCATTTCCATGCATTTGAAACTAGTGATCCCTTGGCTTTCCTTGGCACTCCATAAAACCCCATGACATGCATTGGCACACCCTAGAACTTGGCACATCTTGTCATGTTTCCCTGGCCTCTAGCATACTTTGTCACTCCCTCCTTAACACACTTGTAACTCAGTAGAACTTCCTGTCACAAACTCTTATTTTTTCATTTGCATGCATTAAATTTACCTAGTGCTCCCTTGTGTTTACCTGACACTCTCTAACACTTCCTAGCACATGTTGGCACACCCTGGCACCTAACACATCTTGGTCGCATGCCACCCTGGCACTCTAGCATGACTTAGCGCTACCTAGCACACCTTTTCACTCTCTCCTTAGTACACATGGAATTCATTGACACTCTCTATCACACACTCATATTCATTAATTTCCATGCCTTTTGACCTAGTGCTCCCTTGTGTTTCCTTGGAACTCCCTAACACTCCTTAGCACACATTGGCACAACTTGGCACTTGGCACATCTTGGTATGCTTCCCTAGGACTCTAGCATGCCTTTGAATTGCATAAAATACCTTTTCACTCCCTCATTAGCACACCTGGAACTTTTTGACACTTCATTTCCGTGCAATTGAAACTAGTGCTCCCTTGTGTTTCCCTGGAAAATTCCCCTAACACTCCCTAACATGCGTTCACACCACACCTTAACACCTGTCACATATTGGCATGCCTTAGAATTTTTCTTGTCTTAGCATGCCTAACATGCCTTGGAACTGTCTAGCATGTGTTATTACATCTTGACATTCCCTAGCACACCTTAGCACTCCCTATTTTGCATGCCCTCGTAGATAACCTTGTTTTTTTTGCGACTTGGGAACCCAACCAAGTTATTGGAAAAATAATGTTGTGCCCAACCCAAAGTATCCATTTATCTAAAACCATTTTGACTAGCCCCTTATTGTAACCATAGGATTCCCTCCTACTAGTCCTATTATGACCTTCTCCTAACACAATTTTTCCTTGAGACACCTGGAATTCGTTGACACTCCTTGACACACACTCTTATTTGTTCATTTCCATGAATTTTGACCTAGTTATCCCTTGTGATTAATTAGAACTCCCTAACACTATTCAACATGCATTGACAATTTCTAACATGTGTTACCATGCCTTTTGATTCCTTGGCATGCCATGGAACTCCTTAGCTATCATGCCCTCACAACTATCCTTACTATTTTTGGGACTTGGGAACCCAACCAAGTCTTGCCTCAACTACAACAGCTTGACCAAGTTATGGTTACTACAACTAGACTATTTCTTGGTCACCTAATAATTGACTATAACTCATATTAGGCTACTCATGTACAATTTCAACTTAACCCACTTAACAAGTTACAAGTTACCAAGTCAAGGCTCATGTCCAACCGTGGCCATAAAACAAATAAGAAACATAGTTTACATCTTGACATGCCATAGCACTTAGCACATCTAATAATCACTTGGAACTATTTGGCATGTGTTCTCACCCCCTACATTCCTTGGAATGCTTTGGCACTCCCTAACACACCCTACCACTCTTTGACATGTCGTGGCACTCTAGCATGCCTTTGCCCTGCCTAGCATATAAATTTGTCACTCCCTCCTTAACACACCTAAAACTCACTAACACTCCATATCTATCACTCTTATTCGACCTTCATTTCCATACATTTTGAACTAGTTCGCCCTTGTGTTTCCATGGCACTCTCTAACACTCACTAGCATGCATTAACACTACATTCATGCAATTTGTCTTGTCTAAATAATAACCATGCTCACTCTGGATTATATCCTTTCTCTAGCATGCACTTGTCACTCCCTCCTTAATACACATCACTAACACTCCCTGTCACACACTCTTATTCATTCATTTCCATGCATGTGAAACTAGTGCTTCATTGTGTTTCTGTAACACTCCCTAACACTCCCTAGCATGCATTGGAACACCCTAGCACCTAACACATCTTGGCATGTTGCCCTGACCTCTAGCATGCCATAGCACTGCCTATAATATATTGTCACTCCCTCCTTAGCACACTTGGAACTCACTGACACTTCCTGTCAGAAAATATTATTCATTCATTTCCATGGATTATTTTGACCTAGTGATCCCTTATTTTTCCTTGGAACTCTGTAACACTTCCTAGCACGTGTTGGAACACCATGGAACTTGGCACATATTGGTCGCATGATTCCCTGACACTCTAGCATGCCTTAGCACTTCCTAACATATCATGTCACTACCCCCTTAACACACCTGGAACTCATTGACACCCCCTGTCAGACACTCTTATTCATTCATTTCCATGTATTTTTACGTATTTCTCCCTTACATTTCCCTAACACTCACTAACACTCCTTAACACACATTGGCACACCTTGTAAATTGGTACACCTTGGCATGCTTCCATAGCACTCTAGCATGCCTTGGAACTTCCTAGCATACCTTATCACTCCCTCCTTAGCACACTTGGAACTCGCTAACACTCCCTATCACACACTCTTATTCATTCATTTCCATGCAATTGAAACTAGTGCTCCCTTGTGTTTCCTGGCATTCCCTGACACTCCCTAGAATGCATTGGCACCACACCCTAGCACCTGCCACATCTTGGCATGTCTTGGCATGCGTAACATGCCTCAAAAATGTTTAGCATGTGTTAGCACTTCTTGGCATTTCTTGGCACATGTTTGTACTCCCTAGTTGTTATGCCCTTATAAATAGCCTTACTTATTTTGCGACTTGGGAAACCAACCAAGTCATTGAAAAATAATGTTGTGCCTATCCCAAAGTCTTTATTTTTCTGAAACTTCTTTTTCCAACCCCTTATCACAATCATAGGCTTGCCTCCTACAATTCCTATTCTAAAATTATTCTAACACACTTCGTCCTTGGTACACCTGGAATTCACTAACACTCCCTGACACACACTCTTATTCATTCATTTCCAATAATTTTGACCTAGTTATCCCTTGTGATTTCATAACACTCCCCAACACTCCTCGACATGCATTCACACTTTCTAGCATGTGTTAGCACACATTTTCATTCCTTAGCACACCTTGGCACTCGTTAGCTATCATGCCCTCACAAATACCCTTAATTTTTTTGCAACATGGGAACCCAACCAAATATTGCCTCAACTACAACAACTTGAACAAGATACAATTACTACAAATAGAGTATGCCTTGTTCACCTAAGAACTTCCTATAACTCCTCTTAGGCTACTCATGTTGAATTTCAACTCATACAACTTAACAAGTTACGAAGTCAAGGCTCACATCCAACTGTGGTCGTAAGAAAACTAAGAAACATATTTTACATCTTGACATGCCATAACACCTAACACGTATGAAAATCCCTTGGAATTATGTGGCATGTGTTAGCATCCCCTGTATTCCTTGGCATGCTTTGGCACTCCCTAGCAGGAAATTGAGTTGGGGAATACCGCTTTCCACCCAACCTTAGATTGGGCAGCACTGTGGTCTTTCTTGCTGCCTAATAACCCCCACACCAAAATCTAGATCATGAGTGATGGGACATGCTATGGGGTTGAACCACATATCCAGTTAAAAAAGGGGCTCCAAAATCATTGAAAATTCCACCCACCAGTCAAATTAAGGTACTATCGAGTAATCTCTATATAAGACTCCTAATAAAATGGTGGGAAAGCTAAATACTAATAAAAATGGTGGGAAATATAAATCCTTTTGAATCTTATGACACTAATTTCTCACGACTCCCTCTTATTGTGCTATCGTTCCAACACCAATATATTTCCTTTAACCACAAGTTGCCCAAGTCTCCCAATCTCTTAATTTTTTGTAAATCTTTTATTGTTTCTTCAATGTTTCCTTCCATCATTGATATCAATTTGTAATTTTTTGTTCCTCTTCCTTATTGTGTTTATTTATTTCAAACAACATAAATTTGCAATGGGATTTTTCTCAAAATCACTCATTCCCTTCCTTGTTATCTAATGCTTCCATTACCATAGAGATCTTAACCACCAAAACTCACAATTATTATTCTAGCTAGCCAATCCTATCATAGTGGGAATATGTGACCATATCAACAAGGGTAAATAGAAATATCCCTTATACTAATAAAATTATGATTCAAAGATGTATTTTTTATACTAATTTAGCACAAGATCCCTTCCTGAACTTTGTTTCTTCCTTTGAAAATGATTGACAATGTTTTACAACAAGCTCCAAAATATAGCCTTGTATGATAGTATCCACCTAATAATTAACAATATGGGTCATATAATGGTCCAAATAATAAGGAGAAACCAAAGTCCATATGATCCAGTGACATGGTCCTATTTTGTCAACAATTTTGACCCTTTGTCTTAAGATATATTCTCTTCTTTGGAAAAAGGACACAAACAAGTTGTTTTAGATATATCAAAATGGAGCACTCTTCACCTATGCTCCTCTCCTTTTACGCCATGTGATATGAATGCCAATTGTCATCTTCTTGACTTGGGCGTTCTTCTTTTGTAAATGTGACACTTGAATATGCCATGAAAACCCTCGAAAACATTGTTAAATTATGTGAACTCCTCTTCATGTGTGAATCTAGTGAAATGTGACAAGTCATCCAAGATACCTCCAAATATTTTGTTTGTGCCTTAGGGAATGTAAAAGATGCCCTTAAAATAAAACATGCGTAAAAATTTGTAGCCAAGTGCCCCAAATGTGAGATGTTTCCACTTGTGCAATTGTGCTTCCAAATATGTGAACTCAACAACAAAACACGCCTTAAAATACATGAATGTCTCTCAACATGTGAAAGAAAAAGTAACCCTTACCCTAGTCTTCCTTCATTGGCAATTTGGGCCTATTATCACAAGGTATCTTCTCTTCTTTGGAAAGAGGACATAAACAAGCTTTTAGATGTTTCTAAATGGAGTAGTATTCATCTATGTCCTTCTCCTTCACGCCATGTGATACAAATGCCAATTTTCACATTCTTGACTATGTCGTTCTTCTTTATACATGTGACCCTTGACTATGGCATGAAATCCTCCAAAATATTCTTAAAGGATGGGAGCACCTCTTCATGCATGATGCTAGTGGAATGTGACAAGTTATCCAAAATTCCTCCAAATATGTGATTTGTGCCTTGGGAAATGTTAAAGGTACCCTCAATGGAAAAATACATAAGGATTTGTGGCCAAGTTCCCTAAATGTCAGATGTTTCCACTTGTGAAATTATGCCTCCTTTTGATGCTCAAAATGGCACCCTAGTTGTGAAAGACTCACAAGGTGTCACTTTGGGTCAACTCAGGGTTGTTGGCACTGTCACATTATCAATGACTCCTCTCACTTTGGATTACTTATTGAATCTTGGGGGTATCCAAAAGCACAAATTTATGGGCTCTTATATGTGACTAGATCATTAACACTAAAAATCATCTTTACATTGGATGGTTCAACATCTCCATGATCCCTGTCCTATTGACCACAACTTTTGTATTTATTATTGCTTTAATTGCAACACCTCCAGTAGATTTTTATGGTGTTCATGAGCCTATTTTTGGTTCTCTTCTTTATGGAAACAATATTATCTCCAATGTCATTATTCCTACCTTTGCAACTATCGGTTTTCACTTCTATCCCATTAGGGAAGTATCTTTCGTCCGTGAATGGCTACACAACAGGGACCCTATGAGCCAATCGTTCATGTTTTCGATGTAGTTCCCACACGACACAAAAATTTGATGGTATATCATAGACAAACACTCTATGATGGGTTTCATAGATACCCAACCTATGACAATGAGCTGCATTTTATTTCCGAAGCCTAAAAGAAGTGGAAGAATTATATTCTACCAAAGGAAATGGCCATCTACACCATTTGTAGCACCTTTCCTACTCTAGATAATCCTTTGGAGTTATTGCCCGTGGATTTTATGCCATGTTTTCCCTTAACCAAGCATGGTAATGGATGTGTTTTTTTTGTTATTGATAGATTCCTTAGGATGGGAATTTTGGGACCTTGTAAGAATATTGTCACAAAAAATCCACGCATAAGTTTTTCTTTGATCATATTTTGGTTCATTTTGGGTTTCCAAAGACCATATTTCTTGATAGGGTCGATAGTAGGTTCCTTAGTATTTTTTGGTTTAACCTTTGATCCATGATGGAGATCAAGCTTGACTAAATCCACTATCTTCCATCCCTAGATTGATAAATAAAAATAAGTAGTCAATAGGATTGTTATAGATGTCTTTAGAGTATACAATTGCGAGCATCCACATACGAGTGTTGAAAGCCTTTCATATTTTCAACATAAATTCGACATATCTCTTCATATTTCTATTGGCCACAAGCCTTTTCAGGCGTGTTTGGGGTCCCAACAATTGGCACAAATTGATGTAGCTATATTCATGGTATAAAACATGAAGATAAATCCTATACTTGGAACAAGGTAAGTAAAGCAACCAATTTTGAGGAACTTATCTGAAAAATTCAACAATGAGTTTATGATATTTTGTAGAAATTTTCCAACTCCATGTACTAGTAGATACACAATCCATTCAGTTCCACATAAGTTTAAGGTTGGTGACAAGTTATGGTTGGACTTGCATAAAGGGAAATTGACAAACTCCCATCAGAAGTTCATATCACTTTGACACGAGCCTTACACCATCACTAAGGCTATGGGTGATAATTATTTTGAGGATAACCATAGGATGATTTATATTACTTCAAAGGTATATGTTAGGATGATTTATGCTTGATGGGGTGCATGTCTAGAAATAGGTCCTTAAAAAATAAAAATAAAAATATGATGGCACCATTATTGACATTGTGATATTCTACTTGAATGACATTAGATAAATAAACAAGAGATTTTAAAAATTAACATTTTTGAAGTTTATTTTATATCAAAGTATGTGGATCATTGTGAGTAAATTTTTTAAATATTACACCACTCTAATATTATTTCTCTTATGACTAAATTTTTTAGATATTATCACTCTACTATTATTTCTCTTACATGCTCTAGGTTCGAGAGCATATGTGTATGAGAATACCATTGCAGGGCGACCATATCTCTGCCTTACTTGTTTTACAGTCCTCTCTACCTCGGAATTCCATAACCCAAAACGTTTTTCTGTACATTTGGGGAATGAAATTTCCTCCGCCAATGTGGGGGCGTGGAGGGGGTGGGGCGTGGCGCGGTGCGGGGGGTTGAACCCATGACTCTTGCAATCGATCTCAATCTCAAATCATACCCAGATGCAAGCACATAGGAATACAAGGACGCCCACATCGACAATAGTGCGAGATCAGATTTGAACCCGACCATCGTGGCTGTTGTGACAGTGTTGTTGCAAGATTTAGGGTGAAAATGTGAACCGATATGGATTCAATAAAACTCCATTGCATGTTTACAAGGCGTTCAAGGATGGAATAAGAGCTATGCATTCAATATGCATATTTATTTGTACTTTTATACATGCTTTTTGGGTGGTTATATATATATATATATAATTTGGATTTGATGGCCTCCTATTATCTATTATTGGTGTTGTTGGTATCTATGGATGATGTTACAAATTTTTTATCTATTTTAAGGGTTGTAGAAGCATTAGGGCACACTGAGTGAAGTTTTATATTTGAGGGGTTGCACCACAAAGATCAAAACTCTTTTCACTTATGTGCCAGATCTTGTACCCCTTGGATAAATGCTCCTTAATCATGGTATTTACTCCCAAAAGCCACATTCAATTGAAAAATATATTTTCTCACATCCCCTGCAATCCTATATTTTGCATAATTGTTCGATCAGGTTCAAACCCACTAGGGAAAGAACAAACAAAAATGGAATTGAGGGGAAACATTGCATCCCTTAAATCTGATAATTGATTTATAACCTATTAAATCATGTGACTTAAACTGCATGTACAAATTTAAGTGATAACATGAGAGAAAATATTGAGCTTTATTGACTATATGGTTGGAGGTGAGGAATAGAATGTTGAAACAATGGGTCTCTATGCACTTGGAGCATGCGATATAAGATACGTAGATGTGGTATTTACTTTTACTATGGAAGGAAGAAGAAGAAAAGGGTTTTAACCTTTTAAAGTATCTAATTTAATGGCTTGTTCTCGCTAGAATGTTGTGTGCAATGGGGCCTCAAACAAACAAAGGACCACTCAAACAACTTCAATATTTGGGTTGATTTCTGAAAGTTTTGATGTTTCCCACATGTTTATATAGTTGGGAGAGTTGAATCCACACCATGTTGCACAAGTTCTAAAATCATATACAGATCCAAAACAAACACTGAATTTCTTCGCATGGGTAGCTCATAAACCAAAATTTCTGCACCACACAGAGGCGTACAATTCTATACTAGACATTCTAGGGTCAACCCACATGTTCTATTCAATGACATAAATTTTGGATCCAATAGAGAAAAAACATTATAAGCCTAATTCCCCGACTTTTATAACATTTTTTTTCAGCCTTTGGGTTCAAAGGAGTTATCTAGCAAGATCCTCTAGCCCTGGAAGAGATGAAAGGATTTGGGTTTGTGCTAAATAACATGGCATACAATGGTATTATAACTCTATTGTTAAAATATGGATTTCAGAGAGAAGTCATGGATGTATACAAGAAGAATATGATATTAGAATACTTTTAACCAACATGAAATGCAATTATGAACTTATGAGTTCCTGGGGGGAAAGGGAGAAACAATATAGGTATCAGAACTTTTTATAGAAATGAAAAGGTTGGGCTTGAAGACCAATGTTTACACCTTCACAATATACATCAAATTTATAGGGAGAGATAGGAGAGTGGATGAATAATGTGGGAGATTGAGACAAATGAAGATATAGGGTTCTGAATTGGATGTCATGGCCTTAACTGCATTGATGGATGCTCTTTGCAATGCTGGTAGATTGAATGAGGCAAGGGAATTTCTAAGTGAAATGAGGGGAAGAAAATGCAGGCCTGATTCTATCACATACAATAATCTAATCCACAAGTATGGTGATTTTAGAGACATCAATTTTGTCAAGGATATTTGGAAGGAGATGGAGGATAATGGGTGTGTGTCAAATGCGATTACCTTCACTACTCTTATCAATGCCCTCTACATAGCAGGAAAAGCCGATGAGGCCTTTGGAGCGTTGGATAAGATGGTGAAGAAGGGAAAATCTCCCAATTCGATTACTTACAATTCTTTGATTATGGGGCTTCTCAAGACTAATGAATTATAATAAGCACTCAAATTTTTGCAGGTAATGCATACCAATGAATCCAAACCCACTTCTTTTACCTATAGTTTCTTCATGTATTACTATGTTAAGGTGGGAAAGTTCAATGAATCATATCAAGTATTTTGAAAAATGAATTGGAATGGAATTTCTCTTGATGTTGTTTCCTTCAATATTTGTATCGATTATCTTGGAAGAGAAGGAAAAATTAGAGAAGCGAAGGACATTTTGAAGACACGAGACAAGTAGGCCTTTCTCCTTGTGTGATTACATATAACATGATGATAAAATGATATTGCAAAGAATGGAAGGTTGATAATTCCATTGAGATTCTCTTTCAGATGATGAAAAAAGAGTGTGATACATATGAAATGGAATTTAACAATTTGTTGAGTACATTTTACAAAGTAGGTAGAGAAGATGAGGCATGGAAATTGTTCAACAAAATGTAGCACATTCATATATCTCCTACCACTATGACATACAATACTTTAATAAATGGGCTTGGTAAAGATGGTAAGATCAAGGAAATGATAGAGTTACTTAAATAAACGTGGGTAAGAAGATTCCCTCCAAATGTTAGTAAATGCAATTCAATCCTAGATGGCCTCTGCAAGACTGGTGAACTAGATTTGGCTTGCAGGATGATGCAAATAATGGAAGAAACTGGGTGCAAGCCTGATGATTTTACTTACAATATATTAATTAATGGTCTCGTTAAAGGAGATAGGATATATGATTCTTTCCATTTGTTTAATTGGATGAAGGACAAGATGTCTCTAGAACTTATCAGCCTATTTAGTCTCCTACCCGGGCTAGTGAAAGGTAGGCAGCTATATTTTGTCTTGGAATTGTATAGGGAGTTATATCGAGTGAGGGGATTAGTTTCTGATGATAGCACGTGTGAAACTTTAACTGATGGCATGTAAAAACCTGACAAAGCGGATGATGCAATCTTTCTTTATGAAGAGATGTTGAACAAAGGTGTCGGTTGGGATGTTTATGTGGTATGTTCTCTTATCAATTCACTATGTAAGGCAAGGAGAGTGTTTGATGCCCACAAATTGTTTAAGGAATCAATACATAGAGGTGTTACTTTTGATACTATAGCATATAATGTGCTTATTGATGGCCTATGTAAAGCTGATTGTTTCCATAATGTTTGGAATCTTTTCAAAGTGATGAAGAAATTAGGCCATACTCCTAATTTTTTCACTTATAATTCATTCTTTGATTCTCTTGGAATAGTTTCCAATATGGATGAATCCTTTAGATTGCTTGGCAAGGTGCTTGCAAGAGGATGTAAAATGGATACAATTACGTACAACACTCTAATTTCAGGCCTTGTAAAGTCCAATGGAGTAGATGCGGCCTTAATTATATATGATGACATGATGGAAAATGGATTTCCTTCCTCACCCTTTACTTACTGTCCTTTAATTTATGGGATTTTCAAGGTAGGAAGAGTGGATGAGGCAAACAATCTCTTTAGGAGATGGCCAAAGTTGGGTGCATGCCTAATTGTTCTTCTTACATTAGTCTTATGAATGCATTTAGGCAAGTAGGGAATGTACATGATGTATGCAAATTTTTTCATAGAATGTAGCAGAGGGCATAAAACCATATCTAAAATCTTACTCTGTTCTCATAGATATCCTTTGTATGAAGGGTAGGATAGATGATGCCCTTCACTTTTTTTAGGAATTGAAAACTCACTGCTTGAAGCCAGATACCACTCTCTATAATATCATCATATCGAGAAAAGAACAAATCTATATGAATTCCTTAATACTTTTTAATGAAATGAAAAAAAAATAACTTTGTTCCAAACCTATTCACCTATAACTCCTTGATAAACCACTTTGGAAATGTAGGCACGGGGAAGCAGGAAGAGGACTTATATAAAGAACTAATATCAGAGGGGCATGTACCATATGTTGTGATTCATAATACATTGATCCGTTGGTTCAACAGAGCAGGACAAGTTAACCGTGCATATGGAATCTTTAAAGATATGATTGCTCGTGGTTGTAAGCCTACTCCAGTGACATATTATTACATACCTAATTGATTAAGCATATTTAAACATCACAATATATGAATTTTGTGCATTTTAAGTCTTTCTACCAAAAAGAGGAACCACTCCTTTTATTTCCTAATCAAACATCCTAAAACTCATTATTTGCATCGCTCCCTTGCTTTCCTCAATTTTCTGTTTATAGATGTTAAAAGTTTGCAACTCTCTGCGGCTTAACTGGAAAGAGTTGTTTAAAGTTTAAACCATTTGTTTTTGATAAAATATGAACTTAGCGCAAACACTCTAGTTTATTTTTAATATTTGTAACCCATAAAGATAAGACTAATAGGATTATCACTATAGAGTCTACTATGAGATCTATTTCTTCCTCCTGTTAATATCTAATTTCTTTGCTAAAATTTTACAAGGACTTGCACTTATCACGTCTTTTACTTATCCTCTGCACTAGAAAGGTTTTTTATGTGTAGCTTGCAAGATGTTGTAGAGGTAAGTTCATTTAGGCTACTGATTTTTAGATTGACTACTTCTAAGGCATCCACATCCCACATGCTTATGATGGTGGGTCACAACATTGTTTTGGAACAATAACTGAAAAAAATCATAATTACTAAGTTCGAATTCTAATTTGATTCGATACAGAAAAAATTGATTGCCTAAAATACAATATGGAAAATCCATTTTACATATACAAAAACATATTAATTTTCCAAAATATTAGAAAATTTCCTCTATTTTCAGCTCCTTGCCCTTGGCATGATTGTTCTCCTTTGTTTATATTATAGTTTGAGACATTTTCTAGTGCTAATTGGATATAAATGTTGTTCATGTATCTAATGTTGTATAAATATATCCACACAAAAACAAAGGCACATAAAGTTGTATTTTTTTAGGAAGATCAACAGTCTCAATCTTAACCCAAATCTACATGTTATTACACACCACATCTCTGATTCTCCCAACTTAACAACAAAAGAAGGATATATTTTTATTAGATATTTTTATTTATTACAAATGACATGGTGTTTTAGCAATGTCATGAATATATCTTCATATACATTAATGAGAAGGATGACATAACTACCCTGTTGAGTGAATGGGAGTAGGAATGCTTCATCTACTTTTTGTTGTGGATGGACTATCAAGTATGCAACATATTTCATCAATATAGTGGCATTTTCTAAATAAAAGTAGAATTGTTGGATTTACATATTTGATAAGAAGGGTGTATACTAAAATTTTCATTTGAAATGGAATTCCATTGTTATTCCGAGTTGGTTGCATTGAGGATAGAGTTACTATACCTTTTGCTTAAGCATTTTTGGTGGTTGGTGTTTAACGATAATGGGTGTCATTCATCAATAGTTGACATCATTAGTTAGTTGGTCTTACCCAAAGCATTGAACAGTTAGGAGAAGTCTACAATTTATCAAACCACTACAATTAGAACTAAACATACACACCAAACCATGATGATGTCTTAGCATTGAGCATATTGAGAGATCTAGTTCAACTCGACAACCACATGCAAAGGAGTTGCACCGAAAATTGAATTCTCAAAGATAGAGTATTTGTATGGTCTTGGTTATCATTTTTAATTATTATTGTTGATTGTTTTCAAGTTATACCAAATAGTAAGCCATCTCACTAATCCTCAACAGTGTTCTAGAGTGGTTTTCCACTCATACTTATATAAAGAACAAATATCTAGTAGCCATTCTGAAGACAAAGATCTTTGCATAATGCTAATAAAAAGAATCACATTACAATTCCACAAGGATCCATGTTGGTGAAGTGAGTGGGTTATAAGTCCCTCAGTTTTAGATAAAAAAAACTTTTGCCTTTTTCCCTTCTAGTCAAGTTAACTTTGGAGTTCATTTTCACAATTTTTCCCTTCCCCATGGCTTCCTAATCTATAAAATATTGTGTCACCTTGAATGGAACATGAACATTAAACATGGGTGTGATTCGCCCATTATTCAACCAAGTCTCAACCTACAAATAAATAGACCAATAAATAAAATAATCACCTAATAAGCTAATCATAATCAATCAAAAAGTAAAACAACAAGAGGCGATGAGTCCCAGGCACCATATCTTGCAATAGTATAACTCATTCATTATGAGTGTCACATGAGTATTGATAAGTGTTAATGTATTAATAAGTGTTGATGAGTGTGGATTTTATCATGAGTATTGATTTATTTTGTTACTAGCTTGTTTATAATAGTGCATTTAATTACTACCTCTTTAATAATAGTTGTTTTGTTTAAGATGTAAACATATGTATATGTCTTTGTGTTTGTGTTTTAGCTGTATTGCTTTTAAGTTATCAAATTGTAGTGTTATAAATGGATAGTAGATACATGTGTTGATGATAATTATTGCAATTGTAATATATTCAATAGTAAAAGTTTAAAACCATTGTTATGAGGATTGTGTTCATTTAGTATCATTTGTGTTATTTTTTTCCATTAGAGAGATACCTGAAAAAAAAAATATAGGGGAAATCCAAATATTTTTTAGATTCAACAAGAAGATTCAGCACCCACGCCTAGTGCATTAGGCACCTGGTTGCATTAAGCACCCAGACTAGGGTGGAGCCCAAAGTGCTATTTTTGGGTGCATGTCTATTTTGGTTATCCCTTAATTAATATGGACATTAAACTGTAATCTATTATCAATGCAGACTTGAATGAGTTAACTAAAAGTGATAAATTCAGTTAGCTAGTGGATTTCAAGTTAGAGGTTGTTGGTGAGGCATGCAGAGTAATTATAGTTATAACAGAGTTCAAAGTGCAGTGGTGCATGAGTTGGCGCAAGTTGTAAATCAGTTTAACTCAGTTAAGTGAGTTAAAATCAGTCGTGCTAGTTGTATCTGAAGATACACTAGTGAGAGATTCAGTGAATTAAATATTAATTAATTCACAATAAGTGATCTCACATGCAACTGAGGATTTACTATTAAAACCCATATGGGTGCCCATGATACTTGCACAGTCAAGGTAGGCAAGAATTCCAGTCAAGTGAAGGCTCTTAGGAGAGATAATGGTGGAGAATACATCTCTAACGAATTCAAGAACTTCTACAATAAAGAAGGAATTCGAAGAGAACTCATAGAGCATCATAACCCACAGTAGAATGGGGTCATGAAGAGGAAGAATAGAACTATTGTGGGTGCAGCACGAGCGATGTTGCATGATCAAGGCCTACCGAAGCATCTGTGGGTGGAAGCATGCAATACAACGGCACATGTGCAAAACCATTGTCCTCATAGAGTACTTGACATGAGTACACCTTAAGAGGCTTTCACTGGTAAGAAACCTGATGTTTCACACTTTAAGATTTTTGGCTCATCTATTTATGTGCATGTGACCAAGGACGCCAGGAAGAAGCTGGAACCGACTCCTGAGGTTGGGATTTTTGTGGGGTACACTGAAACACCCCATAATTTTCGTGTGTATTTTCCAAACAACAGAATCAATGTTGTGCGACGAGATATCAAATTTGATGAGGAGAAAGCCCCATGGTTTTCCCTTGAGAGGGAGCTGGACTTGCAAGCAGAGGAGGAACTGCTGGTTTCGAAGGATGAGTCTCAATATGTGGATCAGCCACTTGAGGAGATTCATGGAGTGGAGGAAAACACTCATGCAGAACCATCCATCAGAAATAGTAGAAGGCGCACCACAGAAGTTGATAGATTGTGACTTGATGTTGCATAGAATGTAGGAGCCCCTATTTCACAGCGCAAATAGAGACAGTCTCCTGACTGATTGGATACATGGCTCTTATGAGAAAATGTATTGTGACTGAACCATATTACTTTCAGGAAGCAGTGAAACAAACAACTTGGGTTGATGCAATGGTGGAGGATTATGAATCCATTTTTAAGAACACTGCATGGGAGACAGTCCTAAGACCGATCGACAAATCAGTGGTTGGATCGAGATGGATCTACAAGTTAAAGCAAGTTGTTGATGGGAGTGTGAAGAAATACAAGGCCAAATTTGTGGCCCGGGGATTCTCACAGATCGAGGGGATAGATTATGATGAGACTTTTGCACCTGTTGCAAGGTACTCTTCCATAAGATCCATCCTTCCACTCTCAGCATAGATGGGTTGGCACATTCATCAGATGGATGTGAAAACTGTGTTTCTCAATGGGATCATTGAGGAATAGGTGTACATAGAGCATCCTGAAGGTTTCGAGATATTCAACAGTGAGTCGCATGTGTGCCAACTCAAAAGAGCATTGTATGGGCTGAAGCAAGCACCCATGGATACTCCTCTTCCAGAAAACCTATTATGTTGATGATCTAATTTTGAATGGTGATGAGAAGTTGATACACTCATGCAAGGAGGATCTTGCAAGGGAGTTCGAAATGAAGGACATGGGACTCCTTCATTAATTCCTTGGATTGGAAATATGGCAACAAGATGGTGAAATTTGTGTGTCTCAAGGCAAGTATGCAAAGGAGATACTGGGTAAGTTTAACATGGAGAGCTGCAAACCCATGGATACTCCTCTTCTAGGAAATTAGAGGAAAGAGGATGCTACTTATGGAGAGGTAGTGGATGCTACTGTTTACTGACAGTTAGAGGGTTCGCTAATGTATTTGGTGAACATGATACCGGACATTTGCTACGCAGTTAACTCGCTGAGTCAAGCTATGGTTAAGCCTAACATGCTTGTTTGGAAGGTGGGGAAGCATGTCCTAAGATACCTGAGGGGCACATCATAGTATGGTCTATGGTACATACATACAGATGGAGCGAAGATGCATGGCTTCACAGATGCATATTGTGCTGGCAGTCCATCAGACAGAAAGAACACATCAGGGGGATCTTTAGCATTGGATCGACAACAGTTTCTTGGTACAACAGGAAACAACGATCCATGGCACTCAGTTCAACGGAAGTGGAATACATGGTAGCAAGTCAAGCTGCATGTGAGGTTATTTGGATGGGAAATATCTTGGTTGGTTTGTTTGGTTCTCAGATGGATCCAACAGTGATTCATTGTGATAATCAAAGTTGCATTAAACTCTCGATTAATCATGTGTTTCATGATAGGTCCAAGCATATAGATATCTGGTACCATCATCTCAAAAATTGGATCATGTTGCTTCAGTACATTCCCACGGAAGATCAGGATGCATATATTTTGACGAAGGCGCTTACCAGGAGAAAATTCGAATACCATAGAGACAGGATCGGGGTGAAGGATAATCCCTTTCTTGTTGAGAGGGTGTGTTGAGATCCAGCAAGAAGATTTAGCACGCACTCCTAGTGCATTAAGCACCTAGTTTCATTAAGCACCCAGGCTAGGGTGGGGCCCATAGTGCTATTTTTGGGTGCATGTATATTTTGGTTATCCCTTAATTAAGATGGAAATTAAACTATAATCTGTTTTCAATGTGGACTTGAATGAGTTAAAGGAAAGTGATAAATTCAGTTAGCTAGTGGATTTCGAGTTAGAGGTTTTTGGTGAGGCATGCAGAGTAATTCTAGTTATAACATAGTTCGAAGTGCAGTGGTGCATGAGTTAGTGCAAGTTGTAAATCAGTTAAACTCAGTTAAGTGAGTTAAACTCAGTTGTGCTAGTTGGAACTGAAGATACACTAGTGAGAGATTCAGTGAATAAAATATTAATTAATTCAGAATCAGTGATCTCACATGCAATTGAGGATTTGCCATTATTAGCTGCATGCATGTCAGATCCAGTGGAGACCCAGTTGAGTTCGAGGTGAAAGGGAAGTTGACTATCAGTTGTAGGATTATTGGCTTGCACACTTGCAACCAAACACCCATTGGAGTGCCCAAGATACTTGCGCAGTCAAGGCAGGCAAGAATTCCTATATTTTCGGGATCTTTACCATCAGGGATTGCACAAGCAAGGTAGGTTGTCTAGAGGCTAAGAATTGGCTATGTGTTGGTTAGTTTTTCATATCACATTGTGAGACAATTAGCTGAGTACTGGAGGGCTCTTATGAGAAGATTTTTGTATGTAATTGTTTCATGATCCATGCTTAATATACAATAGAAGACATTGGGGTTTTTAGCTATAAGCTTTCCCCGAGAAATTATATGTGTTGTGTGTGATTGATCTTTCTTCATGTTCATGTGATTAGAAATTGTGTTTTTAATTCCGCAAAATATTTTTAGAAGCGATTCAGTATTTAAATTTAGTACATTGTTAGATCGGGTGAATCCAAGATATACATGCATGTTGTATAATTTCTACAAATATGAACATCATTATTTTCTAAATTGTCAATTAATTTTTTCTAGTATTCTCTTGAAACAAGAAAAGTTATTCAATTTAAAGTGTGATAACAAGATTCATCGTTTTTAAAAAGAGAATCCATACAGGTGAATTAGATTTCAGAAGAGACGAATAAATTGTTGAGAGTTTTTAGTAACCCAACGTTTCGGACTTCTTAACTGATTCCATCTTAAGGGGTAAATGCCAAATATTCTTTGAGAATATTTGTGAGGATTAGGGCAAGGAAATCATTATATAAATAGTAAATAGTGAGGTGTTTTTCCCTAGATAATTGCAATTTATAAAATAGGGTAGCGATGTCCATCAAGTCCCTTCCATGGTAGGATTGAATGTTTTTAGAAAGAGAATCCATACAGGTGAATTAGATTTTAGAAGAGAGGAATAACATGTTCAAAGTTTTTAGTAACCCAACGTTTCAGACTTCATAAGTGAGTCCATCTTCAGGGGTAAACACCAAATATTCTTTGAGAAGATTTGTAAGGATTAGGGCAAGGAAATCGTTATATAAATAGTAAATAGTGAGGTGTTTTTGCCTGGATAATCACAATTTCTCAAAGAGGGTAGCGTTGTCCATCAAGTCCCTTCCATGGTAGGACTGAATGTTTTAAAAAAAAGATCCATACAGGTGAATTAGATTTCAAAAGAGAGGAATAACCTGTTCAGAGTTTTTAGTAACCCAATGTTTCAAACTTCTTAAGTGAGTCTATCTTCAGGGGTAAATGCCAAATATTCTTTGACAAGGTTTGTGAGGATTAGGGCAATGAAATAATTATATAAATAGTAAATAGTGAGGTTGTTTTCCCTAGATAATCGCAATTTCTCAAAGAGGGTAGAGTTTTCCATCAAGTCCCTTCCATGGTAGGACTGAATGTTTTTAAAAAGAGAATCCTTAGAAGTGAATTATATTTCAAAAGAGAGGAATAACCTTTTCAGATTTTTTAGTAACCCAACATTTCAGACTTCTTAAGTGAGTCCATATTCAGGGGTAAACGCCAAATATTCTTTGAGAAGATTTGTGAATATTAGGGCAAGGAAATAATTATATAAATAATAAATAGTGAGGTGTTTTTCCCTAGATAATCGCAATTTATCAAAGAGGGTACCGCTCTCCAACAAATCCCTTCCATGGTAGGACTGAATATTTTTAAAAAGAGAATCCATACAGGTGAATTAAATTTCATAAGAGAGGAATAACATGTTCAGATTTTGTAGTAACCCAACGTTTCAGACTTCTTAAGTGAGTCCATCTTCATCATGCTTTCATTGAATAAGTATATTGTTTTTGAAATTTTATTTTGCACTTGTAGAATGTGGTATCGGCCCTATTTCATGTGAAAGGGTTTTTATTCTTGGTTATGACAATGCCAGTAAGATGTAGGCCTTTTGCACCCTGTGATCATTTTTTCAAGATGCATGTCTTGTGTGGACAGAAATAAGCATTCAATTATCACCTCCTAAACTAAATCACTATGTATTTTATTAGGTGCCAACAATTTATGTCAGGTTATTGTAAGGTTATGATGTTATTGATTCTAACTCTGAAAAGGTTGTTGCATCAGTTGCACATCAATTGCGACTTATGGTAAAGAAGCTCTCTTTCATGTCTAAACTACGTTGTCCTTTATTTTACACCGATATATTAAAACATATAAATCATCCATTTTCTAGTTGAAGTACTTGTGGGAGGACATAGTTATAATTAAAACAAAGAAATATTTAAACCTTGCAATTTTTCTTTCCAATTTATCAAACACTAGCTCTTTTAATCCATCATTAGACAAGACGACACTCATTAACACAATGTGTTATTATTGTTGAATTTCATTTAATGTAATATCAAATTTTATTCACTATGCAATAGTTAGAAAATGGTGTGCCATTTGAATGTTTGGTGTCACTTCTTAACAATATTTATCAATTAGTTGTTGGTGAGGTCAAATTTCAACCACCTAAGGATTATGAACTTCCAAGAGAACTTAGAATAAATTTAGGTTTAATGGTTAGACCACATTTGTTAACATATATTTCCACACTGGTCCAACAATGCATCACAAGAGAACCATTTTGGGTATAAACACAGGAATTCCTTGCATTTCATGTCATCTAGATATTGTATACTTAATATTTCCTACTTAGAGGAGAGCTCTTGGAGAGCTTCCTTCTTGAATAATATAAGTTTTCATTCTTGAATCTTTCTCAAAATTTTGAACACTATAAGTGACATTATGCATTAATTACCATTATCATTTGTATTCACCTTTGGAATTCATTCTCCACTACTTTTTATTGCCCATTATGATGAATCTATATTACACAATATGCACAAGGTTGACCTTTCCTAGAGATGTTTAAATTAGCACCATATCTGCATGAGTCTTGGTTCATCTAAAGGCTATCGAAAGATGTTTGAAATGGTATAATGCCTTTATGACTAAAGGCATAAGAGAATTTTAGAGCACCCACATGGTGTGAGAATAAAGCTATCAATTGATAATTACCATTAATATTTTTTTTTCCCTAAGAAAAACCTCATGGGAAAACCCAAGGTATGCTTTCCAAAATAATGGATAGCATCCCTAGTAAAATTGTTGGTGTAAACTAGTGAAACTCACCAAGAGGGATTTGCATTGGACACTTGCTGGCATGGAACTTGCTAAATTCTAAACAACATTGGTATCGAACGATTGATCTAACCCCTTGGGATAATTTCCATGGTACTCGATGAAAAGCTAGAACATATCCTTAAAATGATTATCTTCATGATGTTATGGACCAAATTTCCTTTCTCCTTACAAAATCGACTTCATAAATGTACTAAAGAGGGAGCATTAGTAGATGTACATACTCAAGATCTAAGGATGATTGGTGAATTATATTTTCCATTTGGGTATCCTAAGTGAGTTGCTAGGATATGAGCATCAACAAACCTCCATGCATCTAAAATACACAGTCAAATCCATTTGACATCCATTTCACCAACAAATTTTTCATGATCAACTAGTTTTCCATGCCTCTCATCCCACATCAAAAAAAATGTCTCATTCTTTGAATGAATTCATCTAAGACTTATTGTTGAATTGCTTCTTGATTTTTCCTTGAATATATGTGGGTTTTTTAAAAAGCCTTCCTCCTTTGCTCATCCAATTCAACCAATTGTTTTGTCCTTGATTTCTATGCCTCCTGATATGAAGTGAAATGTTGCAGCAATTTGTACAGAGGAATCTTCAAATTGATGGGCAGGTTCATCTTCATTTCATAGACTAGCTCAAAAGGATTTTTACTTAGAGTTCTTTTCCCAGTGGTGCAATATTCCCAAAGGGAAAACTTAAGTTTGTTGTCCCAAAATTCCTTATTGTCTCTGAGGGTTTTCTTTACAATCTTAATAAGGTTCTTGCTGCTACATTTGGCTAAGCTATTCCCTTGGGGATAATAATTTTCTGAGTGGGATAATTTTCCATAATTCAAACCAATCCTCACCAATTTAATGGATATGAATGCTTTGGAATTGTATGTAATGATTTTAGTAGAAACTCCAAGTCTTGTGATGATATTTTCTTCCATGAAGTGATATGAAATGAGTGTATTAGTTCTGGTGTGCTAAGTGTCCTTTCAGTAATATAAACATGTAAAATTTGTCTCCATAAGTTTGCTTAAGGAATGAGTGTTTTAACCATGAAACATAGATGAATTAGTGAACTTTAAGCATGAAAATAAGCCTTAAAAACACTAAAAAATAGTATATAACAGAGAAATACAATCACACATAAGTTTTACACAGTAGGCATGATGAAGCAGTTCACCCCTCCTGGGCTACATCTGCTTGTCCAACTCCCAATGGCATGTCCATTTTTGTCATTATGCTCAAAATTGTAAATTACATGTGTTTATAGGCCTCTAATGGTTGTTTTATTTGCACCAATGGCTCCATAATGCTAAAATTAGTCTAGGTAGACTCTTGTTTCACCAAAATTGCTCGAAAATTGACCTCCCAATGCATTTTTCCCAATGACAGCTAGAAAAGCTCCACTAAAAGTGGAGACATGCACTTAACTGGAGTTAAATTGAATGAAAACCCTAAATTTAGGGTCGGCACTATAATATTCGCTGGATAAACCGTTAAGTTTAAATTCAAGTGGGTGGGGTGGTCACATGTCGACCCCCTGTCGCCTACGTTGTTACCGTTGGAATAAACCTGCATGGTGGCTTGGAACCTGGAGCTACGGTTCCGCAAACTGTCGCACTAAATTTCATAACTCCCGCCATGTGAATGGTGCAAACTTTCCACTGGAGTAACCGCCCCTTCAAGCTTCACTTGCAACCCTTAACATAAACGTGGCATGTGATGGAGTTTATCCCGCCAAATTTTATGTAATACAATCGTCGGTTAAGTTAAATGTTGTGGGTTTTGGATATGCCATGTGATCACTGCTTCGGGGCCACCAGCGGGTTGGGACCATTGGCGGTCCCTCCCCCCATACGTAAAACTTTCAAACCATAAAATGATGCGGAGTTCATATATTGTTAAGTCATATGCAGTAGGCTGACCGGTCAGAGGTCTTTGCAGCGGGAAGGAGGTCGCGAGGTCCACCCCCGCCGAATCCACAATAATTTTACCACTGTATCATGAGGACACGTGGCAGCCTTCAGGCTTGCCACGTGTCGCTCATCCAAAGGTTAAAACAAAACCCATCAAACAGTCAATACAAACCTCCGTACCACCAAAAATCAACAGTCCACATCATGCCACGTGGTGCGATCTAGTTGGTTGGAGAAAAGGGAATATTCCCTAGAATATGCCCACTGACTGTACCTGCATGCTGACTGGGCATCCAATCACAAAATTTTTGATGTTTGGGAAAATGGATAAAATGCGATATCTTCCTCATACAACATCGGTTTTTTAAACCATTCACGATGCTAGAATTGCAACGACGAGACCTTTTCGGTCGCTCAGGTTCGGACCTCTTTCGAGCACTTTCAATTTTGAGCATAACACATGATCTTATGATCACACCTCCCCATTGGGAAGCTTTTGGACCCCAAAATACTTTCAGAAGATGAGGGTACAACTCCCTCACCTTTTCCTCTTCCATCCATCTTGCCCTACTTGGTTTGCTACCCTTGAGCCCAATCTGAAGATAATTGAAACTTCCCCTCTTAGAAGTGCGTGTCCTCCTATCAAGGATGGAATCCTCCTTGAGCTCGTCCAGAAATTTTGGCGAGAAATATTCTATTGATGGAAGATAAATATCACTCCCTTGATCATCAATCAAAGGAGGCTCATACAAACGTAAATTCTCCACATTGAATATGGAATAAATTTGCATATATGAAGGCAAGTCAAGTTGAAATGCATTATTACCAACTTGTTTAATGATCTTGAATGGACCATAATGAATAGGATTGAGCTTTTTATCTTCTCCTTGCATCCTTTCTTTACTTATGTGCAACCATACTTCATCTCCTTCTTGAAACTTATGATCAAATCTATGTTTGTCATGCCTCTCCTTGTATTTGTGTGGACTCTTCTCAAGCTATTCTTGAAATTGTTGATGAATAATCTGAATTTTCTCAATAGACTTTCGAGCCTTGTCAATATCACTATGCTCATCAATTGCAACATCCTTCTCAATGATGAAGTCTAATGGAGATTTCGGAAAATACCCAAAGCAGGCTTCAAAAGGTGAAGTATTTGTAGAAAGGTGCTTGGCCCGATTGTAAGCATGATGAATGTAATGCAGTTGTTCATCCCACAAATTAGGATGTTTGTAGCAATATCCTCTCAATATATGCACAGCGGTTCTGTTCACCACCTTGGTTTGGCCATCAGTTTGTGGATGAAAAACAGTACTCTTTTTCAACTTTGTGTCCATCATCTTCCAAAGATTGGACCAAAAATTCCCAACGAACCTGGAATCCCTGTCACTAACAATAGAAGTTGGAAAACCAAAATGAACCCATACATGTTGAAAATAAAGTTCAGCAGTAATGGTTTTCTTACATGGCATAAGTATACACATTTTACTAAATCTATCCACAACTACATAAAGATAATCATAATTTTTTCTTGACATAGGTAGACCTCCAACAAAGTCCATAGAGACACTCTCCCATGGCCTTGATGGTACTGGTAGTGGTGTGTACAACCCAAGCTTCCTATTGCTAGGCTTGCTTGTTGCACACATAGAACATCCTCTTATAAAACGTGACACACTATCTATCATGTGAGGCCAATAGCAATACCTCTATAGATGCATCGTTGTTTTTCTTACCCCAAAGTGTCTAGCAATAAGAGATGAATGAGCCTCTCTCATGACACTATGTCTCTCTCCTTGTGGTATACACAGCTTGCCCAAATGAAACAACAAATTTTTATGCATGTGATAATCATTTTCCTCAACTTGATTCCCTTCACTCAAACTAGCATACACATCTTTAAAATCAGCATTAGATGCATACTGTTCTATGTAACTCTCATGTACAATAGAATCATTTTTAAGCAAAGTAGAAGCACTTATAATTGGTCTTGAAAGCATATCAGAAACTTTATTGAAAATACCTTTCTTGTACCTTATAACCAAGTGAAACTGTTGAAGAAATCTCATCCACCTGAAATGTCGTGATTGCTGCAATTTTGTTTGCGACTGCAAGTACTGTAATGGTTGAAGATCGGTATGTATAATCGTCTCTTTACCCATCAAGTAGTGTTTCCACTTCTTGACGCTTTGTACCAACACATACAAATCTTTGTCATATGTTGGATAATTAATTACAACACCATTGAATATTTCAGAATGAAAAGCGATATGATTACCATGCTGCAAAAATACTGCACCCATGGCATAATCACTAGCATCGGTTTGTATCTCGAATGGTTGTCTCAAGTCTGGTAATGCAAGGACCAGAGTTGAACTAATCTTGTCTTTTAAAGCTTCAAAAGCTTGCTATTTTTTGCCTCCCCATTGGAATCCTTTCTTCACACTTGTCACTGCATGCATAGGAGCTGCTATCGCAGAAAAGTTAGCAATAAAATTTCTCCAATACTGAGTTGTGCCTAAAAAAATTCTTACCTCGGTTACTAATTTTGGAGTGGACCAATTCAAAATGTCTTCCACTTTAGAAGGATCAGTTCTCAATGCGCCTCCTCCTACAATATTTCCCAAATAAACTAGAGAAGTCTTTCCAAATTCGTACTTAGACATTTTAAGAAATAATTGCTCTTTCTTCAAAACATCAAGCACCTTTTTCACATGCAAGACATGTTCTTCTCTTGTTTTGCTGAAAATGAGTATATCATCTAAATACACAATCAAAAATTCATCAAGAAATGGATGCAAAACATTATCCATAACACGCATGAAAGTCGGCGGTGCATTACACAAACCAAACGGCATAACCAACCACTCAAAGAGTCCTTGTTTGGTTTTAAATGTAGTCTTCCATATGTCACTTTCTACAATTCTTACTTAATGATATCCACTTCGTAAATCTAACTTAGTGAAAAACTTTGCTTCTTTCGGCTGATCTAGAAAATCATCTATCCTTGGGAGTGGGTATCGATTCTTTACAGTTGTCTTGTTCAAAGCTCTGAAGTCGACACACATGCGCCAAGTCCCATATTTCATCGGAATTGGGACTATGGGTGAATCGCATCGCGAAGTGCTTGCCCTTTTGAGTCCCTTGTCCAAAAATTCTTTGATTTTCCTCTTTATTTCAACATTCTCCATTATCGACATGCGATACATGCTGATGTTTGGAAGAGGACAATCTTGTTGAAACTGAATCTCATGTTGAATCTCCCTTTTAGGAGGCAATCCTGTTGGCTCCTGAAACATATCATGATGTGCATCAACTACATCATATAAATCTGATTTCAACTTAGGATCACAATCTTCAAATGACTCATGATTAACATCAACTTTAGGCTTAATCATTAGAAGAACAAAATTCTTACTTGAATTCACCAGCCTTTTTACCTGTCCAGCATTTACCATTGCAATATTTATATTCTTGCGATGTGCTCTAACAATGTAATCCTTCCCATCTTTGAATAAATGGTATTTTTTCTCATGGAAATGGAAGATAGCTTTCCTATGATACAAGGACTTCCCAACACAACACCTATAATATCAAGCGGAACCACATCTAATTCAACTGTGTCAAAAAAAAGGGGCAGTTATTGCAAAGTGTAATATGCACTTCTTTGAAACCTGTAAATTTGCATTCTTACAAATCCACCCAAGTGGATATGGTTTTGGATTTGGAATGGTCTCAAGATTAAGTTTCTTGACCAAGTCTTCATAAATTAAGTTCGCGTGTG
This sequence comes from Pinus albicaulis, assembly GCA_034641835.2. Taxonomy (NCBI): domain Eukaryota; kingdom Viridiplantae; phylum Streptophyta; class Pinopsida; order Pinales; family Pinaceae; genus Pinus; species Pinus albicaulis. Next base: position 248,342,659 of record CM076579.1, read on the forward strand.
ACCCACTGTCAAACAATGTATCAATCTTGGTATGTTTGGATATGACCCTCACATAAAACAGTTCAATTCTCTCTTCTTGATTTGGAACTTCTATGTGACAGTTTGAAGTACTAGTACTGGGTTTAGTTTCAATTTCTTTTCCCTTCATGTTCTTCAATCCCATGGTTGTAATTTTAGTTTCATCACCGGAATCCTCTCCTAAGTCATGTTGATTTGTAGCTGCAGTTTTCTGCTTCCCTTTGTTATTGTTAAACTTGGGTCTCTTTTCAGGATGTAATTTCCAACAATTTTTCTCTTCATGGCCTTCTCTTGAGAAATTTTTACAAACCACTTTCTCTCCCTCTTTCTTGACAGATGCATTCTTTTTGCCTTTTCCTTTTGAGGTCTTCTCTTTGTTTTTCTCCTTAAAATTTTTGTTTCTACCCTCTTCAAAACTATTTTTCCCTCTAGCTTCTAGATGTGTGGTTTGAACACATACCTCATCTAGACTTGTAGGATTAAACATGAGGATAGTATGTCTAAGGTAGCTATGTAAGCCCCATATGTACTTGAGCAAAGTATCTTGAATTTGCAAATCTACCCCTAATAAGAGAGCTCTTCTCCTAAATTCATGGGTGTAGTCTTGTACATTTTGTTCTTTCAATTGTCTAAAATTTTTCCAGTTCATTATGGCTTTCTGCATGTGAGCTAAAGGCTAAAATTTTTGTTTTATTGCAATAATGAAATCAGTGCATGATAGAATAATCTTACCATGCTTTTTGATCTCCTCTTTTGTCTTGCCTTCCCACCAAACAAGAGCTGCACCTTCCATCCTCCATGAAGCTAGTTGGATTTTGGTGTCATGATCATGAAGGTTTTGAATTCTCAAATAAACCTCCAATTGCCTAATCCAATTATCAAGATTTTCTGCATTGACTTCACCATTAAACATTGGCAATTCAAACTTAACATCAAGTTTTAGAAAAGGACTTTTACCAGTGTTCTTTGACTTGTGTGACTGGTCTACTAAATATGAAGTAGAGGATGATGATGATGAAGGTGAGGATGGTGACTTTCCACTGTCTCCATTTCCTCCATTTCCCTTCTTTGATTTATCTTCATCATTGTGACCTCCTAATGATCCCTGACCTTCCTTGTGAAGTTTGGATCCTTCTCCTTCTAGTCTTTCATTCCTTTCTTGATAAAGGACTCTCACCATTGCAGTCATGTCAAGGAATTCTTTCCTGAACACTCTTTCTTCTTCTTTGGGATCCACCTCTCCATGGGTTTCTTCTTCTCCTAGAGGCCTGATTATTGCTTCTTATGCTTCTCTTGGAGGTGAACTAGGTGGTGGATAATGTGGCAATATTGCCCTCCTTTGCTATGTCTCACTTTGAGAACCTCTTGTTTCCACCAATTTGCCTTCTCCTCTCGTAAGCTTGAGCCTAGTAAGCATGAAAACCCTTGAAAAAAGTTAACAAATATTTTCACATAAAAACACCAAAGATTAAACCTCTCTCTTATGCCAAATTGATCTGAAAGGAGTGTATTAGTTCTGTAGTGCTAAGTGTCCTTTTAGTAATATAAACATGTACAATTTGTCTCCATAAGTTTGCTTAAGGAATGAGTGTTTTAACCATGAAACATAGATGAATTAGTGAAATTTAAGAATAAAGATAAGCCTTAAAAACACTGGAAAATAGTGTATAATAGAGAAATACAATCACACATAATTTTTACACAGTAGGCATGATGAAGCAGTTCACCCCTCCTGGGCTACATTGTTGGTCCAGCTCCCAATGGCATGTCCCTCTTTGTTATTATGATCAAAATTGTAAATTACATGTGTTTACAGGCCTCTAATTGTTGTTTTCTCTGCACCAATGGCTCAAGAATGCTCAAATTAGTCTAGGTAGACTCTTGTTTCACCAAAATTGCTTGAAAATTGACCTCCCAATGCATTTTTCCCAATGAAAGCTAGAAAAGCTCCACTAAAAGTGGAGACAGGAACTTAACTTGAGTTAAATTGAATGAAAACCCTAAATTTAGGGTCAGTGCTATAATCTCCACCAGATAAACCGTTAATTTTAAAGTCAAGTGGGCGGGGTGGTCACATGTCGACCCCCCACTGTCTGCGTTGTTACCATTGGAATAAACCCGCATGGTGGCTTGGAACCCAAAGTTACGGTTCCAAAAACCATCGGAATAAATTTCATAACTCCCGCCATGTGAACGGTGCAAACTTTCAGCTGGAGTAACTGCCCCTTCAATTGTCACTTGCAACCCTTAACGTAACCGTGGCATGTGATGGAGTTTATCCCGCCAAATTTTATGTAATACAATCGTCGATTAAGTTAAATGTTGGGGGTTTTGGATATGCAATGTGATCACAGCTTCGGGGTCGCTAGCAAGTTGGGACCGCTAGTGGTCCCTCCCCCATATGGAAAACTTTCAAACCATAAAATGATGCGGAGTTCATATATTGTTAAGTCATATGCAGTAGGCAGAACAATCAGAGGTCTTTGCGGTGGGCAAGAGGTCGCGGGGTCGACCCCCATCGACTCCACAATAATTTTACCACAGTATCATGAGAACATGTGGCGGCCTCCGACCTTTCCATGTGTCGTTCATCTGACGGTTCAAACAAAAGCCATCAAACGGTCAATACAAACCTCTGTACCACCAAAAATCAACGGTCCACATCATGCCACGTGGCGCAATCTGGTTGGTTGGAGAAAAGGGAATATTCCTTAGAATATGCCTGCTAATTGTATCTGCATGCTGACTGGGCATCCAGTCACAAATTTTTGCTGTTTGGGAAAAAAAACAGAACGCGATATCTTCCTCATACAACATCAGTTTTTCAAACCGTTCATGGCATCGGAATTGCAATGACGAGACCTTTCCAGTCGCTCAGGTTCGGACCTGTTTCGAGCACTTTCAATTTTGAGAATAACACATGATCTCCTGATCATGAAGTCAAGTATCATTTTGTTGGTTGCATTATTTGTAGGGGATTCTTCAACCCACTCGGAGAAATAATCAGTGGCAGTAATGGTCCATTTACTCTCACTACTTTGATTCTCATGGAATTTATCAATAAATTCCAACCCCCATTGCTGGAAAGGTGCTTCAACCAGCATAGACTACAACTTAAAGGTTTCCACCTTCTGTTTCTTGTAAATTTTTTACAAGACTGACATGATCTCACAAATGTATGCATATCAGAAAATATAGTAGGTGAATAGTAACATGCTCTCAAAATTTGTGCAGAGTGACATTTTCTAAATAATGTCCACCATAGAAATCACTGTGCATTTCCATCCCTTTTTTTGTACTTCTAAAGGATACATACATCAAAGGGTTAGACCATCTATATTATTCCAACCTAATCCTATATGCATTAGGAAATATTTTGCTGCAACTAACCTCAATGATATTTCTGTCACTAGGAAAGTGACTAGGGCATGATAAATTCCACAAAAGAAAAAATCCGAAAGCATATTTAGGACTTATCAAGACTACTTTTGAAGACATTTCCTCTCCTTATTTCTTGAAAATTCTGCTTGGTTTCTTTATTCTATTTGACCTCTTGATATTTCTTCAACATGGTTGAAATTGGTTTGGTAATTTCAACAATTTTTGTATGAACCTCTTGATGAAGTTGATTTTATGGGTGGAAAGGTTGGATGTTGAATACCTTCCACCCTTGCTGGATAACTCCTCGCACCATATTTAGATGCAATATGGCCCAAGAGTTTTAATTCATTCAGACTAAAAACTAATTTCTTTGGATTAAGTGAGATCACAAATTATCTACATCTTCCATAACACATGCTTAAGATGCCAAACATGTGCATTCCTATATTTAGAGAAAATTGTTAGGTTTCTTGATAAATGACAATAATCTTGTCAATGATGTCCTGCAATGCATGATCCTTACGTCTTCCAAATATAGAACCAATGTTCAACAATATGAATGTCATCCTCAAGTGCATGAATGTTTTCCATGTTGCATTGAAAGCAGTCCTATGTTGAATTTCGTGTTCTACCAAAACCTAATTATATCCTCAAAATGAATCTAAGGTGGACATGACAGTTTCACCATCACTTTTTGCAGCAAATGGTCCGTGTTTTTCAGTTGGTAGTTGTGTTTGAGAGACAATTGTTTCAATTTTCTGAAGTCAATACACACACACAAGATTTCATCATTCTTTTTTCTGGCCCCAAATTATTACCCATGATGAATACCTTCTGGGAATAATGATCTTATCCTCTAACTTCCTCTATAGTTAAATTTATATAATTGGAGCTAGCTTTTGATTTGCAGGCCTATGTTTTTATTTGAAAGGCTTAGCTATTTCCTTCACTGGAATAGCATGTTGATGAAGTCTTCACATCACTTTGCTAGTTGAAGTACTTGTGAGAGGACATAGTTATCATTTAGAGGTAGAGAGTGCTTTCATTTTATCCTTGAAATTTCATATTTGGATACTCATTCTTGGTGTGGATTTGGAAGTGTTTGAATGCCCCTTCGATATTTTGTTGGTGTAATGGATATTATCCAAACTTTGTGCTTACAATTTTAACATTTTCTTCATGGTTACATTTCAGGATCATTGTTATTGATTGTTGTATTTTGACATTTTGAATTAATTAATAATGAGAAGCAATCCCAATTAGTTTTCTAAACCCCATAGCTAGTAGGACTCAAGAATTTAGCTCATTATTCATAATTATATCATATATACTCACTGTTTTTTACTCTATGGCATGCAAATCAGTCTTTTAAAGGCAAATTTTTATGTTGTCACAACAAATTTACATGATTCACAAGGTGAGAAATCAATCTTTGGTGTAATTGCAGATTTTAGGTTTGATAACTATAGGTCATTTATAGGTTATAAATGTCTTCAAAGTTTCGCTTATAATTGAGTATTCAATTGAACATATTGAATATAATATAAGTAACTATTTTTCCCTCCACCTATTTTTCATAACTTTCATAACCATTAGGTAGGGACTGACAACTTCGAAGTTATTTTTCTTTTTTAGTAAAATATTTTTCGAGACTTTACAAAGTTATATAATTTATTAAAAGTTGTAGAATTTATAATTTATTAAGTTTCAAGGTCCAATTTTTTAAAGTCTGATTCTTTAAAGGGTGTTAGCTTAATGGAAGAGCACCTACTTTACAAGCATGAGGTTGGTGATTTGATTCCATCGTGCCTTGATATTTATATGGAATGACTACGATAAGTTTTTGGTGAAAAAGGTTATTTTTACCATCATTAATGAGCTTATGGTGACCTTTTTCGACCCTTTCCAAAATATGAAATGGTGACGGTCAATGAACGCCATAATATATATGCATTAATAGTGACAGTCGCGAAAGGTACATCACAATAAATCATTGTTTTTCATGCGAAAGTGTGATGGTCACTATTTGTCATTATAATTATTATTTGTGATGGACCTTGAATGTCACCACAACACTTATAATTTTGTGATGCCACCTTTGGTGATAGAGGATAAATTTTGTCACCATTGCTCATATGAAATGGTGAAAGTACTATCTTTCATTATAAATCATTATTGGTGACAAACCTTGAATGTCACCACAACACCTATACTTTTGGCAACACCACCTTTGGTGACGTTTATTTTTTGGTGAAAGAGGCTCTTATGACCGTCGCTAATGAGCTTATGGTGACCATTTTCGACCCTCACCAATAACCTTTTTCATTGTAGTGGCTACTAGTCTCTGGACTGTCTACTTAGAAAACTATACTATTTTTTATTTTACATTGTGCCTCCTGCAACGATATCAATAGTTCTTCGTGCTCCTCAACATCTGATTACAATTAGTCTACAACTGTCGCTCAAGATCTAATTGCATCAAATAACACTAATCCTTCTGCTACTATATAATGTGGGCCCCTGCAGTAAGGGTAATGATCCAGAAGAATATTATACGGAAATTCCTACTGCTCTTATATGGTACCTTCCCAAAAATTTGCAACTCTAGGACTAAGGGTCTACATCGCCCCACCTCACTCTTAAAGGTATAGTTGCATGCATGGCAAAATATGATCTACTCAAACTATTGTTGCTACTGCTATGTTGTTGCTTCTGCATTGCTACTATAACTACTAAAATAATGAGTATGATATCCCAAGATCCTAAAGTACAATATTCCATGGGGTTTCTCCCTTTGAGTCTCGATCTCCCTATGAGAAATATCTCTGTTCCTCAATCTGTCAATATCAATGATCACAACTCCTTTTTGTGTCACTATACATTGGCTCATTGATCTTCCCACTGGAAATCTTCTAGCTCCATTAAGAAGTATGCACATAGAGTCTTTTGGATCTTCCCTAAACTAGGGCTCCATAACTATGCCTCCTGACAACTCATTAGTTCTTCAATGATCATTGTACATGAGGACTTTAAGGACTTCCCACTAGTCAAGATTTTGGTTGCTCCAGAATTCTACTCCTATGGCACTTGTGATTATCCTAAATCTATTCCATGCTCAGAAATTTGATCTTCCCTCCAATGCATACTCAAACCTCAATCCATTGAAAGACATTTTTCCTGCACTAAAGAGAATTTGCACCAAAAAATTTGCAAATCGAAATATCTGAAGGAGAATATCTATTGATGGGTTTCTATTGCAATTTCAACTCTGATACCATGTAGAAATTAATATAATTTTTCTACTAATGATGACTTCGAACTGAAATCAAGAGGTTACAAATTTCCTCTACTATTCTGCAGAATGGAAATCATAACTTAGAAACACATGCAATGACATGCAACCATCAAAACCACAAGAAATCAATGATTTATAGGGGAACCAAATGGGAAAAAATCACTTTGCCGCTTTTCATTAATAAAATGAAAATGACAAACTATTACAATTTCTTGCTTCAATCTTGAAGCACACCCTGCACTGTAAACATGTTCTCTTGCTGTATGTCCTGGTCTGGCCAACACTTAGCCAATTCAAGGTCCCAACTTGCTCCTATTTCCTTGTGCAATCCTTGAGAAAATTAAGTCCTAAAAGATAGGAATTTCCTCCTATTTAATTTCTCAATTCCCAAGGAATGATTCACCTGCTTAATGAAAAAGTACTATACACTGAACAATATAAAAATATAAGTACAAACATGTCTTTTCCTCCACCTCAACTAGGCAATTCAAATTCCATGTATGATTGTGTCTCTTTTTAGTTGATTGAATAATTAACTGAGAGATCAGTGAGTTAACAATAGTCTTAACTACCTAACTGACCTTCAATTTATTCAAGTAATGACTAGAGCTCCATTAACTAAGTTCAACTAACAATAAATCAACTAAATTGTTAAATCTTAGTAATCACTACATGCACAACTCTACTTCTAGACTATAACTCAAATTTACTGAGTAAATTACTAGACAAAACCATGTCACACAAGTTAACTGTAATCCAAGTCATCCTGCTCAAGTGGAAAATCAAATTACTCAAATTGACTAAGGCATAAGGGTAAAAATCCGAAGTTGGGTTACACTTTTGTGAGAATCGGGGGCGGAAATTTTTTTTTCTCAATAATTAGGCTGAACTTTTGTAAGAGTTCGGCTGAAATTTCAAAATTAGTTCGGCCGAACTAATTCTACCGTTTACATTGACGACGTACTGACGGCATGGGAAAACTGATTTTTTGCCGAAGATGGGAAAACCGACAACAAAATTTCGGCCGAACTAAAACTTTGGCCAGACTATTAGTTCGGTCAAAATTTTAAAATAGTTTGGCCGAACTCATATTTTATAAATATATCGGCCCACAAAATTTTATAGGTTTCTTGTTCACATCTATCTCGCGCATCTAATTCTTGTTCGTTTCTTGTTGCTGTTGCTCTGTTGCGCTCTGTGATTTTTTTTTGATTTGGAGTTGCGCCGCGACGACTTTCTAAGAATTTCCAGGTATGTATCTATGTATCTATGCTTATAGCATGTGAATTTCTACGAATTTCTATGTATCTATGCTTATAGCTCAATGTAATCATATACCAGGTTTCCTGTATTCTATAATTGAAACACAAACTTTAATTGTAATAATACTAATAGAACATCAGCTCTAGTGAGATCAGTATGCAGAATGACCAATTCAATTCTATATGAGTGAGTGGTTGGACTTTGCCATGTTTAAGGAGCTAGTGTCCTAGCTATAAATTCAATTTACATTATGTGAACGTTAAATGAAACTGTAGCAGTGAAAATTAAGAGATTTTTTATATGAAACAGGAGCGCTAGCTTTGCATGCGAGAGTTACGGTTTTCGATACCCCGCATCTCCACTTAGACATTAGACATTACACGTTTTCGTCAACAAGCATGCAGTGAACGTTAAATGAAACATTAGCAGCGAAAATTAAGATCTTTTTGATATGAAACAATAGCAGTGAAAATTAAGGGCTTAGTTTGTTAAGCTTTTTGATATGAAATAGTAGCAATGAAAATTAAGGGCTTAGTTTGTTAAGCTTTTTGATATGAAACAGTAGCAGTGAAAATTAAGGGCTTAGTTTATTAAGCTTTTTGATATGATTCAGTAGCAGTGAAAATTAAGTCTGGCTTAGTTTTTTAAGCCTTTTAATATGAAATAGTAGCACTGGTGTCTGTTTGTTTAGATACCATACATTCATTCCTTAGAATCAGAATCTAATTCTCTTTCCCTTCTGGCTGGGCTAGGAGAAAAAGATCCAGCCAGGTAGGTGAGTTAGGTAGCGCCTTACCTAGAAATATATAACCTTTCAAGATGTGGAGTTTGTTATTTTTGAACATATAGTTCTAGAGGATATATTGTCAATTGTGCCTCGGTTAGGCGCTGGGAAAACATTAGAAACTATAGCATCTAAAAGATCTTCAGATTTGGAATCAGGAAAAAATCACCCTTCAGGTGCATTAACAACAGATACATCCGAACTCTGAGACATATCCAACTCAAAATGGTAATCTGACCTATGAGATATTCCAACATTTTCTGTTCCCATATTTGAATTGCATACATCTTGTCCATGAAATAACATTTCATTCCACATACCCTTGTCTGTTCTTCTTTTTTTGAAAGGTGGTCCCAGTGCTTCAAGTAATTCAACACCTGACGATACATGCACAAATGCATGCATTATCATCTTGTTCTTTAGAGGGAAAATTGTTGTAGTTATCAGAGTCACCATTACCACCAGGATTATCACTATCTGCAGGAATAGCAGAAATATTGCCGATGCCAGGCAGGAAACTTTCTGAACATTCTTTGTCAGTGTTCAACCTATGAACATTGTAAGTCTGAATTAGCCCAGGCAAATATGATAAGAACTCTTTATGCCAAGGTTGGTAATTTATTCCAGTCATGGATTGGTGATTTACTCCAAGTGTGTTAGATGTTGAAAGCACATCATCCCTAAGAGAAGACATAAAACTCTTACCTAAACCCTATAGCGGTTTTGTTTCAATATGACCAGCTGTAAGACTCCAAGATGCATCATAGGACTCTCTAGGATCACAGGCAGATGTTTTGATATTTGCAGAACATGAAAAAAGTCCTAGGTACATAGATGGGTGGGTTTGGGAATGTGGTTCACATGAAAAGTAATAGGGAATGGATTTAGTGGAAACCTTTTATAATATCAGGACTCAAACAATGTGAGAGAGAGAAAAAACCTTTTATATTCAATGTAAAACACATGCATTAACTTATAATTGTGATATTTTCCCTTCTTTCCAACTTAGTCCGTCCTTCTAGAAAAATCCCTTTTAATGAAGCAGATATATCCATAGTGATCCACTGATATTTGTTCACCAACAACTATTCCATTTTGGACTTGTATATCTCAAAACTATGCTCATTGAATTTATGTATCTATATCTTTAAACTAATCAACTATTTTATTACACCATAGGAATCGTTTCGATATATCTCCCATTTTAATGGGGCCTATCAGATTTCAAGAAAAACACATTAGCCATAAAAGTTTCCCATTGAAAAAAAAATTAATTTGATACAAAACATATGTTTTAACCTTATATAGTTAATTGTTTCAAATAGATTCTTAATAAAATGAAAAATATTCAATGTAAAACACATGCACATTAACATATAATTGTGATATTTTCCCTTCTTTCCAACTTAATCCATCCTTCTAGAAAAAATCCATTTTAATTAAGCAGATATATCCATAGTGATCCACTGATATTTGTTCACCAACAACTATTCCATTTTGGACTTATATATCTCAAAACTATGCTCATCGAATTTATGCATCTATATCTTTAAACTACTCAACTATTTTATTACACCATAGGAATCATTTCGATATATCTCCCATTTTAATGGGGTCTATCACATTTCGAGAAAAACACATTAGCCATAAAAGTTTCCCATTGAAACCAAAAGTGATTTGATACAAAACATAGGTTTTAACCTTATATAGTTAATTATTTCAAATATACTCTTAATAAAATGAAAAATATTCAACGTAAAACACATGCATTAACATATAATTGTGATATTTTCCCTTCTTTCCAACTTAGTGGACATCCTTCTAGAAAATTCCCTTTTAATGAAGCAGATATATCCATAGTGATCCACTGATATTTGTTCACCAACAACTATTGCGTTTTGGACTTTTATATCTCAATACTATGCTCATTGAATTTATGCATGTATATCTTTAAACTACTCAACTATTTTATTACACCATAAGAATCATTTCGATATATCTTCCATTTTAATGGGGTCTATCAAATTTTGAGAAAAACACATTAGCCATAAAAGTTTCCCATTGAAACCAAAAGTGATTTGATACAAAACATAGGTTTTAACCTTATATAGTTAATTGTTTCAAAAAGATTCTTAATAAAATGAAAAATATTCAATGTAAAACACATGCACATTAACATATAATTGCGATATTTTCCCTTCTTTCCAACTTAGTCCATCCTTCTAGAAAAATCCCTTTTAATGAAGCAGATATTTCCATAGTGATCCACTGATATTTGTTCACATACAAATATTCCATTTTGGACTTTTATATCTCAAAACTATGCTCATTGAATTTATGCATCTATATTTTTAAACTACTTGAAACTATTTTATTACACCATAGGAATCATTTTGATATATCTCCCATTTTAATGGGGTCTATCGCATTTCGAGAAAAACACATTAGCCATAAAAGTTTCCCATTGAAACCAAAAGTAATTTGAAACAAAAATAAAAAACACATTAGCCATAAAAGTTTTCCATTGAAACCAAAAGTGATTTGATACAAAACATAGGTTTTAACCTTATATAGGTAATTGTTTCAAATAGATTCTTAATAAAATGAAAAATATTCAATGTAAAACACATCCATTAACATATAATTGTGATATTTTCCCTTCTTTCCAACTTAGTGGACATCCTTCTAGAAAAATCCCTTTTAATGAAGCAGATATATCCATAGTGATCCACTGATATTTGTTCACCAACAACTATTGCATTTTGGACTTTTATATATCAAAACTATGCTCATTGAGTTTATGCATCTATATTTTTAAACTACTTGAAACTATTTTATTACACCATAGGAATCATTTCGATATATGGCTCATACATTATCCTTATCTTGGAAAGAATCACTTGTTTTTGTAGATGGTTATATAGACCCCACATATACTTAAGGAGTACATTTGGGCTCTTGGGAAGGATATCCAATAATATGACCATATTTTTGAACTTAGTACATTCTTATACACCCCTATGTCTACGTAAAGTAGTGTGAGTGATTCCACGGGTCCTCTACACACTTCATAGGGTATAATTGGGACAGGTAGTGTTAACTTTTACAAGTTCTATAGGAAGAGTCTGTAAAGGGCCAGGTAGCCTCTGGATCTCATATTTTATGAAAGGTGACATATCCAATAAATGCCCCTACAGTCAATCTCTGGAATAGATCTAAATAGAAGTTCTTTATTTTAATATCCATAAACCACAACCACTTTAAGGCAAACTGTGTACATGTGCCATTTCTCCCATAAATTCTTAGGCAAAGTTTTTAAAGCATACATGTCATGTTGGCTTTCTCTCATTAACTTTAAAGCATGTTTTTTGTAAGTGCATAAAATAATTTTGCAAACCATGTAAATGTCATTTCTCCCACAAACTAAATGCTTTCTCTCATTAATTCAAGGCAAACTTTAAGGCCTAAAAATTGAATCTTAAGTGGTTGAACTCTCATAGAATTTTGAACTTCCATAGGATTTTATTCTGTCTGTTGAGTGTTAACTTCTACAAGTTATAAAGGCAGAGTCTGTAAAGGGCCAGGTAGCCTCTGGATCTCATCTTTTCTCAAAGGTGACATATCCAGTAAATGCCCCTACAGTCAATCCCTGTAACAGATCTAAATAAAAGTTCTTCATTTTAATATCTATAAACCACTACCACTCTAAGGAAAACCTTGTACGTGTGTCATTTCTGCCTTCTCCCATAAAATTTTAGGCAAACTTTAAGGCATGTGTCATTTCTATTTCATTTCTTCCACAAACTCATAAAGGTGTGATTTTTGACATAACTAGTTGTTTTAGTAAGTGCATAAAATAATTTTGCAAACCATGTAAATATCATTTCTCCCACAAACTAAAGGCTTCCTCCTATTAATTCAAGGAAAAATTTAGGGCCTAAAAATTGAACCTAAAGTGGCTAAACTCTCATAGGATAGTATCCCCCAAACTCAAGGCTTTCCCCCATTAATTCAAGGCAAACTTTAAGGCCTAAAAACTGAACGTTGTTTTAGTAAGTGCATAAAATAATTTTGCAAACCATGTAAATGTCATTTCTCCCACAAACTAAAGGCTCCCTCCCATTAATTCAAGGCAAACTTTAAGGCATAAAAACTGAACCTAAAGTGGCTGAACTCTCATAGGATAGTATCCCCAAACTCAAGGCTTTCCCCCATTAATTCAAGGCAAAATTTAAGGCCTAAAAACTGAACCTAAAGTGGCTGAACTTCCATAGGATTTTAGTTTTTTGGTTGAGTCTTAAATTCTACAAGTTCTAAACACTCGATCTCATCCTTTCTTAAGGCATGTTATTGAACTAGATGTGATTTATGCCATAAATTTTAAGGCAAAATTTCATGCAAACCATGCATTATCCAATGCAAACACATTTTTGCACAACTTTGTTTTAATTGAATGCAATTTTCGAGTCCCTTTTATTGTTTCAACGTCATTTCCAATTGATCTATCTACATCTTCGATCCCAATATGCCAAAAAAACCTATATATGGAAAATTCAAAGAAGAATGTAAATATGATATCAAAATACCATAAAAGATAATCATTACATGATAAATGTACATTGTTTAAAATTAGATATCCAATAAAAATTAAATTGAATGTACCTTCAAACTTCCCTTGATTGGTTAGAGTCATGGCTTAGAGCAGTGATGCACCATTGAACAACTTCTTTAACTTCCACAAGTCGGTTTGCAAAGGGGTTCATTTGATATCTTCGAAGTACTCATTTTATGCACGCCCCTGCATCATCATGTTCTCCTTTTCCATGGCCAGTCTCAAACAAATTCCAACAATGTTTAATGCAGGTTTTCTTATGAAGATAACAAAACCAAAAGAATGATCGTGAAGATTTGAATTGACCTGCGCATCCATCTGACCATATCCAATGTTCATTGAATTTTATTCCATGAATTTTCAAGGAGTCATAAATCTTTCCAAAACAATGTTGTACAAAATATGTATCATGTGTATGATCGTCACTGATATAAAAGTGATATTCATTAATAACATGTAAATTTTCACTGGTTCTTTCTATATGATCGACTTTTTGTTCAGCATGTATATATAGAATATGAACGAGCATGGGTTTCTTTTTGTGGAATAAATGTGTAGTTTTCTGCAAAATCAATTACTGACAAAATGGTCCCTAGTGGAAAAACTTCACAGGATTTTTTGAATTGCAAGTCTTGCCATCAAGCTCTATGGGAATGCTTGGTGTATTTATAAATTTTTGCCTCGAACTTTCTCAAAAAATATATCACACAAATTTCTTCTTCTTGTAATTCAATTATTTTAGCACTATTTTAACCTTGAATCGATGTATGGATATATTCATATCTCTTCCATTTCACTTTCATGTTGGACAATGATTGATCATTTATATCAATACAATATTTGTTTTGAAATTTAGTCAAATTTCCACAATCATCACATTTTTTACCACCAACACATTTCTTTTCGTAAAATAATTCATCGATTTCTCTTTCACATAGAAGTTGAGATATGAAATCACGGATAGTGGAAGGAGGAGGTGAATATTTCCAAAATTTTCTACCAAAATTAAGGAATGTGTCATAATATAACTCAAATTCCACATGATAACGACAACAACAACTGTCGCGTACGGTGATAGGTTTTACATACCATGGTTTTTGTTTAACAAAAGCACTGATTGAGACATGAATTTCACGATTCTCTTCTTTGAACTTGTTGAACAACTCTATCTGGGTGGTTTCCAAGAAATGTTTTTCATGTTGTTCGTACTGATTTTGTGTTATTCTTCTTCGCATCACATCTCTTGCATTTGGAAAAACACATGAATTTTTCTTCCAATATTCATATATTGTTTTTTTAACATTTTCTCCAAGTCTATATTTGTATGGTTGCCTACAAATAGCTCTCAAACAAGCGAGTTCATCATTTACATCTATTTGCAACCGAAATTTCCGATGTTTGTGCAAAGTTTTTCGTGAGGTTCCTAATGCTCGTGCCATAGATTTTACCAAGTGATTCCTTTTAGTACTTGATGAAACCACTTCCATATGTATTGCTCTACGTACAACTGAAACAATTTTCTATCTAGATCTTCTAATTGAATTTATAGCACTACTTATGTTTTGTATCACATTTTCCTTCATTTTTTTATCTTTTGTTGATTTTCGAATACCCTATAAAGTCATAGCTTCTTTTAATTTCCTTAATGATAGGAGACCTTTCAACATTTGGGCTTGAACTGTCACATTTTCCTTTATGAAGTACGTATCAAAAATGCATTTAACACGATATCTTATAACATGGTCAACTCTTTTATCTCCATATGTTTGAGTGTCAACATTTTCTAACATCTCATCATCGACATTGATTTCATTTGTACATATTCGAATGAATAGTACATAATAAGTTTACATATTCAATAAATAACTAAATTAATAAATATGTATAATTTATTCACTTGAATTTCTTTCAACATTTTCACCACCTTCAATCATTGGTTCAATATCTCTTTCACTTTCTCTTTCAGAATTTGGTGTCTCATCATCAATGTTTTGAGGAATATCTCTCTCTATTTACATTGCAAAATATTTTTCAAATTAGTTCATCAAATAAAAATTAAGCTTCACATTTTACACTAGGAAAATTTTAAATATCAAATTCATAATATTTACATTTACATACCTGCTTAAACTTCTAGTTGAGGTTGACGTCCCTTTCAATATTTGAGAGTGCTTCTATCTTTCTTTTACGAGATTCTCTCGTCTCTTCTCTACGTTCCTCAAGGTCTCTTTTTCAATCATATTTTCTCACGCAATTCCTTCGATTTCCCATGATAATAGAGTATGAATTTCAAAAAATTTAGACAAAAACTCAATTAAAAAAAAACATCACAAAAAATTTAATTTAAAAAAAAACTCATTTTAAAAATTTTGCAAAAAATACGTACTTCAATCCAAAACACATACTTTAAAAAATCCGAGAAAAAAAATGCCTTATAAAAATGAAACGAAGCTCAAAATATTTCCTTCCAAGTCCTACAAAAAAATTTCATTTAAAAAGTTAGACAAAAACTAATTTTAAAAAATCATTATAAAATATTTACTTCAACCCAAAACACGTACTCTAAAAAATGTCACTTCAAAAAATACCTCCAAAAAATGTCCATTGAAAATTAATTCCAACTTCTTAAAAAATGCCACTTTAAAAAATACTTCAAGAAAACCTCTAAAAAAATATCACTTAAAAAAATACCTCCAAAAAATGTCCTTTGAATATTAAGCCTAAAAAGAGTCCTTTCGAAATTAAGCCTAAAAAGAGTCCTTTGAAAATTAAGCTCAAAACCTCTAAAAACAATGAAAATTAAGCCCAAATCCATACCTTCAAAAAAAATGAAGGCCAAAAAACATCCAAAAAATGTATCACATACCTCCAAAAAATTTCCTTTGAATGTACCTCCAAGAAAAGTCCTTAAACCCAAAACAATCCTTTGCAAAAATGTCCTTTGAATGTACCTCCAAGAAAATTCCTTAAACCCAAAACAATCCTTTGCAAAAATGTCCTTTGAATGTACCTCCAAGAAAAGTCCTTAAACCCAAAACAATTCTTTGCAAAATCAGACCAAGACCTTTGCAAATTCGGACCAAATGTGCGAAAATATGCGAAAATAATGAATGCTTTCACAGCAATTTATATTGCCGCGAAATGTTTTTTTGGAGGGGCTTCGTGGTATTTTCTGGCCGACGGAAAGTCAGGTAAAAGTTCGGTCGAACTTTTATAAAAAGTTCAGCTGAACTTTTATGTCATAAGACTTGACGAGCCATCGGCGCAAACAACAAGTCGGCCGAACTTTTTTTTAGAGTTCGGCCAAACTAACAGCTCTGTAATTACGCAGAGCCAAGCTCTGAATACATATCTTCAACTTTGGACTTATTAAACTCCATGAAACATTCTGAATTAACTGTCTGAACCAAGACAAGCATTTTCAGAATTCAATCTACTTTCAGGAAATTTAACTTTTATGGAATTTCATAAATATTTACTAATTTTAATTAATTTTGTAATAAAATGGGTGCAAACAATTTCTGAAGGTCATTATGATTAAGTGAAATCATAATTCTGTATCTTCCAAAATACATTGTAAAAAAAATTGAAAAAATTATGGTGCATTACATTGGTCTGTCATCTGTAAGGGGTAGTTTTTAGGTTTTTAGTTTATAACTTATATGTTAAGAAATTTCGTGCGTCGCGAAACATATTCAAAATATGCAATTTTTCATATAGGACTAGTTCAAAAAATTCTATTAATTATGATATGCATCAGTTGGCTTTGTAAATATAACGAAACCGAAGTAGACTCTGTCTAGATTGTTGTAACACATTTTGTTTCTCAAAAACACAAAGTTTCAAAGAATACAACAGTGCGTATTAACATGACTTCTTATGAATCCTTTGATTGTTAAAAAACACACTCAAAAAAACGCTAAGTTGACATATCAAATATGTATAAAAAAATTCCAAAAAATAAGTAATAGAAAGCTAATAAAATTCCTGACAACTTTTATTTTTATCGCAAAATGAAATTCTAAACAGAAAAATTGTTTTGGCTTGCAGAAAGTTGAAGAACAAAAAAAAATGAAATTTTTTTCTAAAAAAAAAGCAAAAAATGTAACCAAACTTCACATTTTCACCAAAGGGTTAGCTTATGAAGTTTATATGAGAATATTTAAAATTTAAAAAAATTTGTAAAATATAATGCATATGAGAATATTAAAAGTTTAAAGAGTTTTGTAAAATATAATGCATATGAGAATATTTAAAGTTAAAAAAGTTTTGTAAAATATAATTTTTTAGTGGGAGGGTTAATCCATAAAGAAATTTATATGCAAGTTTGTTATGGTTAAAGGAAGATAATGAGACATAAAAATGTATGTAGGAGTTAGTGAAGGCTTAGGGATAAATATATTTTAAAAAATATGTTAAATTTCTCAAAATCCAATGAAATATAAAAAAACATGCTAAGAAATTGTGCATTATAAAATAGTTTTGTTAGAAATTGTAGCAAGAAAAATGCTCAATTTTAATAATTCAAGAATTTCTTATTCTAAATTTTCAATAAAATATCTCTTGGATCACATGACATAAACACTAAAAATCTAACACAACCCATCAACAATATCAATATATATGAAATCAATAAAACACAAATTTTAAAACTAAATCCCTAAAAAAAAAATGTCATAATATTAACTCAAGAATCAATAATATTAATTAAACTATCTTTAATAAAAAAATTTAAAATTTAATGTAATTTATTATTAGCACAAAAAGTAATGATGATGATAAACAAATTTAAATTTAATTTATTATTATCACAAAAAATAATTATGATGATAAATATCTTTGGGATAACATTAACTATCAATAATAATAATTTTGCCTTATGAAATCAATAAAACACAAAATTTTGAAGTTAAAAAAAAAACATAGTATTAACACATAATAATAATATTTTTTATTTTTATTTATTTTTTTATTTTTTTTTTCAGAAAGAAAAAAACGCTGGTTATATTGATGTATATAAACAGTACATAGTCTAATAATCTCAGCTGTAAAGAGACACACAATAATAATAATAATTTTACATAACACATCAATAATAACATATGTAAAATAATTAACCGCATAAATAAAACATATCAATAATAACAATTTTGCATAACACATCAACAATAATAATTTATATAAAATAATAAAACTATATGTAAAAATAATAAAACACCAATTTTGAAAATAATGTCATAGTACTAACTAAATATCAATGATATTAATTAAGAAACTTTCAAATTAAAAATGAAATTATCGTTATCACTGATATTAAATTTGGTGATATTTATATGAACTTTTTTTAAATTAATTTATTAAAAATTATTAATATTAATTTTTTTAGAATTTAAATATTATTATTTTTAACTATATTATAAGTTTTTTTTAAATAAAAAAGTTAATTTTATAATTTATTAAAAAATAAATTTAATTATAAAAATTTATTATTTTATAAAGGAAATTAATTTTGCTCCTTGATATGGAATTAGAAATTGATTTAATTTATTATTTGAATATAATTTTCAAATATTAAAATTACACATATAAATATTTTGAATTTAAATAAAATAAAAACAATTATTATGAAAATTATCTATAACTAGAGATAAAATGAATTCATTTATATGAGTTTAATTTTGATTTTCAAATTCTAATAAATAAGATTGAAAATAAAAGTTAATTACATTAATATATTTAATAACACACAAATAAACATACACCTCACATGTCCATAACTTTCCAGCGTGTCAGTTTCTCCGAAGTAAAGGATATGTTAAATCCCACTTGTCTCTATGCCATAACAATCCCACTTGTCGGTGAAGTGACACTGACAAAAGGAGGGAAGGTTGAGAGAAAAGCAGAGAATCGGAGACTATGCATTATTTGTGGAACAAAAGTTAAAGGTGGAGAACGAAAGCATGGGGGGTTTTTGCTTTTTTCATGGGAATTGATGAAAATGCAATCGTGAGGGGAAATCCATATATTAAATAACACTTTAATCACATAAATTTAAATAGTTATAAATGTCTATAAGTTACAAAATAAATATTAAAATATTTAATTTACAAAATAAATATGAAAATATTTAATTTTTAATATTTTTAAAATTAAAAAATATAAAAATAATTAAATTATAGTTTTATTTTAAATTATTATTATTATATGAGGGTGTTGAGTAATGGGTTTTTTTATTTCGATATAATGTTAGCTTGTACAAAAAAGGGTTGTTATTCTCACTATATTTGGGGCATTAAATAAGTTTGTGTCACTTTATCAATTATAGTACGAAGTTGACACAATGTTAAACATCATTTGAATAATTCCAAGCTGCATATGGAGGTATAAGAGGGCTCAAGAGGAGAATTCTATCATATTAATAGAGCTACAGGAAAAAAATGACAGTATAGACCGCATGCCAATCATTCTAGCCAAGAGATTGTTGAATGGTGTTGTCATTGATGTCAATGTTACTTAATAAATGCTCTTATATTTTTCTAGATTGCATCAAGTTGAAATCTCCAATGGAAAGATGGTTGGAAACCCTAGCTCTAGGGTTTGGATTCCATGGATGATGTGCATACTCGGCACTTGTTAGAATTTTTTGAAGAAGCAGATCATTGAATTCGTCTTGGAGATCCTCACTATTGAATTCTCCTCATCACATTGGATTCAGTAGTATGTGGCATGTCATGAGAGCTTTCACCGTTTGAGAGATATACCTATTTGAAGTTAAAGACCCTAGTCTATGGTAAAAACCCCAAGGAAAATGATATGGTAGATATTCCTTGGTTAAATTAATTGGTTAAGTGATAAGGCTCCTCTCCAAAATTAAAATAATATATCTTATGGATTGTCATTGTTGACCAGATGGATTATTCTCTTGTAGATCCAAATCCATCTACTGACTTGACTATACCCTTGGTGAATGATGCCAAGGAACCTATTGAGAATTTGGTGGTTGAAATGTATACATCGTTGATGGTTACTTTTGATCTTCCGCTTCCTTCGGTTTATATTCATGCTATCTCATCCTCCAGGGTTCCTACTCAAAGAGAGTTCTTTCGAACTCATTATTTTTCTGACCCTTGGACCTTGCCTTCTCCTACCTCCACATTAGAGGAAGGTCAAGTGGGTGGAATGGAATTTCCTATGTCTACAGCTGAGATTTCCTATCAATCTATTGTTGACTCTGCAGACTCCATTCCAGTTTCTATTTCACCGAAGGAGTTGGATGGAGATGTGGCTCCGGCTTGGACTCTTAGTTCATCTTCTGCTCAGGATTTCCTTGCTACCACTCTTCCATTGGAAGAGGCCATCCTTGAAGCAATGATTGGTGTAGAAAGAATATGGGATGATTTTCATCATCGGTCCTATTTTATACCAGACTTTCGAGAAGTTGAAACAAGTTTGTCTATCCTTCAGTCTTCTGGTCCTGTTCACCCAGTCTTGAACCCCTTAGCACTAGAATAGGTCTTTGCTGAAGGGAACATCGTTGTCATTTCTGCTACTACCCCGGTGAACATCTCCAAAGATCCCAATGTTATAGTCTTAATTGGAGCAGAATGTTCCCTTGAAGAGATTCTGACTTACACCGATATTTTTCGAGAATTTCGGGATGTGTTCGCTTGGTCTTATGAGGAAATTCCTGGTATATATCCATCTATTGTCCAACATGAGATCAAGAATTACGAAAATTCTAAGCCTATATGGCAGAATCTTCATCCGGTCAACCCTAGGAAGGCTGCAGCTATCAAGACCGAGGTTGAGAAGCTGCTAATGGCGGGTTTCATATACCCCATTCTGTTAACTGAGTGGGTTTCGAATCCAGTTCTTGTGGACCAGACACAAGGAACGATCCGGGTTTGCAATGATTTCATGGATTTGAATAAGGCATGTCCTAAAGATAATTACCCCACACCGTTTATCGATCAACTTATTGATGAGTGTGCAGGGAATGATATTTTCTCCTTCATAGACGGTTTCTCGGGATATAATCAGATCACTATCCATCTTGAAGATCAACATAAGACTGCTTTTATTTTCCCCTGGGGTACATTTTCTTACAAAAATATGCCTTTTGGCCTTAAAAATGCTGGAGCTCCTTTCCAACGGGCTATTTCCTATGCCTTCCACGACATCAAGCATATTATCACAGCATATTTGGATGATTTAGTTGCTCGTTCTCGAAAGATAATTGGTCATCCTTCACACCTTTGTAAAGTTTCTGAACGGTGTCGTTATTATAAAATTCGGTTGAACCCTAATAAGTGTGTTTTCACTGTCACATCCGGTCAGTTGTTGGGATTCATCATATCTACGGAAGGGATTTGGGTAGATCCCTTCAAGGTTGAGGCAATACTTCAGTTGCCTCCCCCGTCTTTAATTCGTCAGCTTGAAAGTCTACAAGGTAAATCCAATTTCTTATGAAGATTTATTGTTAATTATGCCGAGGTGAAAAAGGGATTTATGAGGTTGTTAAAGAAAGGAGTTCCATGCTTCGAGGATGACTTTGCACTCGTTCGATGCTTTGAAAAAGGCATTGACCTGTGCTCCATTACTGTATCCACCTGATTATAGCAGAGACTTCATTTTGTATCTTGCTGCAGCAGAATCTACTATTGGTATGGTTCTAGTTCTGGAAGATGATGATCTTTGCGAGCATGTTGTTTACTACCTTAGTCGAGGCTTGGTGGGTCCTGAACTCCGGTATTCTTCAATTGAGAAATTAGTTTTGGCAATTGTCCATGTTTTCCAACGGCTCAGGCATTGTATCCTTCTACGTAAAACTTATGTTTTCGTAGCAGTTAATCCATTTCAATTTGTTCTCAGTAGGTGAGTGATTGGGGGAAAATATAATCAATGGATTTTCATTTTACAAGAGTTTGATCTCGAATTCCTGTCTGTAAAATCCAAGAAATATTTGGTATTTAAGGAGTTGATCTCTGAGTTTCCCTGTGGAGAAGAAATTGTTTATGAAGAGTTGTTCCCCGATGAACATATTTTTCACATTTCTTCACAGGATCCTTGGTATGGATATATCATTGTTTATCTCCAGACTGTGAAGTTTCCCTTAGCTTTTTTGAAAGACGAGCATTGAAAGTTGTGTCATTTAGCTAAAAGTTATCTGATTATCGATGACACTCTATATCGTCGCAAGGTTGATTCGATCCTTAGACATTGCTTGACTCTCGAAGAAGCCGAGGTTTTGTTGAATGATTGCCACAATGGAGATTGTCGTGGTCATTTATCTTGGCTTGCTACAACCAAAAATATATTGCGTGCAAGTTGTTTTTGGCCCTCGATTTTCAAATATTATGTTGAGGCGGTCAAAAAGTGTCATCCTTATCAAGTCTATACTCGAAAGATGCACGCTCATCGAGCTTCGCTCTTTCCTATTGTCACTATTGCTCTCAAATTGGGTTTTTAGCAGGAGCATTCATCTCTGTATTATCCTCAGGAAAATGAGCAGGTTGAAGCCATAAACAAGTCCTTGAAAGCTATCCTTAAATGGACAATTGATAGATCCAAATCCAATTGGCAGGTCATGTTGTACCTTGCATTTTGGTCATACCGGATGTCTGTGAAGACTGCAACCAGTTTCACTCCATTCCAACTAGTTTATGGGTTGGAATCTATATTTCCTATTGAATGTGAAATTCCTTCCCTTAAGTTGGAAGTTGAGCTTCTTCCTGACACTTCTAGTCTCAAAGAACGCCTTGTCCATCTCGAACATCTCTATGAGCAGCGCCGAGATGTAACTACGATGAATGAGGCTCATAAGAAATGAGTGAAGATTCAGTATGATAAGGCGATCAAACCTAGGGTTTTCTCTGAAGGTGACCTTGTTTTGGTTTATGCCCAATACAAGGATGCCTTGGGGAAGGCAAGTTCAAATCCATGTGGTATGGCCCTTTCATTGTTAAAAAGCTCCTGAAAAGGGGAGCATATGCCTTGGTTGATTTCGATGGAAATGAGCTGGTGGAGCCTAGAAATGGGCTCTATGTGAAGAATTATTATGCCTAGGCTTCGGCCTAGCATTTGATTTTTTGTATATATTGTTTTTTTGTAGATGTCTGTTTATCGATTTTTTATGTGACTTTGATGATTTTGATATGCTTTAGCAAGTATTTTTGGATGAGATGAGTCATTTTGGATTTGTCAATGGTGCCAGTAGACATACCTGGAACGTCGCTTCCGCGGCATGGGTAATTCACTATCCGCCTGGTCAATTGTTAGTCTCAAGAGGTGTATGCATCGGTTCTGCTCCGAACAATGTGGCGGAGTACACTGCAGTGGTTAACCTACTTTTAGAGGCAATATCTCTTAGTGTTGATTCGTTAGTAGTTTACTTGGATTCGCAACTGGTGGTTTCACAATTAAACAACACCTATCATGTTAAAGCCCCATTTTTGCATCGATTATTTTTGAGAGTGCATTTGTTACAACATTCATTTCAATATGCTACATTCATTCGCATTCCTCGTTTAGATAATTAGTTAGAAGACTCAGTAGCTAATCAAGCACTTGATTGACATATTAATCATTCTATACTTTAAAAATATCAAAAACATCATTCATCATTTCATCATTGTACATTTGGTACAATCACATCATATAAAATCGCTATATATATATATATCAGAGTGTGTTCAAAAAATAAAAAATTGGACCATCATGTCCTACAAAATTAGGGCTCATGCCCGATCATGTCTATCATCAAAAAATATTACAATCGTCCGATCATATAAAATCTATCCTTGAGGACCCTGCCCAGGATAGGTGTTCCGGAAGAACATAATAGCAGTAGATACACCGGAATAGCCTCACCCAGTCACATGGTACTCCAATCACTCATCTCTAGATAGCCTCTGGGAGATCCTCTATGGCTGTCATAGGGACTTGGTGAGTCAAACTCTCCAAGTTCCTCTAAATAGAATGGAGGGTTCTCCCTGAGTCTTCAACAGCATCATAAACCTCTCTTACGCGGTGCCTATGTCTAGGGAAACCCTCAAGTCTCACTGGTCCCATGTCTACATCATGATCATTAAAATTTGTAAGTCATATTGTCCTAACAAAAAAAAATCACATAATCAAAAATCATTGTGCGATCTTACCAATCACCCCCCATGTTGCACCGAGTGGAGGAACCAAATTTGGATCTACTCTGAAATCCATCCTAACATAGGGATAGTCCTCTACTGAGATAACCTATTCTCCCCGCCACAGGAAGAACTCATCATCCCATGTAGTCCGGGGGACCTCACTACCCCCCAGTCTCTTCATCAAGTCTACCCATCTAGCTATCCATGGATCACAAGGGCTACTAATGGTAGAGATGATCTTGGGACGAAGCCCTAGAACTCTCTCAAAGAAGAATGTGCAGAGAATGGTACCATAGCCAAAATTCTTTGTTTTTCTCTGCCGGATAGAAGTCAATTGTTTCTTCATATTTTCCAATAAGTTTGTGCATCAATCATATTGCGTGGTCAAGAAATCCACTACTAGATTCATGATTCCTCGTGAAGCTTGGTGTAAGGATGTTGATTCTTCTACCCTCACTATGATGAAAAGAAGGCTCTTCATGTGCGTATCTCACACATCTCTGATTGGGATCTGTGTCCCCACCTTATTAGTACCCTAAGCCCAGTAAACCTGAATATAGTCATCAAAATTAAGCCCTCCTGTGGGCTTACCCTGAAAATTAACTGGTTCTCCTCTTCGAGAGAGTCTAGTTATGAAATAGATATCTTCCACTTCAATTCTTAGTGGCATCTGATATATCATGAAGTAATCTTAATCCGGATCCCAATAATTCACTAACATCTCGAGCAATCATGTGTTAGTTTTCATATTCGACATTTTGAAGAATTTTAATAATCCGCATCCCCGAAGGATATCCAAGGATACCTGGTCCTACATAACCTCATTATCAATGGTACTATGTTCTCTTTTCCTCTAGTTGATTTTCATCCTGAATCATTTCATCCATTAACCAATTAGAAATTAATTTTAAAATTCTGCTCTGCGCATACGCGAATTCATTCGAACACAGTCACGTCTATATGCAAGTTTCTCATGACGAATCTGCGTATACACAGAGGGTTTCAGAAAAAAAAATATATTTCTACAGTGAAAAATCAAAAAATTTCTTGAAATGATAACAAAATTGATAAACAAGCTTAGTATGAAGCTTACCTAGCTGATTTGGATCGATTCTGTGGATGATTTCTCTGTTTGCAAGAAAGGGATTTTTTGCTCCATAGCACTTTTTTAATTTCTTCACGGCAAAAATGACCAAATGTGAGTCCAAAAAGCCTATTTATGCCCAGAATTCAAAAAAAAATCGCAATTTTTTTGTGTTTATTTTTTGAATATTTTCACGACTGTTTAACCTTTTAGCTTGTAAGTGTGTGGAAAAGTTATTTCAGGTCCATTCTGGTGATTTTGAGATAATTCCAATTTTTCCTTCGAATCCATGACCGCTGACCTGTCATGGCAGGTATTTGATTCTGAGCTGGCATATAGGTTATGGAATTCACTTTCCATTACACTTATACATACTAGCCTCCATTTTGAAAACTTGCCATAGGGTCGACCCCATCATATTATGACTATTTAACCAATTTCACTCGCTGATTTTTAAATCATGATATGATGGTAGAGCCTTCCTTTACATGGGTTTCCTAGTTAGTTCATCACTAGCATTTGTCACCCATGCTACAATCTGTGTAGGCTCGGGAGTCCTCTTTAGTCCCGTCATGACTTATGCGTTGAATCTTCATTCTTCTTCTTCTTCGCTATTTTTATTCTGGCCATATACCTTAGAGGCTCCCATTTTGTTGTCGAGTTGTATTGTTGCATTACATATTGACCATTTGTTTATCTTGGCCTTTAGCCGGCTTCATTTGGACTCATTTTTAAGCCATATTTGACCATGTCTTTCTGCAAATCAAACCATGAAATCACTTAGCCTTCACAACTTGACATTTTTACCCATGGACGAAACATTCCTCTGAGTGTCACTTATTAGTTTTCGCCACCTTGCATTAAGCATAGGATTATTCCTATCCGAGGAACTAGAGCATCTGTTTACCGACAATCATTCTATCCATTGTACTATAGGCATTCTTTTATTCTTTTTCAGGCTTTGAAATATGAAAAAGAAAAAAAAAAATTGAAAAAGAGCGGGAACGGGACATTACTTCCATATTTGATGGTAGCTAAAGAGTCAGTTGTGTCGCCCTTGAACAAAGCACAAAAAAAAACTAAGTCTTTTCGCCATTTGGGATGGTTTTAGTTTTTGACTTAGGAGAAGCCATAACCTTGTTATTGAGTCAGTACTCCCCCGATTGGTTATATCTTCCAATCATATGGAGGGTTTATTTATGCCTCCTGCATGAAGAACTTATACAAAGTTATAATTTGCTGCCATATTCAAAATGAGTCGTGCTTTTGTTAAAGGGAAGTTAACCTGAGTCGACCTTTCTGCAGTGTCTCTTGACTCATTTTTCAGTCGACCATCTCGGTCTGTCAGTATCTTGTCCTATCACACCAACTATTTGGTCCTCTGCTCGTGCTGCTTTGAAAAGGTCTCCATTGACTTCTTGCTAGTGGGTTTTCTTATCGACTTTAACATATTGCTCTAAGAGTAAGCCTAGAGCCAAACCCTAGCCCTATTTACATCATTGATAGGTGACCTTGTGCTCAGCATTTGATCAACATCATGGGTCTTTGACTAAGTGGTTTCACTTATGTTCGATTTCAACTTACATTATCAAACCCGGGATTCGTGCAATACTTTGATTTCCATTTGACCCTATCAGTGGATATCTCGCCTCTTTGTTAGCTTTCATTATTGGCTGGTTCAAAGGGTTTCTACCGCGCGCTAGCTACATTTTGTGCATGTTGGAAACGTACTTCGAGTTGGTTACTTCACTTTGATTCATCCAATTCCTTCCAAATATTGGCCTGTGGGTTACACTTGCATTGGATTGATGTGGGATGCCTTAATGCCTTCCTTCCAACAGATATTTTTCCATCGACTCTGACTCATTTCTCTGGGAATAAGTTCCAGATTCCTTTTGTCAGTACCTTAGGGTTTGCAGTCATTAGTGGCAGACTCCTTTGCTATCGACAATGAGAATACATCAATGTCTCCTGATTGGTAGATTCTCTCAAGTGTTCGACTTCAAATCATTTATTCACACTTGTTACATTGTACTGGGGCACCTTGACTCTCATCATCCTTATCGGTGAGTTGTCTCGCGTTTGTTAACGGTATACATCAATGACCAGTAATCAAATGATTTCTCACATGGTCGACCTCAACTCATTTATTCCCATTGTGTAGAATTGTGCCATGGTGATCGGTGAAGACCTCGGGTTTGCATCAGCATGGTTTGGTTCACTTTGAAAACCTCTTCATTTTTCTGCCAGTGACACCATCCACTGTTATATGTTGCAGTTCCATCACAACAACATCTTATATGTTGGCACCCAAGTTGCGTGTTGTACCATTTGTTCCACCACTTATGATTTGGTACTTGGAGATCCAGTTGTGACTTCAGTGATCATGTATCTCTACAGCATCATTGATCAGTCTTTTATATGTGATACTTGGACATGATTTTGACTTGTACTTGCGGGAAGTGATCATATGATTCAATATGTAATTTACAATTCAGCTATACTTGTATACATATTGGATCCGCTCCATACTTGATATGCGGACATGATTTTCTTTCACTGAGCATGGGTATGCCCACCTCAAACATGAGCTATCTTTTTTATTTCTATCACTGGTTTTTGGCAAGCTGAAATCTAGTGAAGTCCTCTCTAGTCCTCGCAAGGTTCTTTCTTATGCACATAATACATTTAAGCCATCATGTACCCCTTCTGACCTCATATATTAGGGGGCATCTATTATAACATCATTTATCACCTCTATATACTTGATGACTTATGCATTGGCCTTGGGCAACCCTTCCATTCAGACTTGATCACACTTCTTAAAAAACAGTATTTTAAAATCCGTACGCGACTCTTCCCAGTTTTTTCCGCGTACAGACGTGAGTCCATCCAGAGCTGACCCGCGTATGTTATTTAAAATATTAAAAAATATATAATTTCCCTATTAATGAGGCGTGGTTTACAATTTTTTCCTGTAACTTAACTACCTCAGCCCATGGCCTAGCTGTTCCCCAACTGGAAAAACTAATTTGAGGAAGTGTAAATACACCTCAAGGGAATGGCCTAAGGGAGGAGAGAGAGAATGCTATTGATATTATAGCATGTTATAGCCCTGATCAATTCTGATATTTCCCTTTACCTCCTGCACTTCCCAGGTTTAGGAAAACCTTTTTCCTTATGATGATCGCCCCCACTTTATGTGACATCCTTTGTGCACCATTTATGGAAGAAGCTTTGTTAGGCTAGGGTTGGACGGATCCAGAGGATGGTTTCTCTCGAAGACGTGGCAGCTATCTGATGTTTCCTCCACTTTCTCTTTACATATTATCAATAAAAGAAGCATTGTCATGTTCCTGATTTCTTTGTGTTATATGTCTCCTATACATGTTTAATGATCTTGAATGGTTTATTTCATTTTATTTTTATGAGATTATATTTGCTAACATACTAAAATCTAGGACATATATGTTGTGCAACTATTTTGTGTGCTTTGTCTTGACTGATTTGAAGGTTCTGGAGTACAAGGAGTAGCAGAGAGTTTGCACCCTACGGGATCGACTTCAAACGAAGGATAAATGGGTAAGGTCCTCTATCCTCAATTTTCTAGTTCAAGCATAAAAACTGATAATTAGAGTGCTTCTTGTGATTATATGCCATCCGCTCTGTTAGGTCCCTCAACCCAGGCCTTAGTGTAGATTTTCCCGTAACATCTGCCTCCTGATCTGAAGTGAAATGTTGCAGCAATTTGTATAGAGGAATATTTAAATTGATGGGCAGGTTCATCTTCATTTCATAGACTAGCTCAAAAGGATTTTTACTTAGAGTTCTTTTCTTGGTAGTGTAATATTCCCAAAGGGAAAAATTAAGTTTGTTGTCCCAACATTCCTTATTGTCTCTGAGGGTTTTCTTTACAATATTAATCAGGTTCTTACTGCTACATTTGGCTAAGCTATTCCCTTGGGGATAATAATTTTATGAGTGGGATAATTTTCCATAATTCAAAACAATCCTCACCAATTTAATGGATATGAATTCTTTGGCATTGTCTGTAGTGATTTTAGTAGAATCTCCAAGCCTTGTGATGATATTTTCTTTCATGAAGTCAATTATCATTTTGTTGGTTGCATTATTTTTAGGGGATTCTTCAACCCACCCGAAGAAATAATTAGTGGCAGTGATGGTCCATCTACTCTCACTACTTTAATTCTCATGGAATTTATCAATAAATTCCAACCCCCATTGTTGGAAAGGTGTTTCAAACAGCATAGGCTACAACGGAAAGGTTTCCACCTTCTGTTTCTTGTAAATTTTTGACAATATGACATGATCTAACAAATGTATGCATATTCGAAAATATAGTAGGTGAATAGTAACATGCTCTAAAAATTTGTGTATAACCATCTTTTCTAAATAGTGTTCACCATAGAACTGATTGTGCATTTCCGTCCCCTTTTTTTTTTTTACTTCTAGAGAATACATACATCAAAGGGTTAGACCATCTATATTCTTCCAACATAATCCTATATTCATTAGGCAATACTTTGCTGCAACTAACCTCAATGATCTTTCTGTCACTAGGCAAGTTACTAGGGCATGATAAATTCCACAAAAGAGAAAATTCAAAAGCATATTTAGGACTTATCAAGACTGCCGCTGAAGACTTTTCCTCTCCTTATTTCTTGAAAATCCTGCTTGGTTTCTTTATTCTATTTGACCTCTTTATATTTCTTCAACATGGTTGAAATTGGTTTGGTAATTTCAGCAATTTTGGTATTAACCTCTTGATGAAGTTGATTTTACCAAGGAATGATTGAATTTCCATCTTATTGGGTGGAAAGTTTAGATGTTGAATACCTTCCACCCTTGTTGGATAACTCCTCACACCATCTTTAGATGCAATATGGCCCAAGAGTTTTACTTCATTCAGACCAAAAACTAATTTCTTTTGATTAAGTGAGATCACAAATTATCTACATCCTCCATAACACATGCTTAAGATGCCAAACATGTGCATTCCTATATTTAGAGAAAATTGTCAGGTTTATTGATAAATGACAATAATCTTGTTGATGATGTCCTTCAATGCGTAATCCTTACCGCTTCCAAATTTAGAACCAATTTTCAACAATATGAATGTCATCCTCAAGTGCATGAAAATTTTCCATGGTGTATTGAAAGCAGTCCTATGCTGAATTTCATGTTCTACCAGAACCTAATTATATCCTCAAAATGAATCAAAGGTGGACATGACAATTTCACCATCACTTTTTGTAGCAAATGGTCCATGTTTTTTAGTTGGTAGTTGTGTTTGAGAGACAATTGTTTCAATTTTCTAAAGTCAATACACACACACACACCAGATTTCATCATTATTTTTTCTGGCCCCAAATTATTACCCATGATGAATGCCTTCTGGGAATAATGATGTTATCCTCTAACTTCCTCTATAGTTCAATTTATATAATTGGAGCTAGATTTTGATTTGCAGGCCTATGTTTTTATTTGAAAGGCTTAGCTGTTTTCTTCAATGGAATAGCATGTTGATGAAGTCTTCACATCCCTTTTCTAGTTGAAGTACTTGTGAGAGGACATAGTTATCATTGAGAGGTAGAGAGTGCTTTCATTTTATCCATGCAATTGCATCTTTGGATACTCATGCTTGGTGTGGATTTGGAAGTGTTTGAATTCCCCTTGGATATTTTGTTGGTGTAATGGATACTAGCCAAACTTTGTGCTTACAATTTTAACATTTGTTTAGTGGTTACCTTTCAGGATCATTGTTATTGATTGTTGTATTTCGACATTTTGAATTAATTAATAATGAGAAGCACTCCCAATTAGTTTTCTAAACCCCATAGCTAGTAGGATTCAAGCATTTAGCTCTATTCATAATTATATCAAATCAATCTTTTAGAGGAGATTTTTTATGTTTTCACTACAAATTTACATGATTCACAAGGTGAGAAATCAATCTTTGGTGCAATTGCAGATTTTAGGTTTGATAACTATACGTCATTTATAGGCTATACATATCTTCAAAGTTTTACTTCTAATTGAGTATTCAATTTAACATATTGAGTATAATATAAGTAACTATTTTTTCCTTCCAACTATTTTTCATAACTTCCATAACCATTGGGTAGGGACCGAAAACTTTGAAGTTATTTTTCTTCTTTAGTAAAATATTTTTCGAGACTTTACAGAGTTTTTTAATTTATTAAAAGTTGCAGAATTTATAATTTATGAGGTTTCAAGGTCCAATTTTTTAAAGCCTAATTCTTTAAAGGGTGCTAGCTTAATGGAAGGGCACCTACTTTACAAGCAGGAGGTTGGTGGTTCGATTCCATCGTGCCCTAATATATATGGAACAACTATGATAAGCTTTTGGTGACAAAGGTTCTTTTGACCATCACTAATGAGCTTATGGTGACTTTTTTCGAGCCTCGCCAAAATATGAAATGGTGACGGTCAATGAATGCCATCATATATATGCATTAATAGTGACAGTCACGAAAGGTCCATCACAATAAATCATTGTTTTTCATGTGAAAGTGTGATGGTCACTATCCGTCATTATAATAATTATTTGTGATGGACCTTGAATGTCACCACAACACTTATACTTTTGTGATGCCACCTTTGGTGACGTTCAATTATTGGTGACAGAGGATAAATTTTGTCACCATTGCTCATATGAAATGGTGAAAGTACTATCCGTCATTATAAATCATTATTGGTGACAAACCTTGAATGTCACCACAACACCTATACTTTTGGCAACACCACCTTTGGTGACGTTTATTTTTTGGTGAAAGAGGCTCTTATGATCTTCGCTAATGAGCTTATGGTGACCATTTTCGACCCTCACCAATAACCTTTTTCATTGTAGTGGCTACTAGTCTCTGCACTGTCTACTTAGAAAACTATATTATTGTTGATTTTACATTGTGCCTCCTGCAACGATATCAATATTTCTTCGTGCTCCCCAACATCCGATTACAATTAGTCTACAACTGTTGCTCAAGATCTGACTGCATCAAATGACACTAATCCTTCTGCTACTGTATAATGTGGGCCCCTGTAGTAAGGGTAATGATCCAGAAGAATATTATACGAAAATTCCTATTGCTCTCATATGGTCCCTTCCCAAATCTTTGCAACTCTAGGACTAAGGGTCTACATCGCCCCACCTCACTCTTAAAGGTATAGTTGCATGCATGGCGAAATCTGATCTACTCAAACTATTGTTGCTACTACTATGTTGTTGCTTCTGAATTGCTACTGTAACTACTGAAATAATGAGTATGATCTCCCAAGATCCTAAAGTACAATATTCCATAGGGTTTCTCCCTCTTAAACTAGACTCCCTTTGAGTCTTGATCTCCCTATGAGAAATATCTTTGCTCCTCAATCTGTCAATATCAATGATCACAACTCCTTTTTGTGTCACTATACATTGGCTCATTGATCTTCCCACTGGAAACCTTCTAGCTCCATTAAGAAGTATGCACATAGGATCTTGTCGATCTTCCCTGAACTAGGGCTCCATAACTATTTCTCCTGACAGCTCATTAGTTCTTCAATGATCATTGTACATGAGGACTTTAAGGACTTCCCACTAGTCAAGATTTTGGTTGCTCAATAATTCTGCTCCTATGGCACTTGTGATGATCCTAAATCTATTCCAAGCTCAGAAATTCGAACTTCCCTCTAATGCATATGCAAACCTCAATCCATTGAAAGAGATGTTTCTCGCACTAAAGAGAATCTGCACCAAAAACTTTGCAAATCGAAATATCTGAAGGAGAATATATATTGATGGGTTTCTATTGCAATTTCAACTCTTATACCATGTAGAAATTAATAGAAATTTTTTACTACTGATGACATCGAACTGAAATCAAGAGATTAAAATTTCCTCTACTATTCTGCAGAATGGAAATCACAATTTAGAAACACATGCAATGACATGCAACCATCAAAACCATAAGAACACAATGATTTATAGGGGAACCCAACTGGGAAAAATCCCTCTGCTGCTTTTCTTTAATCAGATGAGAATGACAAACTATTACAATTTCTTGCTTCAATCCTTAAGCACACCCTGCACTATAAACATGTTCTCTTGCTACCTGTCCTACTCTTGCCAACACTTAGCCAATTCAAGGTCCCAAATGGTTCCTATTTCCTTGCGCAATCCTTGAGAAAATTAACTCCTAAAAGATAGGAATTTCCTCCTATTTAATTGCACAATTCCCAAGGAATGATTCACCTGCTTAATGCAAAGGTACTACTATACACTCAACAATATAAAAACATAAGTACAAACATGTCTTTTCCTCCACCTCAAGTAGGCAATTCTAATTCCATTTATGATTGTGTCTATTTTTAGTTGATTAACTAGTTAACTGAGAGATCGGTGTGTTGACAATAGTCTTAACTACTCAAGTGACCTTCAACTTATTCAAGTAATGACTAGAGCTCAATTAACTGAGTTCAACTAACAATAACTCAACTAAATCTCTAAATCTTAGCAATCACTACATGCATAACTTTACTTCTAGACTATAACTCAAATTTACTGAGTAAACTACTAGACAAGACCATGTCACACAATTTATCTGCAACCCAAGTCATCATGCTCATGTGGAAAATCAAATTACTCAATTTGACTAAGGCATAAGTCAAAATTGAGCATTTTTATTGCTACAATTTTTAACAAAACTATTTTATAATACACAATTTCTAAACATGTTTTTTTATATTTCATTGGATTTTGAGAAATTTAACATATTTTTAAAAATATATTTATCCATAAACATTCACTAACTCCTAGATACTTTTTTATGACTCGTCATCTTCCTTTAACCATAACAAACTTGTGTATAAATTTCTTTATGAATTAACCTTCCCACTAAAAAAAATTATATTTTACAAAACTTTTTTAACTTTAGATATTCTCATATCTATTATATTTTACAAAACTTTTTAAACTTTAAATATTCTCATATGCATTATATTTTACAAAACTTTTTAAATATTCTCATATAAACTTCATAAGCTAACCCATTCAAGAAATTCTTATTCTAAATTTTCAATAAAATATCTCTTGGATAACACTAAGACATAAACATTAAAAATCTGGCACAATCCATCAACAATATCAATATATATGAAATCAATAAAACACAAATTTTAAAGCTAAATCCCTTAAAAAAATGTCATAATATTAACTCAAGAATCAATAATATTAATTAAACTATCTTTAATAAACAAATTTGAAATTTAATTTAATGTATTATTATCACAAAAATTAATGATGATGATAAACAAATTTAAATTTAAATTTTATTTATTATTATCACAAAAAATAATTATGATGCTAAATATCTTTGGGATAACATTAACCATTAATAATAATAATTTTGCCTTATGAAATCAATAAAACAAAAAATTTGGAAGTTTAAAAAAAAAAAAAAAACATAGTACTAACACATCAATAATAACAATTTTGCATAACACATCAACAATAATAATAACAATTTTACATAACACATCAACAATAATAATATATGTAAAATAATTAAACACATTCATAAAACATATCAATAATAACCATTTTGCATTACACATTAACAATAATAATTAATCATTTATGTAAAACAATAAAACACCATATATGTAAAAATAATAAAACACTAATTTTGAAATAAACCCACAAAAGAATAATGTCATAGCACTAACTAAATATCAGTGATATTAATTAAGAAACTTTCAAATTAAAAATGCATTTATCATTATCACTGATATCAAATTTGGTGATATTTATATGAACTTCTTTTTAAATTAATTTATTAAAAAATTATTAATATTAATTTTTTTAGAATTTAAATATTATTATTTTTAACTATATTATAAGTTTTTTTTTTTTTTAAATTAACAAGTTAATTTTATAATTTATTAAAAAAATAAATTTAATTATAAAAATTTACTATTTTATAAAAGAAATTAATTTTCCTCCTTCCTTGATATGGAATTAAAATTTGATTTAATTTATTGTTTGAATATAATTTTCAAATATTAAAATTACAAATATAAATATTTTGAATTTAAATAAAATAAAAACAATTATTATGAAAATTAGTTCAATTTTGTTTCAAATTCTAATAAAAAGGATGGAAATAAAAGTCAATTACATTAATATTTTTAATATAACACAAATAAACATACACCTCACACGTCCATAACTTTCCAGCATGTCAGTTTCTCCGAAGTAAAGGATATGTTATAACGTAATTGCACAATAGAATCTAAACGAAGCTTTTGCTTTATTAACATGCAATAAAGGCCACAAATTTCCAGCGTGTCAGTCTCTCCGAAGTAAAGGATATAACAATCCCACTTGTCTCTATGCCATAACAATCCCACTTGTCAGTGAAGTGACACCTACAAAAGGAGGGAAGGTTGAGAGAAAAGCAGAGAATCAGAGACTCTATGCATTATTTGTGCACCAAAAGTTAAAGGTGTAGAACGAAAGCATCAACGGTTTTTGCTTTTTTCAAGGGAATTGATGAAAATGCAATAGTGAGGGGAAATCCATAAATTAAATAACACTTTAATCACATAAATTTAAATAGTTTTAAATGTCTATAAGTTACAAAATAAACATTAAAATATTTAATTTACAAAATAGATATTAAAATATTTAATTTATAATATTGTTAATATTAAAAAATATAAAAATTAATTAAATTATATTTTTATTTTAAATTATTATTATTATATGAAAGTGTTGAGTAATGGGTTTTTTTATTTTGATATAATGTTAGCTTGTACAAAAAAGGGTTGTTATTCTCACTATATTTGGGGCATTAAATAAGTTTGTGTCACTTTATCAATTATAGTACGAAGTTGACACAATGTTAGACATCATTTGAATAATTCCAAGCTGCATATGGAGGTATAAGAAGGTTCAAGAGGAGAATTCTATCAAATTGGCAGAGCTGGAGGGAAAAAATGACAGTATAGACTGCATGCCGATCATTCTAGCCAAGAGATTGTTGAATGGTGTTGTCATTGATGTCAATGTTACTTAATAAACACTGTCATATTTTTCTAGATTGCATCAAGTTGAAATCTCCAATGGAAAGATGGTTGGAAACCCTAGCTCTAGGGTTTGGATTCCATGGACAAAGTTTTTGAAGAAGCAGATCATTGAATTCATCTTGGAGATCCTCACTATTGAATTCTCCTCGTCACGTTGGATTCGGTAGTATGTGGCATGTCATGAGAGCTTTCACCATTTGAGAGATATACCTATTTGAAGTTAAAGACCCTAGGCTATGGTAAAAACCCCAAGGACAATGATATGGTAGATATTCCTTGGTTAAATTAATTGGTTAAGTGATAAGGCTCCTCTCCAAAATTAAAATAATAATGGATTGTCATTGTTGAACAGATGGATTATTCTCCTGTAGATCCAAATCCATCTACTGACTTGACCGTACCCTTGGTGAATGATGCCAAGGAACCTATTGAGAATTTGATGGTTGAAATGTATACATTGCTGATGGTTACTTTTGATCTTCCGCCTCCTTTGGTTCATATTCATGCTATCTCATCCTCCAGGGTTCCTACTCAAAGAGAGTTCTTTCGAACTCATTATTTTTCGGACCCTTGGACCTTGCCTTCTCCTACCTCCACATTAGAGGAAGGTCAAGTGGGTGGAATGGCATTTCCTATGTTTGCAGCTGAGATTTCCTATCAATCTATTGTTGACTCTGCAGACTCCATTCCAGTTTTCATTTCACCGAAGGAGTTGGATGGAGATGTGGCTCCGGCTTGGACTCTTAGTTCATCTTCTGATCAGGATTTCCTTGCTACCACTCTCCATTGGAAGAGGCCATCCTTGAAGCAATGACTGGTGTATAAATATTGTGTGATGATTTTCATCATTGGTCTTATTTTATACCAGACTTTTGAGAAGTTGAAACAAGTTTTTCTATCCTTCAGTCTTCTGGTCCTGTTCACCTAGTCTTGAACCCCTTAGCACCAGCACAGGTCTTTGCTAAAGAGAACATCGTTGTCATTTTTGCTACTACCTTGGTGAACATCTCCAAAGATCCCAACGTTATAGAGAATGTCTTAATTGGAGCGGAATTTTCCCCTGAAGAGATTCCGACTTACACCGATATTTTTCGAGAATTTCGGGATATGTTCGCTTGGTCTTATGAGGAAATTCCTGGTATAGATCCATTTATTGTCCAACATGAGATCAAGAATTACGAAAATGATAAGCCTATACGGCAGAAGCTTCATTCGGTCAACCCTAGGAAGGTTGCAGCTATCAAGACCGAGGTTGAGAAGCTGCTAAAGGCGGGTTTCATATGCCCCGTTCCGTTAACTGAGTGGGTTTTGAATCTAGTTCCTATGGACAAGAAACAAGGAACGATCCGGGTTTGCATTGATTTCATGGATTTGAATAAGGCATGTCCTAAAGATAATTACCCCACACCATTTATCGATCAGCTTATTGATGAGTGTGCGGGGAATGATATTTTCTCCTTCATGGACAGTTTCTCGGGATATAATCAAATCACTATCCGTCCTGAAGATCAACATAAGGTTGCTTTTATTTTCCCCTGGGGTACATTTGCTTACAAAAATATGCCTTTTGGCCTTAAAAATGCTGGAGCTACTTTCCAACAGGCTATGCCCTATGCCTTCCATGACATCAAGCATATTATCGAAGCATATTTGGATGATTTAGTTGCTCGTTCTCGAAAGAGAATTAGTCATCCTTCACACCTTTGTCAAGTTTTTGAACGGTGTCATTATTATAAAATTTGGTTGAACCCTAATAAGTGCGTTTTCACTGCCACATCCGATCAGTTGTTGGGATTCATTGTATCTACAGAAGGGATTTGGGTAGATCCCTTCAAGGTTGAGGCAATACTTCAGTTGCCTCCCACATCTTTAATTCGTCAGCTTGAAAGTCTACAAGGTAAATCCAATTTCTTACGAAGATTTATCGTTAATTATGTCGAGGTGACGAAGGGATTTATGAGGTTGTTAAAGAAAGGAGTTCCATTCTTCTGGGATGACTTTGCACTCGTTCGATGCTTTGAAAAAGGCATTGGCCTCTGCTCCATTACTGAATCCACCTGATTATAGCAGAGACTTCATTTTGTATCTTGTTGCAGCATAATCTACTATTGGTATGGTTCTAGTTCAGGAAGATGATGCTCTTTGCGAGCATGTTGTTTACTACCTTAGTCGAGGCTTGGTGGGTCCTGAACTCTAGTATTCTCCAATTGAGAAATTAGCTTTGGCAACTGTCCATGTTGTCCAATGGCTCAGGCATTGTATCCTTCTTCGTAAAATTTATGTTTTCGTAGCAGTTAATCCATTTCAATTTGTTCTCAGTAGGTGAGTGATTAGGGGAAAATATAATCGATGGATTGTCATTTTGCAAGAGTTTGATCTCAAATTCCTGTCTGTCAAATCCAAGAAATCTTTGGTATTTGTGGAGTTGATCTCTGAGTTTCCCTGTGGAGAACAAATTGTTTATGAAGAGTCGTTCCCTGATGAACATATTTTTCACATTTCTTCATAGGATCCTTGGTATGGATATATCATTGTTTATCTCCAGACTGCGATGTTTCCCTTAGCTTTTTCGAAAGACAAGCGTCAAAAGTTGTGTCATTTAGCTAAAATTTATCTGATTATCGATGACACTCTATATCGTCGCGGGGTCGATTCGATCCTCAGACGTTGCTTGACTCTAGAAGAAGCAGAGGTTTTGTTGAATGATTGCCACAGTGGAGCTTGTGGTGGCCATTTATCTCGGCTTGCTACAACCCAAAATATATTGCGTGCAAGTTATTTTTGGCCCTCGATTTTCAAAGATTATGTTGAGGCGGTCAAAAAGTGTCATCCTTATCAAGTCTATACTTGAAAGATGCACGTTCATCCAGCTCTGCTCTTTCCTTTTGTCACTATTGGTCTGTTCAAAAAGTGGGGTATTGATTATACTACTTGTAACCCACCTTTTCCAAAGGGTCATAAGTACATTATTGTAGTAGTAGACTACTTTACGAAGTGGGCTGAGGCTATGCCTACTTTTGTGAACGACGGTGATACAACAACCATGTTTCTATTCAAACAAGTCATTTCTCGCTTTGGTATCCCCAAAGAGATTGTCACTGACCATGGAAATCATTTTTAGAACAGTATGATGGTTGAATTGGCTCTCAAATTGGGTTTTCAGCAGGAGCATTCATCTCTATATTATCCTCAGGCCAATGAGTAGGTTGAAGCCGTAAACAAGTCCTTGAAGACTATTCTTAAATGGACAATTGATAAATCTAGATCCAATTGGCATGTCATGTTGTACCTTGCATTTTGGGCATACCGGATCTCTGTGAAGACTGCAACCGATTTCACTCCATTCCAACTAGTTTATGGGTTGGAATCTATATTTCCTATTGAATGCGAAATTCCTTCCCTTAAGCTGGAAGTTGAGCTTCTTTCTGACACTTCTAGTCTCAAAGAACGCCTTGTCCATCTATAACATCTCTATGAGCAGCACCGAGATGCAGCTACGATGAATGAGGCTCATAAGACACGACTGAAGGTTCAATAAAATAAGGCAATCAAACCTAGGGTTTTCTCTGAAGGTGACCTTGTTTTGGTTTATGCCCAATACAAGGATGCCTTGGGGGAAGGCAAGTTCAAATCCATGTGGTATGGCCCTTTCATTGTTAAAAAGCTCCTGAAAAGGGGAGATTATGCCTTGGTTGATTTCGATGGAAACGAGCTGGTGGAGCCTAGAAATGGGCTCTATTTGAAGAAGTATTATGCCTAGGCTTCGGCCTAGCATTTGATTTTTTATATATATTGTGTTTTTGTAGATGTATGTTTATCGATTTTTGATGTGACTTTGATGATTTTGATATTCTTTAGCAGGTATTTTTGGATGAGATGAGCCATTTTAGCTTTGTCGATGGTGCTAGTAGACATACCTGGAACCTCGCTTCTGCGGCATGGGTAATTCACTATCCACCTGGTCAATTGTTAGTCTCAAGAGGTGTATGCATTGGTCTTGCTTCGAACAATGTGGCGGAGTACACTGCAGTGGTTAACCTACTTTCAAAGGCAATATCTCTTAGTGTTGATTCGTTAGTAGTTTAATTGGATTCGCAACTGGTGGTTTCACAATTAAACAACACCTATCGTGTTAAAGACCCATTTTTTCATCGATTATTTTTTAGACTGCGTTTGTTACAACATTCATTTCAATATGTTACATTCATTCACATTCCTCGTTTAGATAATTGGTTAGCAGACTCATTAGCTAATCAAGCACTTGATTGACATATTAATCATTCTATACTTTAAAAATATCAAAAACATCATTCATCATTTCATCATTGTACATTTGGGACAATCACATCATATAAAATCGCTATGTATATATATATATATATACATATATCAGAGTGTGTTCAAAATATAAAAAATTGGACCATCATGTCCTACAAAATTAGGGCTCATGCCCGATCATGTCTATCATAAAAAAAAATTACAATCGTCCGATCATATAAAATCTATCCCTAAGGACCCTGCCCAGGATAGGTGTTCTGGAAGAACACAATAGCAGTAGCTACACCGGAATAGCCACACCCAGTCATGTGGTACTTCAACCACTAGTCTCTAGATAGCCTCTGGGAGATCCTCTATGGTCGTCATAGAGACTTGGTGAGTCAAACTCTCCAAGTTCCTCTGAATAGCATGGAGGGTTCTCCCCGAGTCTTCAACAACATCATAAACCTCTCTTCCACGGTGCCTATGTCTAGGGAAACCCTCAAGTCTCACCGGTCCCATGTCTGCATCATGATCATTAAAATTTGTAAGTCATATTGTCCTAACAAAAAAAAATAAAATCATTTTCATATAATTTGAAAAATTAAAAAAATCACATAATCAAAAATCATTGTGCGATCTTACCAATCGCCCCCCATGTTGCACCGAGTGGAGGAACCAAATTTGGATATGCTCTGAAATCCATCCCAGCATAGGGATAGTCCTCTACTGAGATAACCTATTCTCCACAGGAAGAACTCATCATCCCCTGTAGTCCAGGGGACCTCACTACCCCCCAGTATCTTCATCAAGTCTACCCATCTAGCTATCCGCGGATCACAAGGGCTACTAATGGTAGAGATGATCTTGGGACGAAGCCCTGGAACTCTCTCAAAGAAGAATGTGCAGATAATGGTACCATAGCCAAAATTCTTTATTTTGCTCTGCCGGATAGAAGTCAATTGTTTCTTCATATTTTCCAATAATTTTGTGCACCAGTCATATAGCATGGTCAAGAAATCCACTACTAGAGTCATGATTCCTCGTGAAGCCTGGTGTAAGGATGTTGATTCTGCTACCCTCACTATGATGAAAAGAAGGATCTTCATGTGCAGATCTCGCACATCTCTAATTGGGATCTGTGTCCCCACCTTCTTAGTACCGTAAGCCCAGTAAACCTGAATATAGTCATCAACATTAAGACCTCTTGTGGGCTTACCCTTCAAATTAACTGGTTCTCCTCTCCGAGAGAGTCTAGTTATGAAATAGATATCTTCCACTTCAATTCTTAGTGGCATCTGATATATCATGAAGTAATATTCATACGGATCCCAATAATTCACTAACATCTCGAGCAATCATGTGTTAGTTTTCATATTCGACATTTTGAAGAATTTTAATAAACCACATCCCTGAAGGATATCCAAGGATATCTGGTCCTACATAACCTCATTATCAATGGTACTATGTTCTCTTTTCCTCTAGTTGAGTGTCATCCTGAATCATTTCATTCATTAACCAATTAGAAATTAATTTTATAATTATGCTCTGCGCATACGCGACTTCATTCGGACACAGTCATGCCTATATGAAATTTACTCATGATGAATCCGCGTATACGCAAAGGGTTTCAGAAAAAACATATATTTCTACAGTGAAAAATCAAAAAATTTCTTGAAATGATAGCAAAATTGATAAACAAGCTGAGTATGAGGCTTACCTAACTAATTTGGATCGATTCTGTGGACAATTTCTCCCTTTGCAAGAAAGGGATTTTTTGCTCCAGAGCACTTTCTTAATTTCTTCACAGCAAAAATGACCAAATGTGAGTCCAAAAGGCCTATTTATGCTTGAATTAAAAAAAAAAATCGCAAATTTTTTTTGTGTTTATTTTTTGAATATTTTCAGGACTGATTAACCTTTTAGCTTGTAAGTGTTGGGAAACGTTATTTTTAGGTCCATTTTGGTGATTTTGAGATAATTCCAATTTTTTCTTCGGATCCATGACCGCTGACCTGTCATGGTAGGTATTTAATTATGAGCTGGCATGTAGGTTAGGTAATTCACTTTCCATTACACTTATACATACTAGCCTCTATTCTGAAAACTTGCCATAGGGTTGACCCCATCATATTATGACTATTTAACCAATTTCACTCACCAATTTTTAAATCATGATATGATGGTAGAGCCATCCTTTACATGGGCTTCCTAGTTAGTTCATCACTAACATTTGTCACCCATGCTACAATCTGTGTAGGCTCGAGAGTCCTCTTTAGTCCCGTTATGACTTATGCGTTGAATCTTCATTATTCTTCTTCTTTGTTATTTTTATTCTGGCCATATACCTTAGAGGCTCCCATTGTGTTGTTGAGTTGTATTGCTACATTACATATTGACCATTTATTTATCTTGGCCTTTAGCCAACTTCATTTGGACTCATTTTTAAGCCATCTTTGACCATGTCTTTCTGAAAATTCAACCATGAAATCACTTAGCCTTCGCAACTTGACACCTTTTATACCCATGGACGAAACATTCCTCTGAGTGTCACTTATTAGTTTTCGCCACCTTGCATTAAGCATAGGATTATTCCTATCCCAGGAACTAGAGCATCTGTTTACCGACAATCATTCTATCCATTGTACTATAGGCATTCTTTTATTCCTTTTCAGGCTTTGAAATATGAAAAAGACAATATATATATATATATATATATATATATATATATATATATATATATATATATATATATATTTGAAAAAGAGCGAGAACAGGACATTACTTCCATATTTGATGGTAGCTAAAGATTCAATTGTGTCGCCCTTGAACAAAGCACAAAAAAAACTAAGTCTTTTCTCCATTTGGGATGGTTTTAGTTTTTGACTTAGGAGAAGCCATAACCTTGTTATTGAGTCAGTACTCCCCCGTTTGGTT
The DNA here is from genome assembly GCA_034641835.2 of Pinus albicaulis. Classification (NCBI taxonomy): domain Eukaryota; kingdom Viridiplantae; phylum Streptophyta; class Pinopsida; order Pinales; family Pinaceae; genus Pinus; species Pinus albicaulis. The sequence goes on from CM076579.1 coordinate 248,386,543, forward strand.
ATATCTTCCAATCATATGAAGGGTTTATTTATGCCTCCTACATGACAAACTTATACAAAGTTATAATTTGCTACCATATTCAAAATTAATTGTGCTTTTGTTCAAGGGAAGTTAACCTGAGTCAGCCTTTCTGCGGTGTCTCTTGACTCATTTTTCAATCTTCCATCTCGGTCTGTCAGTATCTTGTCCTATCACATCAGCTATTTGGTCCTTTTCTCGTGCTAGTTTGAGAAGGTCTCCATTGACTTCTTGCTGGCGGGTTTGCCTCTTATCGACTTTGACATATTACTCTGAGAGTAAGCCTAGAGCCGCGCCCTAGCCCTAAGGTGACCTTGTGCTCAACATTTGATCAACATCATGGGTCTTTGACTAAGTGGTTTCCCTTGTATTCAACTTCAACTTACATGATCAAACCTGGGATTCGTGCAATACCTTGATTTCCATTTGACCCTATCGGTGGATATCTCACCTCTTTGTTAGCTTTCATTATTGGTTGGTTCAAAGGGTTTCTGCCACTTTCTAGCTACATTTTGTGCATGTTGGAAACATACTTTGGGTTGGTTACTTCACTTTGATTCGTCCAATTCCTTCCAAATATTGGCCTGCAGGTTACACTCATGCTGGATTGATGTGGGATGCCTTAAAGCCTTCCTTCCAATTGATCTTTTTCCATCAACTCCAACTCATTGCTCTGGGAATAAGGTCTAGATTCCTTTTGTCAGTACCTTAGGGTTTGCAGTCATTAGTGGAAAACTCATTTTCTATCGACAATGAGAATACATCAACATCTCCTGATTGGTAGATTCTCTCAAGTGTTCAACTTCAACTCGTTTATTCACACTTGTTAGATTGTACTGGGGCATCTCAACTCTCATCATCATTATCAATGAGTTGTCTCGCGTTTGTTAACGGTATACATCAATGACCGGTAATCAAATTATTTCTCACATGGTCAACCTCAAATCATTTATTCCCATTGTGTAGAATTGTGCCATGGTGATCGATGAAGACCTCGGGTTTGCATCAGCATGTTTTGGTTCACTTTGACAACCTCTTCGTTTTTCTTCCAGTGACACCATCCACCCTTATATGTTGCAGTTCCATCATAGCAGCATCTTATATGTTGGCACCTAAGTTGCGTGTTGTACCATTTGTTCCACCACTTATGATTTGGTACTTGGAGATCCAGTTGTGACTTCATTCATCAGATATCTCTGCAGCATCATTGATCGGTCTTTTATATGTGATACTTGGACATGATTTTGACTTGTACTTGTGGGAAGCGATCAGATGATTCACTATGTAATTTACAATTCAGCTATACTTGTATACATATTGGATCCGCTCCATACTTGATATGCGGACATGCTTTTCTTTCACTGAGCATGGGTATGCCCGCCTCAAACATGAGCTATCTTTCTGATTTCTATCACTGGTTTTTGGCAGGCTGAAATCTAGTGAAGTCCTCTCTAGTCCCCGCAAGGTTCTTTCTTATGCACATAATACATTTCAGCCATCATGTACCCCTTTTGACCTCATATATTAGGGGGCATATGTTATAACATCATTTATCACCTCTATATACTTGATGACTTATGCATTGGCCTTGGGCAACCCTTCCATTCAGACTTGATCACACTTCTTAAAAAACAGTATTTTAAAATCCATACGCGACTCTTCCCAGTTTTTTCCGCGTACAGACGCAAATCCATCCATAGCTGACCTGCGTATGTTATTTAAAATATTAAAAAATATATAATTTCCCTATTAATGAGGCATAGTTTACAGTTTTTTCCTATAACTTAACTACCTCAGACCGTGGCCAAACTGTTCCCCAACTGGAAAAACTAATTTGAGGAAGTGTAAATACACCTCAAGGGAATGGCCTAAGGGAGGAGAGAGTGAATGCTATTGATATTATAACCTGTTATAGCCCTGATCAAGTTTGATATTTCCCTGTGCCTCCTGCACTTTCGAGGTTCAGGAAACCCTTTTTCTTTGTGATGATCGCCCCCACTTTATGTGACATCCTTTGTGCACCATTTATGGAAGAAGCTTTGTTAGGCTAGGGTTGGACGGATCCAGAGGATGGTTTCTCTCGAAGTTGTGGCAAATATCAGGTGTTTTCTCCACTTTCTCTTTACATATTATCAATAAAAGAAGTATTGTCATGTTCCTGATGTCTTTGTGTTATATGTCTCCTATACATGTTGAATGACCTTGAATGGTTTATTTCATTTTATTTTTATGAGATTATATATGCTAACATACTGACATCTAGGACATATATGTTGTGCAACTAGTTTGTGTGCTTTGTCTTGACCGATTTGAAGGTTCAGGAGTACGAGGAGTAACAGAGGGTTTTCACCCTACGGGATCAACTTCAAACGAAGGATAAACGGGTAAGGTCCTCTATCCTCAATTTTCTAGTTCAAGCATAAAAACTGATAATTAGAGTGCTTCTTGTGATGATATTCCATCCGCTCTATTAGGTCCCTCAACCCAGGCCTTAGTGTAGATTTTCCCGTAACATCTGCCTCCTGATCTGAAGTGAAATGTTGCAGCAATTTGTATAGAGGAATCTTTAAATTGATGGGTAGGTTCATCTTCATTTCATAGACTAACTCAAAATGATTTTTACTTAGATTTATTTTCTTGGTGGTGTAATATTCCCAAAGGGAAAACTTAAGTTTGTTGTCCCAACATTCCTTATTGTCTCTGAGGGTTTTCTTTACAATCTTAATCAGGTTCTTACTGCTACATTTGGCTAAGCTATTCCCTTGGGGATAATAATTTTATGAGTGGGATATTTTTCCATAATTCAAACAAATCCTCACCAATTTAATGGATATGAATGCTTTGGCATTGTCTGTAGTGATTTTAGTAGAAACTCCAAGCCTTGTGATGATATTTTATTTCATGAGGTGAATTATCATTTTGTTGGTTGCATTCTTTGTAGGGGATTATTCAACCCACCTGGAGAAATAATTAGTGGCAGTGATGGTCCATTTACTCTCACTACTTTAATTCTCATGGAATTTATCAATAAATTCCAACCCCCATTGTTGGAAAGGTGTTTCAAACAGCATAGGCTACAACGGAAAGTTTTCCACCTTCTGTTTCTTGTAAATTTTTGACAATATGGCGTGATATAAAAAATGGATGCATATTCGAAAATATAGTAGGTGAATAGTAACATTCTCTAAAAATTTGTGTAGAGCCATATTTTCTAAATAGTGTCCACCATAGAACCGACTGTGCATTTTCGTCCCCTTTTTTTTGTACTTCTAGAGAATACACACATCAAAGGGTTAGACCATATATATTCTTCCAACATAATCCTATATTCATTAGGCAATATTTTTCTGCAACTAACCTCAATGATCTTTCTGTCACTAGGCAAGTGACTAGGGCATGATAAATTCCACAAAAGAGAAAATCCAAAAGCATATTTAGGACTTATCAAGACTGCCGCTGAAGACATTTCCTCTCCTTATTTCTTGAAAATCCTGCTTGGTTTCTTTATTCTATTTGAACTTTTTATATTTCTTCAACATGGTTGAAATTGGTTTGGTAATTTCAGCAATTTTGGTATTAACCTCTTGATGAAGTTGATTTTACCAAGGAATGATTGAATTTTTATCTTATTGGGTGGAAAGTTTAGATGTTGAATACCTTCCACCCTTGTTGGATAACTCTTCACACCATCTTTAGATGCAATATGGCCCAAGAGTTTTACTTCATTCAGACCAAAAACTAATTTATTTTTATTAAGTGAGATCACAAATTATCTACATCCTCCATAACACATGCTTAAGATGCTAAACATGTGCATTCCTATATTTAGAGAAAATTGTCAGGTTTCTTGATAAATGACAATAATCTTGTCGATGATGTCCTTCAATGCATAATCATTACCTCTTCCAAATTTAGAACCAATGTTCAAAAATATGAATGTCATCCTCAAGTGCATGAACGTTTTCCATGGTGTATTGAAAGCAGTCCTATGTTGAATTTCATGTTCTACCAAAACCTAATTATATCCTCAAAATGAACCAAAGGTGGACATGACAATTTCACCATCACTTTTTGCAGCAAATGGTCCATGTTTTTTAGTTGGTAGTTGTGTTTGAGAGACAATTGTTTTAATTTTCTGAAGTCAATACACACACACACACACCAGATTTCATCATTATTTTTTCTGGCCCCAAATTATTACCCATGATGAATACCTTCCGGGAATAATGATGTTATCCTCTAACTTCCTCTATAGTTCAATTTATATAATTGGAGCTAGATTTTGATTTGCAGGCCTATGTTTTTATTTGAAAGGCTTAGCTATTTCCTTCATGGAATAGTGTGTTGATGAAGTCTTCACATCCCTTTGCTAGTTGAAGTACTTGTGAGAGGACATAGTTATCATTGACAGTTAGAGAGTGCTTTCATTTTATCCATGCAATTGCATCTTTGGATACTCATGCTTGTTGTGGATTTCGAAGTGTTTGAATTCCCCTTGGATATTTTGTTGGTGTAATGGATATTAGCCAAACTTTGTGCTTACAATTTTAACATTTGTTTAGTGGTTACCTTTCAGGATCATTGTTATTGATTGTTGTATTTCGAAATTTTGAATTAATTAATAATGAGAAGCACTCCCAATTAGTTTTCTAAACCCCATAGCTAGTAGGATTCAAAGATTTAGCTCATTATTCATAATTATATCATATATACTTAAATTTTTTTATTCTATGGCATGCAAATCAATATTTTAGAGGCAATTTTTATGTTTTCACAACAAATTTACATGATTCACAAGGTGAGAAATCAATCTTTGGCGCAATTGCAGATTTTAGGTTTGATAACTATACGTCATTTATAGGCTATACATATCTTCAAAGTTTTGTTGAGATTGCAACAAAATGATGAGCTTAGTGGAAAGAAGTCGCCTTCACTAAGTGGGCCCACAGGCTATTTTTGGCGCACAGTCTATTTTTAGACATGTCGATCATATTCTATGAGTTGCAGGATGCTATTTGTGGATGGTTGGTCAAGTTGGAAAAATAGATGGACTTCTATTTTTAGGCATATTAGGCGGAATCTATTTTTAGATTTCCAGTCTAAAAATAGATATGTCGAATATTATTAGCTCTTAATAATATTTGGACTATAAACATTATCTTATTCTCTTGGAGCACTTCAGTTAAGTGCACAGATGTGGCACAGGAGCTGACATAAGGAATTACGCTATTCCTGAGGGTTAAGTGGAGCTATTGCATGGATACTTTAGTTAGAACTCATGTGACAGAGTTTGGTGGAGTTATTGAAGTAGTTGGTGGAGTTGTGTTCAATTTAACTGAGTTAAACATAGTTGAGCTAGTTGTATCTATTCTAACTGATTGATACACTAGTGAGAGTGGTGTGAATTAATTATTAATTAATTCACTAATTATTAACACATCGGTTAACATAGTGCATGGACAGTTTCAGTGGAGACCAGTGAAGAGGTAGGTGAAAGAGCAGTGTGACTATCAGTTGTGACTATAGTGTTGCATGATTTGCAACACACAGTGGTTGGAGATGCCAATGAGGATTGCGTGAGAAAGGCTGGACCAATTCGATTTCATTCAGAGCCATTCTTCAGCAGTGATTGCGCAGTAGAGGCAGGATAGCAGGTGGCAGAGATTGGAGCATGAGATTTGCTAGATCAAACCTGATTAGTGTGTAGCAATTGGAGATTGTACTGAGAGATTGTGAGGAGCTTTATATAATGATTGTTACATGATCTCTATGATATATAATATATATATAGTTGGGGGTTTTCAGCTTTAAGCTTTCCCATAAAATATTGTGTTCATATGTGTGAATGTTTATGGTTTTAATGTGCGCATGCGATTGTTTTTATTTCCGCAATTAATGATCAATGGTAGAAGAGATTCTGTATTGTGCATGATGTCAAATAGTGTGTGATCAGGAGAATCTCGGATGTATAACATATCAGTTATATAAATTTCTACAAGTTTTACTTCTAATTGAGTATTCAATTAAACATATTGAGTATAATATAAGTAACTATTTTTCCCTCCAACTATTTTTCATAACTTCCATAACCATTAGGTAGGGACCGAAAACTTTGAGGTTATTTTTCTTCTTTAGTAAAATATTTGTCGAGACTTTACAAAGTTTTTTGATTTATTAAAAGTTGTAGAATTTATAATTTATGAAGTTTCAAGGTCCAATTTTTTAAAGCCTAATTCTTTAAAGGGTGCTAGCTTAATGGAAGAGCACCTACTTTACAAGCAAGAGGTTGATGGTTCGATTCCATCGTGCCCTGATATTTATATGGAATGACTATGATAAGCTTTTGGTGACAAAGGTTCTTTTGACCATCATTAATGAGCTTATGGTGACTTTTTTCGAGCCTCGCCAAAATATGAAATGGTGACGGTCAATGAATGCCATCATATATATGCATTAATAGTGACAGTCACGAAAGGTCCATCACAATAAATCATTGTTCTTCATGTGAAAGTGTGATGGTCACTATTCGTCATTATAATAATTATTTGTGATGGACCTTGAATGTCACCACAACACTTATACTTTTGTGATGCCACCTTTGGTGACAGAGAATAAATTTTGTCACCATTGCTCATATGAAATGGTGAAAGTACTATCCATCATTATAAATCATTATTAGTGACAAACCTTGAATGTCACCACAACACCTATACTTTTGGCAACACCACCTTTGGTGACATTTATTTGTTGGTGAAAGAGGCTCTCATGACCGTCACTAATGAGCTTATGGTAACCATTTTTGACCCTCACCAATAACCTTTTTCGTTTTAGTGGCTAATAGTCTCTGCACTGTCTACTTAGAAAACTATACTATTATTGATTTTACATTGTGCCTCCTGCAACGATATCAATATTTCTTCGTGCTCCTCAACATCTGATTGCAATTAGTCTACAACTGCCGCTCAAGGTCTGACTGCAAGTGACACAAATCATTTTGCTACTATATAATGTGGGCCCCTGTAGTAAGGGTAATGATCCAGAAGAATATTATACAGAAATTGCTACTGCTCTCATATGGTCCCTTCCCAAATATTTGCAACTCTAGGACTAAGGGTCTACATCGCCCCACCTCACTCTTAAAGGTATAGTTGCATGCATGGTGAAATATGATCTACTCAAACTATTGTTGCTACTGCTATGTTGTTGCTTCTGCATTGCTACTGTAACTGCTGAAATAATGAGTATAATCTCCCAAGTTCCTAAAGTACAATATTCCATAGGGTTTTTCCCTCTTAAACTAGACTCCCTTTGAGTCTTGATCTCCCTATGAGAAATATCTCTGCTCCTCAATCTGTCAATATCAATGATCACAACTCCTTTTTGTGTCACTATACATTGGCTCATTGATCTTCCCACTGGAAACCTTCTAGCTCCATTAAGCAGTATGCACATAGGATCTTGTCGATCTTCCCTGAACTAGGGCTCCATAACTGTCTCCTGACAACTCATTAGTTCTTCAATGATCATTGTACATGAGGACTTTAAGGACTTCCCACTAGTCAAGATTTTGGTTGCTCAAGAATTCTACTCCTATGGCACTTATGATGATCCTAAATCTATTCCAAGCTCAAAAATTTGAACTTCTCTCTAGTGCATATGCAAACCTCAATCCATTGAAAGACATGTTTCTCGCACTAAAGAGAATCTGCACCAAAAACTCGGCAAATCGAAATATCTGAAGGAGAATATCTATTGATGGGTTTCTATTGCAATTTCATCTCTTATACCATGTAGAAATTAATAAAAAATTTCTACTACTTATGACTTCAAACTAAAATTAAGAGATTAAAAATTTCCTCTAATATTCTACAGAATGGAAATCACAATTTAGAAACACATGCAATGACGTGCAACTATCAAAACCACAAGAACACAATGATTTATAGGGGAACCCAACTGGGAAAAATCCCTCTGCTGCTTTTCATTAATCCAATGAGAATGGAAAACTATTACAATTTCTTGCTTCAATCCTTAAGCACACCCTGCACTATAAACACGTTCTCTTGTTGTCTGTCCTACTCTTGCCAACACTTAGCCAATTCAAGGTCCCAAATGGTTCCTATTTCCTTGCGCAGTCCTTGAGAAAATTAACTCCTAAAAGATAGGAATTTCCTACTATTTAATTGCACAATTCCCAAGGAATGATTCACCTGCTTAATGCAAAGGTACTACTATACACTCAACAATATACAAACATAAGTACAAACATGTCTTTTCCTCCACCTCAACTAGCCAATTTTAATTCCATGTATAATTGTGTCTATTTTTAGTTGATTGACTAGTTAACTGAGAGATCGGTGAGTTGACAATAGTCTTAACTACTCAAGTGACGTTAAACTTATTCAAGTAATGACTAGAGCTCAATTAACTGAGTTCAACTAACCATAACTCAACTAAATTTCTAAATCTTAGCAATCACTACATGCATAACTTTACTTCTAGACTATAACTCAAATTTACTAGGTAAACTACTAGACAAGACCATGTCACACAAGTTATCTGCAACCCAAGTCATCATGCTCATGTGGAAAATCAAATTACTCAATTTGACTAAGGCATAAATCAGAATTGAACATTTTTATTGCTACAATTTTTAACAAAACTATTTTATAATACACAATTTCTAAACATGTTTTTTTATATTTCATTAGATTTTGAGAAATTTAACATATTTTTAAAAATATATTTATCCATAAGCATTCACTAACTCCTATATACATTTTTATGACTCATCATCTTCCTTTAACCATAACAAACTTGTGTATAAATTTCTTTATGAATTAACCCTCCCACTAAAAAAATTTATATTTTACAAAAAAAATTTAACTTTAAATATTCTCATATCTATTATATTTTACAAAACTTTTTATACTTTAAATATTCTCATATGCATTATATTTTACAAACCTTTTTAAATTTTGAATATTCTCATATAAACTTCATAAGCTAACCCATTCAAGAAATTTTTATTCTAAATTTTCAATAAAATATCTCTTGAATCACACTAAGACATAAACATTAAAAATCTGACACAATCCATTAACAATATCAATATATATGATATCAATAAAACACAAATTTTAAAACTAAATCCCTTAAAAAAAAATTTTTAATATTAACTCAAGAATCAATAATATCAATTAAACTATCTTTAATAATCAAATTTGAAATTTAATTTAATGTATTATTATCACAAAAATTAATAATGATGATAAACAAATTTAAATTTAAATTTAATTTATTATTATCACAAAAAATAACTATGATGATAAATATCTTTGGGATAACATTAACCATCAATAATAATAATTTTGCCTTATGAAATCAATAAAACACAAAATTTGGAAGTTAAAAAAAAAACATAGTACTAACACATCAATAATAACAATCTTGCATAACACATCAACAATAATAATATATGTAAAATAATTAAACACATTCATAAAACATATCAATAATAACAATATTGCATAACACATCAACGATAATAATTAATCATTTATGTAAAACAATAAAACACCATATATGTAAAAATAATAAAACACTAATTTTGAAAATAAACCCACAAAAGAATAATGTCATAGCACTAACTAAATATCAATGATATCAATTAAGAAACTTTCAAATTAAAAATGCATTTATCATTATCATTAATATCAAATTTGGTGATATTTATATGAACTTCCCTTTAAATTAATTTATTAAAAATTATTAATATTATTTTTTTATAATTTAAATATTATTATTTCTAACTATATTATAAGTTTTTTTAATTAACAAGTTAATTTTATAATTTATTAAAAAAATAAATTTAATTATAAAAAATTATTATTTGATAAAAGAAGTTAATTTTCCTTCTTCCTTGATATGGAATTAGAAATTGATTTAATTTATTATTTGAATATAATTTTCAAATATTAAAATTACGAAATTTGAGTAAAAACTTTGGGAGATAAGTTGAAAATATGAATTGAAATCCAATTGAAACAAGGAGGACGACTGACTAGATACTATACCAATTCAAACTTTAAATGCTCATTAATCCGACACTGTAGAGATTCGTCGTCTTCGACACAATCTCTAACACGTGTCGGATTAATGAGCATTTAAAGTTTGAATTGGTATAGTATCTAGTCAGTCGTCCTCCTTGTTTCAATTGGATTTCAATTCATATTTTCAACTTATCTCCCAAAGTTTTTACTCAAATTTCGAGCGGGAATACTCGTTGGATGCGGAATTTAATTCCTCATCCAAGGAGTACCCATGTTGCATACTTTCGATGGGTCCTACTACACGAAAAATGAGAAATACATAAAAAAACGTGATTAACTTAGATCAGTTGGATTGATGTAGGTAGATCAAAGTGACAGTGTCGGATACTGGAGCGCGAATCAGAGTTGACAGCAAGTGCAGAGTGCATGGGTGCAAGAGTTCAACAGCGCAGTGGTTCGGTTAGATGACCAAAAAATGGTGTAACAAATATGATATGTTTGTGATGTTATATCGTGTTATTCTAGATTGGTTTGTGAAAATGAATTAGCCTCCCCTGAGATACATTGAAGTATGATTTTGATTATGTTTTATTTAGCTAACAGTGGCACATTAGAGGAAAGATAATGCCAAGAGATGAAGAGAATAAAAGTGGAGTATATATATATATATATATATATATATATATATATATATATATAGATTTGTTATGTATATGCATGGATGAGAGATAACTTGCAGCCCCCCGCCCACCCAGCGGTCGATTACCCATGTTCCATACTTTCGATGGACCCTTCTACACGAAAAATGAGAAACACATTAAAAAAAAACGTGATTACAATCACGTTTTTCATGTATTTCTTATTTTTGGAAATATAAATATTTTGAATTTAAATAAAATAAAAACAATTATTATGAAAATTATGTATAACTAGAGATGAAATGAATTCATGTATATGAGTTCAATTTTGATTTTCAAATTCTAATAAAAAAGATTGAAAATAAAAGTCAATTACATTAATATATTTAATAACATACAAATAAACATACACCTCACACGTCCATAACTTTCCAGCATGTCAGTTTCTCCGAAGTAAAGGATATGTTAAATCTCACTTGTCTCTATGCCATAACAATCCCACTTGTCGGTGAAGTGACACCGACAAAGGAGGAAAGGTTGAGAGAAAAGCAGAGAATCGGAGACTCTATGCATTATTTGTGGACCAAAAGTTAAAGGTGGAGAACGAAAGCATCGAGGGTTTTTTCTTTTTTCATGGGAATTGATGAAAATGAAATAGTGAGGGGAAATCCATATATTAAATAACACTTTAATCACATAAATTTAAATAGTTGTAAATGTCTATAAGTTACAAAAATAAATATTAAAATATTTAATTTACAAAATAAATATGAAAATATTTAATTTATAATATTGTTCAAATTAAAAAATATAAAAAGTAATTAAATTATATTTTTATTTTAAATTATTATTATTATATGAGGGTGTTGAGTAATGGTTTTTTTTTTTTTTTTTTGATATAATGTTAGCTTGTACAAAAAAGGGTTGTTATTCTCACTATATTTGGGGCATTAAATAAGTTTGTGTCACTTTATCAATTATAGTACGAAGTTGATACAATGTTAAACATCATTTGAATAATTCCAAGCTGCATATGGAGGTATAAGAGGGCTCAAGAGGAGAATTCTATCAAATTAGCAGAGCTACAGGAAAAACTGACAGTATAGACCGCAAACCAATCATTCTAGCCAAAATATTGTTGAATGGTGTTGTCATTGATGTCAACATTACTTAATAAACACTCTTATATTTTTCTAGATTGCGTCAAGTTGAAATCTCCAATGGAAAGATGGTCAGAAACCCTAGCTCTAGGGTTCGGATTCCATGGACGAGGTACATACCCTACACTTGTTAGAAGTTTTTGAAGAAGTAGATCATTGAATTCACCTTGGAGATCCTCACTATTGAATTCTCCTCGTCACGTTGGATGCGGTAGTATGTGGCATGTCATGAGAGCTTTCACCGTTTGAGAGATATACCTATTTGAAGTTAAAGACCCTAGCCTATGGGTAAAACCCCCAACGACAATGATATAATAGATATTCTTAATTAATTGGTTAAGTGATAAGGCGCCTCTCCAAAATTAAAATAATATATCTGGTGGTAAAAGGCTTAATCATGAGGGCATGTGAGGGTTTTTGCATTAAAAGACAATCTAAAATTTAAAATTTAATAAAACCATCAAGGGGCTTCCCCTCTTCAAAAATTTGAATTTAAATGATAAATCTCCCTCCAAAAAAGGGATTTCTAATGCCTCCTAAGAGACCCTTCATATCTATAAAATGGACTCGTTCTATCCTCTAAGATATGCATTATTGTGAATGATGATATCTTGAATTATCTTGTATTTTGAAATTATCATTTCATCCCTGTGGAGGATTGATACACCAAATGAGAGGCTTGTTCTTGGAAGGTTTTGTAAGGACTTTTGATTGTGCTTTAAAAGGCTCATTAATAATTCTCTTGATGGAAGACCGAAGGTTCTGAGGGACATTATATTTCATCTAAAGCATGCAAAATCCGTTGTGATACTTTAGTTGATCAGAGGCTTAGTGTTTAGCTAAAAAATGAAAGTGCTCGGAAATGCTACAAACCAGAACGACTGCGTAGAGCTCATCGCCAAGATTCCGGTGCAATTCGTTTTGTCAAAATCTGACTCCGGATGAAGAAGTTATGACCTGCTGTCCGTTTTCTCAAACAGGTAAAAAAATTTGCAAAACAGTGATAGACTGATGACATGGAAGTCCAGTCAGCACTCCAGGTATATCCAGGGAATATTCTCCAATTTTAGCCCAATGACACTGTGACAAGTGTCGCAATCAGATTCTCCAGTGAACTTTGGAAGTGAAATTTTTTTTACATTTTATCCTAAGATTGAAGGGGAATTGTTTTAGGTTGGAATAGTCCAACCAAAGCTGCACATGTGGTGCAGCCAGGGGCTGCCACGTGCCCCCTCTGGTGTGAACCCATCCAATCTTAGGACTATTGTAATTTCTGAATTTATTCATTTCAAAGTTCTGGAAATATTATTAACCTATGGTCCTAAGGCTATGGTGGCGGAGATGTGTTAATTGGGTTGAATATATTGTTATTTTCCTAAGGTATAAACCTTATATGTCAAGCTGGCAAAAAAACTATCTAAACTGGCGGACAAACTCTATTATCGCAGATAGAATCTAACTATGACGGAGGCTCTATCTATGGCATACAAACTCTACTATGGCGGAGACTCTACTATATGACAGAGTCATATTATATGGGTGGCTCAAACCTTATTATATGCGAGCAGACATATCTGAATGGTGGAGCGGAGACATTATATATGGGAGAAAACCGGAGTATGGTTTTAACCAGATTTCGAACCAAGAGTTAGCATATTGCACGGTGGGACAAAAATATGGTGTCGGGGTCGAGGTCAAACCCACGACCTACCCCGAACCACACATATGTCTTACTGCCCGAGCTCCTACAATGGTTTTTAACCATTAAGGGCGCGACTTATACTTAAGTTTGAAGGGTACCGACGACAGGGGTTGGAGGGGGACAGCCCCCTCCCATATGGCTTCAACATATGACAGCAGGTGAAGACCTATTACAACGACGAGAAATATTTAAATTAAACCCGGATTATCAATACTAATATGTGGGGATTATTGTAACTAAACCCATCTTATCACTAAACTAATCCACTCTTAAAAAAGATGAATAACTGCGCAGTTAATGACACGATTATCCTAATTAAGTCATCATTAACTGCTAGCTAATCCACACTTTAACTGGTTTTGAAGTTGGCGAAAATTCCTTTTTAGGCAGATTTCTCCAAAAATGGTGGGGTTAGCTAGATTCTTTCGAGATTTGGTGGAGAAATAGTAGGGAAAATTGTTTTTGCATAACTGAGCCAATTTTTGACCAATTTTGGCTCACGATGAGTCATTATTGGTATATTGTGATGTTTTGGAGCCATTGGAGTAGGTTGCAGAGGCAAAATGAGACTGTAAACAAAATTTTTTCACAATTGAAGCTAATACAAAGGCCCATGTGTTAGGTAAACTTGACTCGGGATAGAGTCAAAGTTGACTAGGGTAAATAGTAGTGGTTTTGGGGCACATTGTTTTGTGCACCCATGGTTTTGGCCCATGGTATTGCATGTAATAGAGCCTATAAGAGGCTGGGAATACTTCATTGTAATGAAGGCCTGGAGGTGAGCGGTGAAGGCTCACTTGGCCAGATTGGGAAAAAAATCCTAATCTAAACATAACTTCTACCGTCAGATCATCCGCCTATGAACGACCCAGATTGACTAGAAATTACTATACTTTAACAAGGCAATTTTACATGTGTTTTTAGCTTCAGGGGCGCTGCCCCCGAAAACCCCCGCCAGGGGGGCAGCGACAGTGATTAATTACGGGTGGCGTTGCCACCCCTTTTAAGGTACAGGGGTCCAATGTTGTGGTACAAAGTAAACAAGATAATCAGGCTCCACACCCAACAATCTCCCACTTGGAGACTGATTGTAGCAACTCCACCACTGCTTCATTTGCTGGACAATGACTCCTCTTTGGACCTGGTTATTCCTCATCTTCATCGTCATCCTTGAAGACCAATTGAAACTGAGCACATTCTCAGTTTCTCCCTGGTTACAAATTTTGTTAGCATATCTGCAGGATTCTGGCTAGTGTGTATCTTTTCCAACTTCAACTCTCCATCTTCCAATACTGACCGTATGAAATGGTACTTGAGATGTATGTGTTTAGTCCTGGAATGAAATGCTGAGTTCTTTGCAAGATGAATAGCACTTTGGCTATCACTGTATAGTGTGCCCATATCATGCTTCTTACCCGATTCATCCATAAACCTTTGTAACCAAATCATTTCTTTACTAGCCTCTGTAGCAGCAACATACTCTGCTTCTGTTGTTGAAAGTGCAACAACACTTTGGATTTTTGAAACCCAACTGACAGTTGTTCCACCTACGGTAAATACATATCCTGTAGTGCTCCTCCTGTTATCTCTGTCACCTGCCATATCTGCATCAACATATCCCTGTAGAGCAATGTTTGAACCACCAAAGCATAATGCTTGATTTGTGGTACCTCTCAAATATCTGAGAATCCATTTTACTACCATCCAATGTTCTTTTCCTGGATTATTCATGTACCTGCTTACAACTCCCACTCCATGTGCAATATCAGGCATTGTGCAAACCATTGCATACATTAAGCTTCCAACTGTTGATGCATATGGAACTTTAGACATATAGTCCATTCTTCTTGGGTCTTCGGGCACATCTCCTTACTAAGTTTGAAATGGCTAGAAAAAGGTGTACTAACTCATTTTGCATTCTGCATATTAAATCTTTTCAACACCTTTTCTATGTACTCATTCTGAGACAATGTTAATTTGCGATTTTTCTTGTCTCTAGTTATCCTCATACCAAGGATTTGTTTTGCAGCTCCCAAATCCTTCATTGCAAATGAATTTGCCAATTTTCTTTTGAGCACATTTATTTCTTGCATATTAGACCCTGCAACAAGCATGTCATCTACATACAATAACAATATAATATAGCTACCATCATTTTTCCTTTTCAGATAAACACAATGATCAGAGTGACATCTAGTATAACCTTGTTCAGACATAAACTTGTCAAATTTTAGATACCACTGCCTTGGAGCCTGTTTTAAGCCATACAATCTCTTCTTTAACCTGCACACCAATTTTTCTTTCCCTTTTACCTCATATCCTTCTGGTTGCTGCATGTATATCTCTTCCTCCAAATCTCCATGGAGAAATGTTGTCTTTACATCTAACTGTTCAAGATGTAAATCTTCCGATGCTACAAGACTTAAGATAGTTCTGATTGAAGTCATCTTAACAACAGGAGAAAATGTTTCATCAAAATCAATACCTTTCTTCTGTGCAAACCCCTTCACCACAAGTCTAGCTTTGTACCTCTGTTTTCCTCCATCTTCTTCCTTCAGCTTGTAAACCCATTTATTCTGCAATGTAGTTTTACCTGCAGGCAACCTGACTAAGTCCCAAGTCTGGTTATGCATTAAGGAGTCCATCTCTTCATCCATGGCTAGCTCCCACTTCTTCCTGCTTTCAACCTTCATTGCTTCTTCATAACATTCGGGTTCACCAGAATCAGTCAACAATAAATAATATAATGAAGGAGAGTATCGTTCAGGGGGTCTACTTATCCTGGTAGATCTTCTAACACCACTTTCAGGTGTTTGAGGTGCCTGTTGCTGTTGTGGTGGTTGTTGATTATTATTATTTTCAGGCACCTTTACTTTTTCAGATATCTCATCAAGAACCGCGTATTCCTTGCTTTCTTTTTCCTGTTTCTTTTCCTGCAACTGATTCTTATACAAGACCTTTTCATTGAATATTACATCTCTGCTCCTAATTATTTTGTGATTTTCATAATCATATAAACGATAACCAAAATCATTAACACCATATCCAATAAAGGTACATTTCTTTGATTTTGCCTCAAGCTTTGTTCTATTTTCTTTATTAATATGGACAAAGGCCTCACAACCAAAAGGCTTTAAAAAAGAGTAGTTTACCTTTTTACTTGTCCATGCTTCCTCTGGAATACCACCATCCAAGGAACTTGAAGGCCCTCTATTTATTAGATAAACAGCAGTATCTACAGCATCTGCCCAAAATTGTAAAGGCAATCTTGCATGCAATCTCATGCACCTTGCACGCTCCATGATTGTTCTGTTCATCCTTTCTAACACACCATTTTCTTGTGGTGTTCTTGGAACTGTCTTCTCTCTACAAATTCCATGCTCTGAATAGTACCTATCAAACTCTTTGCTGCAATATTCACCTCCATTGTCTGATCTGAGACACTTCAACTTCTTTCCTGTCTCAATCTCAACCAAAGCTTTCCATTTCTTGAAAATATAAAATACATCAGATTTATTTTGAACACAATAAATCCAAGTTTTTCTAGTTGCATCATAAATAAACGTAACATAATAGTGAGAGCCACCGAGAGATGATACCTGAGAAGGTCCCCATACATCTGTATGCACAAGCTCCAATTTTTCGCTCTTCTTTTCTCTCCCAACTCTGAGAAATCTGACTCTATTTTGTTTTCCATAAATGAAATTTTCACAAAAATCCAAATCAACATTCTTCAAACCTGGCAACAAATTTCTTGAGTGAATAATATTCATCCCCTTCTCACTCATGTGTCCAAGCCTATGATGCCATAATGCTACATCTGCTCCTTTGGAAGTTAAATCATTAACAGAGTTAGAAATACCATTGCATAAATACAATGTACCAAACTTTTCGCCTTTTTCTATTACTAGGGCTCCTTTAGTGACCTTCCAAATTTTATCTGTGAAAGTTGTCACACAACCTTCACTGCCTAACTGCCCTGTTGAAATTAGCTTTTTCTTCAGATATGGAACATGCCTTACCTCCTTTAGTAGCCATTGGTTTCCATTCTGTTGTTTTACAAGAACTTTACCCATTCCAACAATTTTATAGGGTTTATCATCACCCAAACGAACTTGTCCAAAATCTCCTTGAATATAGTCATGAAAATATTTCTTATCAGGTGTGGCATGGAATGAAGCCCCTGAATCTACAACCCAAGAATCAGTAACATTTTCGAAAGAAATAATCAAAGCATCTTGTAGCACATCACCTGTCACATTTGCTTCATGATTATTTTCTTGCTGTGTGTCTCCTTCTTTTCCCTTCCGAGATCTATAGTCTTTCTTTAGGTGTCCTTTCTTTCCGCATTTCTAGCACACTATCCCCGATCTGGACTTGGATCTGCCTTTCCTTGATTTACTGTGATAACCCAAGCTCTTTCCTCTTTCCATTCTTCTTCCCCTAGACTCTGCACTCAAAGCATTACCCGATGTCTCACCAGAGATTTTCCATCTCATTTCCTCGCTAAGGATAGCACCGACAACATCATCAAACTTTAAAGTACTAGATCCAGAGAAAGAGTTACTAATGGCCATAACTAAACCATTCCAGCTTTCTGGCAATGAGCACAAAAATAAAAGAGCCCTAACTTCATCATCAAAGTTTACCCCTACAGAACTTAACTGACTGGTAACTATATTGAAATCATTTAAATGGTCTGCAACAGATCCACCTTCTGACATCTTCATATTAAATAATCGTTCCTTAAAAATACCTTTATTTTTTTTGAGGCGGGGTTTTTCATACTGCGTTTCGCCAACGTTTACATAAAACCCTCTTGTTGTTGTTCCTTCGAAATATTGAAGCGGCATGCCGCAAGGCTGGCAGAATCTTGTTCAGTGCCTTTCTATCGAAGGTTCCATTCACAACGTCTGTCCGTGACGCCCAGAAGCTTCTTTGTTTTACTAACCGATGAGTAGGTACAGATCTTTCTGATACAGATAATCTTCCATCTGCATCTTCCACAGCGGGAAGTTTTGGCCGTTAAATTTCTCGACCCTAAACTTACCATCTTCCGCCATTTCTCCCACTCGAACCAGGAAACCCTTCTTTCCTGCGAGTTTATTAGCCAAATATACCTTCGGTTCTGATACCAGTTGTTAGGAATTACTGCAGAAATAAAATATTTACCGAGAGGAATAATAATCATGAACATAAACATAACCAGCAACAAAGCACATAAACATAAACACATATGTTTATCCGGGAAAACCCCAAACTCTGGGGAAAAACCCAACCAATGAAATTTCATTAAACATTGGCCAAAACCTTGGCCAATCCGGCCAAGTGAGCCTTCATCGCTCACCTCCAGGCCTTCATTACAATGAAGTATTCCCAGCCTCTTATAGCCTCTATTACATGCAATACCATGGGCCAAAACCATGTGCCCCAAAACCACTACTATTTACCCTAGTCAACTTTGACTCTATCCCGAGTCAAGTTTACCTAACACCATGCCATGGAAGCTAGACCAAGGAGATGTAGCCCGGGAGGGGTGAAATCCATCAAAACAATGTGTTACTTATTCATTTGTCATGGTTTGCTGTGTGTTTATATGTTTTTGTTTAACATTTAGTTTCCATGCTTTTACGTTCATGAATTCAACTTAATCTCCACAAGTTTACTTGTTTATCAATCATAAGCACTTCCATAAACCCATGTACAAGAAGCAAACATTAGCACTTTTATTATAAATATGAAACTGACATTATCACAACAAAAACTAACAATCAAATTCAAATCAAGATGGTATCATAGCAAAGGTTATTTGCTTGTTTTTCTTGAGATTGTGCAAGAAGGATTTTAATAGTTGCAATTTTGTGGTGCTTACAAGGTTGAAGTTGTAGAGAGGATAAGGGAAGTTATTGGTTGCTAGTCCTAAGGTTAGTACCAGAAGAAGGAGAGCTCAGAGAGCATCATATTCACCCAAAGTTACACTCATAGCTACACTTGAAGCACCTCAAGTTCTATCTCCAGAAGTTGAGATTGAAGAGGTACAAATTGCACAAGAAGTTGAGTTGATTGAAGAGGTACAAGCATCAGAAGTTGAGCTTGAATCCTTATCCATCATTTCAGGTGTTGGAGAGACTCAAGGATCTTCAGAAGAGGAAGATGTCAAGAGAGAATTCAATGACATTAAGAGGATGGTTAAAATCATGTTTGATGCATTCAATGTTGAAAGGGAAGGAGAAGGTTCTAAGCCTCCACATGGAGAAGGAAATTCAGATGATAAGAAGGATGAAGAGAAGAGTTCAAAGGGAAATGGAGGAAAGCCACCTCCATCTCCACCATCCTCATCCTCATCATCTTCATTAGCATAATCTTCCACTTCCACCACAAAAACCACCCACACTCATTCAAAAACCCCAGAAGGAAAAACTCCATTACTCAAATTGGACATTAAGTTTGAACTTTCCATGTACAATGGTGAGGTAAATGTAGAGAAGTTGGACAATTGGATCCATCAATTGGAGGTATATTGCAAAATTAAGAATCTACAAGAGGACGACATAAAGATCCAGTTGGCTTCATTGAGGCTAGAAGGAGTAGCACTAGTCTGGTGGGAAGCAAGGACTCAAGAGTAAATGCGAATCCATGGTAAGATATCCATTTCTTGGGTTGAGTTTATTTCTTCGATTAAAATACAATTTTATCCATTAGCCTATATGCAAAAATAACTTATGAGTTGGAAAAAATTTAGGCAACTCAAGGGCCAAACAGTTCAAGAGTATACCTAGGATTTTAGAAAGAGGGCCTTATTGTTAGGAGTAAACTTGAATTCCCAAGACACACTCTTGAAATAAATTGGGGGTTTACATTCCATTTGAGACATAATATCCTTATGTTTAACCCAAGAAATTTAGTGAAGTATGTCTACAAGCCACACATCTTGAAGCAAGGGGAAAGAACATTCAGGAAGAGGGTAGTAAGAAGAAGCCATTCAAGGGTAAGGGAAAAGAGAAGGGAGGAAAATGGAAGCGAAAGAAGAATGCAAGTGTTAAGAAATAAGGGAAGAAAACTACATGCAAACAATGTTCCAAATAAGGGCATGATGAAGCCCATTGTTTGAAATTACATCCCGAATTAAGGCCTAAGAAACCAAACAACAAGGGGAAACAAAAGATGATTGCCACCACACAACATGATCTTGGATCTGATTCTGGTGATGAGACCAAGATCGTAGCCATGGTAAAAAATGGAAAGGAAGCCATAGAAAGTACTAGTTCCTCAAATTGTCACAACAACACTCAAATGAAGACAAAAGGATAGAATTGTTCCATGTAAGGGTGATTTCAAATCATACAAATATTGATGCATTGTTTGATAGTGGGTCACAAACAAACTTGATTTCAAAAGACTTGGTCAAAAATCTTAACCTTGAAACCATACCACATCATAAACCATACCCTTTGGGTTGGATAGTTAAGAATTCCAATCTACATGTTACAAGGAAATGCATATTTCGATTTTCCACTACTGCAAACTTTGTTGATGAAGTCCAGTTAGATGTGGTTCCACTTGATATTTCCGAGATTATCTTGGGAAGTCCATATTTGTATGACAGGAAAGCGGTATTTTATCACCATGAGAAAAAATATCATTTGGTTAAGGATGGGGTGGAGTATATTGTGAGAGCTCATCGCAAAAATCTAAATATATCTTTAGTTAATGCAAGGCAAATGAAGAGACTAGTTAATGCAAGTAAAAAAATTGTGCTTCTCATGATCAAGAAAAAGGATGATGTTGACTATGAATATTTTGAAGGATGTGATGAAAAATTAAAATCTGATTTGTTTGATGTGGTAAATCAACATGAAGAGATGTTTCAAGAACCAAGTGGGTTACCTTCCAATAGGGGAATTCAACATGAGATTCAGCTACAGCAGGATGTTCCACTTCCAAACATTGGTATGTATCGCATGTTAATTATGGATAGTTTGAAAATCAAGAAGAAAATCCAAGAATTTATGAACAAAGGTATCATATGCCCATCTACTACTCCATGTGGTTCACCGATTGTTTTGGTACCAAAGAAGGACGAGACTTGGTGCATGTGCATAGATTTCTGTGCACTGAATAAAATCACTGTAAAAAATCTTTATCCACTCCCATGCATTGATGATTTGCTTGATCAGTGAAGGTATGAAAATTATTTCACTAAGCTAGACTTACGAAGTGGTTATCATCAAGTTAGAATAGCTGAGGAGGGCATTTGGAAAACTGCATTTAAAACTAGACAATGATTGTTTGAGTGGCTATTTATGCCATTCGGTCCAACAAATGCTCCGGCTACTTTCATGATAGTTATGAATGATGTTTTAAGACCATTTCTAGATGACTTCATCACTGTTTACTTAGATGATATTTTGATATTCAGCAAATCAAGAAATGAACATGTCATGCATGTGAACAAGGTACTTGATGTCTTGAAAAAAGAGCAGTTATTTTTAAAGATGTCAAAGTGTGAGTTTGGCAAGACTTATTTAGTGTATTTGGGACACATTGTTGTAGGAGGTGAGTTGAATATAGACCCTTCCAAAGTAGAGGTCAATCTGAATTGGCCCAAGCCCAATACAGTTACGGAGGTAAGAAGCTTTGTTGGGGCAGCACAATATTGGAGGAAATTCATTGTTAATTTGTCTTCCAATGCAGCTCCGTTACATGCATTGACAAGTGTCACGAAAGTCTTCCATTGGGGAGATATGAAGAAAAAATAATTTTATGCTTTAAAATAAAATATCATTTCAACATCGGTATTGGCTCTTCCGGATCTTAGACATCCATTTGAGATCCAAACATACAAGTGATTGCGCCATGGGAGCAGTTCTCATGCAGCATGGTAAGCCTATTTTGTTTCATTCTAAAAATTTTAATGGAGCTGTGACTAACTATCCCACCTATGACAAAGGGTTATATGCATTGGTACAAAGTGTAAATAAATAGAAGCACTATTTGATGGGGAAAGAGACCATTATACATACCGACCATCAGCCATTACAGTACTTACAATCACAGTCAAAGTTGCAGCAATCAAGACATTTCAGATGGATGGGATTTCTACAACAATTTCATTTTGTTATCAGGTATAAAAAGGTAATCTACAATAAGGTAGTTGATATGCTCTCTAGGCCTGTTGTAAATTCATCTATTATACTCAAGCGTAATTCAATTTTGCATGAAAGTTACATTGAACAATATGCATATGATAGTGATTTTCAAGATGTGTATGAAAGATTGAGTTAAGGAAACCAAATTGAAGAGTTAGATTATCATGTGCATAACAGTTTGTTATATCACTTGGGCAAGTTATGTAGTCCATGGGGAGAAAGAAACAGTATCATAAGGGAGGCACACACTTCATTGATTGCTGGACATTTCGGTGTAGGAAAAATGGTAGCAAATCTCCAAAGGTATTGTTACTGGCCACACATGATTTATAGTATATCTCATTTTATTAGAGGATTTTATTTGTGTGAAATAAGTAAGCCTAGTAATAGGAAACTTGGATTGTACACTCCACTTCTCGTTCCATCACATCCTTGGGAGAGTATCTCAATGGATTTTGTAGGAGGTCTTCCAATGTCAAGGAAAGGTCATGGTTACTTGTATGTTATGGTAGATAGGTTAGGAAAAATGTTTATTTTGATGCCATGTAAAAAACAAATTACAGCTGAACAAACAATTCATCTTTTCTTTCAAAATGTATGGGTTCATTTTGGTCTTCCTACTTCTATTGTAAGTGATCGAGATTCCCGGTTTGTTCGGAATTTTTGGTCAAAATTGTGGGACATGATGGACACAAAGTTGAAGAAGAGTACAACCTTTCATCCACAAACAAATGGTCAACCCAAGGTGGTCAAAAAGACAATCATTCATCTTCTTATAGGTTATTGCAGCAAACATCCCAAGTTGTGGGATGAACAGTTGTATTACATTCAACATGCATACAACAGGGCAAAGAATTCTTCCACAAACAAATCGACATTTGAGGCATGTCTTGGGTTCTTGCCAAGATCGCCTTTGGACTTCATCTTTGAGAAATATGTCACTATAGATGGCCATAGTGACATAGATAAGGCAAGGAAGTTCATTGAGCAAATTTAGTTGGTACATCACACAGTGCAAGAACAACTTGAAAAGAGTCAAAGCAGCTACAAGGAAAGGCATGATAAACACCGTGTTGATAAAAAATTCCAGGTTGGAGATGAATTTTGGTTATATATCAGCAAAGAAATATTACAAGGGGAAGGTAAAAATATTAAGCCAATCCGTTATGGTCCTTTTAAAATTCTGGAAAAGATTGGTAGCAATGAATTTAAGCTAGATTTGCCTCCTTATATGCAAATATATTATGTCATTAAATTTAAGAAATTGAGATTGTTTGAGCCTCCTTTGAGTGATGATAAAGGAGAGCATGTCCAACTTCCATCAATAGATGATTTCTTGCCAGAAAATATTGATGAACTTCAGCAAGATCTCATACTTGACAAAAGAACCATAACTTCAAGGAGAGGGAATGTCGAATACCTTAAAGTGGGAATCAAGGGACAAAATCCTTACAAGGCCAAATGGATGGAGATTGAAAAGGTGAGGGAGATGTACCCTCACCTGCTAAACAATTCATAGTATCTTTTTGGGTCCAAAAGGCTTCTAGTGGGGAGTAATGATCAGAGGCTCAATATTTAGCTAAAAAATGAAAGTGCTCATAAATGCTCCAAACCAAAACGAACGTGTAGAGGTTGTCGCCAAGATTCTGGCACAATTTGTTTCGTCAAAATCTGACTCTGGATGAAGAATTTATGACCTACTAACCGTTTTCCAAAATAGGTAAAAAAAATTGCAGAACAGTGAAAAACTGATGACATGGTAGTCCAGTCAGCACTCCAGGTATATCCAGGGAATATTCTCCAATTTTATCCCAATGACACTGTGAAAAGTGTCGCAATCAGATTCGCTAGTGAACTTTGGAAGTGATTTTTTTTTACATTTTATCCTAAGGTTGAAGGAGAATTTTTTTAGGTTAGAATAGTCCAACCAAAGCTGGACATGTGGTGCAGCCAGGGGCCACCACATTCCCCCTCTAGTGTGGACCCATCCAACCTTAGGATATTTTTAATTTCTGAATTTATTCATTTGCAAAGTTCTGGAAATATTATTAACCTATGGTCCTAAGCTATGGTGGCGGAGATGTGTTAATTGGGTTGAATATATTGTTATTTTCCTAAGGTCTAAACTTTATATATCAGGGTGGAAAACAGACTATCTAAACTAGCGGACAAAATATATTATGGCAGATAGACTCTAACTATGGCAGAGGCTCTATCTATGGTGGACAGACTCTACTATATGGCGGAGTCATATTATACGGGTGGCTCAAACCTTATTATATGCGAGCAGACATATTTGAATGGTGGCGCGGAGACGTTATATATGGGAGAAAACCGGAGTATGGTTTTAACCGGAGTTCGAACCAAGAGTTAAGCATATTGCACGGTGGGACAAAACTATGGTTCTGGGGTCGGGTTCAAACCCACGACCTACCCCACACCACGTATATGTCTTACCGCCCGAGCTCCTACGATGGTTCTTAACCATTAATGACACGACTTATACTTAATTTTGAACGGTAACGACGACGGGGGTTGGAGGGGGTCAGCCCCCTCCCATATGGCTTCAACATATGACCATGGGCGAAGACCTATTACAACGACGAGAAATATTTAAATTAAACCCGGACTATCAATACTAATCCACGGGGATTATTGTAACTAAACCTGTCTTATCACTACACTAATCCGTTCTTAAAACAAATGGATAACTGCATAGTTAACGACATGCTTATCCTAATTAAGCCGTCATTAACTGTTATTTAATCCACACTTTAACTGGCAATGAAGTTGGCGGCAACACCTTTTAGGAATATTTCTCCAAAAATAGCGGGGTTAGCTGGATTCTTTCGAGATTTTGAAGAGAAAGAGTAGGGAAAATTGTTTTTGCCATAACTAAGCCAATTTTGGCTCAGGAAGAGTCATTCTTGGTATATTTTGATGTTTTGGAGATTTTGGAGCAAGTTTCAGAGGCAACATGAGACTGTAAACAACGTTTTTTCAAAATTGAAGCTAATACAAAGGCCCATGCCATGGAAGCTGGACCAAGGAGGTGTAGCTCAAGAGGGATGAAATCCTTCATAAAAAAAATGTGTTACTGATTCAGTTGTCATGGTTTGTTTTGTGTTTATATGATGTTGTTCAGCATTTAGTTTCCATGATTTTATGTTCATGAATTCAAATTAATCTCCATAAGTTCACTTATTTATCAATCATAAGCACTTCCATAAACCCTTGTACAAGAAGCAAACATTAGAACTTTTATTATAAATCTGAAACTGATATTAGCACAACAAAAACTAACAATCAAATCCAAATCATTAGCCCTTGTGGAAACAAAGATACACCAATCGTGAGTTCTTGTTTGTGCTACGTCCTGCAGTTTCTGGGTTTTGTAGAATCCAATTTCAAAACGAATTTCTTTGGCCCTCCATTAGGGAATATGAACAAAAATTATTTAAGACCAAGGCTCTCTATCCATCTATGATATCGACCTTTATTAGGGCATGCACGCAACTCCTATTTTAGGATCCTTATGAATAAAATGCGTGTTACAATCATATGTTGACCAAATGAAGTATTTGTACCTCCTTTAAGTGGATCAAGAGTGTATTTCAAACGTGTGAGGCCTCTGCTTTATAGAAGGCTGCATCTACATTAATGTGACCCTCTTTTTGGTAAAGGAAATTCTCAGCATAAGTCTCATTTAAGTTCATTGATCTCCACAGATCTCTTTAGGGAATTAATATTGGACAATACAAGGTCTTATTTATGGTTAAGAAGGCTCCAAGACCAAAACCTTGTGAATTTGTTGCGAATAGTCCAATCCATAAGCATTTCAACCTTCTCTAAGCATAAAAACAATGTTTGATTTCCTATTTATCAAGGTTCATGGTTTTTATAACATAATGTGACATTATTCTGAAGACGTGGAGATCTTGGTTCATAAATATACAAGTCTCCCAAAAGCAAGTATAGCTTATTATATAAAAAACATGTTCATTGCATTTTGGTCCTCAAAACACAAATGTGATGCAACAAATTAGGGTAAATTCATGAGCGGATAAAGGCATGATCACTCAATTTTGTCGCAGTTTGATGAATAATTTGAAGACGCATTTTTAAGGTACCATAATTCAAGATAAATTGGTTGTTGCTCAAATAATTTTACAGTGGCATATAGTATTTAGTAACGTACAAAAGTATAAACCTTGATGACTATAAGCAGTTATGGTTTCAAGGTCCTCTCTTGGATGTGCTATCTTGAGGTGTCATTGGGCTTTAGTAAGGAATTTTGTATCTGACATGTGATGTGCATATATGAAATATTCTTCTTATGTGTTAGTGATCTCCATTGTGACATGGTGGCAGGACTATTCTTATACAATGAGCTTGATGTGACGGTATAATTGTGGAAATAACCCTTGTGACTATTTCTTGCAATAGTGTTGTGTGAATGATTTCAAGATTTGATAGTGAAAATGAATTGTACTAGTGATTAAAACCCTATAAAATAACCCTTTGTGTGGCATGACAATACATTTCATATACAATGATATTTGGCTTGACAATATTTAATTAATAGGGACAATGATACTAGTAATTATTTTTATTTGACAACCATGATGCTGGAGATATTTTGACAATGCCTTTTTGAAAACAATATTAACATTGTGACAGTTAGGGTTTTGCAATATAATCTAAGAAGAAACAAAGTTATGTGTTGAAGTGGTATGTTTGGTCACTTTGTTTGAGCAAAATTATGGTTTTTTACATATTGAGGAGGATCATTGTATGCATGGATAGTTGATGAAGCAATAGTTCACATGCTAGGGTTTAATGTGCAGAGTGTGCAATAGTAAGATTGAGAAAATTTGAGCAGTGAGGCTACTAATATTTGAAAGAGATATGCATACTAAGCATAAGCAACAGAGTTTATATTCCAATTATTTTGTATTGATTCAAAGTACAAGGGGATCTAGTTTGAAAATTTTGAAACATTTTCTGATGGTTGATCAAGGTGGTGGCGTGGTGAAAGGAAAGAGAGTGGAGTCTCCTTCAAATTGGAGCCTAAGAACACTTCAGGTAGGGTTTTTGTTAATTTTTGGAAACTAGGTCCAAACTCCATGTTGTACTGCTCATATGATGATGCCAAAATTTCTATTGGATTCCTCTTTCAGAGAGGTGCAAGATTGATGTTAAGATGATCTTGATCGGATGATAAAAATATTTATTTTGAATTTATTCCACTTATGTGCAAGGTCGGCCATATTTGTAATGTAGGCTTGAGAGCCCAACAGATGTGTCACGCACCCTCACAGATGGATATAAATTGGAGAGACTTGGAGGTCATTTCATCAATAAACTCATCACACACTTCTCTCTTGTGTTTTATTTGTTTGATCACTTTTGGAGGAATTTTCTTCTCACACATGTAGAGCAGCAGCTAGGGATTTTTGGAGCAGATCTGTCTAGGGTTTTAGCACAGGTTTGACCAACGTTGACTTTGGTCAACAGTTGGTCCTTTGACCTCCAAAATTCACCAAAAGTTTGATTTCTTAAGGCCACATTGATTGGCACACATACCGAGGCTGAACGTTGATTTTGACCTTGTTGCATTGACTTTTTGTTGATGTTGTTTTGCGTTGACTGCACTAACTGACAACATTGACTTCTGTTAACTTTGGGTTGAATTTATGGAGATGTCTTGAGGGTTTTATGACATATTTTGTTGGCTGACCTAAAGAAGACTTTTCTAGTTGAAGCATCTCGTTGACCGTCGTAACGCCACCATTCTTCATATTTGTTTAACAAAATTTAAGTATATTATTGGC
This sequence comes from Pinus albicaulis, assembly GCA_034641835.2. Classification (NCBI taxonomy): domain Eukaryota; kingdom Viridiplantae; phylum Streptophyta; class Pinopsida; order Pinales; family Pinaceae; genus Pinus; species Pinus albicaulis. Next base: position 248,415,096 of record CM076579.1, read on the forward strand.
TTGTCTTCTGTCGATCTATTGGTATGTTCTATCAACATTTTACTTTCATTTTTATGTGATTTCTATTTGGTATAGAGCCCTAGAAGTTTGAAGTAAATTTGCATCAAGCATAGAACACTTTCAAAAATTTATATGGTATCAGAGGTAAGGTGAAGACAAAGCCCAAGCTTGTGTTGGGAGAAATCACCGAAGAAGTATAATTTGTCAAGGACCCATGGGTACCTCAAATTATAATGGCTTCAAATATGATGATAAGTTTACTGACAAGTCTGACTATCATGCTTGGAATATGTCTTTGGACTTGGTCTTGGAAGATCAAGATTTCATGGACTATGTGCAAGGAAAAATCCAAGAGCCTCCATCATCTGCACCCGCTGCCACAAAGACGAAGTATAGAAAAGGAGAAATCAAAGCTAAGCTGATTATCCAGGATTCCATCCATAAAATCTTGGTTGCTTACATCTTTGATTTGGGTACATCTAAAGAGATGTATGATAAGTTGGTAAACATGTTCAGGGCTAACAATGCAAATCAAGTTATTTTCTTTAAGAATCAATTGAAGAATCTCAAGAAAGGAAAGGATTAATCTATTCAATCCTGTTTTCTGAAGTTGACCAAAATCAGGAATAACCTTCTCGCTATTGAGGAAACAATAGCTGATCGATAAATGGTTCTCATTGCACTTGGAGGTCTCCCCTCTGAATGACATGTATTCAATACTACCATTCTCAATAATAATGTGATTCCTAATTTTGATGATGTATTGTCAAGATGCACTCAAGAGGAGACAAGAATGATGGAATATGAAAATGAAGGTAATGATGCCTTCACTGCTCATGCTAAGAAGAAGAACAATGGTGGTCCGAGGAACCATGGAAGAGAAAGGGCCAAAGGAAAGAAAGGAATATGTTACACATGTAACAAGTTTGGCCACTATGCTAGAGAATGCCCTAATAGAAGGGATTCCCCAAGGGATGATGACAACAACAACATGGGGAATGGAAATCAAAGGAACAACATGTTGAAAGGAAATAGGAGGGCTCCCTCTAGTCGTAATGAAAATGGGAAACCTTTCAAAAGGTCAAGAAATTCCAGGTATGATGAATCTAATGTTGTTGACAATAAAAGAAATGAATTCATTCTTGTATCTTCCCTCTCTGCTGCATCTCCACTCGACACCTTAGATGTCTAGTTGATTGATAGTGGTGCTTCAAGGCACCTCACTGGTTTTAAAGAAGCTCTCTCTGATTTGACTGAGAATGGTACTAATATGAAAATTATCCTTGGAGATAATTCTTTCTATCCCATGAAAGGGACAGGGACTGTGACCCTCCATTTATCTCAGGCTCAAGTCCTCTGTTTGCAAGATGTATTGTATGTACCTGATTTGAAGAAGAACCTTGTGTCTATTTCGGCCATGGAAGACAAAGGTTTCAAGGTGGAATTCATTGACGGAAAGGTACGCATCTGGAAGAAGAGCTTCAAGGAAGCTCTCACTATTGGTTTTAGAGTTGATACACTCTACCAAGTTGGAGGAAGTCCATTGGGGGCTATGGCATGTGATACAATTCACCAAACCGAATTATGGCACCGGAGGTTCAGACACCTTCATTAAAAAGCCCTTCCCGAAGCAAGGAAGGTGGTGACAGGGATGCCCGAATTAAAAAATGATAATGAAGGTGTATTTCAGGTTGTGCCAAAGGAAAGCATACAAGGGGACCTTTCCCCTCAAGTTTCACAATGACATCTGATGTCTTGCAATTGATACATTCTGAATTATTTGGTATGTTGCTCGTGACATCCTTGGGACGATGTTCTTATTACATGACATTTATATATGAATTCTCTCACAAGACCTGGATATATTTCTTGAAGAAGAAGGACGAAGCATTCAAATGGTTTCGTACCTTCAAGGCCTTGGTGGAAAATCAAACAGGAAACAATATCAAGATTTTGAGGACTGATAATGGCACCGAATATGAGTCAAACGAGTTCGATGAATTTTGCAGAGAAGCTGGCATTAAGAGAGAGACCACAACCATGTATACTCCTGAGCAAAATGGCATTGCTAAAACAAAGAATAGGACCATTGTGGGAGTTTTCCATACCATGCTATGTCACCAAGGTCTTCCAAAGTTTCTATGGGGAGAAGCTGCGAACACTGCTGTGTATATACAAATTCGATGCCCGCATTCCACTCTGGACTCCAAAACTCTCTCGAAGTCCTCTCTGGTAAGGAACCTGATGTTTCTCATTTTAGATTTTTTGGTTGTCCTATTTGCTTTCATATGCCAAAAGAGAAGAGAAGCAAGTTGGATGCCTATGGAAAGAAGGGAATGTTTGTGGGCTACAATGAAACTTCAAAGGCATATATAATCTATGTTCCTGGTCAAAGAGAAGTGGATATATTCCATGATGTCACCTTCGATGAAGATTATTCCCTCAGGAAAGTGATAAATCTTCCTAGCTCCGAGGAAGACCATCACTAGAAAATTTGGCCCAATTTCCGACGGCCACTTCGTCGCTATTCCGACACATAGCCGTCGCAAGAGCGACAGTTCGAGGGCGGACAAAATGTGGTTAGCCATTACGTCGCAATTCCAACGCCTTGACAAAGTGTCACAATACCGACACTTTTTCCGTCGCTTCAAACAAGCGTCGCTCTTCCGAAGTTTCCCAAACCGTCGCTCTTCCAATGTTTGTAAACTGTCGCAATTCCGACGAAATGTGGTCCGACGTTTTGAGCGTCGCTCTTTTGACGTTTTCATACTGTCGCTCTTCCGAAGTTTGTAAAATGTCACAATTCCGACACCTTACAAAAGTGTCGCAAGACCGACGCATTGCAAAAGTGTCGAAAGACAGACGCTTTCCAGAAGCGTCGCAATACCGACGCTTTGCAAAAGCGTCGCAATACCGACACCAGGAAGAAATGTCGCAATATCGACATACGTCGCAAGACCAACGAAGATGGAAATAGCTGAAAACGTCAGAATACTGACGCTTATAAGGCGTCGGCATATCGACGCGTATAAGGCGTCGGAAGAGCGACACTTACAAAGCGTCGGTATACCGACGGTGGGTTCAATTTAAAAAAAAAAAATGAAACTTTAAAACAAGATAGTACATCTCCAATATTTGTTATGAATTGTGGGCGTTCCAATTTCCTGTCACAACTGTAAATCTGTTGTACCACAGAATAAACAAATTTGAACTCCAATAACACGACGTCCAAGGAAAATATATTTTTCTTCTACGAGACAATGCCACTGGCTTATATGTATTTTGGTGCCATGTGGCATATTACAAATGTGTATCAAAATTCACTGACTGCCATGTGTAATCTTACTAAATCCCTCGATAAATGTGTGGTCCTCCTATTGAACACGAGGAAGTGTATCTAGTCAAGAGCTCGAAGTGTATCTAGTCAAGAGCTCTATGATGGGGTAAAACCCACAGTGCACATTTAACTCAAAATTTCATAGCTATGTATAAAGTGCCTTCAAATTTCTTTTCCCAAACTATTCCACAGTCTAGAAAACTCCCAAAGTTATAACTTTATGAATTGGCTATTTAAATAGGTTTGTGCGGAAACTAACTCACGTTTTCTTCAAGGTTATGAAACCCCTCTGTGCATATTAAAATTGCATCCCTGAATTTCACCCCCATACAATCCTTATGCATATAAGATTCTATAGGCGGAAGTTTTGTATTAAATTGGGTCTATGGTTATGAGGTCATATTATAGGACCCATCGCGTTGTATTAACACTCAATAATAATTTGAGTTGACCTCCAAAGCCGGACTATTGCCCACGACTTACCATATTGCATACCAACATTCTCCAACTCAGATGTTACAATATAACCTTGTGGCAATTCAACGCACATTATACACATCACATTGCACCTCCACGGTGACCCTATTTGTTATGGGAATTCATATAACTGGAAAACCTTAGTTGGAGTGACACTAACCAACACATATTAGAGTTGGACCCCACACATATACAATCTGTCGTTTTATATGGAGATTCGTCCATATATATATATATAACTCAGACTTTATTAAACTACCAGACGCCCATATGCAACCATGGTTGGCTCGACACTAACGTGCATTCACATCCAACGGTGGATTATCTATCACTCCGGTGGGGATGATCCGACGATCTTCATGAGCTTTCGCGTTATTTTTGATGTCGAGCATTAACGCTCAAAATCTACGCAAAATTCATTGTTTTGTGAAACCACCCTTGGCTTACGTGTCAACCAACGGGCAATATCGTGTTATTTTTTTGAAAAAAACTTTCCACTCTTTCAATCGCGCGAATACCACTCACTCCAACTCCGGTTTTCCTTGTAAGTCAAGGTTCCACGCTGCCCTTGGCTCATGGCTATGTCTGCCTTTGCCTTGTTCCGTTCTTCCAACTGCTCGTTACGTTCCTTTCATGGTTCCAATTGGTTTAAGAGTCCCAGGTTCTGCTTCCTTCGAAGTGAAGTTTCCACACGGTATTCAATTCAATATACAGTGTGCTCTGCATGGTGGCTTTGCATAAGACCGATGTCGCTTGACACAGTCGCAGTTCCTCTCGACCAGTCACAATTTCCACAACGGGATTCTGAACCGATAACCATCCTCCACAACCAGAGTTTATGGGAACGTCTGACTCAACGAAGTTCGAGGAACAAACTGGGTTCTCCACAGAGGGGTAAATAACTCAAATTTATACAGAGAACCATGAATGCATTCGGAGAACACAAATACATAGAAATGCATTCTTCACACAGTAGGCGCATAAATCCAATCTGTTGTCATTCCTTTAACACAGAGTTCTAACACATAAATATGCAGGCAGACTCTTAACGAATTACAGAATCTTGCTCATATTAGATTCATGGGTATTCAAGACATATGCCTTTAGGATTTTATCCTACAAATGCACAAAAATGCCGAAACAATTCTTCATTATACACATTAAAATTACTTACAAATTCCTAGCCAGATCTTCGATCACTCGGCCCTTCTGTACCCCTACTCTGCCTCCTCTGCCTTCTAACCCTATGCAGGTCTATACAGTCTTTGCAGGTCTACCTATTATGCCTGTTAGGCTTATTTTTATACATATTTGGAATCAATCGATTCAGTTTCCTACAATCATTCGACAGATTCCTCAATCCTAATTTTAGCCTAACCCTCTAATGGACTGAAATAGACTATCACTTCCTATGCCCACTAATCATTCGGGCAGTTACATTTTCTCTAAAATTAACTAAAAATAACCCAATTATGAATAATTACATAGGGGAAACAAAGCATGAGACCCCCCTTATGTTTATTTATGTGCAAAAATTTTCTTGGGCCTAATGCCCCTGCATCACTCTACCAAGGATTTGTCGGTTGTTTTGGGAAGGTGAAAATACACCTTATAGCACTTGTTGCTCCTAAGAGTACCATAGAGGCTTTAACACAAATACTCTTCTTTGTAGCCTGTGTCATCTTCGTCAGTTTAAGTGAAGTGTTATAGATACTTACCCAATTCTAGTTAACCAGATGGGCGATGGCATTTAGGGTAATTCCAGTTAAGCAGATGGACAATGGAATTTAATTTATATAGAGACCTACCCAATTCCTGCTAAGAAAACGGACGATTGCATTTAATTTATATGACTGTCCTACTTTACTAAGAGGATGTTGTAACTAAAGTCTTATGCATTCTTACCCAATTCGAGTCACGTAAATTGAGGGTCTATACTATATTGGAATACATAATACAAAAAGTATTGGAATACTGTAATATGTCTTAGCATGGACTTTATTGCATGGAATTATTGCCTTATACTACTGATAATGGTGGAAGGAAATTACTATGATAAAAATAACTAGAAGTTGTCCCAAAAGGTGCAAAGAGAGGTCGATAGGTTTATCTAACTTATTACGCACCAAGAGGGATAAAAAAACTACAGAGGATCACACCTCTTAGAGGTTAACAAATCTGGTGCTAAAAAATATGTATGCTACTCTAGATCTATCGATCTATATATATAACATTTATGCTAGACAAACTTAACGAGAGACCACGATCTCCCCCAACCCGCATTGTAGAGATCCTACTTCTCTCAAGAGCCACAAGTCATCTGTCTTTTGCCTTCATAAAGGGATTTTTATCACGATATAGAAGATAATACCAGCTAAGCATTTACACAAACTGCGATGTAATAACCTTGAGTATTCTAATAAAATGGGTCCAGTGATTTGAATCTTCTCTAAAAATAATTAAATCCATTGCTATTAACATCAAGTATTCCAACAAAAAGTGTATGCCCTGCTTGTCAAAATCCAAGAACTGACAAGAAGCTAAATCAGGTATTCTTATTCAGTAATATCAAGCAAGCATCAGCCAACAAAATTCCTAATCCCATGTTAGCCCTGTAGTTTGTAAGGTCTAGTCATTTGGAATCAGTACAGAGACTTGACATACAAAAAAAATATCACAAATCAATGGAGTGAAACAACAGGTTAGGATCCAACCATATAGGGTCACACAGAACATTATGAATTTTTTCTTCCCATTAGATGAGACAAATATGGCCAACAAAACAATCACTCAAAAATTTGCAGATATCAATGAATTTTATTCAGAAACTCTACAATTCTATAAGTAAATACAAGAAGATGCTCCGAATTCCCTGAAGGGAAACATTGGATTCTGCAGCCCTGCCTTTAAAAACCAGGGCAGATAGGTCAGAGCGTGCCTGGCTATCACATCATTTCTATATCTTTCTAATTGAAAAACTTGAAATCTATACATGTATTTGGAACCCCGAATTGACATCCTTCCCTGACAATAAGGGAGGGAAAAAGAAAAGTGACTATGAATATTTTCATGGAACTACCTGTCGAGTAGACTTGCAGAAGAGTTGTTTCTCAAGAATTTACAATCAACCCATCTTAATTACGGAGGGCTCAATTTAATGGCATAGGCATCCAATTTATGGAAAATATTGTCAGGGGATTGAATCATTGAACAACTCATGCCAAGCAGCAAACCTGTCTGAATCATTAAGAAATGCATCAGCAGCCAATTCACTCTGAATCACTATCTAAAATTTCCATGGCCTTTAGTCCCCTTGGTTTCTGCAACAACAAAAGATGGTTCAGCCAATTGAAACGAGTCCTAAATATTGATTTAAGCATAATTTTAAAGCGAGACATTAGCAAATATTACTAAATCATGGAAAAACATAGCAATGTCACAACAGTTTACAAGAAACCCTGCTTGAAGAGAATATACCTTCTTTATGCACTTCTTTTCTCTAACCTCATATCGAGCTCTGGTAAGATCAGACAACCAATTCCCAGGAAAGCAATACTTCACAACAAAGGATAAACACATTAGGTACAAATCACACCCCTTTTTATTATTCTCAGATACATGCCAGCAAGCCAGACACCTAAACAAGGGAAAATACATTTTACAACACAGTAGTCCAGGTCCTCCCTTTCTGATCTAAAATTATCACACAATCAGGAGCAAGGATGACAAAACTCAACATTTCTCTTGATCTCTAGTACGAAAGTTGTGAAAGACTGATATGATAACATTTCGTTGCCTCATCAGGACCTTGCTTGAAAGGCACTTGTTTCTTACATTTGCACCATTTCCTGAAGCAGACGGATCTTCCGAATTTCTGTAAGTCGCCAAACCCAAGGTCAATTACACAAACCTGCTTGCAAACATAGAGTTTTAAAAGATATTTACAAGAAAAAAAAGGAATCCTAGATAAAATATCAAACCACAAACCTGTTGTTTAAACAGGGCATGTAAGGATCACAGACAGGAGTACAAGGTCTTAATGATGTGCTTCTTGAGTGAGCTGCTAATTGGGCTTGAGTAGATGGAGTCTGTTGGTCATGCCTTCCATTCTGTCTATCGATCCGAATAGTTTTCTTAGCTTGAATAGAACAAAGCAATAACGGTAGGGTTCCTGCAGCACCCTGTCACAGGTCTCACAAGAATTCCCCAGGCCCTTCAATAGTCGAGACTGGGGCCTCTGGTTTAAGAAAACCACTCTAGCACTGTTGGTGATGTAGGTCTACAGCACAAAACATTAACATTATATTCAGTACCTAATTACAGTCATTTAACCTACATTTTAAAATTACCGATATGTGTGACAACTTACCTGTACCAGAGAAAATTCTATTAGCTTCTACATGTCCTGAAGCCGAATAACATCATGGTAGACATACCTTCGAACCTGGAACAAAAAACTCTTTTAGGACATCATAAAGCTCATTTGATGCAGTAATTCATGCTAATTAAGGACCGGCCTTTACAAGGTTTTGCGGATTACCTGCAGAAGGTGATGTGAACGATGGGAATAGAGACAATGTTGACAAATGTTGGCATTGCAATCCACGCAAAAGATGTTGACTTCATTCTTCTTGTGCTCCAAATGAATGGAACAAGGTGTAAAGAATTGGTCTGTTAACAGAGCCTCCATCCATGCCGGTTTTTGTGGAACAACGAAGAGAGCATATCCAACCTACAAAGGAGTCAGAAAGCTCAATCCTTCCATAATTTACTATATTTGAGGAGCCAGGAAAAACGGCGGAAATCTCCTATAAAATCCTCATAATTTATCAATTTATGGAATTCGGGTAATTATCAATTTATTACCCCTCGACCTCAGCATATTCAACCCCCTTAAGCTAGAGATGTGAAACACAACAGCGCACGTTTCCTCAAAAAATGAACTTAAATAAGGCTGAGCTTGTCAAGAAGCTGGCTATTCATTCTGGAAATTTAACTCAAAACCGAGCTTGCCCCTCAAACTTCTAAAGAATAACACAAATCATAACACATCAAAGCTAATCTTGGCAAGCTATTTTCCAATTTGAAAAATTAACTCAAATTCGGAATAAAAGATATGGGAAACCTGAGTTCCCGATCCTGCACACAAGAGACAACGATTGGCAGAGCCTCCATCTCCATCACGAATATCATAAATATTAACTGTCTTTTGGGCACTGGCAGTAGATACCATAAGAGGCCCACATGGCCTGTACCACCAATGTTGATTCTCTAGCACAACATTTGCAAAGCCAAAATTTCTCCCCGAGACATCCCTCTCTGCCAAAACTGGAGAGATGGTACTGGACGTTGAAGTGAAGGCCTCTGATTCAATATGGAATGCCATAATTTCTTTATTATAAAAGTCCCATGAACAGAAACCTGAGTCCAATGTACAACCTGTAGATGCTGCCACAACATATTTACCAGAGCGACCATCTGAACCAGCTGCTCTGATCAACCAACAATCACCCCACATGTTTGGGGTAAGCCCATATGGAGCTTTATATTTAGCCTTCTCCTGGAGATTGGAAAAAAACAATACTGAGTATTACTCATACATCAACTACCCTTTATGTTAAGGGAAAATTTAAAGAGTGCATAAATATTCTTGAAATCCCAATCATAGTTTCTAGAAAATTTCAACAGTTTTTGAAATGAACTACATCAAATATTTAGGCAAATCATTTTTTTAAATAGAAATTGGTGAATTTTATTTCAAATATAGAAATTTTAACCATGAGAATAATCTTACCCCTATGATTTTCCCTATTTCTAATAGAAAATCCCAAAATGTATAAATTGTAACACCCATAAACCCCAAAATTAAGTACAATAATTAAAACCTCCTAGAGAGGAAGTGCCTAGAGAGACCTGACCATAAGCGTTTAATTGGTTTTTTCAGAGACTTGACCATAGAATCAAATGAATCCTGTGAATCCTGCGAAATAATAAACGATAGTAAGGCCATTATTTATTGGTTTGAAATAATAAACAACATGAAACAAACCCACATAATTAGTAAATTATTTAAAGACAATAATTCCTACAGATTAAAATATAAAGTTATAACATACCAGCTCATACTTGAACATAACATCTGTATCAATATTATTCTTATGTATCTTCTTGATCTTCATCCAACTGATCGAAATCTATATCAACATCTGATTCAGAAACGGTGTTGAAATGATTGACCATGTCATCATCATCATCAATTATGTCATTTTCAATAATATCCTCATCGACATCATCATCAATAATTGTTGCCTCATCTCCTATGCCTGGTTCATCTTCTAAGATATCTTCTTCGTCTGTCAATGCATCTTCCTGCTCATCTGCCACTGCATCATCTTCTTCTTGATCAATATCATCTTCTTCCTCTACATTATACTCTACTAGCCTTCCTCTTGGATCATATCTAATAGCAAATGACCATTCGTTCTCACCTGGAACCTCTGAGTAAAAGACTTGTTCGCATTGGCTTGGAAAAACATAGCGATCTTTTCCTGCTTCAAACTACGATGTTTTAACCATTGGAAATCCATTGTCATGTTGAATAAGTGTTCTATCATCATCACGTACATTCATTCGTAGCCTATACCATTTGACGTCAAACAAAAATATTTTGAAGGAATTAAAGTCACACTCAACTATATCATCTAAGAACCCATAATATCTATTTTTAGATTCTCGAGGATGTCTGTCACTCCTGGAGGAAACATTAGTGACCTGGAATACTGCAGTTATCCCACTATCATACATATTTGTTTAAATGTCACTGCAGCTTCATCATGCATACAAGTTTAATGGTGTACCATATGGTCTTTTCCTTGGACCAAAAGTGAGTTTTCTTCTTCCCTTATAACCGTTTGTATCTTTGTATTTCAAATGTGTTTAGATTTATTCATGCGTGGTCTTAGGTGAAGATGTATTGATAGTTTATTGATTTTTGAGTTTCAAAGGAACTGGAAGAGGTTGAAGGCCGTGAAGAGCTAGAGAAATTGTATAATAGTAAAATAAAGGGCCTCCAAAAGCTTCAGTGAAGGCTCTGACTTTCCTTCTTGTGTTATTTGGCACAAATTTTCCCATTTTATATCTACGCTCATAGGCAACTCCATTTTCCTTGAGAGCTAAATTTGTACACACTATGAGAGTAATCTTTGGCATGCAAATTAGTATTTGAGACAAGAGTCTTAAAAAAATAGGGGATTCTATATTGTCAAAGGGGATCCTTAACATAAGGGTAGGTTAGAGCAATCTTAATCATCTAGCTCATGTAGATGAGAAAAATCCCCTACATGTATACTACATTAAATATATTTTTTAGCAGATCACATAATGGTCCAGTCCCTGTTTGCAGGGTTTGTAAACTTTGGTTGAACAAGCAATAACCAGTTCTGAAATAATGCCAGTGTATTACTAATGAGGATTTTGTTGTAAAGAACCTTTTTAAAATAAAATCGCACATCAGAAGAAAACATTGCAGCCTGTTTGGAAAGGACTTTTGGCTATTTATGTATCAGAAACAAGGGTAGCAGATCAAACCATTCATTGTGCTTGGTTTTTTAAACTAGCAATAAGTTCAGAAATTATATTCATCATGAAATCAAGTCATTGATATTGAAGATGAAAGACAAGAATTAGATTGATGAGATATTTATGTCCATACTCGGTTTCATGAAGACCTAAAAAATTGCTTTTATTTTGGATATTGGCATGTATGGTTCACATGTTAGAATTTTTACCCCAAAATTTCGAAAAGGTGCTTTTGAGGGACCATAGATGATCTTGGACAGATGGTACTATAGCGTTCTCTTTATCTAATAGAAACTATGTTCACCCTTTCATGTGGTTACTCCTCCTCCAAGCAACTCTTTCTTTTATGTGGTTCCCTTGCACCTCCCGGTGCAATTGCTAGTGCATGTTATACTTTGAATCTAGTACAGATTTCAGGATTTTTCATAATTGCAGACTCGAATCAGCTGGAAATTTTCAAAATTCTTATCTTGAAGACCTATACATTTGTTTTTGCAGATCTTGAGACTTCATACCAAAATTGCAGACCTTAGGCTGAGCTCAATTTTGGGGTAGTTCAGAAAAATTATAAAAGTTATCTCTTGCAAAATAGCGGATCTCAGTCACAACAGGAAGTTGGTCTTGAAGAAGTATTTGAGCAGGAAATTTGGTCTCTTATTGAGCTCTTTTATTTTCAGACCTCAAACCTCAAATTGTTATAGATTTTGGGCTAGTTGTTGCATATATTGCGTCAAGGAGTTTGGATTTGTGCACTGTTTGGAGATCCTCTTAATAGATCTATTTTTTTTAGTAGCCTTACCTTCAACAAGAAGAAGACCTTATTTGGAAGAAGACATTGGGCTTGGTTGAAAATAGAGTTTGGTTCTTCTTGAAGCATACTTCAAATCATATTTATTAAAGATATTCCTTGCATTATTGCTAATCTGTGGATAAAAACATTATTAAAGGATTGCTAAAACAAAGGAGCAAGTAACCCTTGTTGAAGACCTTATTGAATATATTGTTGGAGCAACTTCTAGTAAACTTGTTGTGAAGACCTTGAGGACATTTTTGGAGCAACATTGTTGAAGCTGATGGTATAGCATTGTTGGAGGCGATCTTGAAGGGCCTTGAAGTGAAGCTTTTGGAGCAACTATTGAAAAATCCTTAGAGCATTTAAGTAAGGCACTTTCTATCTTCCATCACCTTTTTCCTTTCAATATCCTTTAAACGATTTTGTTGATATTTAATGTTTGAAATCACGTTATAATTCCTTGATTATATGTGTTTGGGGACTTTCCCTTTGAAATTACCCAAAAATACCCTGGCAATTTTATCTTCAGGATGCATGTCTGACCCTATTGTTCAATATTTTAATTGATAGTAGTAAACATAGAGAGTTAGGGGGCTCTTGACTTGGTTTGGTTAGGCCATTAGATCCCTAACATCTACTAGGGAGAACCCCCCTTGAGTTGGAGGAGAGCTAGCCCGAAGTGAAAAGAGGTTGGTGAGGTGACAATGGGGCTATTGAATTAAACATGGTATCACACTTTAGCTTTAGGACTTTATCTTGAGAAGTGCGAGATTTTGCTATATCAATTCTCAAATTGTTTACAACACTATTGTTAAGAACTAATAAGTGATGTTGAGGGGTTTTTGGGTATAAGAAACAATACCATTTAAAAACTAGGGTTCTCAGTCCTTGGCATTCCTTCACCTGGGCCTAGGGGCACACAAGAATAATTTCACACTAAACCATACAAACTTAAAAGTAACTTAACAGATCCATAAAGTAATAATAATCATAATTCCTAATTTCCTATTGTACGATATGATGCAAATTATTCAAACATGAAGCAATGAAGACATGCAATGTCTGAATTTCAAGATTGATGAACCAATACAAGAAGTTAGAAACTACAACTTTGATTCAATACTCTGTGTCCTAACTCCGGAAGGAATCTAGTTTGTAGTACAGAACATGCATCGTGTATTATCAATTCTTAATTGACAACAACTAAAGGTCATCTACCTCATCAATTCCTTCCCATTTTGTGTTTTTATGTTATATTCCTTATAAAAGTGTCAAATTTCTCTCAAAGTAAGTAACCACTGAATAAAAGAAAAAATAGTTGAGATATGATTGAGAAATGGTCATTTATTTCTTGAAAGGATCTTCACAATTTCTTTGGTTGTTTTTCATCTCAAGAAACAAGAAATGACCTAAGAAACTATCGTGATGTAGTATAAGAAACAACACGGTGCAATGGCCATTTTCAAAACCAAATGATGTCCATTGAGGACATGACCTTTATTTGGTTCATGTTTCATAGGAGTTTCGGGTAGAAATGGAACTTTGTTGTACCATTTCCAGTAGTAAAAAGGGAAAACCTTCTTTTTCCATGGGAAATAATTTACCTTTCCTTTTTCAAGATAATTTAAATCACAAAAAATATGAACTATACTGCACACATTCTTGGATAATGTGAAAGTGGAAAAGGAATACCCTACACAAGTGATGCACACATGTACACTTGAACACTAATAGATTTTGTAGTTGAAATGCAATGCTTGTTTTCATTTAAATGTACGGTTTTTAAAGCAGGGAGAAATAATGGATGCCAATTTAATAAGCGTTTCTTTGGGAAAAATTTAAATCTTGTATTGGGTGATGAAGATAATAGAGGTTATTGAATCTTGATTCTTGACATTGTGTTTAACTTGAATAACTCAAATGATTATAAATATCAGTCGATGAGTTCTTTTTTCAAGTATGTCACTCAAAACTCTTATGTCGAAGCATTGTATGATGGCTAGCATTTGCTTGTTTCCCTTTCTTCAGTTCAATGTAAAAAGTATATTAATATATTGGAGCACGAATGATAACTACAATTGTTTGCTCTGCAGTATATCCAACCCCAAGATTATGAAAAGTTTTCTCAAGTGGAGCTATTGGTTATTGATGAAGCAGTTGCAATTCCATTGCCTGTTGTAAAGGCTCTGCTCGGGCCATATTTAGTGTTTTTGTGCTCTACTGTAAATGGGTAATAATTATAAATGAGCCAACCACAATCACAAATTTTGTAACCATTCGGTTTCCATGGATAGTGATGATGATATTAACCCTATATATCAGTGACCTATATCTATATAAGAATGATCTCAACATTGACCTTGATATGGTTGTATGGATGTGACCTTTGGTATGTCATCAGAAAATCCCCAAATATCAGAAAATCCCCAAATCTGGAGAACTAAATCTCATCACTTTCGATCTGGAGTACTACCCTTGTGATAAAGTTGATGAATTTCGATCTCCCATTCTCTACCACTTTGCACTTCACCTTCAATATAGATCAGACCAAGGGCAATTCGTTACTGGGTTTTGAGATGGATGAGTTTGTTGAACTAAAATCCATAGCTTAAACTTCATGAAACTGGTGGAGTCAAATTCATTCCAGCACAAACACATCTTACACATCCTCTTTGAAATTCATCCGAAAGAACATTGGAAGACATCTAGAGAGAACCCTATAGCCTAACACAATCCAATGGAATTGACCAAAAAAACCCAAACAGATTCAACCCTACTATAGGAGGAAGGGCCTGTTGTAAGAACTTACCATTTTGCAAGAGCTGAGGGCAAATGCTGAGGGTGAATGGTGTTGTTCTGCAAGAGATGAGGGCAAATGCTGAGGGCGAATGTTGTTCTGCAAGAGCTGAGGGCGAATGCTGTTCTGCAAGAGCTGAGGGTGAATGCGCGTGTGATATCAGACGTTAATGTAGTTTTTAATAAAATCATTTTTATGTAGCACGCATTTGATTTTTTCATTTCAAATCATTTTTATATACATTTGATTTTTTCATTTCTAATACAAGTGACAAACAAATTTCTACAAGAGGTTGAAATTTTTACTAGAATAGCCATGAAAGACTAATTAAAATGGCTTAAAATGCAAGTGGATCTTCAAAATAAATGTAATTGAAGGTTCTCCCCACTAAATTTTTGCAAAATTTCTTACATTATTTAAGTTATCTAGGATATTTTTTGTATTACACAATCTAAATTAAATAATGAAATAGTTGGGTAGTCTTATTGTTTCAAATTAGGACACAATTTTCAAATGGTGATGAAGTTTCATGTGATGATTAACTGACAATATTATCCTTTCCTATCCTTGAAAAACTATACAAGGTTCCCTACTGCCACATGAAACCCTAACTCATGTAGCAGCATAGGACCAATCCTCCATTTTTCCCGTCATAAGGCATTTTGCACATATTTGACGACTAGAATTTGCGGATTCCTGTTTTCCGTGACGTGCTAGGAAGGATAGAAGACTTTATTTTGACGTTTGAAATTTTTTCAAAAATGTTCTTACGCCCTTTAATTTCCACTTACCAATAATTTTGCAACACTAGTCCTCTTCACAATTGCAAGGCTGTACTCAAAAAGTAAGGAAAGTTACTTTTTTGGCTCACTCAAAATTAAAAATTTAATAAAAGAATTACCACTTATCATTATTGATATTTTAAAATTAGAATCAATTTAGTTTTCCCCTTCCTATTACAGAAAGTTCACAAATCCTTTCTTTTACATAAAACACCAAAGAAAGAATAAAGCCCATTGCCCTGCAAACTTCCAAGGTTGTGATTAGTGAAGCAGTGAAAAAGTACGACTATAGCACTAAAAAATTAGAATGCCAATCTGCCCCAACATGAAGTGGTGTTAATATAGCTGGTGGCTTGGCTTGATGGTCAAACAGTGAATTACACAAGCACAAAATAAAAGCTTTAGGCGTCTAGATCCTTACAATCGCACTCTCAAGGCATTCAGACTTAGGCCGAGCTCAAGATTGGCTCCGAGGAAACTAGATTGGCTCATTAACCTGCCATATTTTAATTTCATAAGGTATGTTCGAAGTTTGAACTGCTAGGGTAATTTATTATTGTGAAATCATAGTTCTAAATGATCTCTTATTCTGTGAGCAATGTAATCTATTAATTGTAAGCAGATTCATTAAAAAAATTCAAACTGATTTTAGCATGAATGATGACAGTTTATATATTAATTGCTTTTTAAGAGTATTTGTATTATGTAGGAGCACTGGAAATAAAAATCAAGACTTCATTTTCTGTTTTCCTTATTTTATTGGGCTGAACTGGAGAAAATTGAATATGAATAGTGAGTTAATTGTAAGATCAATGGGCCAAGGCCATACATCAACATTGACCACAGTGGGGAAGTATAGGTGACTACTTATTGTACTTATTATTTATAAAGAACAATTGGTATATAATTGTATTATTTTAAATCTATAACAAATCCAGGCAACAAAATTACAACAAATAGAAAATTATGCAAAAATTCACCAGGGCACTAATGTGTGGATACCCTATCATTTCTTAGATCCTCATAACTTACCAACACCTACTATATTGGTATACACATAATATGGCATTTACCTGAAGTATTTCATATGTATCTAGAAGTAAATAAGTTGTATGACAATTGTTATGGCAGATATAAGATGTGCATTATAGTTTATATTTCAATTTTTCTTAAGTAGCATGCATGTGCGGTTCATATAGTGACTACAATTACCAAATATATTTCAGTGAAGATGTGAAGATGATCTCTCATTTGGTCCTAATTACTTAAAGCATCATTAATTAGCTTTCCAAATGAATAAAATATGTTAACAAATTAGTAAAAACTAGGAAAACAAATCATGCTTTAAAAAAACATGGCACAATGAGTCACACTTTGAGATTTATTTAATTACTCATCAAGTGTCACTACAAAATATATATGATCACCATTACCATATAAATGGGACATGTGACCATCATTTTTGTTTTGCCAATGACATTCCACATCATGAGCATTGTTTAGGGTTGATTGTGTTGATTTTTTTTAAACAAATCATTTATACATTTTATGGAAATTATAGACACAATTTATAATCACATTAAAAGATCATGATGTATGGATATTCCTTATCATTTCTTAGATACTCACAACTTACCAACACCTAATAGATTGATATACACATCATATAGAATTTACCCCTAGAATGCCACATGCATCCTAAAACAAATTAGTTGTATGGAAATTGTTATGGTGCATATATGATGTGTATTACAGTTTATCTTATAATTTTGTTGAAGTAGCATACAAAAATTTACATAGTGATATGAGAACCACTCTCTAGAGTATACATCGATTTTGTACACATGGCTTTTCAATTGCTTTTTAAGATATATCATTGGTGATGATCACATGATTATATAATGAACCATTAAGTTGAACTATGAAATTATTCCTCACAACACACACACACACATATTGATGAATTAATAAATTTTCTCATATAATTTTTTTAATCTATTTTGAAAATAAAATAAAATTATATATAATTATTTCTAAGAAGAACAAGAGAGAATTCCTTACCATATCTTCGTAAAACATATAATAGCAAGAAAATTAATCTTTTGAAATTTCATTTCCAAACATATTCATGGAGTAAAATGAAGATTAAAAGGAGATATTCATGGATTTACCTATAACATCACCTCATAAGAATGTAAATGTACAATATTGATGATACATAGGTTAGGAGAAAATTAATCTATTGAAATTTCATTTCCAAACATATTCATAGAGTAAAATGAGGATTAAAAAGAGATATTTATGAATTTACTTATAACATCACCTCATAAAAGTGTAAATGTACAATATTGATAAAATTTATTTATATATGATAAATAATAAACCTTTATCTCACATGTATCATATAATCTTATAAAAAAACACATTCTTTAATATGCAATAAAAGTGAAATTACACAATCCACATGGAAATAAGACTTAGTTCAAGCAAAAGAAAATAAAAAATAAACCATAAGTGACATGGATTTTACAAAGAGACATATAAGTGGCGTTTATTACATATAAGTGTCGTTATACCGACGGCGGCCAAAGCGTCGCTATTGTGACGACTGCCTCCAAACGTCACAATTGCGACACTTAGACATTGTGTCGCAATTGCGATGTTTGGAGGCAGTCGTCGCAATAGCGACTCTTTGGGGCATAGTGTCGCAATTGCGACGTCTTCCTCCAAACGTCGCAATTGCGACACTTTTTCTAAGTGTCGGTATTGCGACACTTTTCTCTAAACTTCGGTATAGCGACAGTTTCAGGCGGGATTTGAACAAGTTGAAAAAATTTGGGGAAATTTCCGACATTTGGTCAAAAGTGTCAGAACCAAGTGTCGGAATTTCCGCCAAATGTACTAGTGCATGATGAAAGAACAGGGAAGCAGGAAGAGATGAAGGATGAGATGATGTTTGATGTTAAAGGATCGATGGACCCTATTGATCCACCTCCTTCAATGAAGAGAAGACCCTCATGGCTCAGGGATACTCTCGAGGATGCCAAGAGACGGATGGCCCCAAGGGGGACATTCCGTGAAAGCAAGAAGCTGAAGTCATACCAAGGGTATCTAGCAGCCATGAGTACAATCGTACAATCTGAGCCTGGATCATTTGAAGAGGCCGTAAAGTATAAATTTTAGAAGGATGCTATGCATGAATAGTACAAGTCCATTATGAAGAATGATGTCTGGGATGTGGTCCTAAGACCGGAGAACAAAGTTGTTGTCACCTCGAAATGGATCTATAAGATCAAGCATGGATCTGATGCTAGTGCTGAAAAGTACAAGGCAAGATTCGTTGCCCGAGGCTTCTCTCAAAAGGAAGGAATAAACTATGATGATATATTTTCACTTGTGGCCCGCTATACCACCATCCAATCTATTATTACCCTTGTTGCCACGCAAGGATGGAGTCTCCATCAGATGGATGTGAAGACCAATTTTTTTCATGGTTCGATAAAGGAATAGGTGTATGTGTATCAACCTTTGGGGTTCGAAATCCAGGATAGAGACTCTCATGTATGTAGGTTGAATAAATCCCTCTATGGGTTGAAGCAAGCCCCCAGGGCTTGGTACGAGAGGATAGAAAGCTACTTGATGAAGCCGGGATTCACTCGAAGTAATGTTGATCTGTACCTTTACTTCAAGGTTTATAGAGAAAAGCCTCTCATTCAGGTTCTCTATGAGGATGGTCTCTTCCTAACAAGTGTTGACCCTCTCATTCATCAGTGTAAGAGGGAGCTAGCTTCTAGGTTCAAGATGAAAGACCTGGGACTGATGCATTACTTCCTAGGCTTGGAGGTCTGGCAGAGACCTGGCGATATTTTCCTCTCTTAAGGAAAATATATTATGAAGCTGCTGGAGATATTTGGTATGGTGGATTGTAAGTCCATGTCAACACTGATGGAACTCAACTTCAAGAAGTTGTGTGAAAATGTTGTTGGACCCGCATTGGGAAATCCTACCGATTATCGTCAACTCGTAGGAGCATTATTGTTCTTAGTGAACTCTTGTTTGGACATATGTTTTGCAGTGAACACTTTGAGTCAACACATGGTTTATCCTCATCACATTCACTAGGTTGGTGCCAAGAATCTCTTGAGATATCTTCGGGGCACAATAAACCATGGGTTGAGATACACTTCCGGGAGTTTGAGACTCCATGGATATATTGATGTCGATTGGGCTTACAGTGTGGTGGACCGCAAGAGAACATCTAGATGCTGCTTCACACTTGGTTCTACTTCGATATCTTGGATGAGCATGAAGCAGAAGTTGGTGGCTTTGAGCACCGCTGAGGTCGAATACATTGCAGCAAGTATGGCCTGTTGTGAAGCTATTTAGTTGTGAAATTTCTTCAGTGAGTTGTTCAGGCATGTGCTAGATACCACCGTTATCCTTTGTGATAACCAGAGTGGGATTCGTTTGTCATAGAATCCTGTGTTCCATGATCGATCCAAGCATATTGATATCAAGTACCATTTTATCTGGGATATGGTACAGCGAGCCGTCGTAAGGATCGATCATATAGGAATTGGTGATCAGGTCGTGGATATTCTCACTAAGCCCTTGGGGAAGGTCAAGTTTATAACCTTCCGTGAGAATCTTGGAATCGTGGAACGACCCTATTCTGAGGGTCCTGTTGGATGATGAGCTCTGGGAGCTCCAGGGGGCTTTGGGGATAGATTCTTGGAGCTATAAGAAACCACAGGGCTAGGCTTGCCGAAACTTGTTGGTGTGCTTCCGCCCCACCGTGATGATATTTATTTGGTTCACCTATCTTTGATTTGTGCCCTGTATTCATCCTACCCATGGATTTTCAGACTCATGGGAAGTACCTCTCATCTTGGCCAATGAGGTGGGAAATGTGGATAGAGACCGATAGCAAGACCGATGGACGCATCAGAGATTGTCGTACTCTCTATGTCTAGGATGGCACGTGTCCAACCACTTGACCTGGGATCAATTCTAGTGAGGTTTCAGACATCCAACTGAATTCAGGTCAGTTAAACTAACTTCGGGTTAGTATGAGACTCCTTTGAGTTCTATAGAGGTTTCAGACCTCTGAGTTGACTTCAGGTCAACCAGGAGTGATGTCCTTGTGACTCACCGTTTTAAATAAAGAACCCAAAAAAGCAAGTTACAGCGGGATGAGGCACGATGTTTGGATGGCACTGGTGGATGGAGTTCTCCCTAGTTGAGAGTGAGTGTTAATTTTGGGCAACTAGGTCCAAACTCCATGTTGTACTGCTCATATGATGATGCCAATATTTTCATTGGATTCCTCTTTCAGAGAGGTGCAAGATTAGTCTAAACATCATCTTGATCTAATGTGCAGAACATTTATTTTGAATTTATTCCACTTATGTGCAAGGTTGGCCAGATTTTTAATATAGGCTTGAGAGCCCAACAGATGTGTCACACACCCTCACAGATGGATATAAATTGGAGAGACTTGGAGGTCATTTCATCAATCAACTCATCACACACTTCTCTCTTGTGTTTGATTGGTTCGATCACTTTTGGAGGCATTTTCTTCTCACACGTGTGGAGTAGTAGCTAGGGATTTTTGGTACAGATATGTATAGGGTTTCAACACAGGTTGGACCAACATTGACTTTAGTCAACGTTTGGTACTTTGACCTCCAAAATTCACCAAAAGTCTGATTTTTGAAGGTCGCATTGATTGACACACATACCGAGACTGAATGTTGACTTTGACCTTGTTGTGTTGACTTTTTTTTGTTGCTATTTTGTGTTGACTACGTTGATTGGACAATTTTTACTTTCGTTTACTTTGGTTTGACTTTATGGAGCTGTCTTAAGGTTTGTGTGACACATTTGGTTGGCTGACCTAAAGAAGACTTTGTTGGTTGAAGCATCATGTTGACTGTCGTAACACCACCATTGTTCATCTCTGTTTGACAAAAGTTAAGTATATTATTGGCTTGTCTTCCGTCGATATATTGGTATGTTCTATCAACATTTTACTTTCATGTTTATGTGATTTCTATTTGGTATCGGGACCTAGAAGTTTGAAATAAATTTGCATCAAGCATAGAACACTTTCAAAAATTTACAGTTTTTCTAGGGAAGGTTGGAGCCTATAGAGGGTGTTGTAGTGTCCATCTAGTAGCAACTAGTAAACATGGTGTTGGAGCATATGTCAAGTTGAAGCCTGAAAAACTAGGGCATTGGAGCATCCTTCCTGTTGTAGCTGGTAAACAGGGCATTGGAGTGTCCTACAAGTTGGAGCCTATAAATCAAAGGGTTGGATTTGAAAACTTGATGTAAATATTTTAAGGACAACTATTAAGAAGTGTTTAGTGGTTTTTGTCCCAGAAGGGTTTCCACCTAAAAATATAGCGTCAACTGTCTCTATTACTCTGCATTTTTTAATGGTGTTTACAAATGATTATGATTATATGATTCTAATAAAAATTAATGCTTTGTGAAGTTAAAATATACTAATTGATAAGAAATATTAATGATTCACCCCCTTCTCGGTATTTCCAACAATTGGTATTAGAGTAGGTTCCTTTAGTAGTAGCTTAACAACTAGAAGGTAGATCTCAGAGTGAAAAGATGGGAAAATCAAAGAAGTAATCCACCAATAATTCAAAGGAATTAAAGGAACTTCCATGTATTGACATAGTTTCAAATCCTATTATCGTTGATGAAGAGAAATAGGTTGGTCCAATTCCTATGTTCAGTAATTTAAGTTTTGTATTATGGAAAGATAGAATGGAAGCTTATTTGACAACTCAAGGATATTATGTATGGAACTTTGGTTTCTTTGGAGACACATTTACTAAGGAATATAGAAGATACAATATAAAATTCATGAATGTAATTCTTAGTACTCTTTCAGACAGTGTAAAAGTGAAACTTGGCCAATACTCATACACAAAACCTCTTTGGGAGAAACTTCAAGATATCTATGAAGGTCGAAAACATACAAGTCAAGATAAAGATGTTGCTGATCATGTAGATCCTCATATCAAGTAATCGAACAATGATGAAGAATAAGACGCATAAGAGGACAAAGAAAAATAATTAATTAATATCTCCAAAGAATGGAAGAACACGGAGAAGGAAAATCACGCACTCAAGGAAGAAGTTTCTCTTTTGAAACTCCAAGTGCAGGAAGTAGAAAGGAAAGAGAAAGACCTGACAAGACAACTAAAAAAATCTGGTCAAAGGTACATATCTAAATTTAATAAAAAACAAAAGGAATTACATGCATATTTATCAAAAATTAATAACTTCATTAATCCTTTAACATATCTTGAAACAATTTCATTCATGTGAGGCCAATAACAATACCTATGAATTTGAGCAATTGTTTTTCCTACACCAAGGTGTCCAACAATAAGAGAAGTGTAGGCTTCCCTTATGACATTGACTCTTTCAACCTGTGGAACACATAACTTGCCAAGATGATACAAAAAATCATTATGAACATGATAATCCAACTCTTCAACATGATTTCCTTGACTCAAAATTGTGTAAACATCTTTAAAATCTCCATCTTAAGCATATTATTCAATATAACTTTCATGCATGATTGAGTTACGCTTAAGAATAACAATTGCATTAATAATAGTCCTTGATAACATATATGCAACTTTGTTGTATATACCTTTCTTATACCTAATTACCAAATGAAATTGTTGTAGGAATCCCATCCACCTGAAATTTATAGCTTGTTGTATCTTGGTTTGCAATTGTAAATATTGCAAAGGTTGATGGTTAGTATGAATAATCATTTATTTACCCATAAAATAATGCTTCCATTTCTTCACGCTTTGTACCAAATGATACAACTATTTATCATAAGTTGGATAGTTCATTACTATATTGGTAAAGGTTTTAGAATGATAACAAATTAGCTTACCATGTTGAATCAAAATTGCTCCCATTGCATATTCACTTGCATTGGCTTGAATTTCAAATAGTTGCTTAAGATCTAGAAGTGATAGAACTGGTGCTATACTGATTTTATCTTTCAAAGTGTCGAAGGCTTTCTATTTCTTTCCTCCCCATTGAAATACATGTTTCACACTTTTCAAAGCATGTAATGGTGTTGTAATGAATGAGTAAGCGACACATTTTCTCCAATATTGGGATGCTCCCAAAAATATCCTATCTTCTGTTACATTTTTGGGTTTAGGCCAATTCACAATGGCGTCAAATTTTGAGGGATCAATCTTCAATTCACCCCCTCCTACAATAGGACACAAATAAACCAAATAGTTTTTTCCAAATTCACATTTAAACATCTTCAAATATTAAATTTCCTTTTTCAAGATATCTAGTACTTTTTTCACATTCTTGAAATGCTCTTCATGAGTCTTACTGGAAATAAAAATATCATCTAAGTAGACTATGATAAAATCATCAAGGAATGGTCACAACACATAATTCATAACTCTCATGAATGTTGCAGGTGCATTGCAAAGCCCAAACGACCTAACTAACCATTCAAACAAACCTTGTTTTGTCCTGAAAGCAGTTTTCCAAATATCATCTTCAGTAATCCTTATCTGATGATAACACTTCTCAAATATAACTTAGTAAAGTAAACATATTCCTTTAACTGATCTAGAACATCATCAATGCGAGGAAGAGGATAATTGTTCTTTATAGTGATCTTGTTCAAAACTTTAAATCTACATACATTCGCTATGTACCATCTTTCTTTGGAACCAAGACAATAGGAGACCCACAAGGAGATGTATTAGGCCCGATGACCACTTTATCAAGCAACTCTTGAATTTTCTTCTTGATCTTTTCATTCTCCAAAATTGACATTCTATACATGCCAATATTTGGAAATTGTGCATCTTGGTGCAAGTGAATATCATGTTGGATTCCTCTTTTTGGAGGCAACCCTTTAGGTTCCTAAAATATCTTGTCATAAGTGTTAAAAAATTCAACCAATTCATGCTTCACTTTATAATCACATGTTGTGAAAGCTTTGGATTCAGTAGTATCTTTAGCTTTAATTATCATTAACACAAAAATCTTACTAGCTTTTACAAGCCATTTCATCTAACCAACACTAACAAGAGATAAGTTCATCTTCTTGCAATGTGCTCTAACAATATACTCAATTCCATATTTAAAAAGATGATATTTGTTTTCATGATGATAGAATATCTCTTTTTGGTCATACAAGTATGGAATCCCTAAAACAATCTCGCAAATATCAAGTGGTACAACATCAAGCTCTACCTCATCTATAAAATTAGCAGTGATAGCGAATTTGAGTTTACATTTTCTGGTCACTTGTAATTTGGCACCATCACATGCCCACCCCAAAGGATAAGGTTTAGCATGAGGTGTAGTTTCTAGATTAAGTTTCTTGACAATTGCTTCAGAGATAAGATTGACTTAGGATCCACTATCAAATAATGTATCAACTTTTGCATGTTTTGTAATGACCTTGATATGGAAAATATCACTTCTTTCTTATCATTTTGAGATTCAATAGGCTTACTAGAAGAACTAGTACTTGCATCAGAAGTTATTCCTTTCATTCCCATGGTTGTGATTTTTGTTTTATCACCTGAATTAGATAATAGATCTTGTTGAGATGTAGCAGCAATATTTTGTTTCCCCTTGTTATTGAATTTCTTTGGTCTCGTTTCTTGATGTAATTTCCAACAATGGTCTTCATCATGGATTTCTTTTGAACAATGTTTACATGTAAGTTTCTCTCCCTCTTTCTTAACAATAGCATTATTTTTTACTTTGCATTTAAGCTTCCCCTTTCTTTACATATGAAGGATGAGCTTACATGACAAGCATATGTTATCCTCCTCAAGCTTGCGTAAAAATAAAAAGGTACTTTCTAGTAATGGTGGGGGTAAATGAGAAAGAAACGTATATTTTTGTATTGTGAAAAGGTTGTATTTCCTCTTGAACATGACACTCTATCACCATTTGTGTCTGGATTGGAAAATCCACTTGCCTCTCATTTGATCATACCTCATTGAAAATCTTCAGAATAGTTCTTGATATTATTTTTGAGTCAAATGATGCCAAGATGAAATGTTGTGTCTCCAATATGTTCAAGAGAAGTCCAAGCTTAGTCAAAATTACCTTGCAAATCATAGCCTTCAATTGCATCGACCATCCCTGAGTCATTCCTTAATCACTCTAAATTTTTTCTTCAGAACTTGACATGAGTTTCGTATCGTAGGCCCTCCTTTGACAGATCACTTCATATCTACTTATGCTCATTATCTAGGAAGTTGATCCAGAAACCTCCTTTAGTACCTTGGAGCCTGCATGCCTCAATGGAAGGTTTATCGCTTTCAATGACATGTTTTCATTATTTACCTTTGATTGGATGATTATATGGGTGTTTTACTTCGGGACATTTATTCATACCTCATAGTTTTTACTAGAGTACCTTGATAACCATTTTAATTATTGGTGGTTTCTCTTGCACCTGTTAACATTCCACATCATTGGCTGACAATCGGGTGGTTTCTACCATGTTTGAATTCGAAACATTCACTTGCATGGTTAGATTAATACTATAGATCGACATAGATGAATACCAAGACCCTGGATCTAGTTTCATCCATCCAGGCTACATGGAGTTTTTAAAAATTAATGATTGTAAATATAAATCAATAATCGATGTTGTGTCCATACTAAGTCTACTATTGACATGGATATTTTCACATTTCCAGAGTGTTCTTTGAAATACTTGTACTCTAAATATGTGAATGCCTACCTCAGTGATGATTATATGAAGATATTGTATTGTAACCCTTGATTGTTTGTTTTAGGTCTCCAACCAATTGGTCTCTAGTCTAAAATTTTGCATGATAAAGCACTCGGGTCCTCAATGTCCTTTTCTAAATTTACATTTTAGGGGGGGAATCTATTACACGTCATTTTGTCACCATTAGGAAAATGACCACAAATCCAAATCTCTGACTATTCAATTAACTCTTGCAAGCAATCCCATACAATGTTGGAATCAAAACCATTCTAAAAACAACAAAATCCTAGAATACATTGCTAAAAAACCTAATTTCAATCATTGTCGCACTTTTCCTAGAAACTATCTGTGAAAACGCAATTCCAATAATTGTACCCTTCATAAGTTGTCGCTATGTTTTCCATTAAAAAGTGTGACAACCTTTTAACGTAGGTAAAAATAAAAATAAATTTATAAAATCTTTGTTGGGGAATATTATACCAACAAGGAGGACCTGAACTCCTACCTATTTGGGCCTCATCCCATGGTTCGTGAATATGTTCCCTCTCATTGTAGAACCCTAATCCCCATCTTTGTGGATTTTATCCTTAGAAATAGGATCTCTAACCCTCTCCTCTTGTCTTATAAATTCACTACAAACCAAAAGGGAAGGGGTTTACTTTTGATGTAAACATATAATGTCAATTCGAGGTTGGAAGCTTATCCATTAGGGGAATTTTGAGGTCTAAAATGGGCCTCCTAAGGAAATAATAAAATAATAGCTAAATCAATAAAATAATATTTATGAATTTGAAATTCACTTTTTGCATAAAAATCCATGTAACCATGGTTAAATTTAATTCAAAAGTTGTACCAAAATAAAATTAATAAAAAAATTGTATTGATGTGACTATAAATAAGATTTTTTTTTTTAAAGAAAAAGTGATTATCATTGAACAACTAATGCATTTTCCCTTTGTACTTAAATAATTTAAAATAAAATATAAATATAAATTCATAAAATCTTAATTATATAATATACTATTAATTGAAAATTATATAATTGAAATTATATAATAACATGTAATTAATATACAATATATAACATGTAACATGTAGGGATATGCATTGTTTCTTTCAAAAAATATGAAATGAAAATAATAATATTTATTCGAAAAATATGAAATGACATTTATTATGAGTACTTTACTTTATGACTTTAAAAGTACTTAGAGCACTACCATGGATATGCATTGTTTATTTCAAAAAATATGAAATGACAATAATAATATTCTATTCAAAAAATATGAAATGACATTTATTATGAGTACTTTACTTTATGACTTTAATAGTACTTAAAGCATTGCCATGGTTAACCATGAGTTTTTATCCACCATTGAAAATGTGACAAGTAAGTACCTTTAACTCAAGCAATGCCACCTCAACCATTAGGGATGATGTCATCCCCTAAAATGTGGTTGGTTCTCATAAAGTGAATTTTTATTGTACATTTTCCTTAGGAGGCCCATTTTAGACCTCAAAATTCCCCTAATGATTTAAGGGAGGATTAGAGGCTATTGGAAGTAGATTTTCTAGCAGCTCTCCTTTTCATTTAATTATAATACAAAAGAGTATTTATTTCTCACTATGTTTTCCATTAGATATAATATATTGTATGTTTAATTTCATTGCCCATTGTTATGTTATTAGGTACTAGTATCCTTGATCACTATTATACGTTGTATTGAATTATTTATATATCTTATGCCTTTGATCCTTTGTTTTTTAGCGTGTTTGCAGGTCTAGATTCTGAGCATTGAAAGGTTGCATCAAACCATGAAAAGGATCTTCAATAGGAATTTTGATTAAAAGGCATGAATTCTATACTCCATTACTCATATTTATGATTCAATAAAGATGAACCTATAGAAAATTTTACTAGTTTGTTTGCTTGTTACTAGATTCAGTCATTGACTCTAGGGAGATCTTGTCTTGTATGTAAGACAAGATTTTTCCACTTAATATAATTGCCTGATGTAATGATGTGAGGATTATGGGAATGTAACAGATGGAATTCCTGTATAGGATTGATATGGTTCTTAGCTTCAAAACTGATGATCCACACACACAACTTGGATTCCTGAAGCACAAAATTCTTGTACTTATATGAGCATTCAATCAAACTATGGAACGAGTTAATTCCAAGAAATAGTGTTCTAGAGATCTAGCAACAGGACCATCATTAATGGTGAAGAGAGTAGCAGCCACAATTAGGTCACAAGCGAGATACATGCGAGCCAATGCAAAGGTAAGATCCATGCAAACCGAATGTGAAACAAGTGGAGGTCGCTAGATGTAGTGTGTATACACGTGGTATGAGCTAAATAAAACACCATAATCTCCAGGACATCACTTGCATGGTTGCATTTCAGTTTCGAAAACACCACCGCCATATCAAGCAAATTGCTTAGCTTTTATTTTTTTAAAGGATTTTCTCATAAATTCTAGAAGCAAAAGAAAAGAAAAGAGAGATGTTGTTTATTTCTGTAGAGAAACCACATTAGCTTCTATTTTAAATTTAAAAATAACGACAGCTCGAGGACCAAGCAGAGTGCATCTAAAAAAATATACTCTGACATTCTCTTTCTTTCGATTTTGAATTTTTTTCCTAAACAAAAAAATTACAAATAAAGAGGGCTTTATGGCATCATATGAGATGAAAAATAATTGTGCATGCGATGAATATGGTAAAAATAATATATTGAAATGATGAATATGGTAAAAATAACATCTTGCAACATTATGTCTAAGAAATGGATGTTAAATGGATGTTATTTGTCTTATATGAATTGGGTGTAATAAATTCCACCCTTCACTTTCACTTTGTTTGCCATCTCAAATCATATTGTCCAACTTTCGGTTGTGGTCGTTGTGTTTTACAGATATAAATTCCATTTTTTACGGTGGGTTTTATCCCATCAATTCCTTCATTCATGTATTGTACATTTCCTTCTGGATTCTTTTTAGATATTTTGTTACAGAATGGTGCTTGTTTTATTGCCTTTGGGTTTCAGGTTCCATCCCAACGATGGGGAGCTTGTGGGTTATTATTTGAAGATAAAATTTCATGGATGTAAGATAGAATTAGACATTATCCCCGAAGTTGATTTATATAAGTTTGAACCTTGGTATCTTCCTGGTATGTTTTGGGCTTTTGGGCGTTGGTGTTTTTCAGCTATGTAATTGTCTCGGTGAATGCTTATAGTTTGATTTGAGTGAAAATATATTTTTTCTAAATTGCACCCATCAATAGTACTATTCATTACAGTTAATGAAAATTGTGCCGACAAATAGAGTCCTAAGGCCACTTGAAGTCTATGATAAGAAATCCTTAGATTTTTTTCTTAGGTGTTATTTACTTTTGGTTTCTAGGTTTAACCAACACACATTTTAGAAGGGTAAAAAAACCCAAAAACACTATCGATGCTCTTTGCACCTCTTGGTGCAAATGCTAGTATCTGTTCCCCTCACATTTTCGTCTACCTTTTTTCCCTTATTTGACACTTGCTACATGATTTAATTATCATAGGCCATTGGTTTATGCAATGATGTGGCTTGAAAGTTGCCTCACTACATATTTCATTTTATCGTGGGCTTTTGGTTTATGTTATGATGTGGGTTGAAAGTTTCACCACTACTCTTAACTATTCAAAGAAGAAATTATGTCATCATTTTAAATGTTATTTGCAGTATTTCCCCAGATTTCTCAGTTTTCTTACTTGCAAGGTTTTCAAATTTCTTGCATGTCTGAGCAGGTAAATCTGAATGTTTCAACTGAAAGAACTGAAAATCCTTGCACTGCATGGAGGATCTCTAAGTTGATGCCAAGTAAAATTGATTTGGAGGATTTGGTGTCATATCAATCCAACCTGAACTAGTTAATTTGATTCGGTGTCCTTTGACCCTATGGTAGAAAAAATACTGAAAGTGATTTCCCTCAAGTCTGGTCAATTGTTGGCGTTCATTCATAATTTTGACGATCACTGCTTGTATTTTTATAGTTTCCTAGACATGGGTTTAAAGCGAGATGGCTTAAGAGCTATGTGAGGATTTCGAAGGGGCCATGATTTTGTAGAAATATCTAAATAGATTCAACTAATCTTGTAATGTACTAAAACAAAATACTGAATCAATTCTACAAATTGCAGAAACCAATTACGATCGCACAATCACATGAATAAGAAATAGAAAGAATATCAATCGCACAACACAAAGATTTATCTGTGAAAGCCTCAGCTAAAAACCTCGCTATCTGTATATTTCATAAAGTAAATAACATGAACCAATACAATGTTATTTCCCTGCCTGAGAAACCTCTACACTTTGTTGACTGTCTCACACTGATCTAAGAAAGTTTGGCCCAATATTTAACCACTTCCTTGCCTCTGCATGGCCAGCCTTTCTCACACATTCTTCGGCTAATTGAGCCCCTATTAATTAGGAAATTCCTATCAATAGATTGTGTAATACATCCAAGGTGTCCTGATGACCTCATGCATAACCTATACAATTTTCTAATTATACAACTGACAATTCTCTTCCATTTAACTCCAATCTTAACTGGGCCTTCCTTAGAACTGACATGCAATAACTATTTATAATGAATTATCATTTATATGATTGATCACTACATGTGAATTAAATCATATACAATTCATTGGGCTTATCACTAGCTCATCTCTCAGTTAGAACTAGTTAAACTGATTTTAACTCAAATAATTGAGTTAACCAATTACAACTTAAAATAAACTGTAACTGGACCCCCTAAAACTTATAGTGAACTCTACATGCCTCCAATTTGACCCTCAACTTGAATTGACTAAGCTAACGAAGTCTTCCTGACTTATTTAACTCGTACAAGTTGTCATGTGATGTGGAATTACAATTTACTTCTAATTTAATTAAGGGAAAATTAAATTAGAATCCATTTCTTATTTACATTTCAATACTCCCTCTCAGCAAGAAAGGGATTGTCTGCTACCCCGATCCTGCCTTTGTGGAACACGAATTTTCTTCTTTATAGTGCCTTCGTCAAGATGTCTGCATCCCACTCCTCTGTGGGAATGTACTCTGCTGACATAATTTTCCTCCGCACACAATCTCTAAGATGGTGATACCGAATATCAATATTCTTGGACCTATCATGAAAAACTGGATTAATCGAGAGTTTGATGCAACTCTGTTTATCACATTAAATCACCATCGGATCCATCTGTCGACCAAACAAACCAACAATAATCTTCCTCATCCAGGTGGCCTCACATGTTGCCTGAATGGCTGCCATATACTCTGCCTCTGTTGAACTGAGTTTAATTGATCTTTGTTTCCTGCTGTATGAGGAAACTATTGTTTATATTATGTTGAATATGCCCCCTGATGTACTCTTCTTGTCGAATGGACTCCCTGCCCAATCTGCATCTGTGAATCCTTGAAGCTTCACTCCCTCTTTCCGTCTGTACCAAAGCCCAAACTCTATAGTGCCTCTGAGGTATCTCAACACATGCTTGCATGCCTTCCAAAAGAGCTTGGTAGGATTAACCATAGCTTGAATAAGTTGGTTAAACTAATAGCATATGTCTGGTCTTGTGTTCACCAAATACATGAGTGAACCCACAAGCCGCCTATAGACAGTAACATCTACTACTTCACTTGAAGTATCATCCTCCTTCCTCCAGATTCCTACTAGAGGAGTCTCCATGGGTTTGTTGTCCTCCACATGGAACTTCCTCAGGAGCTCGTTGGCATACTTTCACAGAGATACAAATAGCTCCCCATATCTTTTCCACATTTCCAATCCCAGGAAATAGTGCAAGAGCCCCATGTCCTTCATCTTAAATTCTCTTGCAAGATCCTATTTGTGATACTTGATGAGCTGCTCATCACCTATCAGTATCAAATCATTGGCATAAAGTACAATTATCAAAAACTTACCTTCTACCACAATATGGCAAAGGTTCGCATATACTTCACTCTTGGTGAAGCCCAACTCGGTGAAGTAGTTGTCAATCCCAGTGTACCAAGCATGAGGTGCTTTATTTATCCAATACAATTCTCTCTTGAGTCTACACACATGTGACTCTCTGTCAAAAGTTTCAAAACCTTTCGGCTGCTCAATGTACACCTCTTCCTCAATCACCCCATTGAAGAAGGTTGTCTTTACATCCATATTATGTATCTATCATCCCATCTACGCTGAGAGTCCAAGGATGGATCTGATTTATGAGTACCTTATGACTGGTGCAAAGGTCCCATCATAATCAATCCCCTCCACTTGAGAGAACCCTCTAACCACAAATCTAGCCTTGTGCTTCTCCACACTCCCATTTGCTTCTTGCTTCACCTTTTAGATCCACCTGGATCCTACAACTGATTTCCCCTCCAGTATTGGGACAACTTCACATGCACTATTTCTGATAATGGATTCATACTCCTCAGTCATGGCATCAAACCAAATTGGTTGATACACTGTTTCCTAAAAATAATATGGCTCTATCTCTACACCTTCTCTCATAAGAGCCATGTAGCCAGTGTACCGCACTAGGGACCTTCTCTTCATGCGATGTGATGTGGGCACTCCCACATTCTCTCTAACATTAAGAAACAACATGTCAACTTCTCTTGTGCACTTTCTTCCATCTAGGGATGTCTCTACATGAGTGGGTACTTCCACTCTTTTCACCTATGCTTGTGGATGCTCCACATCTTGAGGTTATTCTTTTGGAGCCAAGAACTCCTCAACTTCATGCAACTGAAGCTCCCTCTCAAGGGAAATTCGCATGGCCTTATCTTCATCAAATTCAACATCTCCTCTGACTGTTTTCATCCCGTGTGCTAGGAAGTACACCCGATAGTTGTGAGGTGTATCAATTTACCCCACCAATATCCCCAACTCAACTGTTGACTCTAGATTCTTCCTGGCATCTTTGGTCACATGGAAATAAACTGATGAACCAAAAATTTTAAAATGCGACATATCTGGTCTCTTACCTGAAAAAGCTTCATCTGGTGTACTCATCCCAAGTATCCAATGAGAAATTTTTTTCTGCACAAATTCTATTGTATTACATGCTTCCGCCCACATATGCAATGGTAGGCCCTAATCATGCAACATAGCTTGTGTTGCTCCCACAATAGTTTTGTTCTTCCTTGTTGCAACCCCATTATGTTGTGGGTTATGAGGTGTCATCAATTACCTTCAAACTCCTTCTGAATCACAAAATTTATTGAATTTATTAGAGACATATTCTCAACCATTGTCGCTCCTCATAGCCTTCACCTTCTTCCATGTATCTTTCTCGATAAGTGCCTTGAAATCACAAAACATGGAGAACACCTGATCTTTCTTCTGCATGAAGAAAATCCAACACTCGCGTGAAAAATCATCTACAAAAATCACATAATACCTGTGTTTTTCTGTGGAAGTTGTCAATAACTGTCCACACACGTCTTAGTGAACTCTCTCAAGGATCACCTTTTCTTGGATTTCCTTATCGTGAAAGGTGGATTTGGTATACTTCCCCAATGTACATGCTTTACATGAATCTCACTACTCAAGTGCACCCTTTGGAAGTCTTGTAGAAATATTTTGCATGATCTTCAAAGCGCCATGGTGTAGATGGCCCAATCCCTTGTGCCATAACTCGTCGATGTCTCGACTCTCCACCTTCTCTACTTTCGTGCTCAAGGCAACATAGTTTTATACCTCAAATTGTAGAGGTTCTTTACTCGAACCCCAATATTCTTCACCACTCACATGGATTTGTGACGAAGGAACACATTTCCTTCACTGAATATCACATCATAGCCATGGTCTTCCAACATAGCAACAAAAACCAAATTCTTCTTTAAATGAGGAACATACATGACATCTTTTAATGTGAGAGGAGTACTTGAATCCCTATGAAAGATAACTGTACCTATGTTGGTAGCTCTATACCTCCTGTCATCTCCCATCTCGATGTGCATCTGGAGATCCTTCTCCTCCAAGTTACTGAAGAATTCTTTGTTGCCCGTCATATGGAACAAAGCTCCACTATCTAAGTACTACACACAGCCCATCACCGATGACAACATGCATGCGATGAGGGTGAAATCCAACTCAAACTCTGAAGCAAGTGCATCACCTTCTGCTCCTCCTGAGGAATTTTTGTTGGTCTTATTTTGCGGATACTTTGTAGCATAGTCTCGAAGGTCATGACAGTGAAATTTTTTTACCTTTGACGAGTCTCGCTTCTTTCCTACCTAACCAGAATCTTATTTGGAATGGGATGCCTTCCCTTCCCATTTCTTTTCCTTTCTAGCCAAGGCACAATTCTACTCATCTTCAGTCTTTGATGAGGATCCATCTTTGGTGTTCCGCTGAATCTCTTCTTGTACCAAGTCAGACCACAATTGCTCACAGTCTGGTTGCTTCTCCCTCCCATTCACCGAGTCTTGGTAGATATTGAAGCTCTTAGGAAGGACTAGAAGTTCTAGGATCACTAAATCATCATAGGAAACTATCACTCTAACACTTCCAAGCTGATCTCGACATTGAGTGAACTTCATCAATTATTTTGGGATCGTGTCGCCCTTCTCCATCTTCATCTTTCTGAGCTTTTCCTTCAGTGCCAACATCCTATGGTCGTTGCTATTATGAAATAGATCTGTTAAGGCCTTTCACATAACATATGGAGTTTCCTTTCCATGGAGGTTCAAGATGATATGATCTCAAAATCCTTCTAATAGAAACCTTCTCGCATTTCCTACATTATAATTCTTCCATGCATCAAGAAGTTGAGCATTTGTTGCTACGAGCTGGGGAATATCACTATCTATGAATTCCTTCAATCCGTTTTCCTCCAACACTGCCTCCATCCAATCCTTCCATGCTATGCAATTTGAATAGCCCTCAAGGGCATATTCAAGGCTCAATCTAGAGAAAGACATCCTGATCTGCTATTGGTCCTGAAGAATAAATATGCAAATTCGATTCACCTATTCAAAACAAACTCGTACTCTTCTCCTCTATTATTATTCATGCTCTAATACCATGTAGAAATATCTAAATAGATTCAAATGATCTACAATAATGTACCAAAATAAAATACTGAATCAATTCTACAAATTGCGGAAACCAATTACGATCTCACAATCACATGAACAAGAAAGAGAAAGAATATCAATCGCATAACATAAAGATTTATCTAGGAAAAGACTCAACTAAAAACCCCACTATGTGTATATTGCATAAAGTCAAGAACATGAAACAATACAATGTTATTTCTCTTCCTGAGAAACCTCTGCACTCTGCTGACTATCTCAAACTGATCTAAGCAAGTTTGGTCCAATATTTAACCACTTCCTTGTATCTTCCTGACTAGCCTTGCTCATGCATTCTTGGGCTAATTTAGCCCCCATTAACGAGGAAATTCTCATCAATAAATTGTGCAATACATCCAAGGCATCTTGATGACCTCATGCATGACTTGTACAATTTGCTAATTATACAATTGATAGTTATCTTCCCTTTAACTCCAATCTCAACTAGGCCTTCCTTAGACTAACATGCAATTTATTTTTTTATAGTGAATTATCAATTATACAATTGATCACTGCATGTGAATTAAATCAGATTTAATTCATTGGACCTATCACTAGCTCATCTCTCAGTTAGAACTAGTTAAACTGATTTTAACTCAAATAATTGATGTTAAATTTGGACAACTAGGTCCAAACGCCATCTTGTGATGCTCAGATGAAGATTCCAATATTTGTATTGGATTCCTCTTTCAGAGAGGTGTAAAATCGATATAAAATTGATTTTAATATGATGAGAAGAACATTTATTTTGAATTTATTATTTATAATAAATATAAGTGCAGGTCGGCCTTAAGGTTTTACACCCCCAACAAATGTGTCACACACCTCATTGATGGATATAAATACAGTCAACGTTGGAGAGCTTTTCAATCATCTCATCACACATCTTCTCCTCTAATTATCTACAAGCAATTGAGAAGCAGTTTCATCTCCCACGTGAGAAGAATGATGAAATCTACTGCAGCTGAAGGACGAAATTTATCGCAGCAAATTTTTCTGCAGTTAGGGTTTCTAGGCAAGTTTGACCAGCGTTGAGTTTGGTCAACGCATGGTTCGTTTGAGCTGAAATTTTGTGGAGAGTTCGATTTTTGTAGGCCGTACTCATTGGCACAAAAATTGAGGTCAAACAGTTGACCGAAGTTGGAGCTGCGTTGACTTTCTTGTTGTTGCCCTGCGTTGACTTTTTCTGGACTGCGTTGACTTTTTCTGGGGTTGACTTTGAGTTGACTGGATAATTTATTTGAGGACTGTTGTGACACATTTTGGGTTGGCCGACCAAGAAGACTTTGCTGGTTGAAGCATCCTGCTGATCGCCGTAACGCACCAACACATTTTCCTGTTTCTGGTTTGTCTTCTATAGATCCACTAGTATGTTCTATCAGCATTTTACTTAACTATTTATGTGATTGTTGTTTTAAAAGTAAAATTGCATCAAGAATAGAACATCTACAAAAATTTACATGGTATCAGAGCTAAGGTGAAGACAAGCCTTAACTCATAGCAATCACCAACTGAGAAAAATGAGTTCCACAAGTTATGGCTTCAAGGAGGATGACAAGCTGACTGGAAGGGATGACTTCCATGCTTGGAAGATGATATTAGATCTCAAATTGGAAGACCATGATCTCATGGACTATGTATTGGGTAAGATACAAGAACCTCCATCCACTGTTACTGCTGCTGCTAAAACCAAGTATAAGAAGGGGGAGATCAAAGCAAAGCTAATGATCAGGGAATCCATACATAAAAGTCTGGTTGCCTACATATTTGAGTTAGGCACATCCAAGGAGATGTATGATAAGATGATACAAATGTTCAAAGTAAACAATGCAAACCAAGTGCTATTCTTCAAGAATCAATTGAAGAATGTGAAGAAAGGCAGGGATGAGTCTGTCCAAACATACTTTCTGAAATTGATCGAGATCAGGAACAATCTGCTGGCTATTGGGGAGACAATAGCCGATCGTGAGATGGTACTCACCGCACTTGGAGGGCTCCCATATGAATGGCAAGTATTCAACACTACCATTCTCAATAATAGTACAATTCAAGATGCATGCAAGAAGAGACAAGAATGAAGGAATACGAAAATGACAGAAATGCTGCCTACGCTGCTCATTCTAGAAAGAAGAACTCTGGTGGTCCTAAGAACAAAGGAAGAGCAAGGGCCCAAGGAAAGAAGGGCAAGTGTTTCACTTGTCATAGGCCTGGTCACTATGCTAGAGAATTTCCTTTCAAGAAGGATTCTCCCGATAGTGATGACAACAACAACAACCAGAGAAATGGAAATCAAAGAAATGACAGGTCCAAAGGAAAGAGGAAGGCTCCCTCTGGCGGAAACAATCAACCTTTCAAAAGGTCTAGAAACTCCAGGTATGAGGAGTCAAATGTTGTTGATAAAAGAAATGAATACATTCTTGTATCTACCCTCTCAGCTGCATCCCCGCCCGACACTATGGATGTCTGGCTGATAGATAGTGGTGCCTCAAGACACATCACTGGGTTAAAGGAAGCACTCTCTGACATGGTTGAGAAGGATAGTAATCTGGAAATTATCCTTGGAGATAATGCCACATATCCCGTGAGAGGGACAGGGACTGTGACCCTCCACTTGTCTCAAGGACAAGTCCTACATTTGCGGGATGTACTCTATGCACCAAAATTGAAGAAAAACCTTGTGTCTATATTAGCCCTAGAAGACAAAGGTTTCAATGTGGCATTCACTGATGGAAAGGTGCGCATGTGGAAGAAGAATCTCAAGGAAGCTATCGTGATTGGTTTTAGAGTTGGAACACTCTACCAGGTTGAAGGAAGTCCACTGGGAGATATGACATGTGATACTATCCGACAAACTGAACTATGGCACCGGAGGTTTGGACACCTTCATTACAAGGCCCTTCCCAAAGCAAGGAAGGTGGTGACAGGGATGCCCGATTTTGGAAATAATCATGAAGGTGTATGTAAGGGTTGTGCCGAAGGAAAGCATACAAGGGGACCCTTCCCCTCAAGTGTCACAAAGGCATCTGATATTTTGCAACTGGTCCATTCTGATCGATCTGGTATGCTACCTGTGACATCCCTGGGAGGATGTTCTTACTATATGACATTCACTGATGACTTCTCCCGCAAAACCTGGATATACTTCTTGAAGAAGAAGTATGAGGCTTTCATGTGGTTTCGTACCTTCAAAGCCTTGGTGGAAAATATGACAGGGAAGAAGATCAAGATTTTGAGGACCGACAATGGCACTGAATATGAGTCAAATGAGTTCAAGGACTTTTGCAGAGAAGCTGGCATTAAGAGGGAGAATACTACTGCCTATACTCCTGAGCAGAATGGCGTTGCTGAACGAAAGAACAGGACCATTGTGGAAGCTGCCCGTGCCATGCTATGTGACCAGGGTCTACCGAAGTTTCTGTGGGGAGAAGCTGCGAATATTGTTGTATACATTCAAAACCGATGCCCTCATTCCGCCCTGGACTCCAAAACTCCCGAAGAGGTTTTCACTGGTAAGAAACCTGACGTCTCACATTTTAGAATTTTTGGATGTCCTGTTTATTTTCATGTGCCAAAAGAAAAGATAAGTAAGCTGGATGCTTCTGGGAAGAAAGGAATGTTTGTGGGCTACAGCGAAACCTCTAAGGCCTATAGAGTCTATGTACCTGGTCAAAGGGAAGTAGAGATATGCCATGATGTCACTTTTGACGAAGATGCTTCCCTGAAGAAAGTAGTAGATCTTCCAAGATCTGAGGAAAATCATGAAGCAAGGCCTGAAAATCAAGAAGAACCGCAGGATGAGACAATGCCTGATGTTGAAGGACCAATGGACCCAATCGATCCATCTCCTTCACTGAGAAAGAGACCATCATGGCTCAGGGACACTCTTGAAGATGCCGAGGGACATGCTGCCCCGAGGGGGACATTCCGAGAAAGCAAGAAGCCATGTAGATACCAAGGGTATCTGGTTGCCATGAGTACTATTGTACAATCTGAACCTGGATCTTTTGAGGAAGCCGTAAAGCATCAAGTCTGGAAGGATGCTATGCACGAAGAATATGAGTCCATAATGAAGAATGATGTCTAGGATGTGGTTCCAAGACCAAAGGACAAATCAGTTGCCACCGCGAAATGGCTCTACAAGATCAAGCATGGATCTGATGGAAGTGCTGAAAAGTTCAAGGCAAGATTTGTTGCCCGTGGCTTCTCTCAAAAGGAAGGAATAGACTATGATGACATATTTGCACCTGTGGCACGATATACCACCATTCGATCAATCATAGCCCTTGCTGCTACGCAAGGATGGAGTCTTCATCGGATGGATGTCAAGACCGCTTTTCTGCATGGTGCAATAAAAGAAGAGGTGTATGTAGAACAACCTCTGGGATTTGAAGTTCAGGATCGAGACACTCATATACGCTGGGTTCGCTCACTCCTCGCATGGGTGTATGAAGCACCCGGAGGCAGTGCGGAAGGGATAGATAGCTACTTAATGAAGCTGGGCTTCACTCGAAGTAATGCTGATCCGAACCTTTACTTCAAGGTTGTCCAGGGGAAGCCTCTCATTCTGGTGCTATATGTGGACGACCTCTTCCTGACAGGTGCTGACCCTCTCATTCATCAATGCAAGAGGGAGCTCGCTGCTGAGTTCGAGATGAAGGACCTAGGACTGATGCACTACTTCCTAGGCCTGGAGGTCTGGCAGAGACTTGGAGAGATTTTCCTTTCTCAAGGAAAATACATTGTGAAACTTCTAGAAAGATTTGGTATGGTGGACTGCAAGTCCGTGTCTACACCAATGGAACTCAACTTCAAGAAGTTGAGTGGCAGCGCTGCTGGGCCTATCTTGGCCAATCCTACTGAGTATCATCAACTCATAGGAGCTTTGATGTTCTTAGTGAACACCCGACCGAATATATGTTTTGCAGTGAACACTTTGAGTCAACAGATGGTTGAGCCTCATCATTTTCACTGGGTTGGTGCCAAGAATCTTCTGAGATATCTTCGGGGCACGATAA
The DNA here is from genome assembly GCA_034641835.2 of Pinus albicaulis. Classification (NCBI taxonomy): domain Eukaryota; kingdom Viridiplantae; phylum Streptophyta; class Pinopsida; order Pinales; family Pinaceae; genus Pinus; species Pinus albicaulis. The sequence continues at coordinate 248,455,778 of CM076579.1, forward strand.
ACCATGGGTTGAGATACACTGCCGGGAGTGTGACACTCCGTGGATATACTGATGCCGATTGGGCTAGCAGTGTGGTGGATCGTAAGAGCACATCGGGATGCTACTTCAATCTTGGTTCTGCTTCGATTTCATGGATGAGCAGGAAGCAGAAGTCGGTGGCTTTGAGCACCGTAGAGGCCGAATACATTGCAGCAAGTATGGCCTGTTGTGAAGCAGTTTGGTTGCGAAAGCTCTTTAGTGAGCTATTTGGACATGTGCTAGATACCACTGTGATACTCTGTGATAATCAGAGTGGGATTCGTATGACTGAGAATCCTGTGTTCCACGACCGATCCAAGCATATTGATATCGGGTACCACTTTATCCGGGATATGGTACAGCGAGGCGCCGTAAGGCTCGATCATATAGGAACTGATGAGCAGGTCGCGGATATTCTCACTAAGCCCCTGGGGAAGGTCAAGTTCCTAACCTTCCGTGAGAGACTTGGTATCGTGGAACGACCCTATGATGTGGGTCTTGTTGGACGATGAGCTCGAGGAGCTCTGGGGGGCTTTGGGGACAGCTTCTCGAAGCTATGAGCAACCACAAGGCTAGGCTTGCCAAACCTTGTTGGTGTGCTTGGACCCCACCATTGTGATTATTGAGTTGGTTCACCTCTCATTATCTGTGCCCCGTATGCATCCTACCCATTGAGTTCGGGGCTCATGGGAAGTACCTCTCATTTGGCCAATGAGGTGGGAAAAGCTAGAGACTAATAGCAAAGACTGATGGACGCATCAGAGATTGCCGTACTCTCTATCTAGGATGGCACGGTCCAACCACTTGATCTGGGATCGAGTCTACTGAGGTCTCGGACCTCCGCCTGACTTCGGGTCAGATGAACCAACTTCGGGTTGGTTGGAGACTCTTTGTGAGTCTGATAGAGGTTTCGAACCTCTGGGCTGAATATGTCGGCCGGGGGATGATGTCTTTGTGACTGACCCACTTCTGTTCTGAAATAAAGAGGCCAGCAAAGCAAGTTACAGCGGGATGACGCACGATGTTTGATTGCACTGGTGGATGGAGTTCTCCCTAGTTGAGAGGGAGTGTTAAATTTGGACAACTAGGTCCAAACTCCATCTTGTGATGCTCAGATGAAGATTCCAATATTTGTATTGGATTCCTCTTTCGGAGAGGTGTAAAATCGATATAAAATTGATTTTAATCTGATGAGCAGAACATTTATTTTCAATTTATTATTTATAATAAATTTAAGTGCAGGTCGGCCTTAAGGTTTTACACCCCCAACAGACGTGTCACACACCTCAATGATGGATATAAATACAGTCAACGTTGGAGAGCTTTTCAATCATCTCATCACACATCTTCTCCTCTAATTATCTACAAGCAATTGAGAAGCAGTTTCATCTCCCACGTGAGAAGAAGGACGAAATCTACTGCAGCTGAAGGACGAAATTTACCGCAGCAAATTTTTCTGCAGTTAGGGTTTCTGGGCAAGTTTGACCAGCGTTGACTTTGGTCAACACATGGTCCGTTTGAGCTGAAATTTTGTGGAGAGTTTGATTTTTGTAGGTTGTACTCATTGGCACAAAAATCAAGGTCAAACAGTTGACCGAAGTTGGAGTTGCGTTGAATTTCTTGTTGCTGCCATGCGTTGACTTTTTCTGGACTACGTTGACTTTTTCTGGGGTTGACTTTGAGTTGATTGGATAATTGATTTGAGGACTGTTGTGACACATTTTGGGTTGGCCGACCAAGAAGACTTTGCTGGTTGAAGCATCCTGCTGATCGCCATAACGCACCAACACATTCTCTTGTTTCTAGTTTGTCTTCTATAGATCCACTGGTATGTTCTATCAGCATTTTACTTAACTATTTATGTGATTGTTGTTTTAAAAGTAAAATTGCATCAAGCATAGAACATCTACAAAAATTTACAATTGAGTTAACTTATTACAACTCAAAGTAAACTGCAACCGGACCCCCTAAAACTTTAAGTGAACTCTACATGCCTCCAGTTTGACCCTCAACTCCAATTGACTGAGCTAACTAAGTTTTCCTAAATCAGTTAAATCGTACAAGCTGTCATGTGATGTGGAATTACAATTTCCTTCTAATTTAATTAAGGGAAAATTAAATTAGAAGTCATTTCTTGTTCCCATTTCAACAGATTTATTTTCTATTGACGAAGGTACTCGATTTCTAGACTTATATGATAAGTTATAATCTAAGCTTGCAGTACGCAAGTTTGATGAATATTTTCGAGATTTGGGAGAGCTTCAAGTGAAGATTGTGAATTTTGGAACACATGGTCATCTTTCCTTCTTTAGTGCGTCAACTCTTTATAACATTTATTCCTACATATTGAAAATTGTTTCAACAAAGGATGTTGTCCAATTGCAAGAAATACAAAGTACAGAAAATGAGATAGCTCAGGTACCTGAAGAAAGAAAAAATTGTGGATCTTATCCACCATTGTAGTATATATACCATATTTTTGACAAATTTGCAACCAATTATGCCCTGTTTAGTGAAGATAAGAGGAATTTTATTTTAATTTTACTATTATGCACCAAAGCCAATGATCGAAATTGTAATGAGAGTGAATTTTGACATGTCTTGAGATCTCTTCGTCAACAAATGGAGAAGGAAAAAAGGTAAATATTTCTCAAACATAGAAAATTCAAATGGATGTAAAGAGATTTGAACCATGGATATCTGGGGGCTCGGTTGGTCTTACGGGCTTGACAACTAGGGCTATGGGAACATCGATTCACACCATTTCTTGTCTTTTTCCTATCCAAATAGCCCAAGCATAAAAAAATGGATTGTTTTCTCTCAAGGATGGGCTTTAGATACCAACAACACTGAGTTATGAAGAAAACTTATATCTATAAAAATTGATTACTTTTTGAATTTATGATACAATTATTAGAAACTGGGAGGGCGAAATTATGGTGATATCATCCATGGGAAAACAGAGCATTGGAAAATATTATATGTTAAATCACTCCTCGGTGTCTCTTTTAGATGTGGTAGGTGGAAGGTGTACTGATGGAGTGTGGATGGCTGCAAGAGCAACATAGAAACACGTCTATGTCGTGTTGGAGTATGAAGGACTGGGTAGTTTTTAGCAGAGGAAAAAATAAGATATGCTCCTATCAGTTCTAAATGCATTTATGATCAATTTAACAATCTTCAACGCCTAGACTTGTCACTCACAGTATAGTTACAAAAGAGTCATGATTTTTCTTGGAATTTCAGCAAGGCCAGAAATTTTGGCACAGATATGAGTGATTGTAAAAGCCTAACATTTTGGATACCAAGGGATTAAGTGGGGATTAACAAATGAAAATTGTGTGTAGAGTAACTATTAGTAGTTCCCTTGAAAAATATGGCGATAGGGAAACTTGTATCTTGCTTAACTCAAGCATTGCTTTACAATTACAAGCAACTTCCTATCCAATGCATGTTAGACTTTGACTTTCGGTGCAATTAGTTTCCTTTTTCTTCTTCACTTGATTCCTAAATGTTCTCCTTACGTGGGGGAGCTTGCGCAAAAAAATTGATTCAATTTTATCTTAATTTGGTTATAGTATGGTGGAGGATAGCTAAGGTGAGTTTTGTTTACATTTTAGGTAGAGAGACTGTTTGTTGCTGGAATAATCAATTTTGATTCTGAAGGATTTCGAAAACCATTCTTTGGGAAGGAAGAAATTGTCATACTTGCTCATGGTCCTTTTGAGTTGGGAGGTTCTTTTTTCCATTTAATAAATAAAATGGTTTTAGAATATTGTGTTTTAGACTCACTATCATTTCTTGACCTAAAGCATTTTCCCTTTAAAACATGCCACATTGTGGAGGTTCATGTTGAGCCCCAAAGATGTTCTTCTCACTCACCACATTCCACTTCATTTTCTTTGTCCCTCATCAATAACAGGCTTAAATGATTAGTAGGATTAATTAAAATTGCTTTAAGAATTTATATAATGGCTAACTTGCTATGTTTTCATGATTTTGTTGGTGTAGTAATTTTGACTAAGACTCAGCTACAGAATACAGGCATTCCATAGCCAGTCGTCTGTTCTGCAGCCATCCTCATGTTTATGTAGGTTCCAGGTGTCACTGCAAATAAAAAGGCATATGGGTGAAATCCACAACACCTCCCCATCATCTCTTGCTCCCCACGAAGTCTGAGTTAAAGTATCAAAGCGGTTATGCACGTAGAAGAGAAGCAGTTTCCTATCAAAACACGGACTCTACAGATGTCCGCAGTTAAGCACAAGACTGTTAATACGAGTTTTAATTTGATTAGAAGTGGGAGAGACACTTATCCCCATTTTTCTCAAAGAGTAGTTATGTAACTTCATTATAAGTATGACTCGGGAGACCGAGAAACTGGTTGGTTAGATTTTGTTTTGTTGCTAGATTTTGGAAGGCCGTAAATACTCTGTTTTGAAGAATTTCTCCTTTAATGAAAGAGACATCATTTTATTGCACGAGCTGAGTCAATCTTGAGTAGATCCGCGTGCTGATCCGGTGGTAGAGGGCCCCTACTGCCCGTGAAGCGTTATGCATTTGGTTTAGATAAGTAGCCGTAGCTTTGTTTCATTCTCAATTTAAATAGTTTTCTGAACTTTGCTTACATTGGATACTACAGTTTAGCTTTGTTCTCATGAAGTATTCCAAAATATCACTAATCTAGAATGAGGCATAATTGTAGCAATTTAGAACTTTACGTTTTTGTGTTCAATTATAATTAGTTGTTACAGCTAGTCCTATTCTCATTAATCTCTTCCAAAATATCACTAACTCTGGATAAGACTTAGCTATGGTGTTTTAGTTTACCTGCGTATTGTTATGTTTTTTTATGCCCATTTGCACTGAATGATACAGCCAGACTTGTTTGTACAAACTATTCCAAAATATCACTCATCTTGAACAAGACAGGGTTGTAGTATTTCATAGAATTAGTTGCATTTTGGTTCAGTTGAAATACTCCGGAGGTAGATGTCATTCTAGTTTAATTCTGTCACTATATTTCAAGCTTGATAATGGTACTCTAGTTTAATTATGTTCACTGTATTAGTATCATTCTAGTTCAGTTCCAATTCATTTCAAGTTAGATAATATCATTCTAGTTTAGTCTTAGTTCACTGTATTAGCATTCTAGTTTAGTTGTTATCCATTGCATTTTAAATTGTAATAGTTGTTAAATTTAGATACCACGGCCTTCATTATCTACAAAACTTCTTTTGTTCTAACTTCATATTAATACATCATCATCTGGACAGAAGCTAGTAATATCAGTTTAAGGCCTTGAGTATTTTGCAACCTTTTTTACAATTTCACAAACAAGCCTTTTCTCAAAGACTATTCTAAAAAGAAATCTATAACTTTTGAATGAGGCCTAGTGGTGCTAAATTGAGTTGCAGAATAGAATTAGAAGTTAGTTTAGAGTAGAAATATTATTGTGCTACAAATGTTCTTTTCCAATTATGTTCCAATAAACCTTTAACCATGGATGAGATGTTGTAACATTGTAAGTTGATTGTTGACTTAGGAAAACCTCAATTGCACTAAAAACTTATCCTTTTCTCAAGCTATTCCAACATATATCTAAATGAATGAATTGGATGAGTTCATGATATGGGTTACTGAGTTCATGTTGTGATTTGTTTCCTTACTAGGAGTCATTATCAAGCTTTGCATTTTCTGTTCTTTAGTACCATACACAATTTAGAATAGGTTTTGTTCTATTTTTAGTGTGTCCAACCACTGTCCTTCATCAACATTTAGTGCTTTCCTTCTTGACATAAAACCATAAAACCAAAAATATCATAAAAACACTAAACACAACGTAGTGAGAAACAGATACCTAGGCACATACAGTGCACCACACTTCAGCAGTTTACTAGCCCTGGTTGACAATTAATGACCTCAATTTAGGAACACTAAGTTGAGCACAACAGTTCACATTTCCTTTGTTGCATCTATTCAAATTATACAAGGAAAACCATGCATTGAACCTTGAAAATTTAAATCCCTTAATCAATTATTTCATTTAAATCATGAATTTTATCACAAATATCTAAGCACTATAACATACCGTATAGAGATGTGGACTTCTCGAGATGCGATAACCTAAAGAATCCAGCTTATTGTGGTCATTTTTTTTAATCAGGTGATTGTTTCTTTGGACATTTTCATTGACTTTCAACTCACATGTATTTGTCTTCACACTATTAGGCAAAATATTATTTTCCTCTAGTTATGCTCCACATGCCTCTTCGAAGAACACTAAATTTTCACCCAAATGTTAGGTAATTATGCTTTCTGCTATTTTGAGGCAAGGATAGTTCCATCATCTCATATTTTGCATGTTTAGTTCCTTATAGGCTTAAATTGATCCCACTTTTTTGGTTTGATACTATATTCCAACAAAGGATAGCAAATCTTTCTAGATTTCATTTTGTTTTTAAAATTTTAATCAAACATCTTACTTTGCCATGAAGATAAATTAGTTCAGGTAATACTTTGAAGTTTGGTTTAGGATTCTGTTCAAATTTTTAGTTATAGATGTACCTTTTTTAAATGAGGTCATAGACATTAAGTCTTGCATGGTATTGATAATGCTTTTCTTGATGTTTATATGGAAAATAATTTATATTCCAATGTCCCAATAATGAAATAACTCATAATTGTAAGATTACATAGCCTTGTTCAGACCCAATGTTCCTACTTTTGTATATTTTTTAGCTACTAGTGTTCAATGAAGCAACCTTTGGTAGTGTCGCTACTCACAATAGTTTAATTTCGATACTATTTTCATGCTTTGAGGGAATGTTGTTAGCTTTCTTTCATCTTGGAGAAAATATGGTCATGGAAATTTCAGGCCTAGAATATACTTGTTATTTTTCTCTACTTAATATTTTTCTTCTTGTTAGATCTTATTATCCGCTTCTTACTTAAATATTCAGGTTTCTATCACATATCACATTTTGTGAAGATGATGTAAGGTTTAAAATATGATTTTCATGCAATTCACCTGATTCAGACCCCTATAGAGGTTGAAATTTTCACTTAATATGGTGAAGCAGGTTGCTACAAGATTAAGGAAGTTATATTCAAAGGGAGGTATGGTGTTGTTTGCTTTGGAATTGATACTCACACTGGGGAGAAAGTTGGAATCAAGAAAATAAATGACATCTATGAACATATTTCTGATGCAACTCGAATTTTATGTGAAATTAAGCTTTTGAGGTTGTTGCAACATCCTGATATTGTTGAAATAAAGCACGTTATGTTACTACCCTCTAGGCGGGAATTCAAAGAAATTTCTGTGGTATTTGAACTTACGAAATTAGATCTACACTGGGTTATTAAGGCAAATTATGACTTGACGCCAGAACATTATCAATTTTTCTTGTACCAGCTTGTACGAGCTCTCAAGTACATACAAACTGGTAGCATTTTTTTGCTAATATTATTATTTCTAAATAAGTTTAAACTTTGAACCTGGGAAAGGGTGTATGCCTGCTCAAATGTCGCTAACTATATTCACTAGATATATGGGTTGTTTATGTGAGTGGGCACTGTTTTGTTAAAATTGTGAGTGTTTCTTTTATGTTGTAGGGGTTTTGTCCAATTTTAATTTATTCTCACTATTTTTTAATGCATATTTATCATGTGCAAATTAATATGTATGTATAACCTATTTCCTTTTTGCATTCCTTCAGTTTTATAGACAAAGCAATCGAAATCACAGGATCATTTTGTATGCTATTTTCTTTCTATGTATTTATGCATTACAAATGTATTGACAATCCAAGTGCAATATACAAGCTATTAAACAATAATTGTTTTAATCATTTTCTGGCACATCAACGATTTATACTCTTGATTGAAATCTCTATTTTTTCACCATGGTGATGTCCACTATAGGAATAGGGGTCATTGTTGTTTTGTAATTTTTTAGAAGTGGATCAGCTTTTTTACCACAATTTGACATATGTGGCCCATTAACCCTTAGACCAATTTAGTTTGATTCAGTGACATTAGAAATAAATCCTTCACAATAATGGTTCAAACTTCAAAAGCTTATGCAATTGTGCTTTATTCACCGCCAAAAATATACATTTTAGAGTTTTTTGAAGTGCATATGCTTATTTCTTGTTTGTGTACTAGAGGGTGTCTAGTTCAAGACATCGAATATGATTAAATATTATTAGTTATCTCATCTTTTTATACTTAATAGAAGTTTTCATTTAATAAATATATGACATGTTTTAATGGATTCAAAATGAAGATATATATTTGTTAATTATTGCATATTCCTCTCGATTATATATATATATATATATATATATATATATATATATATATATATATATATATTAATTATTTTGAAATATATTTCTTATATATTTAATGAATGTGGGATTAAAATGAATATAGATTAATTAATTTGTTTTTTAAATGAATTCAAAAATTAATTGTGATTCTATCATTATTATAGATAATTTCACAATTAATTAAATCTAGCCATTTATTTATTTATTTATTAAGGTATTTAAATTAAAATAATTTAATTTATAATTAAAATTAATGAATAAATAACTAAAATTATATTTTAAAATGAAATAGCTAACAATTTCATTGGGCTAGTGTAGCTTTCTATTAATCCATTATTATAGTTTTCCATTGATCCAATTGGGAAAATGAGTTCAACTTTTTATTTTTTTAAAGAAGCTACTCTATATTTTCAATTTGATTGTGCTATTTTCATATTGATTGGTATCATTTCACTATAAAGTTAATCAATTAATGAAATGAGATTGCACTTTTCAAGTACTTGTAGTAATTTGATCAATTTTTATTATTATTATTATTAATTGGTGTTGTATTCCCCTTGAAAAATAGATAATATTAAAATGCTGAAATTTAAAAATGTTAAATCAAATGTGCATGTGTTGTTGAAATTACTATAACTATCTATATCTTTTTACACCTTTTAAAACTATTGCTAATTTTTATCAAGTTTAATTTTGATTTTCAAATCTAATTAAAAAAATTAAAAGTAAAATACCAATTACACAAATTATATCTAATAACCTTAAAAGTAAATATCTATATCATAGACGATACACCTTAAACGAATAATAAAATTTAATTTACACCTTAAAAGCATAAGTTACACCTTAATATGTGTTTAATATCACATGGCTTTATCATAGCATTGCCATTTGGATTACATGTTTTGCTTTGCTTTACAAGTTTACATAGTACACCCACTTGCGCTGCACTCCCGCCAACATGGCATTCAATAAGAATGCAGAGCAGTACACCCACGTTCCAATGTTTGGTATCCGTATACCAAAATTCACAATTTCGTCGGCGAAGCTTATTTCCACTGCTATCGGCCCATTAATGCGGTGGTAGATACGTTGCCAACCGTTAGATTTAAACAATTTTAAATTTAACGGTGGACAATGTATCTGCCACCGCATTAATGAGTTGCTATGCGTTGATAGCTGTGGAAATATTGGTTGCCAATTTCGTCTTTGTTAGCCATATCGCCAAGAAGAAAACTGTCTATTCCCCACTTGACCCAAACGAATACTTGCATAACACTGTATACCCATCTGCCCAGACCCACCTTCATTCTCAAGCTTACAACTAAGCTTACAATGCACCCTACAACCAAAATTACTCCCGCCCCTAGCCTCCAAACTCGAGCCAGAGCCAGATCCAGATCCTGATCTTGAACCCGAACCCGAGCCGAACCCGAACCAGATCCAGATCCAGATCTTGAACCTGAGCCTGAACCCGAGCCGGAGCCGGAGCCCGAGAGAACTCCGAACAGTCCATGCCCAAAGCAATACCGACGGCTCCTAATATTACGGCAAGTCTAGGAGTAGAGAGTGGCATGGAGGGTGCCCAATTGCCTTCACACGCAATCAACACACTCCAAGCGATGGAGCAAAACACGTTCACACAACCCACTATATACGATACCATTCTCGCGCTTAGAAGACCACCTCTAAACCTCAAAAATTGGCTCCCATCGGCACTACACAAGACCGCTGCTTCGGTTAGAAAGGCATTGGCAGCAAAGCCGGTTCCTGTGCTGTCCACAAGATAATCTCTGATTGCCCTTCTGGCAACCAGAGAGCTAGAAAAGCCATCCAATCTCAACCACCCCGTTAGTACAATGTTCACTAATACTTCTGCAACCCTTGGTAGTATTAAGGAGGCACTCTCATACATTTCAGTTACGACAATACAACCAGTTGTTGTTGGAAATGGTAACCCCAATTCTTGGGTACTCTGAGTGGTGTACTTTTCCAGGGCATCTGAAGCCATGACTTTGATTCCTTTTGCTTCCTTTTCTTTAGATTTGAGAAATTTGATCAGGAACTTTGTCCACCGATCAGCGTTCCATGGATGCACTGGAATGCAAATGAAAGTACTCTCTTCTTCGATTGTAAAATCTTTCAGTGCTTCACAAATTGCTGCAGGGGAATCCACCCTTGGGTTATCCTCTGTCAATCTCCGCTCAGAAGTCGCAAGCTCTGAAGATTCACCAGCTGCCTCGACATCCCAGTAGTCCTCCACATACAACAGGCTCTGGTTAGTAGCCATTTTCGAGGCAGAATAGAGATGGCAGTAGGCACTGAGATTCAGACAGCCGTTTTAATGTTCCGGGGAGCCGATGAGCAAGCATGATCATGATCTCTTCCGTTGGCCACAATACAATGCATTTGCAGTTCCATCCGCAATCACATATTTCTGCAGTGAGTGGAACAGATGTGAAAGGAAGAAATTGCAGAAGGATGGACTCCAAGCCGTGGGAATGGGAGATATACTTGATGAATTGCGTCAATGAAGAATGGGGCCTCTGGTTGTACTTCGCCAGCATTATGACATCAACGTCTGTCAGATCATTCGGAGGACACGTGGTCAGTCCGGACCCATTTATAGCATATAGCTTGGGACCTCTAGTGGTGGCCAGAACATCTCTGGCACCATTCTCCATATCCAGTCTTCCTCTCATGAAGGCCGTCATGAAAACAGCCCAGTTTCCTATTCACATGAATGCCACGTCAGGAATATTAACCGATCCAGATACAACTGCGAGCCTTATTTCCACGGCCATAGGCCCATAAATGCGCCCAGGCAGGCTCGCCAGAGAAAATCCTTCTCCCTCTCTCCATCCCTCCCTCCGTCCCTCCAATTCTATTGTATTTCATTTCAAATGGCCCTCTTCAATGTCAGTGTACTGTGGCAGAGAAGCCGATTCACCCTCCAGTGGTTGATAATAAACCTCGTTGGCAAACTGTGCTAAAGCAACGGCCGACATGCTTTAGCACAGTTTGCCAACGAGGTTTATTATCAACCACTGGAGGGTGAATCGGATTTGTCGGCCGTTGCTTTAGCACAGTTTGCCAACGAGGTTTATTATCAACCACTGGAGGGTGAATCGGCTTCTCTGCCACAGTACACTGACATTGAAGAGGGCCATTTGAAATGAAATACAATAGAATTGGAGGGAGGGTGGCAGAAGATTTCCGGCCTCTTTCTCTTCTGGATAACCAACGACACAAAAATAAAGTAAACTCGTACTGCTGCGATCGATCCATATCGTGCCTCCCGGCATGGGCTTATAACAAAATTGCAGAGCAGAATCTAAACGAAGCTTTTGCTTTATTAACATGCAACTCAGGTGGTTAATAAATGCCCAGCGTGTCAGTTTATCTCAAGTGAAGGATATGTTAAATCTCTCCTTTCTCTCTATTCCATAACAATCCCACTTGTCGGTGAAGTGACAAAAGGAGGGAAGGTTGAGAGAAAATGCAGAGAATCGGAGGACCTATTTCGCTTGTCGGTGAAGTGACCCAGGGAGGGAAGGTTGAGAGAAAATGCAGAGAATCGGAGGACGTATTCGGCTTGTCGGTGAACTGACCCAGGGAGGGGAGGTTGAGAGAAAATGCAGAGAATCGGAGGACCTATGAATTATTTATCTTGTCGGTGAAGTGACCCAGCGAGGGAAGGTTGAGAGAAAATGCAGAGAATCGGACGTATGAATTATTTATCTTGTCGGTGAAGTGACCCAGCGAGGGAAGGTTCAGAGGAAATACAGAGAATCGGAGAACCTATGAATTATTTGTGGCCATAGTCTTAAAAAATTACAGAATAAGATCATGAAAAATTTTGACAAAGATATTTGAAAATTTGGGTTGCAGTGGTTAAGTTTTAGTATTTCGGGTGGGGTTTTTGATAACGCTGAATCCATTTCCACCATCAAAAATTCAATTCAAACACTCTAATTATCTGATTTTTTTTATTTTTTTTTTAAGGCCAAATGCCAATAAAAAACTGCCGTCCAGACTATTTTATTGCGTCTTTAAACAACTTATTTGTGGACCAAAAGTTAAAGGTGGAGAAAGAAAATATTTTGTTTTTTTTGAATTGGTGAAAAGGACAGTAAACGAAATCCACATATTAAATAACAATGTAATCATATAAATTTAAATGGTTGTAAGCGAAAAACAGAATTAACAATGTAATTATATAAATTTAAATGGTTATAAGTGAAATCCATATATTAAGTAACAATGTAATCATATAAATTTAAATATAAATTTAAATGGTTGTAAAAATTGATAGGTTCATATCAAAATACTAAATACTTAGTATTAAAATAATTATGACATTATTTATATATAGTGTAGAAATTAAAAAATATGTAAAAATTAATTAAATTATAATTTTATATTAAATTATTATTGCGTGTTTTTTATCAGGATGTTTTTAGGCTTTGATATGATGTCAACATTTATAACAGGGGATTGTGACTTCCATTATACTTGGAGCATTGTATGAGTTTTTGTCATTTTATCCATTATGCCATGAAGTAGACCCAAGGTTAAACATCATTTGAATATTGCAAGTGGCATAGGGAGGTACAAGAGGTTTAAATAGGAGAATTCTATCAAATTGGGAAAGCTGGAAGGAAAAAATGAGAGTATAGATAGCAAGATGACCATTCTAGCTAGGAGATCAACCAACATCTCCTTCACCTCAAATGAGAGTAATGCCCAGATACCTGGAGATTCTGCCCAATGCTTGTTATGACTAACTAGTTTTTTTTTGCTTGCAATACTAGTAGTCTTTTATTTCTTCTCATGTCAATGTTGAAAAAACATTTATATTCCATATGAGGAATATACATGTTTTGGTTCTCCTTGAGGGATAATTATCAATTTTTAACAATAATGTTGAAAGTCATTACACTCATTATGTCACTTGTAAGAATTAAACTTTGTTGGGAGTATCATAATCATTTTTCTTAAGCACTAGAGATAAACCTATTAACATATGTATTTATTATATAATAATAATTAACTAATATTAAGATATAAAAGATCACTATACATTAATTTTAATGTTACTAATTAATTGATTTATAATTGAAACATATAATATAATTAGTATAATATGTATTTATAATTAATATCATATAATAAATCTTAATATGGATATATATACAATAATTTAATGCACATATTATTAAAGCACAATCTAAGTAATAGACAAAATGGCTAGAATCTCCCAATACAATTTCTAGCAAGATTGTAGTTTCTTGTTGTGTAAAATACATTTATGAATGTATAAATCGATTCAAGATGGAGAAAACTCTTGAGGCACTCAATTTTTGCAAATAAAACAACTTAGTTATGTTTTTTTTTTTTAAATTTGTATGAGATTTGTCCGTGGGGCCTTGGTTAAACGTGATGAGGTGGGATGTTATGACACTCATCACAAGTTCAATTCCCTTCCCCGATTCGGGTGATTTACCTTCCCTAATCCAGGTGATGTATCTCGACATGTTGATGAAGATGCAGTTAAAAAAAAAAAAAAAAAAATGAAAGGTCCTACCAAGCTTACAAAAAAAAAAATTGTATGAGATTTTGAAGAACAAAAAAAATGTTTGGAAAAGGTCATTTCATCTTTTCTTTAAAGTAAACCTATTAATAATATAAATACAATTCATTCATTAGACGTGCCACAGACATGGTATTACACAATTGATTTTTCCTTTGACTAGGTATTACATTATTTTTGACTAAAAAATTTCACATCTTCTCCATAATTTAACATTATGGATTTTTTTCTTCTTAATATTTATAATTATTTTTCTAAAATGTGATTGGTTTATGTCCTATTCTGTAATGATTGTTTTGGGTCTCATGTGGATAATTGTCAACCATAATTTAAGTAAGTATTTACATAAAAAATGGATAGGAACAAAATGTAAATAAATATGCTTACCAAGAGTTACTACCCACCATTATTTATGTGTTATTCAACCAATAACATTGAAGGATTGAGTGTCTGCAATTGTTTATAATCTCTGTCACAATCATTACCGAAAAGTGAAAAGGAATGGAATGTGAAGAGTCACAAGAAACGCCACTTGGGACAACAAGGTGACACTTGTAACAAGAAGAATGGATGAAAATGCCACTAAGGAAGTTGAAACAAATTGAAACTCACAAGGCTCTCTTTGGTCCCTAACGATGGATGGAGTTAACATCTGAAACGTTGGACGGATCACACATTTACACAATGTTATTCCAGAAATCTCCAACAATATGAATAATTGTGGAAGAGGCTCCAATCACTCATAGATTGAAACGCCAGCAAGGAAAAAAAACAACAATAAAAATAACAAAAGTAATAAAAAAATACAACATGAAAAACTTACTTGTGATCAAGATTGAAGAGAAAGCTCCTTGATGTGAAGAAGTGCGCTCAACCTAGAAGAATTAGTGTGAGAATGAATGACAATTGGGTTTATTACAAAGAGATTTTACATGCAAGAAAAGTTCATGCATGCCCACCACTTGTCAATCGATGAGTGGTTTAGTTATTTAAAGTGAAGTGGACTTATATTTTCTACGAGTGTGCTCATTGTGCAAACAAGGAAAGGCGCATGCAACCGAGACAAGAGGGCACAATCATAGACAACAAGGAGTGCACTCAATTGGAGATCAAAAGGGCACAGTTACTGACAACAAGGAGTGTGCTCTCCTTGCAAACTAGGAGTGCACTCCACACTCATTGTTACATTCATCATAATCCAAACAAGAGTTGCTCGAATCACAAGATTCATGGAATGGTTGATTTTCATACGATAGATTTTCTAGATTGTAACAAAAGTATTCAATGATTAACATTTGATCTTCTTAAAAACCTTGATTTCCTTGTGTCAGATCGAAATCAAATTCACTATGCATATCCTGACACGAGGTATGACAGGTGGGGATACATATCTCCTTAATGATAAAATCAAATATTTTTGAAAATCCTACAAATATAATTCTTCCAATGAAAAAAAAAGATTCGTCCATTAAACTTGGACAATCATCATCATGCAATTCAAACATAACAATATAATCAGGATAATGTTTGACCAAAGGTTCAACTTTCCATTAATGTGTTTAGGATCTACAAGTTGATTATCAAGGCTATCTGATGAATGATTGATAGGAGAATCACCATCTTGACGCAAAGAAGAGAGGAAAATTGTTTCCTCATCAGTGAACTCTTCAGAATTAAGGACAATTTTCGAATAGGATTCATGGATTTGATTTTCCGATTTTTTGATCTCAATAGGCTCAACACACGGAACATAAAAAGTAGGGGGACAAGGAACAAAAGGAACATTAGATTCCTCCTCGGGATATTGAAATTCTTTTTGAACAAGACCATGCGATGGATCTGATTTAAAATATTTCCTTGAAATCCTGACCAAGAATCGAAATTTCTCATCCAAAAATTCCCAATCCACATCCTCATCCAGAAAATCATAACAAAGATGAATAAATTTATCAACAAATTTTTCAAGATATTCATTCTATTCCACCCTAAGTTGATTAATTTCATTAAGAACGTCTTGATAGTCATACTTGTCAAAAACTCGACAAAGCTCATTAACCAATCATTTAAAAGGAAAGATAGAAGTGCCAAGTAAAGAATAACACCATCTCTTGGCATGGCCATCCAATGTAAGGGTAAATAACCTTGCAAGAATATCCTCGGAATAAACTTCACTTGAAAAACAAAATTGAAAAAATTCAATCACAAAATAAAGCACGATTGTTGGACCCTTGCCATCGAAATTTAAATGTGACAAGTTATGTAAGAATTTCGCGAGGATTAAAATATCTAAATCTCTTGAAAAACACCTCGGGATTATGATCTAGGATGAAGCCATTTTAGATATAAGATTCAAACAGACTTTACGGGCTCAGCTTTTCATTTGGCCCTCATATGCTAGTGCCAAGATATTGAAGGTGTTGGATCTTGCCAACATACAGGGGGTCTCCCCGATGTGAAGTCCCAATTAGACCTCACACCATTTGGAGTAGGAACCACATCTAGTTATATAGTTCGGACACCATTGCGAGTGATTTAGAACAATTCCTTGGTCACAACACATACACAAGAGATCGTACACAACTTTGGGGTAACAAGTATGTAAAATTTGTGTGACACCGAGTGTAGGGTGTAAAGGGAGCTTCCACAAACAAGAGAGAGACAAGCCTCTAAGAGGGAAGTAATATTACTATCCTAAGGGAGACACGCGAGCGAAAGGGAAAGATTTATGGATTAACCTACAAATTCTTATTGATTAACCTACAAATTAGTTCACAATATAAACAACAATCATGAATGAATAAACAACAACCATTCAACAAGATCCATATCTAAAGTAACAAAATAGTTCATTATCTTTAGTATGTATTACACCAAAATATACTACAAACATATAAAGAATAGTCTTACTACATTCACGATACATGCATGAAATATTGTCGGGTCAAAGGGCTTATGATAGTTAATGAAAGTTTCCAAGTACATTGTTACATCGGTGAGACACTAACTCTAGTTGTGGAACATGAAGCTACAAATTTCTTCTCCAAAGAATGAATTTCTCTCCTATGTGCCACTAGAGAAGCCAAGGCTAAATCTCTAAAATTCCAAGCCCTTTCCTGAGTTATGAGGGCCTATTTATAACAAATGACCATGAAACGTGAGTTTCCTCATGACTCTTCAACTTCTATGACCTATGGGCTTCCATATAACTTTTCACATTCTACATATATCTCTTTACATTCCACATTTTTCTGTTCACATTTCAAATGTGTCTCTCAGATTTCTTTTACATTGGACTTATTATTTACAAAAGAAAAATTACATAAAAGACAATGGCTATATAATACTAAACTCTAATAAGAAAAAATGTCCTCATAGAGGAGAAATAGACAAATCAGTAGCTTCGACGTGGAATTTATTTGTGATATATGAATTCCATGCTCTGAACTCCATTGTGATGAGTTTGACTCGGATTGGAAGCTCTACAACATATCACATATATACCTCCAATGCCTATGACAATATGGATTTGGAGTTGGATTGTACACTGTTCCACAACCAGGATAATTTCATGTCAACTTTAACTGGTGCAATTGCATATTGTAGAATAATGTTCTTGGTGATATCTAAACCTTCTTGATTTGTCACTCACTCAATTTTTTCAATGAACTACTTTATCTCCCTCATGATGAAATCCTTGCCTCTGATCTCTCCAAGTGAACCCACAGAAGTAATTCCATGTTTTTTTGTGAAGGACTCCAAACCGCTATGTAGTCGACCATAAGCAGTTATGGTGTTGGTCGTTTTTTCACCAAGACATGCGTATTTTTTAATATGAAGTCTTAATTGTACTATATCCATCTCGGTAGAAATTTTTTCCTTCTTGACCAATTGCTCTGGAATATCTGGATACTTGACACCTCACTCTTGTATCAAATCTACAACTCTATTTGCAACCTTTAGGAGCTTTGGAATCTCTTGATATTTCTTTTGTATTTCGACTAGGGGTGCCACTACCTCATGCAAGAAAATCATCTCGTTATATAATTGTTTCATGGTGTCCTTCATTGGCCCTAATTCTTCAAGTATAGCTGACTATAACTCCATTGTGATGAGACTATTAGAAGACATGCTATTTCTCTATAGTGAGATGGTCTATTTGTCACTTTTTCACAACTAACTCTTTCCTCAACCATGCATTCACACTCATAAGATTTTTTGTGTTGTCATGTGTTTCTATCACAAAAACAACATTAGATGCCATGACTGCTCAGTGTTTTCTCCTGGTATTAGTTGTTATTACGTTCTCGGTGGACATGGAGACTAGATACTCTGGTTCATTTGGGAAGTGCCTTCTCCTTTCTTGAACAATTCTCTTCTTCAATTTGTCGAAGGTAACATTGCATACATCCATGACCCTATCATTTGGTGGAGGGACATTTACCATTTCACTAAATGGGATATGGCCACCAGTAAGAGGAGTTTATGATGGTGTTACAGGTTCATCTGCAATGGGCTCAATAGGATCATCTTCCTCCAACTTCACTTATATATCTTGGGCCATATGTTCTTCCTCCATCATTTGTGCGGCTTCTTCTTCAGGTGACTGCCTTTGTTGTTCTTCTTCGTATATTCTTATCCTTTCTTCTTCTGCTTTCCTTATTTCTTCCTCTGCTTCCTTTTGCCTAAGCAGATCATCCTTCTTCCTCTTTTATTCCTCTTCTTTCTATGAGCACTCTGTTAAAATTTCAACTTCTAATGTAGCAACTGGAAATTATTCTCCTAATTGTTAATTAGTTTAACAATGTATTTTTCCCACGCAAACAATGAATAATTCTCTACTGCGATTTTCACCAAATTAAATTTTGTGTAGGATAAAATGGAAACTGAGAAATATTCTAGCACACACACATCACAATAAACAAAGTTATTTTTGGACTAAAGTCCCCAGAAAACCCAACTTGGGAAAACTTGTGCAGCAGCTGAGGGTTTTTATTACTATGCAACATTGAAATTTTATTAGTACAATATGGATGTCGAAAATTGGAAACTTGCAGAGAAAATACTGGAAAAAGTTTCTTGACGAAAAGTACCCTCACTCAAAGCAATCCCAACATTGTTTGAGCTCTGAAAGGCTAGTTGTCCAACTTGGCCTACGTAGGCTCTACGTCAACCTGATGGTGTCTGCCACACGTGCTCCTTGAATCTACTTCCAGTCTAGTCGTCTTATCTGTTGTTGACTAGGAAAATGATTCTCCAACCCTCTAGAACCTCTACTTGGCCTCTGGAACTGAAAACATCTTCCTTCCTAAATAAATTGAACTTCCCTTTGAAGCCTCTATATTTCCTCTATGCAGATTCCTGGAGAAATATCGGCCTCTCTCTGCAATGCACTCACCGAATCCAGAAATCTTCCTCCAGCTTCACTGTCTCTGCCCCTCTATGTCTTTGCTTCCCTAATGAAGCTCAAACTATTCCAACACTACTGAATTTTTGGAAATTCGAACTCTCCAAAGAAATCAAACTCTCTTTGGTTCCCACAAGTGTATTCTTCATCTACCCATCGACTTCTTCTTATAATCCTTTGTTGGACCTCCAAAGACCTAGATTAAAACTTAATCAGGGCTAGATTAATTTCATGTCGATCTGTGTGAGTTTATAGATGATTCACACCTTATCTCAGTTAATTCTGATTAATTAATCCGTTTTCCTAAGTTTAGACTTACGAAATAATTAAAAATAGGCTCATGATAATATAATTGAGACACTTCTAGGTGGAATTTCCATAAACAATTTCTGGGTTATGGATAACTCTTGTGTTTTATCCTCTTCACAAAGTTTCGAGACTAGAACACCTCTTATTCTATAGAAACTAACACTCCCTCTTAGCGAGGAAGGTTTTCTCTTAAGTGTTGCACACTATGCCACAATACTTTTTCTTTGTACCACCCTCTTTCACGTTGTTGATGTCTTGCCACTGTGACTGACTTCCACTTCCCACCAACTACTATGCTACTCTGTTGTTGGATCTATGCTACTGCTGACACTGCCATATTGTTTCCAACTTTGCACCTGCACTGCAACTCCCTCTCACCTTTTGTTGATGTAACTGCAACTAATGTAACTAAGAATCATCCAATGCACTGATTCAATTATGTTTAGTATGATGCATTTATCTCCTGAGTCCTGACTGCTAATAGCTATTGCACTATCCACTGAAGAATCTGCATTGTTGCTGACTCTGTAATGTGCCACTCTGCACTACTGGAAACACTGCACTATGCTCCTCAACGTCTGACTGTTACTATTCTTCTACTGTCACTCTTGAATCTGATTAAACCACTAACATTGATCCATCCTACTACTAAATATTGTGGGCCCGTGTAGCAAGGTAAATATCCATGAGGAGGACACCTCAATGGACCCTACCCATCTCTGTGTTGTTTTGGGACTACAACTCTAGATCACCCCATCTCTCTCCTGGAGGTATAGCTCCAAACATCGTAAAATATTCCTCCAACCTAGAGGAAAACTTATCAATATCATCAGGTTTTTCTCCCTGGTCCTGTTTATCCTACTTGTCCTTCTTCCTAGGAGGACACTGAGTATTGTAGTGACTAAACTCACCACATCTGAAGCACTTGAACTTTCACATGTCCTTCTTCTTCTTTTCCCCTTTCCCTTGACTGGGACCCCTTGATGCTAGGACCACATTCTCCTCTTCCTTCTCACTCTTCATTTCCTAGTTGCTGCTACCGTCGATGATGCTCTTTACTAGAGATTGCCTCAACTCCCCCTATTGTAGATCGACCCACATCTGGTCCCATCCATGCAAAGTGTCTCTGCCCAATATGCTTTGGACAAACACTTATTAGTCCTCTGATAGACTGTTAGTGCCAATCATACAAGCTATGTGGGTTGGGGTGCCTTCCCAATAGTTGTTATATGATCTTGTACCTCCCTATCTATGCCCTCACCCTTCTGCATCTTGATGCTCCTTAGCTTTTCATGGAGAAACATCTTCCGCTGATTGGAATAACTCTGATATAGCATGGAGAGAGAATCTCACATCTCTTTGGCAGTGTTCTTGCCAGATATATGTGAGACTATATGATTTTGGACTCCATCCAAGATCATCTCCTTCACCTTCTCCATTTATTTTATGTATTCCTTGAGTTGATCGACATCCTAGGGAATTGCTACCACATTATTTGTATAGACTTTCAAGCCATATGCATCCAAGAGGAAGGACATCCTACCCTTCCAGATGACATAATTGGAGGCTCCCTCCAACCTATCATGATCTCTAAGCCCAGTTGTGGCTATCTAAAATCTGGTCTATTTATTCCCTCTTCCTATGCTCGACTAATACTCTTCTACTCGCACTCCCTTATGGAATGTGCAGTCCTGCTAGAAACTACTGCCACCCACAACTGGGAAAATCAGATTTATTGGCTTGAAATCCTCTAAGAGAAATCTCCCTATGTGTGTGAAATATCTCTTCCTCTTCCTCTCGAATATGCTCAACGATTCTATTTTGTTTCTTTCTGGAAATGCTTCCTGGCTTTACCTATTCCTACTAGAGTCCTACTCTAACCAAATCAAATTCTTCATGCCTTCCACAATTGGAAACTGAATTTCTTCTCTGGCACTGCATTGCCTGACTAGGGTTTGCGTAGTCCCTAGAAAATTTGTGTTGTTGGTCCTTCTAAACAACAAATTTCTCACTCTTTTTCTCTGAGCTACTAATCTGATCCTTGCTTTGACGCCATGTGAAACTTTCAACTTCTATTGTAGCAACTGGAAATTACACTCCTAATTTTTAATTAATTTAACAATTTATTTTCCCACACAAACAACTAATGATTCTCTACTGCAACTTGCACCAAATTAATTTATGCGGAATATAAATTGGAAACTCAGAAATATTCTAGCGCACACACGCATCAACATTAACACATTTATTTTTGGGCTAAAGTCCTCGGAAAAATGCAACTTGGAAAAATCGGTGCAGCAGCTGAGGGTTTGTATTATTATGCAGCAGTGAAATTATCTGAGTACAATATGGATGTAGAAAACTGGAAATCCTGTAGATAAAATACTGGCAAAAAAATCTTGAGGGAAATTACCCACACTCTGAGCAACCTTGGCACTGTCTGAGCTTTGAAAGTTTAATCGTCCAACTTGGCATGCGCAGGCTTTGCATCAACATGAAGTTGCCTACCACACATGCTTCTTTAATTGATTGCTAGTCTAGTCTTCATACCTATTTTTGACTAGGAAAACGCTTCTTCATCCCTCTAGAACTGAAAACATCTTCCTTCCTTGGAAAATTGAACTTCCCTCTAAAGCCTTTGCGTAGCTTTCTAGAAAAATCTCAGCCTCTCTCTGCAAGTCTCTCACCAGATATGGAAATCCTCCTCCAACTTCATTGTCTTTTCCCCTGTTTGTCTTTGCTTCCCTATTGAAGCTTCAACTCTTCTAGCACTATTGGATTTCTGTAAAATCGAACTCTCTGTGGTTCTCACAAGTGTACTCTCCATCTACCCATTGAATTCTTCTTATAATCCTCTGTTGGACCTCCAACGACCAAGATTAAAAATTAATCAAGGGCCTTGATTAATTTCCTATAAATCAATGTGAGTTTCTAGATGATTCACACCTTATCTCAATTATTTATGATTAATTAACCCTTTTTCCTAAGTTTATACTTAGGAAATAATTAAAAATAAGCTAATAATCTAATTGAGACACTTCTAGGTGGAATTTCCAGAAATTATTTCTAGGTTATTCCTAACTCTTGTGTTTTAGCTTCTCCACAAAGTTTCGAGACTAGAACACCTTTGATGCTACAAAAACCAACACGCTCCTCAAGTTTTGCACTCTTCTTCTTGCTGCTTCTTTTCCTTTAACCTTCTCTTTTCCTCCTCCCTTTATTTCCTCTACTGCTCAGCCTCAATGGCACATATGCACATCAAATCGGATTTAAAATTTTTGTCGCTTTCCACCACTAGACCATGTTTAATCATGTTTCTAGGCGCCGCATTGTTCACTTGAGTAGGTGCAACTTGTTGTATCTCCTCCATATGTAGATCTGGAGATTGTGGAATCTAGGATGGACTTGCCTCACGTCTTGGGCAGTTCTTTCTTGGTGCATTTTACCAATTCTTAATTTTTTCATCCTTTGAAGTAGTCATTGGTATGTACGCTCAGGTGTATTTCATTTTGTCACAATGTTGTTGGAAACACCTTTCTAGGATCATATCTATGAAAAACCCTACTTCCAAAATGAAGGCGCTTGTGTTCTTCAATTTATTTTTTTGTTTCCTTAAGGCTCTTTAGCTTATAGAGTCCAATCCACAAAGGGAGAGTGGGATAGGGAGCCTTTTTCCTTTTATGGTGTTGTGTAGACAATCTGTTGTTCAGTTAATAGGCCACCTCCTGCAATACCACCTTGGTAGTCACATACCTTGGCATAAGGTGAGGGGTTGTGTGGAATCCAAAGAATCTGATGTATGTGCCTTATGTTGAGGCAAACCAGTCTGCAATATCATACAGTGCCTCCTCCACCTGATTGGCCATGCAAGGAGGATCAATCTCATATATCATCTAGTAAAATACTGCAAATAAATTCTCTTCCAGCTGGTCATAAACTTTTCGGAAACTGGTCTCTGATAATATTCTACAATGCAAATAGACAAGTAGCTTATCTTATGGGGTCTAGTTCCATTTCAACCCCGTCAATGCATACCGAGCAAATATCCATCTAGCAGATAAGAAAACACGTAAAATTATGGTGTTTTCTTTTCTTATAAGGTGTAAATTTTCGTAGATGTTCTATGCTTGATGCAACTTTACTTTTATACCCAATATCAAATAGAAATCACATAAAGAAGAAAGTAAAATGCTGATAGAACATACCAGTAGATCGACATAAGACGAGCCAAAAATATATGTGTGTGTTGGTGCGTTACGGCAATCAACAAGATGCTTCAACCAGCAAAGTCTCAATACGGTCAGCCAACCAGAAGTGTCACACAACCCTCTCAGACAGTTCTACAATGGTCAACCCAAAGTCAACAAAAGTCAACACTACCCAGTCAATGGTCAACACAAAAAACAATAGCAGAAAGTCAACGCAGACAAGTCAAAGTCAATGTCCAACCTCGATTTTTGTGCCAAAAAATGCGGATTGAGGAGATCGAAATTTAGGGAGATTTTCGGGCCAATTTGACCAAGCGTTGGCCAAAGTCAATGCTGGTTAATTCTGCATTGGAAACCCTAGATTACACCGAAACCCTAGCTGCTGCTTTTTTCCCACGTGTGAGTGAAGAGGAGTCTCCAAGATGATGATCGAAACAATCAAATGCAGAGAGAGTGTGTGATGAGTGATGATGAAAGTGACCTCCAACGTTGACCAATATATATCCATCTGTGAGGGTGTGTGACACATCTGTTGGGGCTTTAAGCCTACATTTCATTTCAGGCCGACCTGCACATATTTTGAATAAATTAAAAATAAATGTTCTGCTCATCGGCTCAAGATGATCTTTAGATCAATCTTGCACCTCTCCGAAAGAGGAATCCAATAAAAATATTGGCATCTTCATCTGAGCATCACAACATGGAGTTTGGACCTAGTTGTCCAAAATTAACACTCCCTCTCAACTAGGGAGAACTCCATCCACCTGTGCCATCCAAACATCGTGCATCATCCCACCGTAACTTGCTTTGTTGGCTTCTTTATTTCAAAACAAAAGTGGGTCAGTCACAAAGACATCATTCCCGACTGACAGATTCAGCCAAGAGGTCTGAAACCTCTATAGGACTCAAAAGAGTCTCATACCAACTCGAAATTGGTTTACCTGAACCGAAGTCAGTTGGAGGTCTGAAACCTCACTAGACTTGATCCCAGATCAAGTGGTTGGACACGTGCCATCCTAGAAATAGAGAGTATAGCAATCTCCAATGCGTTCATCGGAATTTGCTATTGGTCTCTAGATTTTCCCACCTTACTGGCCAAATGATAGGTACTTAGGATGCATATGGGGCACAGATCATGAGAGGTGAACCAACTCAACATCACAAAGGTGGGGCAAAAGCACCACGAGGTTCAACAAGCCTAGCCCTGTGTGTGCTTATAGCTCCGAGAAGCTATCCCCAAAGCCCCCCCAGAGCTCCTAGAGCTCATCGTCCAACAGGACCCTGAGCATAGGGTCATTCCACGATTCCAAGATTCTCACTGAAGGTTAGGAACTTGACCTTCCCCAAGGGCTTTGTGAGAATGTCCGCGACCTGCTCATCAGTTCATATATGATCGAGCCTTATGGCGCCTCGTTGTACCATATCCCAGATAAAGTGATACCTGATTTCAATATGCTTCGATCGATCGTGGAACAAAGGATTCTCGGACAACCGAATCCCACTCTGGTTATCACAGAGTATCACAGTGGTATCTAGCACATGCCTGAACAACTCATTAAAGAGCTTTTGCAACCAAACTGCTTCACAATAGGCCATACTCGCTGCAATGTATTCGGCCTCAGCGGTGCTCAAATCCACCGACTTCTGCTTCCTTCTCATCCATGATATCGAAGCATACCCAAGTGTGAAGTAGCATCCCGATGTGCTCTTGCGATCCACCACACTGCCAGCCCAATCAACATCAATATATCCATGGAGTGTCACGCTGTTGGCAATGTATCTCAGCCCATGGTTTATCGTTCCAAGAAGATATCTCAACAAATTCTTGGTACCAACCCAGTGAATGTGATGAGGTTCAACCATATTTTGACTGAAAGTGTTCACTGCAAAACATACGTCCGGACGGGTGTTCACTAAAGAACATCAGGGCCCGTACGAGTTGGAGATACTCAGTAGGATTTTCTAGCATGGGCCCAGCAGCGCTGCCACATAACTTCTTAAAGTTGATCTCCATCGGTGTCGACACGGACTTATAGTCCACCATTCCAAATCTTTCCAGAAGCTTCACAATATATTTTCCTTTAGAAAGGAAAATCTTGTCAGGTCTCTGCCAAACCTCCAGTTCTAGGAAGTAATGCATCAGTCCTAGGTCCTTCATCTCGAACTCAGTAGTGAGCTCCCTCTTAGACTGATGAATGAGAGAGTCAGCACCTGTCAGGAAGAGGTCGTCCACATACAACACCATAAAGAGAGGTTGTTCTCTATCAACCTTGAAGTAAAGGTTCAGATCAACATTATTACGAGTGAAGCCCGGCTTCATCAAGTAGCTATCTATCCTCTCATACCAAGATCTGGGTGATTTCTTCAACCCGTAAAGGACTTTCTTCAACCTACAAACATGGGTGTCCCGATCCAGGACTTCGAACCCTAGAGGTTGCTCCACATACACTTCTCCCTTTATCGCTCTTTGTAGAAATTAGGTCTTCACATCCAATATTATGAAGATTCCATCCTTGCGTAGCAGCAAGGGCTATGATAGATCATATGGTGGTATATCGGGCCATAGGTGAAAATATTTCATCATAGTCTACGCCTTCCTTTTGAGAGAAGCCACAGGCAATGAATCTTGCCTTGAAATTTTCAGCACTACCATCAGATCCATGCTTGATCTTACAGAGCCATTTCGAGGTGACAACTGCTTTGTCCTCTGGTCTTGGAACCAAATCCCAGACATCATTCTTCATAATGGAATCATATTCTTCGTGCATAGCATCCTTCCAGACTTGATGCTTTACAGCTTCCTCAAAATATCCAGGCTCAGATTGTATAATTATACTCATGGCTGCTAGATACCCTTGGTATCTATTCAGTTTCTTGCTTTCACGGAGTGTCCCCCTTAGGGCCATATGTCTCTCAGCATCCTCGAGAGTGTCCCTGAGCCATGATGGTTTTCTCTTCATTGAAGGAGGTGGATCAATAAGGTCCATCGGTCCTTCAACATTAGACATCGTCTCATCCTTTGGTTCTTCTTGGTTTTCAACCCTTGCTTCATGATCTTCCATATACACACCTTCCCATCAATGAATTCCACATTGAAACCTTTGTCTTCCATGGCCGAAATAGACACAAGGTTCTTCTTCAAATCAGGTACATATAGTACATCTTGCAAGCAGAGGACTTGACCTTGAGACAAGTGGAGGGTCACGGTCCCTGTCCCTTTCACGGGATATGTGGCATTATCTCCAAGGATAATTTTCAGATTAACATCCTTCTCAAAGTGCTTCCTTGAACCATGTCAGAAAGTGCTTCCTTGAACCCAGTGATGTGCCTTGAGGCCCCACTATCTATCAACCAGACATCCATAGTGTCAGGTGGAGATGCAGCAAAGAGGGAAAATACAAGAATGAATTCATTTCTTTTATCATCCACAATTATTTGATTCCTCGACCTTTTGTAAGGTTGCCCATTTCCACCAGAGGGAGCCTTTATTTTTCCTTTGAACCTATTGTTCCTTTGATTGCCATTCCTCTGGTTGTTGTTTTTATCATCATCACCAGGGGAATCCTTCTTGAAAGGGCATTCTCTAGCATAGTGGACAGTCTTGTTACATGTGTAACATTTTCCTTTCTTTCCCTGGGCCCATGCTCTTCCTTTGTTCCTCGGATCACCATTGTTCTTCTTCATAGCACGAGCAGTGAAGGCAACATTTCCTTCATTTTCATATTCCTTCATCCTTGTCTCTTCTTGTACACATCTCGATAGTACTTCGTCAAAATCAGGTATCACATTGTTATTGAGAATGGTAGTATTGAATACATGTCATTCGGAGGAGAGACCTACAAGTGCGGTGAGAATCATTTCTCGATCAACGATTGTCTCCCCAATTGCCATAAGATTATTTATGATCTCGATCAACTTTAGAAAATATGATTGGACGGATTCATCCATGCCTTTCTTCAGATTCTTCAGTTGGTTCTTGAAGAAAAGGAATTGATTTGCATTGTTGGCCTTGAACATGTTGACCAACTTATCATACATCTCCTTGGATGTGCCCAGCTCAGAGATGTAGGCAACCAGACTCTTATGAATTGAGTCCCTGATCATCAACTTTGCTTTGATTTTCCCCTTCTTATACTTTGACTTGGTGGCAGCAGGTGCAGTGGATGGAGGCTCTTGGATTTTACCCTGCACATATTCCATGACATCTTGGTCTTCCAACATAAGATCTAATGTCATCTTCCAGGCATGGAAGGCTTCCTTCCCAGTCAATTTGTCATCAGCTTTAAAGCCATTATAGTTTGAGGTACCCATGCACTTCTTCGGTGATTGCTACAAACTTGGGCTTTGTCTTCACCTCAGCTCTGATACCATGTAAATTTTCGTAGATGTTCTATGCTTGATGAAACTTTAATTTTATACCCGATATCAAATATCAATCACATAAACAAGAAATTAAAATGTTGATAGAACATACTAGTAGATCGACAGAAGACAAGCCAAAAATATATGTGTGTTGGTGTGTTACGGCAGTCAAAAGGATGCTTCAACCAGCAAAGTCTCAATATGGTCAACCAACCAGAAGTGTCACACAACCCTCTCGGACAACTCTACAATGGTCAACCCAAAGTCAACAAAAATCAACGACGTCCAGTCAATGGGCAACACAAAACAACAACAGAAAAAAGTAAACGTAGCCAAGTCAAAGTCAACGTCTAGCCTCCGTTTTTGTGGCAAAAAATTCAGATTGAGGAGATCGAAATTTAGGGAGAGTTTCAAGTCAATTTGACCAAGCGTTGACCAAAGTCAACGCTTGTCAATTCTGCGCTGGAAACCCTAGATCAGACCGAAACCATAGCGATTGCTTTTTTCCCACGTGTGAGTGAAAAGGAGCCTCCAAGATGATGTTCGAACCAATCAAATGTAGAGAGAGAATGTGTGATGAGTGATGATGAAAATGACCTCCAACGTTGACCAATATATATCCATCTGTGAGGGTGTGTGACACATCTGTTGGGGCTTCAAGTTTACATTTCATTTATGGCCGACCTGCACATATTTTGAATAAATTCAAAATAAATGTTTTTCTCATCGAATCAAGATGATATTTAGATCGATCTTGCACCTCTCCGAAAGAGGAATCCAATAAAAATATTGACATCTTCATCTGAGCATCACAACATGGAGTTTGGACCTAGTTGTCCAAAATTAACATAAGGCTACTCTGGTCTGTCGTACATGATGTTGCAATTCATAAGAGAGGATATTTTCCCAATTGAAAACTCTAACTCTTGTTGCAACCAAGTTAAGCAGGAAGATCCAATTCTCTTCAAATCATTCTGCATTTCTCCATCCATGCAGTCTACAACACATTGCTATGAGATATTAATATACCTTTCTCAAAGTTCTTATTGGGTACACTGCACTTGGTCTCTGACGAAATCTAGCAGGCTCTTGGCACCAAGATTTGATGATCTTTGTCGTGTTGAGATTTTCCAATGTTGCATAAAAATGGGTATTTTCACACTCTAGTTTTTACCATCTTATAATAAGAATGCATGTAATGCGGATGGTAAGTGGAAATCTCACTATCTCTTTAACTGCGTAGGACCAATTTTTTGTTATCCATGTGTTATAGGATCCATTCAATGGCCTCTGCTCAAGGCATCACTAGGAATCTACATGAAATATTGTGTATTATGGGCCTTTAGGTATTAATGTAAACTTCTCTATCTTCCAAATTCTCTGGGAATTGATTTTTCATGAAAGCATATTTAATGCCTTTCCATGAGACCTTGAGAGATTTTTCTATAAAGCATTGTGTATCTTCAAGATTAGGAACTATAGGCTTGACAATTTCCATCGCCTCCTTAGTACTTGCTTTTGAGGTTTCTTTTAAGATAGTTCGACGGGTAGTAAGAGCATCATTCCAACAGAAGATGAGAGTGTAATGTCACTTGTATCTAGAACACCTGCAAGTGGAAATGCACTCATGGTGACAAGAATTAGTTTCAAGAAATTCTCTATATAACACTTGCAAACTATTCAAAAGACAGTGATGAAGGGATGATAAAGTCTAGTTAGGAGCATAAGCCTATCAATGATGATACGAGGTGACGTAATTAGCCATTGGAAGTGAATATTGCATCATGAAAAGAGGAGGGTGCATGTCCAGACAACAATGGTCAAACAAGGCCTAATTGATGCTTGATGATGTGATGTGTGCTCTAGGAGAAAGAGAGGAAGGCTAGAAGGGTGTAGGGCGTAGTCTCAAGACACAAGGACAACACATTGGGGCTTGACAGTGTGTTGTGCACTCAAGAGGATCCAATGAGGGCGCAGGGAACACAAATAGTGAACAATAGGGTCAAGCTTGATGCTTGTTGGTGCGTTGTGCACTCAAGAGAGATATTGCTTCTTGTTGGGCACATTTTTCAAGAAGAAGGGATCCTTGTTTCTTCGGAGTGAACTTGTTTTGTTGGGCGCAATATTGTTAAACAGTGGGACCTTCACTTCCAGAAGTGCACTCTTGCACAAAGATGGGATCAAATATGCTAATTCAAGACCAACAACAAGTCTAACACATAGTAACAATGAAGGGAAGAGTTTGCAAGTGTTTATAAACTTTGTCGTAATCATCATCGGAAAGTGAAAGGTCAAGGAATGTGAAGAGTCACAAGAAACGCCACTTGCAACAACAAGGTTACACTTGTAACAAGAAGAATGGATGAAAATGCCAATAAGGAAGTTGAAACAGATTGAAATGCCAGTAAGGAAAACAAAAGCGACAATAAAAATAACAAAAGCAATCAAGGAAGACAACATGCAAAACTTACTTGTGATCAATATTGAAGAGAAAGCTCCTTGATGTGAAGAAGTTTGCTTAGCCCAGAAGAATGATTGTGATAATGAATGATAGTTGGGATGCTTTTAAAGAGATTTTACATGCATGGCAAGTTCATGATGTCTGCCACTTGTTGATCGATGGGTGAGCTAGTTAGTTAAAGTGAAGCGGCCTCTTATTTTCTAGGAGTGTGCTCACCATGAAAACGAGGAAAGGCACATGCAACAGAGACAAGAGGGCACAATCATAGGCAACAAGGATTGCGCTCAACTAGAGATCACAATGGGGTAGTTACTGACAATAAGGAGTACACTTTCCTTGTGAACTAGGAATGCACTCCACTTATTGAAGAAGGTGAGCTCTACTATGAGTTAAGAGTGTGCTTATGCTTGGGGAGGGTGTAGTTCCAACCAACGGTGGTTTTTGTGACTGCTAAGTTAGGAAAGTGTGCTTTCTATTAGAAAAAGGTTGTGCTTTCTTTCTTTTGTGTGAGTGCAAGTCATGTGAATAAAGCACATCACTACGTAAAGAAATCTAGTGCTTTTCCTTATTAGAAAGATAACATAAGTGTTTCCAAAGATAGGATGACGACACTTAGGAAACTTTGACTTAGGAGGAAAGACAACATTTAGAAATATTGCAAGGATAGTCGACACTTAGAAAAACATGAACAAATAACAAGACGACACAAGATGGCTTGAAAAATAGTTCATGTAGATTCCGAAATTGAATTAGGAAAGAATTTTGGAGGGTTGTCGCAACGACAATAAAATCCAAGAAAATAATAAGTCCTGGAAGGAAATATTTTGTGAACATATGGATGGGATATGTGCCTTAAGAGACTGAGGTGTCCATATGTGTATGCCTATCAACATTGTGCTCTAATCACTTGGAGAGTTATAGCTTGTTAGTCAAAAGGCCTCATTATGTTGGAACTTGACAATGTTGGTCATGATGTTGATGCTTATAAGATGGCTTATCAATCTGACTCTTCTTATGAAACTTTTCAATTTGAGAATTTAGGTACTTTATTGTGAAATTATGAATACCTCTCCAGTTAAGAGGGAGCGTTAGAAAAATGTAACTAGGATCGGTCTTCATAATTATATTTGTACTTGTATCAATGTAAATTAAAGAAAAAAAAGAGTATTATTATTATTTTTTTAGATGATCTTCATGCTTCTAAAGTTTTTTGAGTCAATAAGAAATTTTGTCACAAGTCAAGTCACTTTCGAGCATTTTGTAATCAAAATAAAATATTATTTTGGAGTCTAGAAGACTCTATTTGACCCCAAGACCAAGTCGACCATATCAAAGAGGAGTTGGCCAAAAGGAGGCCTAATTAGACCACATGGAAGGATATATAAAGGAGATACTATGACCTCATTTGGACACACTCACTCACAAGTTCGATCTCTAAGAAAGAGTAGCAGAAACAAGTGTGAAGGTCAAGGAGAAGAAGAGAAAGGGAAAGCAAGAAGAAAATATTTCTGTTTTTTTTCATCCTTTATTCAGACATGCGAAGTTTTGGGGCATCTATAAAGTTTGTAGGGTCGAAATTTTCTAAAGTTGCAGGGCCAAATTCTGTGAAGCTGCAGAGCCAAAAATCTGTGAAGCTAGGCCGAAATTCTGAAGTTGGGCTAGTTTTGAAGTTGTTGACCTTGTGTGCTTTGACTTATTTAACGAAGTATTCTTTGGAGGTTTGACTTAGTGCTTAAGGAGTTCTTGATATTGTTTTTTGGGTCTTCAATGTCTCACTTTGAACTGATTCTATAAGAGAGGATAATTTTTCTGGGTTTTACCCTTGGAGAGGTTTTGCCTTGACTTGAAGCCTATATCTTGTGTTCCTTTTTGTTCTTGTGATCTTCATGTACTTTATGGTTTTTCTAATTGCTCGTTGAAGAAGATATATAAAAAATAATTAAACGCAAATAAATCTCATAAGTAATTATCAAGAAAGACGAATTAAACCCTAATCTGCAATACCCTTGATTTCTCAACGTGGGCCTTGAATTAGTAGTAATGGCACTTAAAAAATAAATAAGTTGATTAACCTTTTAACCATTCACAATTTGAAACACATTAAGGAGAAATCAGAGCATCAAATATAAACACAAAACCTTAAAAGCATTCAACACATGAAACACCAATGATTTTTGTGGAAACCCTCAAGAGGAGAAAAAACACCCATTGTTGTTATATTGCTTCTAGTTCTCTTATTATTTATATGAATAAATTCTTCACATCTTTCATCTAGCCACCACTAGCTAGCAGCCACTACATCTATGAACAATATTGTTGTCCACCGCTAGCTAGAAAGACTCTACTCACACAACTTTGCAAGCCACCAGTTGTTGAAAGCCACCACTCCCAATAAACCTCGCCCAACTGCCACAGACTATCCAGCCACCACTGGATGCAGATACCAGTGCCAATATTCCATTTTATTTTCCACTACCAACAAAGAGCCACGACCCCTATCATGTTCAACCACTAATGAGCAGAGGCCAACATCTCCTCAAACTCTTGGAGTTACGCTTTCATTCATTTTCAAACTAGATTCCAGGGAAAACTGCAAAACTCAAGAACAACACGTCAATGTTCTGAAAAATGATAAATGTGTCCACAAGCAATAATCTGATGAATACACTAGCAGAATCATGCACAAAATGATCTTCAATCATTCATTGCTCTATGTCCTCGCTCTCTGGTCAAGATGCCAACTGAAACATGTTTTTGTTAACTTTTGCGACTTCTAATCTATATCTGCAAGTCTTCAAGAAATATGCATACTTCAGTCCACTTGCATACACTGCTCTTCTCACACACTCACTCAAAAATGCAACCAACCTAAACTCCTCAAAGCATTCTCCAATATATAATTTTCAAGATTGATTAAGACAATAATTACAAAGGAGTATTGAGCTCAAAAATTATTTGTTCATACTCATGAATTGGCCTAGCATTTTAAACATTTCTCCTCCTTAACTTCATCCTCCACGATCTTCATTAAATGAAGGATCATATCAACTTTAATTATCTTCTAGACTCTTGAATCAACTTCCTTGGAATTTTTGACCAATTATCAAGTGCAAAAACCAAAGTATATGCCTCTGGAAATGATTGGAATGTGAACATAATCTGGGAGAAACCACCTACAAAGTGTAACACAGGTTATCCCTTCGGGAAGTGCGTTATAACGCACCCTAGAAGCCTAATCACCATCATCATAATGCAAGTTATGCTCATGTTACCCACATTACCCATTCCATGCATCCTTTCTGCCATCTTCTCAACTTCAATGCATCCTAAACTTTTTCATCTACTTCGTAAAGCATCTCTTGAACCTTTAGAGCCTCTACAAACCCATGACAAGTCTCTGATAATCATGACAAAACCTCCAAACATGTTATCTGCAAGCATCAAGACAGCAACATGAAACTCCACCTTGCCAGGTACATGTGCATCCTCTTGCAACTCTTCAAGCATCTCCTGAACTTGTAAAGCCTCTGCAAACCCATGAAAAATCTATGATAATCATGACAAAGCCTCCAAACATGTACTCTGCAAGCATCAAGACATCAACATGAAACTGCACCTCGCCAAATACCTGTGATCCTCCTACAACTCTTATGTCAATCAGAAAGAGTGAGATACAATCTAGGTTGACATCAACACAAGACAAACAACGCTAAGTGCATGTTGACATCAATGCCAACATGCTCCCCCTTTGGCATTGATGTCAACCTCAACCTAATCTCCATACCTTTGAGATTGATTTGTTATCCATACACTCTCCATTCTCCATACATCAATGGCAAAGGGAAATAGCAACACTGAAAAACAATTGAAACAAGTGTGAGGGATGAGAAGTACTCCCCATATCATGCTCAACACTATGCCGATATAAACTGATCTTTTGATAAGCAAGACAAGCATGTGAAACAAGGAGCTCAACTGCGAACCATGTCTCTAGCCAATACCATGCATCCTCTCATACTAAACATGCTCCCTAAGTATGTAATACAGTTGCAAACACACCCTCTTTGTTTTTGTAGCAACACTTCCACTTCTCTACAATCGCCTCCTTGCCAAGTGTAAGATACTACCCTTCAAGAACTAGGACTTAAATTGACTTTGACCAATGATATAAAATAAAGTAAAATACACATCAATGCTCGATGGAGCAAATACATGGTTGTGATAAGTACATAACACTGATGTATGATGCCTCTAGAAGCATACCTATCACCAACCAATGACTCTATGAACCCAAATGCACATCATTCACCGAATGCAATAAGGCTACATTAATCATATACAAAATAAGACATGACTTTGACACCCATTGGCCCATACATAGTTGCATTTGACAACTTTTACAATACATACTAGACACCATGGGTCTCTCCATGACCAATACACCAAAAATGAGACAATAATGATACATGGATTTTACAATTGCACACAAGTATGCTCTCCTCTAAGCATGCCCAATACAATGACATGCATCAAATACATGGCATCCATGAGCAACCATCTATGCTCTAATATAGTAGTAGCAATAAAAATACGATAAATAGCATCTCTGCTCTCAACACCTCATCCATAATCAAAGATCCCAACAGCATCATACGTGTACCACTCAACAACACCAGCAATGAACTCTTTGTAGCAAAATTATGGTAAAAGCACTAACAATCACCATACTCCACATAGACATATACGCCATAATCATCTAATAGCAACAACATGAATGTAATGACATAATAACAACAACATATACATCCTCATCATCAGTGAACAAATCATCCAAGAGGTTCAACAATAAAAATCATAATCTTGTATCATAAACTTTTGCTTTGACCAACAAATCAGCTAGCAGCAAGAGCATCATTGATAACAAATAAGACAATATAGTAGCAATCTCTCCAACATCATCAATTTGAGGCCGAATATGCAATGCATCCAAGAATCACTACGCAATAGCAGCGACATCATAAGACTCTGCAAAAAAAACGTTGTTTGTAACTCATCATCTCCTTGACCTCATGCTATCAAGGTCAACACGTTCTATTTATATATAGAAAGAGCCACAATCCTCAAGCAACAAAAGCATATCAATCTCTCATACCAAAACATCATAAGCAGCATACTCTCCCCATATATCAGTAGTGATACACCTCTAAACCAAACCACACAAGCGCATACGCTCATCAAAACTGAGCCATCCAAATGCAAAACATATTAGTTGCAACATGCGTCATACATTTAGACATATAAGACATGAGTAACAACAATACACTCTTTAGATGTGCCAACTACAACACATAATTATTTGATCTCCATAGCAACCTCACGTGCATGACAATACATGACATAAATTTGATCTAGCAATGTTAGTACTAGCACCATACTAACTTTGCCATGCAGGCATACTAACATGTCTGAATCTCTGTAAGGAAATCACAACAAAACCAATGTCAAATAGATGCATAACAAGCTCCTCCACAATGAACACAATGCCAACAATTTGCAAATCCATTTGGAAGCAAAAATGCCCCCCCTGAACATGTGACATCTCTTTAAACACTAATTTTCTATCAAAACCCTTATTAAAATGGCCTCAACAGATGGAACATTAGTAGCATAAATCTTGTGAAATATGATCAACATCAAAATGATAGGCATCAACAAACTCTAGCTATAGGTTACTCTTAGAGAACCAAAATAATATAGCACCACATATTGCCATCATGTATAGCAATAACTACATCAATCAAGAAAATAGGAGCAAACCCTAGCTCACATCCAACTCACATCATATCTGAACCCTGAACATGCACGTGGGGCCATATGCTTAATTGTTATGTCTTCAAAACATCATTAAAGTCTCAACAAGATAATTGCGTCAATGTTATCAACAATCACACACTGTTGATCCAAATGTTATTAAACTGAAAAATATGAATAGATCATAAATAAAACCAATGCTTCAAACCTCATGTAGCTCCCCTTGAGCTCATGCATCTCCTTCCAACATGTAGATTTGTCATCATACAATCTCTTTGATATGGTTGTGCCTCCAATGGTCTACATGCAACCCGAGATGCGGCCATATGCTCCCCTTGAGACCATGCAGGACTCAGTTTTTGGTGGGAGTCTCTTGTTGCTCCTTTCCCCTCCAAACTTTGATAGGTTGATCTTTGACATGTGCAACACCTTCTTTCTTCTTGTGTGATTGGCCTTGCATGACTTTCTCCCTTTGACTAGATTTCCTATAACACATGGGAAGCGTGCAATCTTTGGCTTTATGTGACCAAGAAACAAAGGAATAGGCTTCTACCTCTTGTTGTTCTCTTTTCTACTCCTTGCATATGCCCTGTAGTCAACAACCCTATGGGAAAAATCATTTCATGAATTGCATGAAAATTTGTAACCATAAAAAGGAATATTATAACTAACTATTGATAATCTTCGTGATGAGGGAAATCTTCCTAGCATGCATGCTTGTAAATTCTTCTCCTTTGGTTACTCCTTTTGTTGAGATGACTTTATTTCTTCCCTTTTGTAATTTGTTGCTATATGTCCAATTTTTTTACATCTGAAACACTTGACATTTCTCATTATGGGAGCATTAGATTTTCTTGGTGAATGTATCATTTTTGGCTCATTCGTTTGCTCCTTTCCAAGATGTTGGTCTCACTGATGACTTTCCTTTTTCACGCTACTACTAGCTGCTCCAATATTTTTTGATTTTCTTGTAGTTGCTTGAGCACTAGTTTTGGTCCTTTCTATTTCTTCTCTTGCAGAGACTGCTTCATCTTTCAATCTTTGACACTAATCTTCCATTTCCTTATACCGCTTCCTCATTCCTTCTTCGATTTTCCTTCCTTCTTCTAGCTGAGATTTTAAATCGGAAATTTCTCCCTTGAAATTTTGCTCTCTTTCTTCAAGTATTTGAAACAATTCTTCAAAAGACTATTTTCAAGTGAGAGCCTTTGTATTAGACCCAAAGCTCTGATAAGTTGACTTCCATCTTCAACTGGTATCTCCTTTTCTCCAACATTGCTAATACCTTCTTCTCCAAAAGGATTAGCTCCACTTCTATCTGAAAGGTCAATCTCAATCAGTTGATT
The DNA here is from genome assembly GCA_034641835.2 of Pinus albicaulis. NCBI lineage: Eukaryota > Viridiplantae > Streptophyta > Pinopsida > Pinales > Pinaceae > Pinus > Pinus albicaulis. The sequence goes on from CM076579.1 coordinate 248,493,626, forward strand.
ATCATCTTCTAGCCCATCAATCTCAAAAGCATCATCATCACTACATGTGCAAGAGGAACCTAGTAATTTTTCACCATTCTTGACCGACAAAAAAAGGGATTCTTTTGAATCTGAAATATTTCTGGCTAGTTTGTTTCTCTTCTTTTGATACATCTCCTTATTCTTAGCCATGGTCCATGATCTACTCTCAAGCAGTTAAGCTTCACTGGGGAGAACTCGACTATGATACCACATGTTAGAAATGTAGATCACTACTAACACGAGGGGTGAATTAGTGGTGATGGCCCTTTTCGATAATTGATTAATCTTTTAACCATTCACAATCTGTAACACACAAGGAGAAATCAGAACATCAAATATAAACACAAAGCCATAAAAACATGAGACACCAATGATTTCTAGTGGAAACCCTCAAGGAGAGAAGAACCACCCGTTGTTGTTATGTTGCTTCTCTTTCTCTTATTATTATATGAATAAACTCTTTACATCTTTTACTTGGCCACCACCAGCTATGAAGTCTCTACTCACAAGACTTTGCCACCCACCACCTACTGCAAGCCACCACTCCCAATAAGCCTCGCCCAACCACCATTGGATGGAGATACCACTCTCAATATATTGTTTTGTTGGCCACTACCAGCAAGGAGCCACCACCCCTATCTTGTTCAACCACTATTGAACGGAGGCCACCACCTCCTCAACCTCTCGGAGCCACGCATTCAATCATTTCAAACTGGACTCCAAGGAGAACTACACAACTCACCAACGCATCAGTATTTTGCAAAATAATAAATTTGTCCAAAAACAAACACTACATACAAACAATAGTTTGATGAATACACTAGCAGTAATCATGCACAAAATGATCTTCAATCATTCCGCGCTCCATCTCCTCACTCTCTGCTCAATATGTCGATTGAAACATGCTTTTCCTACCTTCCACACGTTCTTATCTATCTTTGCAAGTCTTTAGAAAATCTACATACTCTGCTCTTCTCACACACTCACTCAGCGAAATAATGCAACCAACCTAAAATCCTCAAAGCATTCTCCAATATATAATTTCTTGGAATGATTAAGACAATAATTACAAAGGAGTATCAAACTCAACAATTCTATGTTCACACACTCATGAATTGGTCTGACATTTTGAACATTTCTCCTTCCTAACCTAATCCTCCATAATATTCATTAAATGAGAGATCATATCAAATTTAGTCATCTTCTGGACTCTTGAAACAACTTCCTCGGACTCTTTAAACAATTACCAAGTGAAAAAACCAAAGTATATGCCCCTGGAAATGATTGGAATGTGCACAGAATCCGAGAGAAACCACCTACAGAGTGTAACACAGGCTCTCCCTTTGGGAAGTGCATTAAAATGCACCCCAGAAGCCTAATCACCAACATTATAATGCAAGTTATGTTCATGTAACCTGTGTTACCCCTTCCATGCCTCTTTCTTCCCTCTGCTCAGCTTCAAGATTTCCAAAACTTGTTCATCTACTTCTTCAAACATCTCCTAAACCTATAGAGCCTCTACAAACTCATGACAACTCTTTGATAATCATGACAAAGCCTCCAAACATGTTCTCTACAAGCATGAAGACATCAACATGAAAATCCACCTTGCCAGGTACCTGTGCATCCTCCTGGAACTCTTCAAGCATTTCCTAAACTTGTAGAGCCTCTGCAAACCCATGAAAAGACGTCGATAATCATGACAAAGCCACCAAACATGTTCTTTGCAAGCATCAAGACATCAACATGAAACTCCGCCTTGTCAGGTATCGTGCATCCTCTTGCAACTCTTCTGCCAATCACAAAGAGTGAGATACAGTCCAAGTTGACATCAACACAAGACAAACAATGTTAAGTGCCTGTTGACATCAATGCCAACATTACAAAGCCAACAAACCCCAAACTAGCGATGATCCCGGCCGACCACCAGTTACTGCAGTCAAAGGCAATCGACAACCCAGAACGAAGCAGGGCCTAGATCCCAAGGGGGCAACGGCAACCTCATGAGCCAGTGATGGCGGGTGTAGCAATGCAACAAGGAATCCAACAATAGCAGTGACGACAAAAGAAACCAAGCACCATAACTCCCACTGATAGAGCACCTGAAAATAAAAGAACAATACCCACACCTGCAAATGAGGAAAAAATCACCGACAAAAACAAAACCATTAAGGCACAAACCAGAGAAGGTAAAGGCTAAGGTTCCAGTTACCCCCTGCTCCCTCAACTCTTAACTAATGCTATGTTCCCTTCTTTGACACACACACTGTATTTTTATCAATTTATTAATCATTTAAATATGAAGTTCTAAAATATAATGATTATGAATATGAACGATTATTTTAATTTATGTTAAAATAGATTTGAATTTATATGTATTTATGTTTGATATATATATATATATATATATATATATATATATATAATCTTTTTTTTTTTTAATTTAATTTTAAACCTAAAACTCTAATATGAACCTCTCCTCCATAAAGGGCACCTCTAGGTGTAATCATTAATCTGAGTTTGCATTCACCTTTGTTGACTCCAAGTGAATCCCTTGTACTATTTAGGAACACCCCTTTGTGGGGTTAAAAAATTATTTGGCTTATAGACTATTGGATATTACTCCAAGAAATTACCAATTCAACATGACTATATATATATATATATATATATATATATATATAAGTTTAGATTGAGAGACATTGGCTTTGTACATGTATGTTACCATTCAGACTCCCCCATTCTTTGCAACAAGGAAACTCAGATGATAACAAGACCAACTTAGTATGTGGGACATTTGTTATAAAGTAGGGCAACCAACTCTTTATAGGTTAAACACCTTCCTTCCCTCATGAACACAATAAGTCTTTACTGACAGAAGTTTGAACTTGATCTGTTTGCTTGTTAAAACCCTGTCCCAATTACTAAACCACAGTGGGATCGATCAACCGCTATAAATCAATTAGATATATCAGAAGGTGAAAATCGAAGAAGCGTGTAAAGTTCACTCTAAAACAGTACATAAATACAATGTCTTACTGATTATTGGTTATGGAGCAAAATAAATATAAACAACCAATCTATGACAAAGTCAAGAAGGTGTGCAAAACACAAGTTAACATTATTTTCTCTCTAAGAAAACGAGAATCATTCACGATATCTGGAAGGTATAGCCGGAAAGCTGAATATGAAAGTTTTACATTTATTGCAAAGAGCCTCTTGCAGAAAGCTGAATATGAAAGTTTTACATTTATTGCAAAGAGCCTCTTGCAGCTACGTGCAAACCTCCGTAGTACCATGGCGATTTTAATTTTATTGATTACAACACTAAAAGTTTTTGAGATGACTCTTCTTATGAGAATTGTAAGATTCATCATATTTACCTGGAATTTTCAAATCACTCCACAACTGGAAATCCAAAATATGTAAACAAGCTCTTGATTGATGAATCCTTGCCACAGACCAATCCTTGACTATATTTGCATTCACAAAATCCAGGTTTTAATTGAAAATGACTGCTGCATAAGAGAAAATTATTGGCTTTCTGCTCCATGCTATACCAGGGATTCATAATGATCTAAGAAAATACACACATTTCATCAATTTTGGAGTTCTCACGCATGCAAAATTTCACAATTACTTCAAATTATGTAGTTCACAGTTCAGACTCATTGTAATTTCTATAAATACTTGTACAGTTTGTTCACATAAAGCCTTCATTTAAAATTTAAAGAGGTATAATCTAGCAAAATCTGGCAAGTTACTGCCACATCTTTGTTGGTATCAGTTTATTTACAAACAACGTGAAAGCCTTCCTTCCCATAGGCAATAATACGATTTTTCTTTGGCAAATATTTTTTAAAAACAAAGTGTGATGGCTGCTCTGCCAAAACAAACTAAATTGCAAGTATTTGCGAGTTTGTACGAAGGATTGGTAAAGGTACAGCTCTTCAAAGCTTGCTGTTTATTCATGCCAGAGCAGTATATAATTTAAATTGAGTTCTATAAATTATTCCAATTAACTAAAAGCTGCCTTGCCAGAAAATTGAAGTGCCTTGCCAGAAAATTGAAGTATGGAATTCACCTGTACCAATTATACTCAAGCCTAAGGAAGGTGAACCAGTGAGTGTAATACAATCATATAATATCCACTAAAGCACCCTTAGAAGCCAAACTTGAGTGAGCTTCCAGTTTGAGAACCCACCCAACAAGGTCAGGAACATTACTGCCTATGAAATGGCTAATTGTCTATATATTGTAAAATCTAAGATCAGTTGCAGGTTATAGTCATTTCCTTGCTCTCTTCCCTTTGTCTCCATCTATTTCCATAGCTTACTCATTTGAATGCATCATTTCCGGCAATTATGAGCTAATGTGCAGCAGTTGCAAAAGGATCACAATGTCAATTAACAGGAATGTCAGATCCCTTGCAATATCCATGGCCACAACCAAATAGGTACTGTGATAAATCTAAAATAGGGTAATGTTGAGAAGATTTGGGTTTAATACAATAGATTGAAAATTTCCAGTTTCCAATACAATTTGGAAAACAATAATTACATAACACAAACTGAACATAAAAATGTTCATCTCCATGTTGCAAAAAGCCTGAAGCAGTGCCTCTAGAAAGTATTAAATGGATGAAAAAAATATGCTATATTCATATCTTATAATCAACCGAATGTACATCTTACACAGAACGCCACCAAAGGTGCCCTTTGATTTGCAAGATACACCTTTGATACACCATCATGTCAGCATTAAATCTTCCAAATCTTCCTGTAATGCTGACAAGTATGCATGAACCATAAAAGCCGAACTGTGGATACACTCAACACGACCATCAGTAAGCAAGAAATTGACACTAGCTCCAACTGTGTCCCAATATATAGCAGTTGTGTTTATGGCATCATCATTGCCAAACAGAGAGCTGGAAGCAGAAAGATGATCATAAATGCTCGACTGTGTCCTGCAATAAAATGGGCATAATAAAATCATTGAACAAATCAGACAATTTTCAATGACTACAAAAGAAATCCTACCACTGGAACAGCATAGAGCATCCAATACTCACCAGAAAAATGTTCATACATTCTAATGCTAGAGAATCCCAGAAACATACACAGGATGTTGTTATTTATATTATGACATGATACAGCAAGCATAGAGAAACCTACCCACTTACTGCCTGTAATGCAGGACCCAGGTTGCAGCCAGACATGAAAACAAATCATGGCAAGGCGATGCTTGGTGGCAATTAGCCTAGTTGACACAAGTTGATAAGTAAATTTCATGATGGTCAAAGTTTCAGGTGATTGAACTTGTACAAGATGACTGATCCACATTGAGAAAGTGTATGGAACTTTTACCCTAGTAACAAGGGGACAAAGCTTAAAACATATATAACACAGCACATGGAGATGAGCATTGAGAAATGCATACCAAACTACAGTACAAATGTATCTATAAAGAACGTACGTTGATTAATGTTTGAATTTGACATAAAAAATATTACCCATTTCATCCTCAGTTGTCTGTATGTGTCTTATACCACGTTTACAGTTCATGATCTATATTGTGTTGGATTATGCTATTAAAGATACTAGTAACTGTCAATGTTATTGTAAAATGGTGTAATTGGTTTAATTTTAACTTCTGACGTAAAGAATACTTTAATTACAAGGAGGACCTCGAAAACTGATATGTATCATATATGTAACGATAATATTACATAATAAATACATACAATTTTTATTATTGATCAATAACAGTCATAATAACCAGACCTGCTTTGAAAATTGGGGCAGCTATGGGACGAATTTCGCCATAGAACCCCTAAGACCCAATAAAAACCCATCTCACCCCATAGATGAATTCGAATTGAATAAAAGAATATTATTTCATTTGGCTCTTCTTTTATTTAATATGGCTCAAAACCACTTGGGCAAGCCATTATCAAAGCAACTTGGTAAATGAATTCTTAATAGTATATTATGGGCTACATAATGAAAAAGGTCAAGTCAGCTAGTTTGAAGAATGTTCTAGAAAAGGCTTGTTACCCATCACCTGTGAGTAGTGCATATAGGAGAAAAATTTTCTCCTAGACACTCCTCAGCCGGCAGCCAGCAGCCCCTTGCAGTACCAGATAGCTCAATGTGTCGTTGTCTCCGCCACCTGAGCTAGCCATGTGGTCCCTCAACCACTTATAGCATGATTGTATGTTTGAAGGTGGGCCTCCCAACCCCGAAGGTATGGCTTTTCAGTGGTATAGTTGAGTAACTTTCCTTACTTGTCATGTGCACTTTTGGGCATAACTGGTGGGGTGATTCGGCAGAAAGAGTGGGTTAGATCTATATTCTTGTCTCCACTACTTGATTTTGTGGTTACCTTTTTATCCTAGTTCCATAGGATCTCCTTTACTGGCCATTAGCTTTAGGGCCGGAACTATTACAGAAATCTCGATTTTCGTTGCGTGGTCCCACTTCCCTATACCACCAACATCACTCCCCTTTCACTCATTTTAGCCCCATTCATCTATTTTCCCATCTGGGTCCACATGGGTCCACTGGGTCCACATAGGGTTAGCGTCCCCCTCCCCATGTCCACACCTTGGGTTAGGCCTGGAATGATGCCCCAGAGGTTGATAAATTCTTAATAATATATTATGGGAAACATAATGAAAAAGGTCAAGTCAGCTTGTTTGTAGAATTTCCTAGAAAGGGCTTGTTACCCATCACCTGTGAGTAGTGAATGTAGGAGAAAATTTACTCCTAGATGCTCCTCAGCCGACAGCGCCTTGCAGCCCCAGATAGCTCTCAATGTGTCATTGTCTCTGCCACCTGAGCCAGCCATATGGTCCCTCAACCACTTGGCATGATTGTCTGTTTGAAGGTGGGCCTCCCGACCCCAAAGTTATGGCTTTTCATTTATATAGTTGAGTAATTTTCCTTACTTGTCATGGGCACTTTTGGGCGTGGCTGGGAGGGGGAGGGGGGGGGGGGTGGGGGGGGGTGGATTCGGTGGAAAGAGTGGGTTAGGTCTATATTCTTGTCTCCACTACCCGATTTCGTAAACCTTTGTATCCTAGTTCTATAGGATCTCCTTTACTGGCCATTGGCTTTAGGGTTGGCACTACATGGGAAATCTTGATTTTGGTTGCGTGGTCCCACTTCCCTATAGCACCGACATCACTCACCTTCCTCTCATTTTAGCCCCATTCATCTATTTTCCCATCTGGGTCCACTGGGTCCACATAGGGTTAGCCTCCCCCTCCCCTCCCCTTGCCCACACCTTGGGTTAGGCCTGGAATGATGCCCAGAGGTTGATGCAGCTATAAAGAAAAGAAAAAGCATAATTTGGCCACTCTCAACAGGAAATGTACCAAACAATGCAAAAGATGGTCGGGAGCATGGTTGCTTGGGAGCGGGGAGCGGGAGCACCATTTTCAAAAGTCCCCGGTCCGGAGCGTTTCGGGGAGCGTTTTTTTTAAATATATATACATATTTTTATATTTTTTATATTTTGATGCATATATGTCAACAAAAGCATGTAGAATGATGAATTAGACATAAAAAACATAAAAACATAGATTGAATCATATAACATCAATCAACTAGAAGTTATAATCTTCATCAACCACGCCCACAAGTTGGAAACATACAACATATTGACTCTTGAGTCTCGCGAATCATCAATCTGAAGGTTTCAAGCTTTCAAAATTCAATATATAATATTTATCATCATTGATATATAACATTTATCATCATTGATTTCAAATTTTAATATATAACATTTATCATCATTGATATATATCATAATTCATTTATCATCATTGATTCATTGATTTCAAAATTCAATATATAAAATTTATCATCACTGATTTATAACATTTATGATCATTGATTCATTGATTTCAAATTTCAATATATAACATTTATCATCATTGATATATATCATTTATCATCATTGATTCATTGATCACCATATAACTTTCATGAAGCATCATATTCATAATTCATAATGACTTATAAACTTATAAATGCCAACTTCAAAGTTTCACCTTTCAAATTCAAACTTCAAACTTAAATTGTCATTAAATATGAAAGAGTCAAGTTTCAACTGTTCAACAGTTATAAAAGATAAAAACGACTAGAAAATAGAATAGACTAGTAAACAACAAATCTATTTTATCTATTGACTAGCCCCTTGCCACGCGCACGAGAAATGTCTAATTTGTGAGAACCACGAGGCAATGGTGGTCTTCTAGTACTCTCAGGAGTACCACATCTACGACCATGACTAGAAGGCGGAGGGCAGCGTGAGGATGTAGGTGGAGGCTGAATCTGCAAAGGAACAATAGTTGGATATCGAGCATTGGCACTGGATGGTGGGACTGGCCTTGTGTGTGGCGGTGGCATGGTTGCTGATGCTTCATCATCATCCCTCAAAGGTTCTGCTTCCAATTCTTCCATATGTACAATGTCATCCTCCAAATTATCATCTTCTGGGTTGTTGTCCCAGACTTTATATGATTGATCCTCATATGCCCGATCACAGTAATGACTCAACAACCTCAAGTTGTAATGCACATAAACCAAGCTTTCAGCTCAGTTTTCATTCAGCCTGTTTCTTTTCACATTATGTATGAAGTTGTAGGTGCTCCAACACCTCTCTGCAGAAGAAGTATTCACAACTTGTGAGAGAACTTTTTTTGCCAACTTTGGCACGCATTGCAACTTTACATTTAGAACAAAATACATTTGTATGGTATCGATGGCTTTGCTCCCGTAAAAAAATTGTCACTTGGTCAATTTTTACGGAGGAAATGATAGCACATTATGAGGATACAAAGAGCAACACCTTCTTTAGCCAATTGATAAATCTCAAACAAAAGAGTTTAGTGAGACCACCAAATGTAATCCTAGCACGACCTATGTATAATAATGTGGGAGCACAATAATAACAATATGGGGGTTACAAGGGTACAACAATAACAATAAGGGGGGCTACACTAACATAATAAGGGACTACACTATTAATATAGGGACTTAACATGCCCCTCTCCTTCAAACAAGTGTTGTCCTCAACGCTTGATTATTTCTTGATGCTTTTGTATAAAATTCTCATCCTCCATATGGAATATTCTACAGGAAATTTATTGCACTTGCTGAGATACTCTGAAATTGATCGTACTTGTTGAGTTCTTGTTTCTATGATTTCTTCAAAACTTCTTTCAATATGCTGTTGATCTTCCTGTTGTTTTATTTGATTCTGCACCAAAGTTAGGTTATCCTTTGAGAGTTGGAGAACTTGTTGTTGATGCTCGATGTGATCTTCCACTACTTTACCATCCATATTAGATTTTATTTGATCCTTCAAACCATCCAAATTAGCCTTCATTTCTGCTTTTAAACCATCTATGTCATCTTCGGTTGCTCTTCGTAAGATCGAAATGTTTTGCACTTGGTACCGTAATTTTGATATCTCATACTGCAATTCTTCCTCTGCATGCATCATTGTATAGATTTCTGAGGGCTTAATGGGTATGGAATTATTTTTTGGAGGAATTATATAACCCAATGCTGATAAATATTCTTCAATATGCCCTTGGAATCACTTCAAATTGCTTTTTCAAACAAACGTTATGCAATTTTAAATAACAAATACACACCTTTTTTCTTTCTTTTGAGGAGCTCGATATTGAAATTGGATTATCTCTGTGATTGCAGCACTTCAATATTTGAATTTTGGTATCAATGTAGCTCTCTGAATTATCTTTCGAATGCCACAGGTCTGACCTGATTTGGATTCTCCAACACAAATTTATGTCCAATCTCCCACAATGACCTAATTATGGACTGATTCAGTATAGCGAAGTTGTACGACTTTCCACGTGTCACTGTTTCGTCCTTTGTCTCTGAAATTGATAGCCAAGAAACTACAATCTGTCTACAATCTGTGTGCTTGCGACCACTTTTTACGGCACTCCAATCCGATGCCCAGAGAGAGAGTTATTGAACTTTTCCCACGATCACCTCTTTGAGATGAAATTCAGGAGCCTGAAAATGCACTACCTTCCACAGATCATATCTCCAAAAATATTGTGAACCAAGCTTTGAAATTTTTTGACGAATTTCCTCAGGATTTCAGCTTTGCACCATATGAATTTCAGATTCTGAACCTTCGTAGAAACAAATTTATAGCGCAAATGCCACGATGACCTGTTTAGGAGCCTGAAAAAAAACCTAACTTCCACAGATCATATCTCCGAAAATATTGCGAACCAAGCTCTGAAATTTTTAGACAATCTTCTTCAGGATTTCGGCTTCGCACCCTAAAAATTTCAGCTTCTGAAAATTCGTAGAACAAAAGTTATAGCGAAAATGCCACGATGACCTGTTTGGAGCAGCGAAACCCTAGAATCCAAAGCTCTGATACCAAATGTTCTGTAACCAGCTCCAAAAATAGAAGAAAAGAGATATCAACACCTTAGAAATAAGCCATGAGGAAACCTCAATACATTACATAAATGAACAATTCTTGGATGATACAAATGACCAAAACCTCCTTCTATATATAGGAGTCCATGAGACCACAATATAATCCTAGTGGGGCCACAATATAATCCTAGCACGACTACTCAATTAATAATGTAAGGGGGCACAACAATAACAATATGGGGGTTACAGGTACAACAATAACAATAAGGGGGCTACACTAACATAATAAGGGACTACTATTAATATAGGGACTTAACGGGATGTGGGTGGAGTTTGAATGTTTACCAAGGAACAATAGTTGGATATCGAGCACTGGCACTGGCACTGCTACTGGATGGTGGGGCTGGCCCTGTGTGTGGTGGTGGCATGGTCGCTGATGCTTCATCATCCCTCAAAAGTTCTGCTTCAATTCTTCCATATGTACAATGTCATCCTCAAATTATCATCTTCTGGGTTGTTGTCCCGGACTTTATATGATTGATCCTCCTTGTCCCCAATCATAGTAATGACTCAACAACCTCAAGTTGTAATGCACATAAACCAAGCTTTCAGCTCAGTTTTCATTCAGCCTGTTTCTTTTCACATTATGTATGAAGTTGTAGGTGCTCCAACACCTCTCTGCAGAAGAAGTATTCACAACTTGTGAGAGAACTTTTTTTGCCAACTTTGGCAAAAGTCCCATGCCGCCATATGCTTCCCACCATGTGATGTCTCTGTCTTCCATTGCATGGAAAGACCCAAAGTTACCAGTGCAACTGAAGTATCTGCCAAATTCAAGGTGCAATCTAGCACACTCCTCCCTGTCGGGGACCAACTTGTCTAATGCCTTCATGTACCTCTCTTGTACCTCTGGATCTGTGTGAGGTTTGATCCTAACCCCACCTCCAGGTGCAGTTTGGCCCAACCAAGATGGAGAGTAGTATTTTGGCATAAGGATATATGCCAAGGCATGTAGTGGAACATTGAGTTTATTCCACCGTGCACACACACAGTCGTGAATCATTGCATACAAGTTGGGATCATTATCCTTAACAACATCTTTTATTTGGCCCAACATGCTATCCATCTGCTCATAAACCTCCCCAATCACTGGTTTATCTGTATCTAAAAAACGAATCATGTGATAAATGGGCTTGGTGAAATTCAAAATTTCCCTCACACGTGCCCAAAACAAAGGGTCAAGGGCAGTCTCCTCCACATGTTCAAAACATTGCCTGTCAACTATTGTCGCTACCTTGTCCTTTAATACCTGCCAGTGTGGGCTTGATACCATTGCAACCAATGACTCTCTTACCTTCAAAAGGCGCCTGAAGGTGAGGTAATAGCTAGCAAATCTAGTCTTTGTGTTAAATTTTGCTCCTGTTCTATGCCATTTCAGATTAGGGCACAATACTAAAGAAGATAGAACATACTAATAGATCGATAGAAGACAAGCCAGAACAGAGATAGGAGATGGTGACGTTACGGCGATCAGCAGGATGCTTCTACCAGCAAAGTCTTCAATAGGTCATTCAGCCAAGCGTGTCACACATAACCCCAGAACAATCCAAACAAAGAATACGCAGCTCCAACGCTATCCAGAGATAGAATTCCTCCACATCGATGTGTGTCAAATGAACTCCAAGTCTCTCCAATATATAGGAATCTTTGGGGGTGTGTGACACGTCCTTTAAGACATTAAAGTCAATATTTTATTCTAGGCCGACCCAGCACATTCAAAGTACATGTTCTGCTCATCCGATCAAGATGATCTTTAGATCAATCTTACACCTCTCCGAAAGAGGAATCCAATAAAAATATTGGGATCGTCATCTGAGCAGCACAACCTGGAGTTTGGACCTAGTTGTCCAATTTTAACACTCCCTCTCAACTAGGGAGAACTCTGTCCACTAGTGCAATCCAAACATCGTGCGTCATCCCGCCGTAACTTGCTTTGCTGGCCTCTTTATTTCAGAACAGAAGTGGGTCAGTCACAAAGACATCATACCCGGCTGACAGATTCAGCTCAGAGGTCCGAAACCTCTATCAGACTCACAAAGAGTCTCCAACCAACCCGAAGTTGGTTCATCTGACCCGAAGTCAGGCAGAGGTCCCAGACCTCACTAAAATTGATCCCAGATCAAGTGGTTGGACCGTGCCATCCTAGATAGAGAGTACGGCAAGTTCTGATGCGTCCATCAGTCTTTGCTACTAGTCTCTAGCCTTTCCCACCTCATTGGCCAAATGAGAGGTACTTCCCATGAGCCCTGAACTCAATGGGTAGGATGCATACGGGGCACAGATAAATGAGAGGCAAACCAACTCAATAATCACAACGGTGGGGCAGAAGCACCATAAGTGCTTATAGCTCCGAGAAGCTATCCCCAAAACCCCCTTTTGAGCTCCCAGAGCTCATCGTCCAACAGGACCCTCAGAATAGGGTCGTTCCATGATTCCAAGATTCTCACGGAAGGTTAGGAACATGACCTTCCCCAAGGGCATTGTGAGAATATCTGCGACCTGCATATCAGTTCCTATGTGATCGAGCCTTACGGCGCCTCGCTGTACCATATCCCAGATAAAGTGGTACCAGCCATCAACATGCTTGGATCAATCGTGGAACACAGGATTCTCAGTCATACGAATCCTACTCTAGTTATCACAGAGTATCATAGTGGTATCTAGTACATGTCCAAACAGCTCACTAAAGAGCTTTCGCAACCAAACTGCTTCACAACAGGCCATACTTGCTGCAATGTATTCGGCCTCAGCGGTGCTCAAAGCTACCAACTTTTAGATTCCTGCACGAAGCAGATCTACATGTGAAGTAGCATCTAGATGTGCTCTTGCGATCCACCACACTGCCAGCCCAATCGGCATCAGTATATCCATGGAGTGTCATACTCCCGACAGTGTATCTCAGCCCATGGTCTATCGTGCCTCAGAGATATCTCAAGAGTTTCTTGGCACCAACCCAATGAATGTTATGATCAACCATGTGTTGACTCAAAGTGTTCACTGCACAACATATGTTCGAACAAGTGTTCATTAAGAACATCAGGGTCCCTATGAGTTAACGATACTCAGTAGGACAGGCCCAGCAACACTGCTACTCAACTTTTTAAAGTTGAGTTCTATGGACTTACAGTCCATCATACCAGAAAATTCATAATGTATTTTCCTTGAGAAAGGAAAAATCTCGCCAGGTCTCTGCTAGACCTTCAGGCCTAGACATCAGTCCTAGGTCCTTCATCTCGAACTCAGCAGCGAGCTCCCTCTTGCACTGATGAATGAGAGGGTCAGCACCTGTCAGAAGAGGTCATCCACATACAGCACCAGAATGAGAGGTTTTCCCTTGACAATCTTGAAGTAAGGGTTTGGATCAGCATTACTTCGAGTGAAGCCCAGATTCATCAAGTAGCTATATATCCTCTTGTACCAATCTCGGGGTGCTTGTTTCAGCCCATAGAGGGCTTTCTTCATCCTGCAGACATGGGTGTCCCGATCCTGGACTTCCAACCCCAAAGGTTGCTCCACATATATCTCTTCCTTTATCACACCATGCAGAAAAATGTGGTCTTCACATCATCTGATGAAGACTCCATCCTTGCGTAGCAGCAAGGGCTATAATAGATCGAATGGTGGTATCTCGAGCCACAGGTGCAAATATGACATCATAGTCTATATCTTCCTCACAGGCAACGAATCTTGCTTTGAACTTTTCAGCACTTCCAACAGATCCATGCTTGATCTTGTAGAGCCATTTCGAGGTGACAACTGCTTTGTCCTATGGTCTTGGGACCACAGCATAGCATCCTTCCAGACTTGATGCTTTACGACTTCCTCAAAGGTATCCAAGGTCAAATTGTACAAAAGTACTCATGGCTGCTAGATATCCTGTTATTAATATGTCTTCTTGGTTTTCCTTCGGAATTTCCCCCTCTGAAGCCATATGTCCCTGAGCCATGAGGATCTTCTTTCGTTGAACAAAGACATCCATTCAGGAGCATATACAGATATATGTCCCTCTTAATGTCAGCTTCTCTCTCGAGAGAAGACATCTGTTTTAAGTGAGGGCATCCCAGACACCATCTTGGAATTGGGACCTGATCTCCCACAGTCAAAGCCATCTTTGCTTGATCATGATTCAAGATTCCAACCATGTGACCAAAAGCTGCATAAACTTCCCAGTTCACATTTTAAGTTTACCATAACGCTCCAATGTAGGACTGATACAGTCACACGCTGCTGTTACATAGGTGTCTATCTATGTCACTGACATACAGGGGGAACATATCAACAAGCCTCAGCTTGTGTTAGAAGTCCTTTTAGCCACTACCTGTTATTCTGTGAGTAGCTCCTTCAAACAGCCTTCTAAGATTGCAGCTTACAGAAAACAAGGGATCCAATCTACCTTGGTTTATCCTGCACATGAGGCATTGCACCTTGAGTTGCTTCCAGATCAGCCCATTTCTGGTTATTTCAGTAGACAGCTCCTAGGGTTGTAAAAAAAATTTGACCACTACATAGAATTTCCTCAAGGACTTCAGCAGTCAACCCTTACAACTTCCAGCTTCAACATGGGTGTCTGTCTATGTCACTGTCATAATGACAGTGACATAGAATCACAGTTTTAAAACTATCACATTTATTACTGCGTGCTGAATATGCACATCACTTACATCTCTAGAACTTTTGTCCTTGATGTACCAAGCAGGGTTCTCTTCCTCGCCATCTTTCCATCTCCACATGCCGCTCTTGGAAAAGATGAGCTTCGGCATGAACTTCAGGTTGTTTATAAAGCCCCAAAAGTTCAATCCATTATCAAAATTTCCGCACCTGCTATTGTAAGGTCTTTTACCAATGACATTGTCAGCAATCACAATTTTCTAAGCTCCAAATTCAGCACCAGCACTTGCACTTCTTTTATGCCCAGTTGCTCTTTCTAGAGATTCTCCACTGTGTCAATCATCTCTTGTTCCCAACAGCTAGTGAGCCATGTCCACAACAAATTCAGAAACCTTGTTGCTTGCTTCAGATAGTACCATATCAACAATATTATCTGTAAATTTTGACTTCCTCTTTTCTGATGCAGGAATCGAACACCAGTCGCCTAACTCCAAGGCAGAGGAAAAGACAGCCATGCCCCCAATTATGCTAAGCCCAGTAAGATATGCATTTTGTCCAGGTACATCACCCTGGATTGCAGTAACTCCATAATCCATAATGCAGAGATGGATAACAGTCAACACAACGCTCTGAACATATCGTCCCTCAATCGACCAGTGGTACCGCAGCAGGCAAAGAAGAAACCCAAGATGGAAATATGGGCAACAGTGTACTTGTAAAAGCAAGCACAGTGGACATGTACTCAACGGAAACATCTCACTATGAGACCTTGTCACTTTGGCAGCACTGAAACCTTCACTGCACCGAACGGTGGTTACTGCAATAGCACTGAGATTATCCTTGTGCCTAATCCAAGCTCCTGTAGTGTCACCAAAAACATCTCTGAATTTTGAGCTCTGCAATCCGAACTTCTCACTGTAATGACATCGAAAGTTCCTTTGAGATTGCATCGAAACTTCCTTTCTGAGTTTCTCAAAATTCTCCACAGAGATCACTAAAACTCTCTCTGAAATTCCCAAAATTCTTCACAGAGATTACCAAAACTGTCTCTCTGAAATTCCCAAAATTCTTCACAGAGATCACCAAAACCGTCTCTCTGAAATGCGAGCTTTTGTTCTGAGGGTTACAGGTCCTATTTTAGCGCATCGGCTCCGCGTTGTATCCACCAGATTCCGATGTAATAAGATAGTACAGCAGCCAAAAGAAAACCATACACGAGAAAAAAAAATTCAAAAACCCTGCTGCACCGGAAGCAATTTAAACCCCGATAGAAAACACCAAATTCGTGCTTCCTGTCAGAACCATGGTGCCGCTCGCATAAATCCTTTTCACAACATCCAAGCTCTGAAGTGCGAAACCCGTGGCCTTCTCCGTTAAAACCACGGGTGAAAATGCCAAATCGCTGAAGATGCCATCTAATTCGAGCTCGACGTTTTTTTTTTTTTTTTCGTGCTTAATGGTTGCTTCTCCTGCCGTCATTGCCTTTGTCATTTTCCACATCAGCGAAATTTGGAAGCCGAGCAGTAATTCACAGCCTTATGTTACGGATCGAAGACTTCTGTAGCAAGTGATAGCCATCAAGCAGGCTCACGACGGGTCAGTTAGGAAGTCGTCGAAGTGGTCTTCGAGCTTTTGGTGGGATTCCTCGTCACAGATATTGACGGAAAGATCAATGGCGCCACAATCGACCCCGTAGAGGACACTGGACGGCGTACATGCAATTTCGTTGTCACCCGGTCGGAGATAGTTCGCCACCGCCCATTTTACGGCAAACGCGAGCTCGATTTTCATGTTTCCAACGTCCATTGCCGTATTTGTTACTGCCCACCTCAAAATTTTGTCGCAAAATCTCTTCTGTTGTTAGTTCCAGTTCTTGAATGAAGTTCAGACACGTGAATTTCTGTCTGTCCGAACTTATCCCATCAATAGAGTCGTATTGAATAAGACAGATATAACGGCTAACAGAAACCTGCTCGTCTATTCATTTAACGGTAACGACTTGTGCTAGCCGGCCACCATGAGTCGTATGATCCATATCCTGGTCGCTTGCAACGTTAAATGCCGCACAATCAGTTTGGTGAACAAATTTATCCACGCTGAAAATTTGCAGCCGATAAAAATATTGCCCACGCTGTCTAAGAATGAGGAAGGCATAGCAGCTCACCTACAGGCTACAGCAGCATACGCCGGTATTCACCGCACCCAAGACACATTTCTGTAGGCTGAAACAGCTTTTGCTGCCTCGGCCTTCCCTCATAATGATTCGGTCTACAAGATAACCTTAAAACAGATCTTAAAAAAAATTATCTTTCCTTGAAGCGGCTAGGGCAAATAATTCACCTCTCCAACGAGTCTTTCTGAAGTGTGAGTGATTGCTCTCAACACAAATTGAACTTTGTCTTCACCTCAGCGCTCTGATACCATGTTAAATTTTGCTCCTGTTCTATGCCATTTCAGATTAGGGCACAATACTGAAGAAGATAGAACATACTAATAGATCGATAGAAGACAAGCCAGAACAGAGATAGGAGATGGTGACGTTACGGCGATCAACAGGATGCTTCTACCAGCAAAGTCTTCAATAGGTCATTCAGCCAAGCGTGTCACACATAACCCCAGAACAATCCAAACAAAGAATACGCAGCTCCAACGCTATCCAGAGAGAGAATCCCTCCACATCGATATATGTCAAATGAACTCCAAGTCTCTCCAATATATAGGAATCTTTGGGGGTGTGTGACACGTCCTTTAAGACATTAAAGTCAATATTTTATTACATGTTCTGCTCATCCGATCGAGATGATCTTTAGATCAATCTTACACCTCTCCGAAAGAGGAATCCAATAAAAATATTGCGATCGTCATCTAAGCAGCACAACCCGGAGTTTGGACCTAGTTGTCCAATTTTAACACTTTGCTATCTTCAACAACTCCAATTTGGAGTGAGTACGAAAAAGCCCATGGGTATTGCTATGATTTGTAATAAATCTTATCATTTTTTTACCTCTCTTGTACAAATCACCAAGCCATTTGAATTGAGGTTGTTTGTTTTTAATGATATCATGCATCAAAAGGTTCATTGTGTGAACCAAACACCCAGACCAAAATATGTCGGGGTATTTATCCTCAATAATTGCTCATGCTGCCTTACAGTTAGCAGCATTATCAGTGATGACTTGGATGACATTGTATGGCCCAGTATTTTCAATTATTTCAAGTAATGGTTCTGCAATGTTAATGCTGGTCTTGAATTTGTTTGAATAATCATATGTTGAAAGGAATATTGCACCACTAACCGACACAGCCTGAACACTTATCAATGTTTTCCTTTTACATTGGTCCATCCATCAGATACAATGGACACCCCATGCTCATTTCAAGAATTTTTCATTCTAGCCAAAGAATTGTTTATTTTAGCTTTTTCATGGTGTCATGGTTCTGGCCTTGTCATACCCAGGGCTCCTGTATCCTTTGGGGGCATCATTAATGGCAGAAACCATCTCATGCCAATAAGGTGAGCGAAGAACATTGAATGGCACCCCACATGCATATAGAAACCGGAAAATTTTTGAATCCACATCATTCCTAGACCCTTCGTCAAGGAAATCGAATATGGTTCTACGCCTTAAGGAGATGTTTGGTCCAGGTGTGCCTCCATATCCATTGCCATGGGTGGAAGTTGATGGATTTCTTTGTATGTGATGGACCTGATGGTGTATAAGAATCAATGAAACCCCTAGAACTTTTAGATATCTGTAGGGCAACCTCCTCTTCCTTTCTATATTTCTCTCTCTCTCTGTTGCAGGCACACTTACACGAATTTTGATTCTTAGATTTTTGTCTCCATCCCCTGGCATTTTCCCACAAAGGTGCCTTATGGCATGGGTGTACGAACCTGTGTATTCTTTATTGCAATGGGGTCAAAGAAATTTAGTGGTTCCACTACCTTTCCCTCCTTCCTGCCTCTAAACATATTTCCACAAAGGTGTTTGACTTTGGTCTTGTCTAGTTGGGGTATCTGTGGCCTCATGTTCTCCACTCTCCCCTTCCTCCTCAGCATACTCCTCCTCCTCTTCAGGATTTTCATCAAATCCACTATAACCCACTTCTTCATCCTTGTCTTCTCTAATGGGCCTCTTTCTTCTACTCTCCAACACCATTATTACAAAGAAATGAACCAACATGAAGAAAATCCCTAGCCATATAGCCATGATGTTTCAAGTTTCTAGCTTGCAAAAACAATGGAGGAATGCCAAATGGGAATAGGAAATGCAACATAGGAAAAAAACAATTCAATTTTTCACTTTTCAACACACTAAAATGCAACATTGAGAAAAAAAAATCAAATTTTCATTTTTGAACAACTTAAAAATGATTCCTAGAAAATAAAAAACTAGATTAGAAGACCTACGTCTTTCTTGCAATCATCCTCTTGTTCTCTTCCAGCTTGCTCCTTGCTCTCTCCTTGGCACTTCCACTCTCCAAACTCTCAAGCTCTCTTGCTCTCCAAATCGCTCTCCAACTCTCAAGCTCTTGCTCTCACTCTCAAACTAAAACAATAAAAGCCAAATGAGGGTGGGCTTTTATTTACCCAACCCCACCTCCCTCCCTCGCAAAAAAAATCGGAATTTGACGTCCAATTTTTTTTACGCGTTGAGGAGCGTTTTTTTTTTTGCCAAGGAACATTCGGGAGTGAACGCTCCCCGACCGCTCCCCACATTAAAAAAAAGCTTCCGAGGCGTTTTCTTAATGGGGGAAGCACTCAGGGAGAGTTTTTTCAAGCTCGGGAGCGCGCTCCCGAAAACGCTCCCCTCAGGAAGCGCACTCCAGAGCGCTCCCAAAGAGCTCCCGAACGGAGCGCGTTTTGGGAGAGGGATCGGGGGGGGGAAGCTTTCCCGCAACCTTGGTCGGGACATACAAATTTAGCACGTAGGAAAAAGCCAAACATGACCTCCACCCTTTACCCATGGCCATCACCCTGGTTCTTATGTGCCCTAGATGAGCCCCCACCATCATTAAGGAACCCATGATTGTCCCAACCCCTGGTGGGCAATGAACTACCCCGCCTTAAGAAGGTATCCACTACTACATGTTACACCTCATGCTCTCATCCCCTAGAGCCTCGAGTAATTATGAAGAAAAATTAGTCAAAGGAAAAAGGAATATGAAGAAGGGTGGAAAAACAAAGGTCGGGGTAACTCATGTACCACGATTAGCTCTCTCCTACACTCATATACCCAGGTGTGGGCTTCCTTTATTACAGCTACCCTTGTACCATGACATGTGGTCTGGATGATTCCCCTGATCCCCATTATATAATTTCCACCTACCATTTGAGGGATGTACCATGGACATGTCACCACCTTTAGAGGTTGAAACCACCTAATAGGGTCCTTGGTTAACCCCCTATTGAGCTTGGAGACACTTGTACATACCAAAGCCCGCTATGGAAGGGCATGCCACCATGAAATGCCCCATTGATTCCATGACTTGTAATTTCTTTTGCTCGATTATTTTAATGATTCATTGTATTGGAGAGCAAGGGGACGCATTGGATCTTATGCAGGATTGTAGGTGGGTCTCCATTTGGGACTTGGTCTTCCTATATGGGGTACTAGCCCTCCAGAGGGCCACATTGGCACTTGTAGGGTAAGCGTTGGGAGCCATGAGGCCTCCACCATAGCATAGATTACTTCATGGATCCCTAGTGGTGCTCATTGATTGCTCGTGTTCCACCTTTTTGGATGAGGATGATGCACCTGCCTCACCATGCC
The DNA here is from genome assembly GCA_034641835.2 of Pinus albicaulis. NCBI lineage: Eukaryota > Viridiplantae > Streptophyta > Pinopsida > Pinales > Pinaceae > Pinus > Pinus albicaulis. The sequence continues at coordinate 248,514,528 of CM076579.1, forward strand.
CAATCGGCTCCACAATTGCACCATAGACTTGGCAGATGTTCTAGGGTCTAGAGGATGTCTCTTGTTGCAGAGGGAGGGCTTATGTCATCATGCTAGCCCTTACAGATGGTATACAGGCATTTGAAGACCCGCGAGGAGGGTCCTTGTGCCCCCACACCCACTTGGGAGCACCACAGGTTCTTGCTTGGAAAACAAGGGTCCAACCCCTTGTCCACTATGTTTGGAGTCCATTTCTACATCCTGACACCCCTTGGGCTTCACTAGGCCTCCTTAAAGGTCCAACAACTCACTTCATTTATCATTTGACCCTCTTGAGAGGCTTATTCTTATATTATTGAGCTATTTGGTGGACTTGTCACCAAAAGTATTGTTATTATGCACATTATTTTAGGGCCATTTTTAGTCCAAATTAGGCCATTCAAATCCCTTAGAGGATTGTATAAATAGAAGAGAAGCATTCTCTCTCATTCATCATCACTTGGAATGGATTATTATCTCTTGTGAGATTTTCACTATCCCTTTTGGAGGAGGATTTTGGATGTAATGGATGAATTTTGATGTTTGGATATCTCTCTCTTTTCTTGGAGCTTCATTATTGGCATAATTTGGTGATTGGATATACTCTTTACACACGCGAGTAATATTTTCATGTTTATTCTTTTTATTTTCTTTAATACATTGACGTTGTTGGGATTTTCGCTATACTAGATCTGAAATTCACTACTTTTCTTATGCGAAATTGTGGAAACTTAGTCTTTTGTAGTGTTGCATCATCTCATGTATCACATATGAGAGCGTGAATGTTCCTACAGATTGTTTCTATTAAACACATCTAGATAAGTCATCGATTATTGCAAATTGAAGTATAAATTCTTCTAGCAGCTACTCTCATGCCCTAATTGCCATGTGAAGTTGTCTAGGAGGCTCCTTGATTGGGTGTAGTTCCTCTAAATCACAAAAATTCATCTTAACTCCATCTTCCCCAAAGGATAAGGCATTGACGCTTCCATAGGTGATGATTTTCAAAGAGAATCCCTCTCACCTTTCCCTCTTTTCTAGGTCTAGCCTCCATAGGTCACCTAGGGCATCACTTTTCTCACGATTTAGCCATCAAAATAATTCGATCTCTTGCCCACAACTGCATTGATGTGTCCTCAAGAAGCCCTCCAAATTTCACGAGATTCTCACAATGGGTTCTTGAGATATCTCAAGAACTAGTTCGAAGATAAATTCTTTCCCTTGGTTTCCAATAGGCTAGTACCCTCATTGGTATCATAGCACTAAATAATCAAAACAAATGTCTTTCTTTGATCCCCGTCCTTTCCCCAATTAGGTCAAGTAAATCCTTGGTTGATCAACTCCATATCCTTGACCTAATTTTGGGTCCACTTGGCCCTTTGTGGTCCCGCAACTTGTTGATTCCAATTCAACACATATCACTTAGAGACCAAGCATCCATAAGGCCTTTTGAGACTAGGGGCTTCCTTTATAAGACATACTCTCAAACCCTAACCTCAAAAGATCCATCTCAGTCCTTCCTAGAGAGCCTATCACCTTGCTTCAAAAGCAAGCAAGCAATCCATCTAATTGAGTCTCTCTTGTGAATAGGCCTTAGGAATCACTCCTCATCCTTCCATTTATCCATTCATTTTTTGATTCCTCATATACCAGGTCTCCTCCAATCGGTGAAAGTCCGTAAAGAGCAGGGAGCCTTAGCTGAGGTAACAATGAGCTATTGTGCCATTGTTGCCCTTGACCTAGTAGTTTCCCTTTAGGATCCTCTCCTAGGACCCCTGCTAGTTTGAGCGGTAACATTTTTGGCGTTGTTGTCGGGGAAACGAGACGTGTGCATTGTTCCCCATACGACATATTGACATATCATTATTGGTGACTCCATTGGAAGAATGAAGCCCTAGTTCTTCATTGAACTTCAAAGTTAATGCTTGTAGGGTGAAGGAAGCATCTATTAAAGCACCTACATTCACCCTAGCGACTCCGTTTTAATCCTAATGTGTAAAATCATGAAAAAATAGACTATCTCGAGCAGCATGGTTTCCCTCCCTCTCCCTATAATAACCTTGATCCTGAAGAAGTTCTAGAGCATCCGAAAATCAAGGAATGGATGAGAAGTTGGATGCCTAGGTTCAAAGGGAGTCTTGATCAAGATCTCAATGTTCATAGTGATAACTTCTTTTGGGTCTTAGCCCCAGTAAGGATTAACAATGATGACATGATTATGAGGTTATTGGCTTTATCACTTGAAGTTCAAGTTAAAGATCGATATGATAGCCTTCCTCGTGAAATTGCCAATGATTATGATAGTTTTGAAGACATCTTTTTAGAAAGATGGGGTGGAATTCCCCAGGACCAATGGGAAGCTCCCATGCTAGCAAGTCAAAGAGACCCCTCTGTGCATGAGCCAGGCAATGGGACGATTAATCTTGAAAGGGATCTTGGTGAAAATGTCGAAGAAGAATATGTCTTCAAAGGTGACGTCTTAGGTTCCTCTTTAATTTCCGAAGAGAACCTTCCTCTCATTACCTATGATAAAGCCCTAAAGGAAGGTCTCGCTAAAGGGTGGGAGATAACCTTGATGATCTAAGTGATAAGCAAGAAGATGAGTCCTCATTGGGTCCACAAACGATTTTTGTGTTCTTTGGAATACTAGTCTCTAAGCCTCCTCACCAAATTTGAGACTTAGATCACTTTCTGATGCTACAAAAATCAACATTTACAACCTTCAGTAGACAAGGTGTAGACAATGTACATAATGATAAATTGTAATTTTGTTTTCCAAGAGTTCTGCTCTAAAATTTATATAAGTGGCCTTGATACAAGCGCCAAAAAACATGAACTATCATCAAATCAGAATTTGAGACTTGTGATTGTTACGATAATTGAACAGTATTTAACACAATGTTCCACAAAGTTTTTGGGATGCAGGACAGGAGAAACACACATGGGGAACATATGAAGACAACCTCAAATTTTAAGAAAATTCATGGCTTACAGAGGGGCTAGCACTGGCTAAAACAACCAACAACAATGCATGCGCTATAAGAGTAATTTAAATTTCAACCAAATTTTGGACCATGTGCCAAAAAAATGCAGATTATCTTTAGCTTTGAAAAAGAATAGACATATAATCTATTGAATATAAGTGTATAATGGAAATAAAGAAAAAGAAATTTAAAAATACCCTTGAAGAATAACAGGAAAACATTAATCAAATGTCAAAACATTTTCTCAAGAGATGACATCAATGGATCCAACAGCTCAAGATTTAATGCAAACCTGAATTCTCAATCCAGAAGTGATCACAGAATATACAGTTTCTAGAATCTAAGTCGCTTTTCATTTTTAACCTCCAACCCAATCAAAGGCAGTAGAGACCATATGATAGACCCCAGACAAACATAAACTCATCAAAGCCTAATTTTTCCCATTTCATAAAAATTTAAAATTGATCAGAGATTATAGTTTCAAGATTCTCTTTCACATTTACATTTAAACTCCAAACCAGTAAAGGGCAGTATAGAACAAAAAAGCATTAAAAAACAACTTATTAAATATTAAGTTTTTCTTAGATTCTTAGCATACCATTCCAGGCTGATGTTGCAGCTGGAAATGCTGGCATGGTGATTGCTGCACAAGCACAAAGGGTAACAGAGTATCAATCCTCTAAACAAAAAGTTCCAAACATGACTAAACATGAAGAAGAAACTACAGTTTGACAAGCATATATAAGTACACGATGTATAAATGTTAACACTTCAAGTATCTAATAATGGTCATGTATTAAATTAAGACTTTTAAGTTAGTGCTAGATGCTTTAGAGCATTATGTTATAAAGTACAAAAGTTATGTTAGATCAATAGAGTGACTTGGGTTAATTTGTCACAAGTCATCTTATGTAGTTACATAAGTGGTTCCTCAAGAAAGCTCTTTTGTCTTTCGTGTAATGTCTTCTATGACGCATTGCAAAAGGACAATTCCTCACAACATCATACATACTGAGTTTGATGCACATCCTTTGCACTTCAAGACTATTTTATGATTGCTTTGGGACCTCTCACAGCTCATGGCAGACACATTTGTTCATTTCGAAAGCCCCATGAGCCATTGATCCTGAACAGTCTCCTCTGCTTCACAGACTATAGCAACTTCACGTGCCTCCGCCATGACGGAGCACTACCATGGTAGATTTTGTCATCATCAGCCAATATCTGTTCCCTTTGTAACAGACAAAAATATGTAATAATAATAATCATACTCAAAGAGATAATAATACTCAAAGGACACATATCTAAAAGACATGTCTATTGACATAAATGACTACACTCCCATACACTTATACACAACATCACATGTTATTGTATTTACTCATTCATTCAATATCAATTACACACACACGCACTCTTTTGTGTTATCCTTCTTGTGTAGAATATTTTCCCTTGAAAACTCACCTAACAACTCCACTGATATTGAAATGAGGTATGATGGTTATATGTTCTTCAAATTTCATATCATATTGTCAAATTGAAGATTTCGAAGAGAAGAAACTTGGCATTGCTCCTATTGGAGGCCGAGTGGCATGCTCCATTTGATTTTCAGGTATCCTGAAATTTTACAATGAGCGCCCAGTGCCATACCGGGACAAGCAGATTGTGAATTTTTTTAAGGATATATTGATTCAGCCACACTACACATGACATCCTTCATGAATATTATTTCAAATATTGATGTTGTTCATGAGGATATCATGACGAGAATGTCTGTATGTAACATGGAAGATTCTGTAGGAATATGGTTTGAAAGCTTGGTGGAAAGGAAACACATTTCACTTGGAGATTTAATCAAGGCATTCTGCAACCATTGGGATCTTAATTATGAAGAACAGTTTAAAGAACTAATAGATAACCCTGATGATGCTTGATACTTGTTGTGAATAAAATTGGCAAACGCAAGATATTATAATTCTACTTGTTGATTTTTGGGTAGCATCGGATGTGCTCTAGCTCTGAAATTTCGCGGAGGGGCTAGAACACATGAAATCTCCAAGACCCAAAAATCATTTGGAGAAATTCCACACGGAACTTAAGTTATTCAAATAATTAATTATTTTAAATGGATCCTAAGTTAAAACTTAGGGAATTTAAATAATTAAAGTGAATTAATTTAACATGTGGGTGAGAATGTTCCTAGTGACGAGGATCAAGTCTGATTTAATCTTAGTTGTCGATTAGAGATTAGATCACGGTCGTTGATTCATAAACAAGAAAATTATAAAGGAAGGCTTGAGGGTCAGTTGGAGAACACACACAAAGTTTGAATCTAGAGATCGAATTCTTCAAACGGAGCAATGCTCGGACGAGGATCAGATCTGAGTGATTTAGTGTAGCAGTGAGAGGCAAAAGCAGTTGTTGGTCGGAGGACCAAGAGTACAGTGCAGAGAGGCAACAGAGATAGCAGAGGGACCAGCGCAGCGACCAAAAGAGGTGACACAGACCCTAGAGAGGGTGACGCAAGCCCACGCATGGCTCACACAGGGGTTGCGCAATGGCTCCGAGGGGCAGTCCAGAAATCGCTGGAGATCGGGGTTTCTAAGCCGACAGGGCTGAAACTCAATTTCTGAGAAGCAGATCCAAGCAGAGAGAGGGTGACACAGTCTTTAGCTAGACCCACGCAGGCCTACACGTCTACTGCGCAGAGGCAACGCAGAGGCAATTGCGGTTTCACCATCTTTTGATCCGGATCAGCCGAGACTTGCAGTGTGAGGTAAAAACTCACGATTTATTTATGTCTGCCAAGGAAATTCTCTGTTGCCTGAGCCGGTTTACGACACCCTAGATGTACTCAGATTGTTGCTGCTTAATAATATAAACCCTCAGATCTGCTACACCGATTTTCCCACATTGGGTTTTTCAGGGACATTTGTCCGAAAATAAGTGTCCTTTGTCTAAATGTGTCACTTATTCTTCAGTACTTGATTTATATAATTGTGTAGGCTGCAGTGTATTTGCACTAGCATTTTTACTGAATATTCAGAAGAAAAAAAAAAAATAATAATAATTTGTAATTTAAATAAAGGCAAGTAGGTAATGCACATCAGATTTACTGCAGTAGGATTTCTAGTTTAGATTCAGAAATTTTCACATGGTATAAGAGTTATTGCAGATCAAGTAGCGCTGAAGCAATCAACGAAAGATCGAAGGAAAAATTTGTTGTCTTGAGAGACAGCACTGAACCAAAAAGAGGCAAGGAAGAGTGACGCAATCACCAGCGAGGCTCACGCAAAGCCTGTGTCAGCCAGCTAGGGTGACGTTGTAGTTGCAGCAGAGGAAATGCAGTGTTTGATGGGCCAACATAGAGGTTTTTAGCCTCATTCTTTCCAGTTGTCGTGGTTGGAAGAGCAGTTCGTTTTTCTTCACAAGTTGTTGGTGCGGCATTGTTTCTGTTGGTGTAGAACATTGTCTAGTGGGGCAGTGGCAAGGTAGAGAGAAGCAGTTCTTCAGAAGACTTCTTGCCAAGAAGTCTAGATCCAGTGTTGATCAGCAGCAAAGAGTGACCGGAGAGGAGTGTTTTGACATCAGTTGGTAGAAGGATTTCCGTGAAGGAAATCAATTTTCAGAGGGACCTCGTTCCTTAGAGGGTTTCTAGCGCCAAATAAACCTATATCCAAGTTTTGATGGGGCAGCAGCAAAAGAGGGAGAACAAAACCAGTTCGACAATTTATTGTTGAGCAGAGATGGTCGCACTTCGACTGACGGATCAGGACAGGTTGGATGGAGCATCCAACTTTGTCATCTGGAAGGTCAGGATCCTGTCATTTTTGGATGAACGCCGCATCAAGGATCATGTCTTGCATGGAGTTGTTGTTCCTCTTGATGTTGATCCTCTCAAGAAGTACGGAGAGGCTCAAGCGAAGGCGAAACGCTTGATCATGGATGGAGTCAAGGATCATGTGATCCCACATATTGCCGAGAAGAACACGACAAGGGAAATGTGGACTTCCTTGACCACTATGTACCAGGGAACTTCCATTCAGCGAAAGATGTTACTTGAGAATCAGCTGAGACTGTTTCATATGCAGAAGGGAGAGGAGATTGACCCCTTATCAGATTGCAAGCGATCCGAGATCAGCTAGCTTCTGTAGGAGCTACACTAGATGATGGTCTTATGGTCAAAACTACCTTGAATGAAGTCTCTGAAGAATGGGAGACCTTTTTCCAAGGTATTTTGGGCAGGGCGGCTCCTCCAAACTAGGAGGAGATGTGGCCAGCTCTTCGACAGGAAGAGATCAGAAGGTTGACCAAAGCCGGAAGCAGCAACTGGGGGATCAAATTCAAGGAGGAAGAGGAAGTGTGGCTCTCGCATCTAAGGGACAGCATGGGCAGTAGAGAAGGAAGAAGAAGGACCTCTCGAAGGTCAGATGCTTCAGGGGTGGAGAATTGGGACATTTCGCCACACAATGCCCTCAGAAGAAGAAGGGCAAAGAAGAATCTGACTCAAAGGCTCTTGCAACGAAGGACGATAACGAGGATGATGATGATTGTGCCATGAGTGCTCATGTGCCTCGAGAGAAGAGGTGGGGCGACATTGACCTATAGTTCTTTGAACTTCAGTGAGGGGTAGGATCCTTGAGGTGCCCAAACTCTTGGATCACATACGAGCTACGGGAGCCCTTAATGACAATAGTAGGATCACTGAAGTCAGTTGGTGCGAGGGATGATGGAGCAACGATGGCAAAGCTAGAACACTGAAGACTGAAGCAACGGAGACAAGAGCAAAGGCAGTAGCAGCGCAGTGGTTGATGGACTTCAAAAGAGCAATGCAGAGCAGTGCAGAGCAGAGAATCAGAGGGTCAGCGCAAATTACCAACAAAGGGAGCTTCAGCATCGAGATGCATCCAAACTGACTTATATGTCAGGGTTTTGGGATGTTTCAGTTGCTTAACTCACAACAACTGAGTTGCAGAGCAGTAGTTAGCAGTGGCAGTGCTATGGGTAGCATGATGCAGCATTTGAGAGGGAGCTACAGTGCAGATGAGGCAGTGACTGTTGAGATTTTGTGTATTGGGGGTAGCACCGGATGTGCTTTAGCTCCCAAAATTTGTGGAGGGATTAGAGTACACATGATCTACAAGACCCATAAAGGGATTTGGGAAATTTCATCTGGTTTGGGAGATGTTTAATTAATTAATTATTTTAATGTATTTCCTAAGTCTAAACTTAGGAAAATTAAATAATTAAAGTTAACTAAATTAAACATGTGATGAAATTGTCTTAAGTCACACTGATTAAGCTTTCTTTTAATCTTAGCCATTGATTCAAGATTTGATCATGGTCGTTGGTTTCCCAACGAGAAAATTATAAAGGAAAGGCTTGGGGTCATTTGTAAAGACACACAGAGGCAGAGCACTAAAGCTAAGCTGAAATTCTAGGGCAGGGTTTGCTAAGAATTCTCAGAAGTGTTTCAGTTACAGAGAGGGGAGTTTAGACAAAGGGGATGATCTGATCCCAGTGTCTAGAATCAGCAAGAGACAGAGAGTAGCTTCAGAAAGGTAGCGCAGAGAAGCAGGAGCATCAGCAGCAAGAAGGCAACAGTTGCGCAGCGCAGGGGCAGCTTCAGTGACGTAGGTGTTGTGCAGTCACTCCTAGGGCAGCGTAAGGCAGCTGGAAACCCTCAAAGGTTACCTAGAGACCCTTAGGGGCAGCGTAGGGACTACATCACCCAGTCTGGGGTTACGAAGCCCTTTCCAGGTCAGCGCTGAGGGACGCAGAGGCTGACTCAAGGGCTTCAAAGGCAGCGTTGGGGTTTCTAGGGCCTAATTTTGGCTGAGACCTATAAATCCTATTTGAGGGTGTGGATCAGTCAATATTTTGACTTTAAAACAGTCGGTGAGTTGCATATCTATATTTTGTTTAGCGGGTTTTCCAGATCTGGAACCCAAAATTTGCTGTATTCGTAAATACTCTTAATAATAAAACCCTCCAGCAACCAGAGATCAGTTTTCCCACATTGGGTTTTTCCGGGGACTATTGTCCAGAAAATCACTGTGTCACTTTGTCTATGTGTGCATGTACTTTTTCTAGATCTGAATTGGTGAAAGTCTATTATGTGTTTTTCTTCGATATGAATCTGAATTCTTTAGTTAATAACTTAATTAAGTAGGAGGAGCATAACCAGATCTAATAGTAGATTTCTGCATAAAAGTAATATTCAAAAATTTTCACATGGTATCAGAGTAATTGCAGATCTAGGAGGGTCACCAGCAGAAGATTGAAGGATCTTGTTGCAGAAAGCAGCAAGAAGTGCGGCAGCAGCAGAACGACAGATCGGAAGGGACAGCGCAGTTTTCAGAGAAGCAGAGTTACGCAGAGGGTGGGGTGACGCAATCTTACGTTGTCTCCTAGCAGGCCCACGCACTTACTACGAAGAGGCAGCACAAAGGCAGCGCTGGGATTGTCTGAAGACAGCCAGTGTAACGCAGATCTAAAGCTGTCAGATCCAGAAGTGCCTGAAGCATAGTTGAAGAACTTCAGAAGGTGTTGGTGAGGTTACATTTCTGAAATTTTCAGAATTTTAGCCTAAGCACTAGTTATAAAGAGCGGGAGGAGATTAGCTTCTCAAAGAGTTTTTAGCCAAAGAAACTTGCAGATCAATTTGAGGATCGAAGAGAGCTGAATCATTGATCGATTTGGCAAATTTCCAAGAAGGGAAATCAATTGTCAAAGGGAGCAGAAGGACCCTGTTTCGCCAAGATCCAGATCTCTAGCAGAGAGAAGAGGAGCTCCGACAAATTTCTGAGCAGATGGCTCCTTATGGACTACGTGATCAGGATAGATTGGATGGCTTATCCAACTTCTCAGTTTGGAAGGCTAGAATCCTGATAGTCCTAGAGGCATATCATCTAAGAGACCATGCAGAACAAGTTTTGGCCACGCCGACCGATGCAGATCTCCTGAGGAAGCATAATGAAGCTGCTGGACATGCCAAGCGATTGATAAAGGATGGAATTAAGGACCATATTGTCCGACATATAGTTGAAAAGAAAACAACTAATGAGATGTGGAAGGCCTTAACATCCCTATATGATGGAAAATTCGTCCAAAGGAAGATGTTGTTGGAGTCTCAGATGCGGTCATTCATGATGACCAAGCGAGAAGGCATGGAGCATTTCCTCTTCAGATTACAATCGATTAGAGACCAATTGACCGCCATGGGTGCTAAGGTGGAAGATGATGTGATGGTCAGGACTGCTCTCACTGCAGTCACAGATGAGTGGGAAACCTTTGTCCAAAGTATCTTGGGCAAAGCAGACCTCCCAGAGTAGGACAGCATGTGGGCAATCATGCGTCAAGAAGAACTCTGCAGAATCACCAAGAAGCAGTACAGCTCGGGATCGAGCAAAGTGAAAAAGGAAGATGAAGAAGATGCAGCCTTGGCATCAAAGAGGCAGCAGGGAAAAAAGAAAAAGGATCTATCAAAGATCAAGTGCTTCCAGTGTGGTGAACTAGGACATTTCACCAGCAAATGTTCTCAGAAGAAAAAGGACAAGGAAGCTTCTTCTTCCAAGGCTGTTGTGGCGAATGATGGATCAGATGATGATGCAACCATGAACGCTCATGAACCACGAAAGTGGGGCAACATGGATCTGTAGAGGAGCTACAGAATGTAGGCGGGATCCTTAAGCAACGCATCTCTTGGATCACATCCGAGTTACGGGAGCCTTAAGACAGTAGCGGGACAAGTGGATCAGTGGGTGCATAGATCACAGATGAAGCAGAGGCAGATCTGAAGGTTGGAAGGAGCAGCGTAGTGGAGATGCAGCAGCAGCGTAGGGATTGATGTGACTTCAGCAGCGCAGAGCAGAGCTGCAGTAGCGTGTAGGTTCAGGAGGACAGTGCAGTGCAGCAGCAGCGTAAAAGATTTCAGCACAAGGGGCTAATGTGACTTCAGTAGTGTACAGGGAGTCTGCTTAAGCAGTGCAGATTTGTAGTTGTGCATCATTCTCCAGAGGACAGCACAGAGCAGTAGCCGATGGAGCTTCAGTGATGAGGATGCAACCCAACTGACTTGTCTGTCAAAGATTGGGCAGGAGATCCAGTTGCTTCTCTCAACAACTGAAGTTGTAGTGCAGCAGTTAGCAATGGCAGTGTTAGGAGCAGCACAGATGCAACAGATTGAGAGGGAGTTGCAGTACAGATGTGGCAGTGGGGGTGACAGTGTCATGGGCAGCAATACAAAATGGCAGCAGCAGTGCAGAGTTGAAGGCAGCAGGCCCAGCATCAACAGCACAGAAAATAATGCCCAAAATCTTGTAATGCATAGTGTGATGTATTGCTAGAGCACACTCCGTGCTAAGAGGGAGTGTTGATATTTTGTGTATTGGGGTAGCATCGGATGTGCTCTAGCTCCCAAAATTTGTGGAAGAACTAGAGTACACCTGATCTACAAGACCAAGAAAGGGATTTTGGAAATTTCATCTAGTTTGGGAGATATTTAATTAATTAATTATTTTAATGTATTTCCTAAGTCTAAACTTAGGAAAATTAAATAATTAAAGTTAATTAAATTAAACATGTGATGAAATTGTCTTAAGTCACACGGATCAAGATTTCTTTTAATCTTAGCCATTGATTCAAGATCTGATCATGGTCGTTGGTTTCCCAACGAGAAAAGTATAAAGGAAAGGCTTGGGGTCATTTGTAAAGACACACAGAGGCAGAGCACTGAAGCTAAGCTGAGATTCTAGGGCAGGGTTTGCTAAGAATTCTCAGAAGTGTTTCAGCTGTAGAGAGGGGAGTTTAGACAAAGGGGATGATCTGATCCCAGTGTCTAGAATCAGCAAGAGAAAGAGAGCACCTTCAAAAAGGCAGCGTAGAGAAGCAAGAGCATCAGCAGGAAGAGGGAAGCAGTTGTGCAGTGCAGGGGTAGCTTCAGTTACGCAGGTGCTACGCAGTCACTCCTAGGGCAGCGTAAGGCAGCTAGAAACCCTCAAAGGTTACCCAGAGACCCTTAGGGTCAGTGTACGCACTGCGTCACTCAGTCTGGGGTTACACAACCCTTTACAGGCCAGCGCTAAGGGACGCAGAGGCTGCAGAGGCTGACGCAGGGGCTTCAGAGGCAGCGCTGGGGTTTCTAGGGCCTAATTTTGGCTAAGTCCTGTAAATCCAATTTGAGGGTGTGGATCAGTCAATATTTTGGCTTCAGAACAGCCGGTGAGTTGCATATCTATATTTTCTCTGTCGGGCTTTCCAGATCTGGAACCCAGAATTTGTTGTATTCAGAAATACTCTTAATAATAAAACCCTCCAGATCCCAGAGACCAGTTTTCCCGCATTAGGTTTTTCCGGGGACTATTGCCCAGAAAATCACCGTGTCACTTTGTCTGTGTGCATGTATTTTTTCTAGATCTGAATTTGTGAAAGTTTGTTATGTGTTTTGCTTCAATATTAATCTGAATTCTTTAGTTAATAACTTAATTAAGTAGGAGGAGCATAACCAAATCTAACAGTAGATTTCTGCATAAAAGTAATATTCATAAATTTTCCAGTGACAAGTGGCAGTGTCATGGTATAGAAGGCAGTAGTGTAGCAGCCGAGCATTAGCAGCGCAGAGGACCGATGTTGTGGATCAGGGTGATGCTTCAGGTGTGAAGTATTGTTAGAGCACATTCCTCGCTAAGAGGGAGTGTTGATTTTTGGGTAGCATTGGATGTGCTCTAGCTTTGAAATTTTGTGGAGGGGCTATAACACATGAGATCTCCAAGACCCAGAAATCGTTTGGAGAAATTCCACCCAAAGCTTAAGTTGTTCAAATAATTAATTATTTTAAATGGAGCCTAACTTAAAACTTAGGGAATTTAAATAATTAAAGTGAATTAATTAAACATGTGGGTGAGAATGTTCTAAGTGACGAGGATCAAGTCTGATTTAATCTTAGCCATCGATTAGAGATTAGATCACCGTCATTGATTTATCAACAGGAAAAGTATAAAGCAAGGCTTGAGGGTCAGTTGGAGAACACACACAGAGTCTGAAACTAGAGATCAAATTCTTCTAACGGAGTAATGCTCGGACGAAGATCAAATCTGAGTGATTCAGTGCAGCAGTGAGGGGCAAAAGCAATTGTTGGTTGGAGGATCAAGAGTACAGTGCAAAGAGGCAGCAAAGACAGCAGAGGGACCAGCGCAGCCACCAGGAGAAGTGACGCAGACCCCAGAGAGGGTGACGGAGCCCACGCAGGGGTTGCGCAGTGGCTCCGAGGGGCAGACCAGAAATTGCTGCAGATTGGGGTTTCTATGCCGACAAGGCTGAAACTCGATTTCTGAGAGGCAAATCAACGCAGAGAGAGGGTGATGCAGTCTTCAGCTAGACCCACGCAGGCCTGCACATCTACTGCACAGAGGCAGCGTAGAGGCAGTTGGGTTTTCACCCGTCTTTGATCTGGATCAGTCAGGACTTCCAGTGTGAGGTAAAAACTCATGATTTATTTCTTTTTGCCAAGGAAATTCTCTGTTGGGTGAGTCAATTTATGGCACCCTAGACGTACTAAGATTACTGCTTCTTAATAATATAAACCCTCAGATCTGTTGCACCAGTTTTCTCGCATTAGGTTTGTCTGAATGTGTCACTTATTTTTCAGTACTTGATCTGTATAATTGTGTAGGCTACAGTGTATTTGCACTAGTATTTTTACTAAATATCCAGAAAAAATAACTTGTAATTTAAATAAGGCAGGTAGTTAATGCAAATCAGATTTACAGCGTTAGGATTTTTGGTTTAGATTCAGAAATTTTCAAACAACTGCATAGCAACCCCTTCAAGGGACTAGTGGTCGAAACAGAGGAAGAGATTGAAGCATTGAATGCTCTTTTTGCGTCCATAGAAGTGGAAAGTTATTGACCACACATTGAACAATTTGAAGGTGAATTCCATGATCACTCAGATGACCAATTTCCTCTTTCATCACATAAGCCACTTGTGCATGAGTTTTCACAATTAAAGGAAAGGATACATGATGAAGTTATTGAAGACCCTGTTGCAGCATTCCATAAATATCATGATGTGGAAGACCTCTTAGCACTCAATTCTGTACCACAAAAAATAGACTCCTCCCCAAAACATGCATCACAAAAATGAAGTGATAACCAATAGGCAATCAGCCTAAGGGTCACTAACTGATTTCCTCTCCTTTAGAACTGGAGCTTTCCAAACTTAGGAGGGTGTCACTAGCTTTTCATGCGTTGAAAATCATTTACAAATAAGAAAATTAGCATGAGGAATCAGCACATGATATGGATCATTGGCATGCAATTAGACATCCAAGGATAAAAATGGTTGAATAATATGAAATAAATGCAAGAATTTTAATAAGTATTCAGAAATATATGAAAGAATGAGAGAAGAGAATGTGCCTTGTTACCCACGAAAAAGTCGGTAACCCATAGGAGAAATATTTCTTCTCCTTGGACAACCAGCCAGCTAGCAGCCCTATTGGTCAGCATATGACATGATGCCATAGATCCCCCCACATATTGCTCCAGTCACATTTCTTTCTCCCATCTGACATTCCTACTTGAAAGAAGATGGGTCATTGGTTTGCATGTGCTTCAACCATTTTTCAATCATGTGCTTTTACTTGATGTTTTTGGGCATACTGGTATGAATCAAGGGGTAATCTGAACATCTGATTAATCTTGGTTGTATTCTTGTTCCATCACTTCACCTGGGAGGTTAGTCTTTGACTCCAATCCAGTGGGACCTCCTCTAAGGCCTTAGGGATATAGGAAGGACACTATTGGGGAGGCTTTGATTGAGGTAGCATGCCCATGATATTCCATAATTACCACTTTCTATCTGTCCCTATGCTACATATCCATTCTTCAAGTCGATGAACATTGGTCATGAGGATTGGCACCTTCTGATCCTCATCCTTGAGTCTCGACTAGAAACTTTGCCCCGGAGAATGATGTAGCTAAAAGGAAGATAAAAGTAAAAGAAAACGACAAAGAAATAAAAATATAAAATATAAACAATGGATTGGACAAAAATTAGTGCATAGGCAATGTTGATTTCTGGTAGCATCGGATGTGCTCTAGCCTCAAGATTTTGCAGAGAGGCTAGGACACATGCATTCCAAAATACCCAGAAATCGTTTTGGAAAATTCCACCTGAAGGAGGTTTAATTAAAAGTATTAATTATTTTTAATGGATGCCTAAGTCTAAACTTAGGGAATTAAAATAATTAAAGTGAATTAATTAGACCGAGTGTGAATATTCTAGAAAAAGACGAAGATCAATTGAAGTTAATCTTAGCCTTTGATTATGTTTTAATCTTGGTCGTTGATTGATCAACGTGAAGATTATAAGAAGAGGCTTGATCGGCATTTGGAAAGACACATCGAGTGGAGATCAAGAGACCGATTTCTCAAGAGAGCAACGCAGTAGTTGTCGGAGAGATCATCGAGGAGATTTCTTGCAACGAGGGGCAGGGATAGTTTTCTGGTTGGAGTTTCTTGATCCAGGGATACAATTTAGAGAAGGCAGAGATCAATTCAGAGACGTTGCACAGTGCCACGCTGGGCAGCGCAGAGCCTTTTAGGAGATTCGCAGATCTGCTGAGGAGCAGTTCAAATCTAGAGTAGGGAGCGGTGTGAGACCAGAAGCCCCAAGATTTGATATCCCATTTGGCAAATCGATCAACTGAGGGAGGGACGCATTCCCTACGAGTTGTGACGCAGTGACCGCATAGAGGCTGCACAAAGGCAGTGTGGGGCTAGCCATTCAGTGGTTGGATCAGTGTCAGATCGCCAATAACAGTGTGAGTATTTTCTCACTATTTTTCTACAAGTTATATTCTCTGTTGGATAGCCAGTGTTGGGCATCTTAGATTGTATTCAGAAACTATTGCTTAATATACAAACCCTCAATTGTTGCACCGGTTTTCCCGCATTGGGCTTTTCTGGGGACATTGTCCAAAAACAGTGGTGTCATATGTGTGTTTGTTTCTTCTTGCTCAATTCTTGTTTCCGCATATAATTTAATTCGTGAAGGTTGCAATTGTATTTACTTCGATATTTACAGTGTAACACAATAATAACTCGCATGGAATTAACAAGTAGGAGAAGTAATATCAAATTGTTGCAGTAGGGATTTGGGTTTCCAAATTTTCACAGGAAAAAGCCCATTATGAGCTCTATTGCACACCCCCCCCCCCCCCATTAGTCATCACCCGGTTCCTAGAGCACATGATTCTCCATCCATAAAAAGGAACACTTGTATTGTCCCAACCCCAGTGAGTGATAAACTAACTCATCATTAAGGGGTAATAAAGGCTAATGTAATATTCCCAATTAGCAAGAGCTAATTGGAAATATTAATTTTGACCCTTTATATAGTTAAGTTATAAATAAAGTGGGTGAAGAGGGACACTTAACTCACACTTAGGATAAAAAGTATTTCCTAAAGTCACTTAAGAGACAGGACTAGTTGGCAACGTGGGGCCTAGTGGTCAAGTGACAGCGTGGGAAAAGGGGCAGCGTAGGCAGCGTGGGACCAAGCCAGCGCAGAGAGAGATCGACAGCATGGCTCAAGGAGACAGCGCAGTTGATGGTGGGGCCTAGGTGAGGGCAACGCTCACCAAGCATAAAAGGAGGGAGGGTCTCCTCATTTGGATTCATTCTAATTATGCATCTTTGAGATTTGTCTTTTGACATTGAACACGCTTGCTGTTTAGCAAAGTCTGCACGTACTGTTCAGTACATCGGGTGTCTTCGTTCAGGGATCCCAACCTCAACCCCAGGGGACTTCGAGTGCCTGCTCGAGTGAGAAGTTTCATCCTTGTTTTGCCGGAGAGAGTTGCAGCAACCACAGTCGGAGCATTCACACAGAGAGACAGCGAAGTCAGTAAGAGGGAGGACGCAGTCTTGAGAGAAGGTGGTTCCGGATTGAGGGTTTGTCGGTGGATTCGGCCCGGGATAGTGGGAAAGGGGCCAGCCCTTCCCTATTCCAGCATTTTGGAGGAGTCAGGGGCCATTATTTGGAGCAGATCATTCAGAGCTAGCGTCTCTCATTGAGAAATAGCATAGTGCCTCAAGGGAGCCATTTTCGAGGGTCAGCCATTTCGGGAAATCTTTTTGGGTTTTTCTGGGTATTGGGAGGAGAGGCCATTCCCAAAGTTTCAAAATTTTCCGAGGTGGGGAGCAGCCCCAAAGATTCAGTTCATTCCAGCAGTAGCAGCAGCACAGTAGCAATACCAGCAGCTCTGGAGATAACGCAGTCTTGAGGGAGCAGCGATTCCAAGTCATTTCCTGAGAGTCTTTCTACACTTGCCTAGTGCAAGCCGAGGTGCCATCATTCTGATCACCTCTGTACTCATTTCGATTTCTCAATATTAATAAAATGGCTCAGCGTTCTCCATATTGTCTGTTTTTCTTATGATTTGTCTCTAGTTGTTGTATGTCTTTGTTTATGTGCTTTCTATTGCTGCTTATTTCCATTCGGGATATTACAGTGGTATCACAGCTCATAGACTTGGCTCAGCCTATGGAGCAGATTGTCTATGACACCAGCAGGAAAACCATACATCACTTACCGGGGAAGAAAGTATAAAGACCAAGAACGGAGGTTAGAGCTCACTTTCGGGAAAGATGACAGTGTTCCAGTGGTGGACGCAGAGGACGAGGAACCAATGGCGGAGGAAAAAGAAGCAGGGAAGGAGTTCGGGGAACTCATCAAATCAGTGCAGGATTTGTCGAGGCGGATAGAAGAGAGGGGGCAAAGGTTCACGGTAGAGTCTAAACAGCGTGAGACCCCAAGGGGTTTCCATGTTGGAGAGGACTCGGACACATCTCATCACTTATAGGAGCACCTCACAGCGTAGCAGATGGCATCACACACACCTCCCCGTTCCACGATGCCTACTTTTCTTACTGCAGACACTGGGGCAGGAGCACAGCAGGAGCAGGAACCGGCACACATGGGAGATTACTTTGCTGAGTACCAATCCCATGGTCAGGAGTTCAGAGATGCCCTCACAGTCTATGATTTCGTTCAACTCAAGCGAGACAGTAGACCCCGCAACCATCACAGGGGGAACAAGCACTCACATGACGGGGATGTACAACGCATTGTAGGCAGGTTCCATTTACCAACATTTGACGGATCGTCCAAGTGTTCGGCAAAGGCTTGGGTGGAGAAGTTGGATATATATTTCCAGTTTAATCAGATGGCAGAGCTAGAGGCCATCAAGGTGGCAGCATTGCACCTAGAGGGTGAGGCCCAGGACTGGTGGTTTCACGGGATGGCTACACTGGGGCACTCGGGAGTGACAGCATATGCCGAGTTTACACGGATGCTGGTAAACCGTTTTGATCGGAGGGATCCAGAGGAGCATTTTATTGAGCTGACAAAGCTCAAACAGACCGAGAGCCCGAACACATACATCTCAGAGTTTTTGAGACTCTCCGTGATGGTACCTAATTTATCTGCAGCCCAGATGATCTATTTGTTCATAGATGGATTGGCAGAGCCTCTATGGGATTAATCAGATCGACGAGGCCAACAACACTCCATGATGCAGTTGGGAGGACTCGGGATTTGTAGGATGCACTACCTCGGACTAGAGCTCCTTTTCCCCAGAGATCGGCATTCCAGCCAAAAGGGAAGGACGTGAGGGTTCCACCTCCAAGGGGGAACCAGGGCAGAGGGCCTAGAGATGATGAGGCCAGGAGAGATCTGAAGCGAAGGAGGTTGTGCTTCACATGCCAGGAGCCATGGGCGCCAAGACACCGTTGTGCCGCAGGGAAGGCACATTACATTGAGGTCTTCTCCGACAGTAGCGGGGAAGAAGAGGAGTATGAGGAGATGGAGGCTGGAGGCAGCAGTATAGCGCAGAGAGGGGATCATCTGCCAATTCCACCACCAGAAGCGGGAGGTGCAGCTTTCGCACCTACCGTGGGAGCCCTTGTAGCCTTGCGAGGAGTTACCAAGTACTTGACACTGCGTGTCCAAGGCACAGTACAGGGGACAGCGTGTTTCAGTGTTAGTGGACAGTGGGGCCACCCACAATTTCATTGATGCCCAACTGGTAGAGCGGAGGGGCATACCGACGGAGAGCTTTGATGAGTTTTCGATAATGGTTCCAGGGGACCGGACCATGTAGTGTGCCAAGTATGTGCCAGCCTTGGCAGTGACTATGGGGACGTACACCCTGACAGATCACTTTTTCGTGGTGGACATTCCGGACACCAACGTGATACTGGGGGTACAGTGGTTGATCACGCTGGGAAAGGTCACCACTGATTGGGAGACCTTGGAGATGGAGTGGACGGATAAGAAGACTGGGAGGCATGAGAAGATACAAGGTATGCACACCTACCCACCACAGACAATTTCAGCACACCGAATGGAGGCAGATTTCCGGAAGGGGGACATAGAGTGGGCAGTAGAGTTGCGTGTGTCAGAGGCAGGATCTACAGGGCAGGCCGTACACCCAGATGTACAGTCCATTCTCGACAGGTATGGTACGGTATTTGGGGAGATACCACCAGGGCAGCCGCCAGATCGGGGGTTTGAGTACACGATTGAGCTGGAGCAAGGCATCCAGTCTGTCATTACTACACCCTATAGGCATCCTAAGGCCTATCGGGATGAGATTGAGAGGGCCATCCATGAGCTCTTAGCTCTTGGACACATCCGCCCCAGCACTAGCCCTTTTGCTTCTTTCGTAGTACTGGTGAAGAAGAAGGACAGCACATTGAGGATGTGCATTAACTATCGGGCCCTAAACAAGAAGACCATGAAGAACCGGTACCCCATCCCACGGATCGATGAGTTGATAGATGAGCTGAGAGGATCAAAGTTTTTCTCAAAGATTGAATTGAGATCTGGGTACCATAAGATTCGCGTGAGGGAGCAGGACATTCCCAAGACCACTTTCAGGTGTCACTATTTCCATTTTAAGTTCTTGGTGATGCCCTTTGGGCTGACCAATGCTCCGGCCACATTCCAGTCATGCATGAACCACATCTTCCGAAGTCACTTGAGGAAGTGTGTAATAGTGTTTTTTTATGACATCTTGATTTATAGCAGGACATGGGAGGAGCACCTCCAACATATAGAGGTTTACTATAGTATATACATCTTGGAGGAGCAACAATTTTATGCTAAGCTCTCCAAATGTGAGTTTGGGTTGACAGAGATGCTCTATCTAGGGCACATCATCGAGGTGGATGAAGTGAGGGTCCACGAGGAGAAGATCAGGGCCATCAAGGATTGGCCAGCGCCGAAGAATGTGACAGAGCTTCGGGGATTTGTGGGTATCTACACCTACTACCGGAAGTTCGTCAAGGGATTCTCCCAACTTGCAGCACCCCTTACGGATCTCACCAAAAAGGGGGCATTCAGCTCGACTGATACAACGCAGAGGGCTTTCAACAGGCTCAAGGAGGTGATGAGCAATTGTCCAGTTTTGGCATTGCCAGATTTTACACAACCTTTTGTCCTGGAGTGTGATGCATCAGGGGAGGGGATAGGCGCAGTTTTGATGCAAGGAGAACATCCCATAACTTTCGAGAGTCGAAAGCTGCTGCCACATGAGAGGTTGTATGCTATATATGACAAGGAGATGTTGGCCATCATGCATGCATTGGCCAAGTTTCAACAGTACCTGGTAGGGAACAGGTTCAGAGTAAGGACAGACCACAACAGCCTCTGATTCTTCCTAGAGCAGAAACAGTTGTAGGAGAGGTAGCAGAAGTGGATCAGCAAAATCCAAGCATATGATTTTGACATCAAGTATGTCAAGGGGAAGAACAACGTGGTGGCCGATGCACTTTCACGCAAAACGGCAGCATTATCCTTAATGATTTTGGACATGGACTGGAGGGCTCAACTTCTGGTGGAGTACTCCAAGGACCGTTTTGCCTGTGAGATTTTGGATGGACAGGCGACAGATGACAGGTACAGAGTGATGGACGAGGTGATTTACTACAGGGACAGGATCTTCTTGACTGGGAACTCCCAGCTCAAGAAGAAGATATTGCATGAATCACATGACCCGCTATTATCAGGCCACCAGGGGTTCACCAAGACCTATAGGGCCATTAGGGAGAGGTTCTCTTGGAAGGGCCTCAAGGAGGACGTACTCCAACATGTCAAGGAGTGCGAAGTTTGCCAACGTAACAAGGGAGAGATGAACCATCCGGTAGGGTTATTGCAGCCTCTTCCCATACCTGAGGGGAAATGGGAGAGTATTTCGATGGATTCCATTACGGGGTTGCCCACTGTGCAGGGCAAGGATTGCATATTTGTAGTCGTTGATCGGCTGACTAAATATGCTCACTTCTTCGCCATATCGGCACATTACACTGCAGCACAGGTAGTGGAGTTATTCTTCAGGGACGTTTTCAGATTGCATGGTCTCCCAAAGACCATTGTCAATGACAGGGATAGCCGCTTCATCGACGGGTTTTGGCAGGATCTTTTCCGTTTGGTGGGCACTGAGTTGACACCGAGTACTACTTACCACCCCCAGACGGATGGGCAGACAGAGATAGTAAACAAGTGGCTGGAGGGCTACTTACGTAACTATGTCAGCAGGCAGCAGAAGGCATGGTTGAGATGGTTGCACTTGGGGGAGTACTCCTACAACAACACTCATCATATGTCCATCGGTATGTCTCCATTTTATGCATTGTATGGGTATCATGCTTTATCTTTTGCTGACATGATGTTTGGTGCTAGCAAGGCTCCTAGAGCCAAGGATTGGATCCAAGAGAGTCAGGATATACTCCGAGCTCTCAAGGATAACATGGCTACAGCGCAGAATTAGCAGAAGTTGTACGCCGACAGGGGACGTGTTGAGAGGCAGTTTGAGGTAGGGGATTTGGTCTACCTATGCTTACAGCCATATCAACAATCCACGCTGAAGCAGAAGGGGGCTGAAAAGCTCAAGCCTCGCTTTTACGGACCATACAAGGTGACACGCAGAGTTGGAGAGGTTGCATATGAGTTGGAGTTGCCCATTGGTAGCAAGATTCATAACGTTTTTCACGTGTCGTGCCTGAAGAAGGCACTAGGACAGCAGGTGACTGCAATAGAGGAGCTTCCGCCCGCCGATGATGAGGGGCATCTGGTGCTACAGGTGGAGGCCATTATTGACACTAGGGAGAGGCAGTTGCGGAGCAGGACAGTCAGAGAGTACCTGGTGAGATGGAGGAATTTACCGGATGAGGATGCCACCTGGGAGACTGAGAATATTTTGTAGCATCCATCATTACAGTTGCTTGAGGACAAGCTACGTTTTGTCGGGGAGGACTGTAATATTTCCAATTAGCAAGAGCTAATTGGAAATATTAATTTTGACTATTTTGGCTTTATAATGTTAAGTTATAAATAAAGTGAGTGAAGAGGGACACTTTACTCATACTTAGGATAAAAAGTATTTCCTAAAGTCACTTAAGAGACATGACTAGTTGGCAATGTGGGGCCTAGTGGTCAAGTGACAGCGTGGGAAAAGGGGGCAGCGTAGGTAGCGTGGGACCAAGCCAGCGCAGAGAGAGATGGACAGCGTAGCTCAAGGAGACAGCGCAGTTGATGGTGGGGCCTAGGTGAGGGAAACGCTCACCAAGCATAAAAGGAGGGAGGGTCTCCTCATTTGGATTCATTCTAATTATGCATCTTTGAGATTTGTCTTTTGACATTGAGCACGCTTGTTGTTTAGCAAAGTCTGCACGTACTGTTCAGTACATCGAGTGTCTCCGTTCGGGGATCCCAACCTCAGCCCCGGGGGACTTCAAGTGCCTGCTCAGGTGAGGAGTTGCATCCTTGTTTTGCCAGAGAGAGTAGCAACAACCACAGTCGGAGCATTCACTCAGAGAGACAGTGCAGTCAGTGAGAGGGAGGATGCAATCTTGAGAGGAGGTGGTTCCGGATTGAGGGTTTGTCGGTGGATTCAGCCTGGGATAGTGGGAAAGGGGCCAGCCCTTCCCTATTCCAGCATTTTGGAGGAGCCAGGGGCCATTATTTGGAGAAGATCATTCAGAGCCAGCATCCCTCAAGGGAGCCATTTTCGAGGGTCAGCCATTTCCGGAAAGCTTTTGGGCTTTTCTGGGTATTGGGAGGAGAGGCCATTCCCGAAGTTTCAGAATTTTCTGAGGTGGGGAGCAGCCCCAAAGATTCAGTTCATTCCAGCAATACCGACAGCTCTGGAGATAACACAGTCTTGAGGGAGCAGCCATTCCGAGTCATTTCCTAAGAGTCTTTCTACGCTTGCCTAGTGCAAGCCGAGGTGCCATCATTCTGATCAACTCTGTACTCATTTCCATTTCTCAGTATTAATAAAATGGCTCAGCGTTCTCCATATTGTCTGTTTTTCTTATGATTTGTCTCTAGTTGTTGTATGTCTTTGTTTATGTGCTTTCTATTGCTGTTTATTTCCATTCGGGATATTACAGCGAAATCTCTCAAATGCAAAGTTGGGCTATTGAGCCATGCACCCAAATTAAAGCATTATCATAAAGAAGTAAAAGGTGCACAAAAGGAGTGGAAAAAGCAGGACGAGGAAAGGGGTAACTCATGCCTCTATGATTTCTCCCTCCTTACATATATACACTCAGGATGTTAGACAAGCAGTAGCTAGTCCCATGGCTATGTCACCTGTTACCGCTCAAACTAGCAGGGGTCCTAGGAGGGGATCCTATAGAGCAACTACTAGGTCAAGGGGCAACAATGTTGTGACAGCCCAATGTCACCTCAGCTAAGGCTCCTTGCTCATTGCAAACTTTCACCGATGGGAGGAGACCTGGTATAAGAGGAATCACAATGACGAATGGACCAATAATCTGATAAGGAGTGATTCCTAAAGCCTATTCACAAGAGAGACTCAATTATATGGCTTTCTTGCTCCATCCAATCTGTCCTGATCCCTCAGTCCACTCACGGCCATCTTTGTTCAAATAAATGTCGAACAAGTTCCTTTCTCCCTATCTTTCACTGCTGCCCCAGCAAAACTCGGATATGGATTTCTTTGGCGCTAGAAATCCTCTATGGAACAAACTCCCTTTGAATCTCGATTTTCCTTCACGGAAATCCTTCTACCAACAAATGTCGAAGCACTCCTCTCTGATCTCTCTTTGCTGCTGCTCAACATTGGATCTAGACTTCTTGGCAAGAAATCTTCTGAGGAACTGATTCCCTTTACTTTGCTTATGCCTCACTAGACACTATTTCACACCAACAGAATCAGTGTCCCACCAACAACTTCAGATAAAAATCTGCATTGCACCTCTAGTCACGGCAGCCGGGAAAATGAGACTCAATAGCCTCTGCGCTGGCCCAACAACCACTACGTTGCCTTCTGCAGCTACAGCGTCACCTTAACAGGCTGACGCAGGCTCTGCGTGAGCCTTCCTTGGTGATTGCGTCACCCTTCCTTTGCCTCTCTGGTTCAGAACTACACTGTCTCTCAGGACAACTTCTTTTTTATTAGAAAATTAACGGGGTGCGCAAACCTGATGAGGAAACCCCGCACACCCCCTCGAGTGATTTTCTAAAACATAATCCCTCCTTACAAATCATCCTAAAAGATTAAAAAGGAAATCTAAACAGTTGAAATGCAAGATAATGAAGAGATTTGTTACCTGGAAGAGACGGTTTGTTGAATGGTTCACTGGTTCGCCCAATATCAGCTCTGCAAGTTCTGTGGTAAAAACCCTTTTTTACTGCTCTCAAAATGAAATAGTGAAAATGACTTCTTTTTCAACTTTTATAAGCTTTTATGAATAAAATATTATTATTTTATTCCTTTGACATTTTAGAAGTTCAATTTTTCAATATTTTTACCATAATGAAGAATAGTTGTCGTAATTTATTAAGTTTTATGTGCAAAGAACAGGTTGCGTTTAAAGAATGAATCATTTTGACACAGAATAAACTTTTATCGCTTTTTTGAACTCTTGAAAAACACGAAAAAGTGAAACCTTGGAGTCATTTTTAAACCCTTTTCAGACTCCCTAAACATGAAAATATTGTCGAGTACTTGACTATACGAACTCGTTAAAGTAAATGAACAGTCGTTTATTCAGTATAAGTTTACCCCTTTTTCGGACTAAGCATGGTCAATAGAGTTCTCCTGCATTATTTTATCCCTTTTCGAGCTTGGGAGACTAAATTTACGAAAAAGAACACTATGGGGTTTACTTATGTTTTTCTCCTGACTCCCTAAAGCTGAAAAACACCGAACCACTCCTTCCTAGGGTTCGTTAAAAATACTTTCGAGGACTCATCCAAAGGATGAGCTTATACAACAAGCAAATGTTATCCTCCTCAAGCTTGACAAATATAAAGAAGTACTTTCCAGTAATGGTGGGGGACAATTTGGGAAAAAGAATCCATTTCAGTACTTGTTTTAAAAGCAGCATGTCGCTCTTGAACATGACACTTTGTCACATTTGTGTTTAGGTTGGGTAATCTATTTGTCTTACAGTTAAACGAGCCTTACTGAAAGTCTTCAGCCAGTTTTGGATATTATCTTTAAGTCAAATGCTACCAAGTCAATTATTGTGTCATTATGTGTTCAAGAGAAAGTTCAACCTTAGTTAATATTCCATTGCAAATATGTGTCTCCATTCGCGTTAACCATCCCTGAGTCAGTCCTTGCAAAAACATTTCTTCAATTTGACATAATAAGCTTCGCGTCGTAAGTCTTATTGCGACAGGTCGCTTCCTATCGACTTCAGCTCATTATCTAGGAAGTTGATCCAGAAACCTTATCAATAACTTGAAATTTGCATGCCATAATGGCAGGTTTCTCGCCTTCAACGACAGGTTTTCATCACTGGCCTTCGATCAAGCGACTCTACGAGTGTTCGATTGTAGATCATCTATTCGCACTTCATAGATTATACTAGAGTACCTTGAGAGCCATTATCACTATTGGTGGTTTCTCTCGCACTTGTTAACGGTTTTCATTATTGACCAGTAATCAAGTAGTTTCTATCATGTTCGACTTCGACACATTCAATCACATGGTTAGATTCATACTATATCGAGAGATAGAGATCAAGACCCTGGATCTAGTTTCATCCATCCAGGTTGCGAGGAGTTATGTATTCATGTTTGAATAGACCAATTCATAACAGATGGTTGCATCCATACTGTGTCTACTATTGATGTAATTCTAGGTTATTTTTGCACCAGTACATCGAGTTAGCTTTTACTCCGAGTATGGGAATGCCTACCTCAACAATGATTATATATTTGCATTGAATGTCCATTGCAGGTCTCAAACTGGTGTCTTTGATCCAATCCTCGGTATGATAAAGCACTTCAATCTTTTAATGACTTTTCAGACTTCGCACTTTAAGGGGCAATCTGTTACACGTCATTTTGTCACCATGACACTTGACAGTCAAAATGGATCTATCACCATCCATACTCATACTCCCTTGCAAGTCAAACATTCATATTCCTTGACCAAGTCATGAATTTTGGGAAAAATGGCTCTTTACAGTCTTAATGATGACTTGCGCACTTTTTACAGTCAATATTTGCGCATGCGTTGTTACCACTAAAAATCCATGTGCAGTTCTGTGCTCTGTTTGTCATTAAAAACTGCGCAACTGACTCAAAGAAAAGTTAAAATTAAAAGTCCTTCCCAGAAGCATAGTTGGGCGCATATAACCCAACTAGAAGGCTCTGAGTCATATCAATTCAAGCCAAACCCATCCCGAAATGGAGCTAATTCCCTTTGATCATGGAACCCTAATCCCCTCATTTGTGGATCTCACCCATCTTTGGTGGCTCTGAAACCCCCTCAGTTTCTCCTATAAATTGAGCTTAGACTTCACGATTAGGGGAGCTCACATATAGTAGTCTTATGCTGGTAATTTTGGATTGGAGAGTTCGTTAACCAAGGAGGAAGATTCGAGGCATTCGGGAGGAACATGTACGACATCAAGGCTTGGTTGTAAGATTTCTCTTTAATCCCTGATAGTACATATTGGATACTTTTTCTCACTATATTGTTTTCTTGGAATTGTGAATGGTTTATGCTCATATATTCATTAAAACAATTTCATTTTCTAATCTCCTTGATCATTACGTTAAGTTGGTTTTTAGATTATTATCATGTTGCAGATGTCTTTCATCATTTGTATGTTTGTGTTTGCAGGTTTCTTCTAAGCATTGAGGAGCTTCATCGGGACAAAGTGCGGGGTCTTCATACGCCATTTCGTTGAAAAGGTATGAGCATCATCCTCTTCCTCTAGTTTTAGTAGTCTGAAAACTGTTAGCTTAGGGAAAGATATATTCTCATGTTTGTTTGTTTCTAGTTCTCTATTAGGAATATAGGGAGATCGCTCTTGTCCACAAGAGGGATTTATTCGTGTAACACTAGGGTGGAATTTTTCGTCAAAGTCATAAGTGATTCCTAGCATTCTAGTCGAATCCTATGTAAAAGTGATTTGGGAATAATCTAAGCTAGTTGGCTAAATTATTTTATTACAAATCACTTGGTCTACTAGATCATGTTGTGTGGCATATTGGGTATGTAATTTGAGGGTCTAAGTCGAACAAGTATTCCCCCTTTGAGGGTTGAATTGTAAATCTTATGTAAAAATATTTTAATGCATGTTCCATCATACTTTTAGACACCATGGTTAAAATATTAGAGGGTGGGAAAAACATTAAATCCCCTCAAATGTCAATTAATTCTTATCGAAAAAATTAAATAAAACCTAAGCCTGAAAATTAATTAATTTAGAGTCAAAATTAAGTTGATAGGAAAATTAAATTCTCCAAGTGGAAAAATCCATGAGTCTTGAAGGAATTAATTTTTGTAGCTCCTCCACCATGGGAATATTGGATATTTGGACCTTTGGACCTTCGTGGTTAAGTCAA
The DNA here is from genome assembly GCA_034641835.2 of Pinus albicaulis. Taxonomy (NCBI): domain Eukaryota; kingdom Viridiplantae; phylum Streptophyta; class Pinopsida; order Pinales; family Pinaceae; genus Pinus; species Pinus albicaulis. The sequence goes on from CM076579.1 coordinate 248,542,436, forward strand.
AGTCAAATTTTTGAGGAAATTAGCTCAAAATAATTAATTTTGAGCTCATAAAAATGGAATTAAATGATAAATTCGAAAATTCCTCAAAAATAAAATTCAACGGCTAAGATTAAAAGATGATCAACAATTTTTTGACGACCAAGACTATTTTGACAAGTATTAAGCAAACTAGCCCTTATTTTTTTACTTAGAGGATTTATCTATAAATTAGAGAGTCATTTGAGTCTCTAGCCATCTTATGTCTGGCCAAGAAATTGTTGTTGAAGCATTGATGTAACACTATTGTCCCGTTGGGAACTTTTATTTGAATACTTTGGGGTGCAGTTCAAAGTGTTCAGTGTTCGTTGATTTGTGGTATATGTTGGCTACAAGGTTTCCTATATTGTGCTGGAAAATGATAAAATTTGTTTTTACATTAGATGGGGATAAAGTCATTCTATAGATAGTTTTGGGCTAATCTTAGATGATTTGATTTGCCATATGATTAACATATTATATATATATATATGATTTTCAGGTTCTCCAGTCCTTGGTCTCCAAATTCAGAAACTGTGGGCATGAACTGACTTTGTTTGGATCCCAAATATTTATATGGTTGATATAAACTTTGCTAAGGCTATAGTGTGCATTGATTTTTCTAAAGTGTTTTTAGCCATTTATCAAAGAAAAACTCCATAACAATTATTTCTCAAATTTTATTTTAAAACTCTTGTATATTTGTAAATTTTGTAAATAGATTTGTCAATTATTTTTGCTAATTGGGGTTTTGGGGTTTTTGAGATTTTGTATATATTTGGGGTTTTGGTATTTTATCTCCATTTTTGCAAGTAAAGTCAAGAGACGAAACTGGAATAGAGCTAGATCTAGGCCCGTGAGGGTAAGATCTAGTCTCTTAAATTTTTTGCAGGCCCAGCCATAAAAGAAATTGTGCAAAAATCTGAAGGAATAAAAAAAATTTGGACTTGTGTTTTCGAGTTTCAACCCTCCCGAGCCCAGATCTAGCCCATCTAGGGCCAATGTCCTCCTCCTCGCGTCATTGCGTCGTCATTTCAGCCCTTTTTAGGGCAAGTCGTACCCTCTGGGGTCCTTGGCCTCCCTTTTAGGGCCCTGCGTTAGAGTCTTTAGGCCTTGAAAGGCCTAGTCATAGGCCTAAGAGGCCTCAGCTGCCCTCCTTTGCCCCAAACGTCTACCTTTTGGGCTGCTCGTACCCTCTGGGGTCCTTGGCCTCCCTTTTAGGGCCCTGCGTTAGTCTTTAGGCCTTGAAAGGCCTAGTCATAGGCCTAAGAGGCCTCAGCTACCCTCCTTTGCCCCAAACGTCTACCTTTTGGGCTACTCATACCCTCTAGGGCCCGAATTGGCCCTCAAACCCTAGTCGTAGCCTCCTTTAGAGCCTCCCCCCTCTAAAGGAAACTCATTGATCATATGTGACTATCATAGGCCTGTTATTTCTCAAATCTAGAGTATTTTTCTTACTATTGTTATAAGACTAACAAGTGCCAAAAATTCTTAAGTAATACTACTAATTTTTTGTTGTTGGAAATCTAACATTTGCTTATCTTATCATCTAAAAGTCTAATCTTGTTGGTGAACGGATTTAATTTGGACATCTAAAATCTAATTGGCATTAGCATATGAATATTCTTGAATAACTTTGATTTGCATCTTGTCTTGATAATCATTGGCAAATAAGTGCTCTAGTTTTTTTTCAATTCTTGTCATCTTGTGGAATGGTCTATTTTTGGCATTAAGTTAGGGCCCTGCGTTAGAGTCTTTAGGCCTTGAAAGGCCTAGTCATAGGACTAAGAGGCCTCAGCTGCCCTCCTTTGCCCCAAACGTCTACCTTTTGGGCTACTCATACCCTCTAGGGCCCGAATTGGCCCTCAAACCCTAGTCGTAGCCTCCTTTAGAGCCTCCCCCCTCTAAAGGAAACTCATTGATCATCTGTGACTATCATAGGCCTGTTATTTCTCAAATCTAGAGTATTTTTCTTACTATTGTTACAAGACTAACAAGTGCCAAAAATTCTGAAGTAATACTACTAATTTTTTGTTGTTGGAAATCTAACATTTGCTTATCTTGTCATCTAAGTCTAATCTTGTTGGTGAACGAATTTAATTTGGACATCTAAAATCTAATTGCCATTAGCATATGAATATTCTTGAATAACTTTGATTTACATCTTGTCTTGATAATCATTGGCGAATAAGTGCTCTAGTTTTTTTTCAATTGTTGTCATCTTGTGGAATGGTCTGTTTTTGGCATTAAGTTAATTGTGAGATTGAACATAACTTGTTAAATCTTAAGGTAATCTCTAATTATGAATTTTCACTCATCTATCTTGCATACACATTCTAAGACGAGTTGCATCAATAACTTACCTCCAAGCATAAGCTTGGTTGATAGACTCCTATGACAACCCTTTCTCAATTAGCTTCAATGATTCAACCCTTCTTAGTGGTTAACACAATGACCTTGCAGTCGTCAAAGCCATAGTCTCTACAGCGCCAGAGGCACTGGGTGGTTGGAACACATGGGGAGGTATCGTTAATCAGGCCACTGCCTGCTTCCCGTTGGCTTCCATCCCACGACCTACTCTAAAGATTGCTTCTCAAAACTGTTAAGAGCGAGATACAACTTAGACTAGGCATTTAATCTAAAATAACCAACATCCTTGCATCAAACCCAGTTCATAGGAGTTTGCATCTCATATAGGTTAGTCGTTCATATAAGCGGCAGTTGTCCATCCTTTATTTGGCTCTAATTTCTAATAAGCAAGAGGTTTTGACTCCATCAGGGACTGGTCTCAACATTAAATCTAATCAAATCATTAATCTTGCTAAAATTTCATCAAGTAGCTAGGCCACTAAACTGTGTCTCCCGGACAAGTTGGTTCACAACTTGTTTTCCATCATCTCATTTCTATAGGTACTACCCCCCATAGCCTGTTGTTGGGGGACAGCTAGAACAGAGTGGGCGGGGATCAGAGTGACAGCCCCTGCCCTGAGCAGTTGTAGCGGTGCTTGTACAATTTAAGCGACAACAGCGTCCAACCAAGGAATCTTCTCAGCGAAATTCTGAGTTGTTGTTGCTCCCTCTTCCTACTGGAATCACTATTCTAGGAAAATCGAATTCGCTGCTACCCTGCAAATAAAAATCGAACCCTTACCTAGCAATTCAAACTGCCTGGCTAGGCATTGCGTAGCACCAGAAAATTTCAGCCTATTGCTCCCTCTGAACAATGAAATTTTCTTCTCCGCTTTTGAGCTTCCCAATTGATCAATCACTCTTTGATACCATGTGAAAATTTCAAGTCTGAAATCCTATTGCAACAACTAGAAATTATTTTTCTAATTATTAATTAATTTAACAATTTATCTACTACGACAAATACCAAATAATTCACACTACAACCTTCACAAATAAACTACGGAAAAAAGAGCATTGGAAACTGAGAAAATACTAGCACACACACAAACATAAAATTTGACACAGTTACCTTGGGACAAACTTCCCCGGAAAAACCCAACGTGGGAAAACTGGTGTACTCGCTGAGGATTTTATATTATTATGCAACAGTAAGAAAATTTGAGTACAACTGAAATGTTGAATGTGGCTATCCTATAGAGAAAAATACTGGAAAAAATCTAGCGAGGGACTTTCCTCACCCCACGAACGGAAACCACCGGACTCATTGCCGGCTCCAAGTGAGTTGTCCAGAACGGTGGTTTGAACATTGCAATGTTTTAAAAAAATTGCGCTTTTTTCAACCAAAAGATTAAATCGGCGCTTTTTTCAACGATTTTTTGAAAAAATCGTCATCGCCAAAAAATCGCGATCCGTACAATAAAAATCATGGGGGGTTGGAAACAACGACTTTTTATATGCGATTTTCATGTTTTTGTTTCTCATTTTTCCAGTGAAAGGTTTGCTAAGGAGAGCTAAGGAGTGAAGGAGAGCTAAGGAGGAAGATAAGTGATCTAAGAGGGCAAGAGTGGACAAAAGTGAAGGATTTTAGCAAGCCAAGCCAACAAAAATCGAATTTGGACCAAGTTTCTCCAGCAAAACGTGTTTTCCAGCTATGGGCATCAAATTTGACCCTTTTTTTTGTTTTTTTCTTGTTCTTCCATGGGTTTCTATCACCCATGTATTTTTCATCATTTGTGATTGCATTTGGTTGTGTTTTTTGTTTTTGTTTTTTTTGTTTTTTTAATTGAGAGGAGAGGGTTTATTTTGGTCAAAAATGCAAAAAATTGGTTGTTAATTTATTTATTTTTTATAAATTTTTCTTCTTGTGCTCTTAGTTTCTTTCTATTATTTTTGCTTGTGTTTCAAAATGTATTTTTTCCCATTATTTTTGCATTGAGTTGAAGGTTTTTTTGGTGAAAAAAATCAAAATGTTGTATGTAAAATTGTAATTTTTAATTTTATTTTTTAACTTGCAATTTTTCTTGTGCCCTAGGTTCAAATTTCAACGTTCAAAGTTCAAAGTTCATCTTACAGTAAAACTCAAGAGTCAAGAGTTCAACAAATTTGCAAACATGCCAAGGAAATTGGATCCTTTATGGGAATTTGGTGAACCTGATCAGGGGTTTGATCGATCAAACTTGAGTTGCAAGTTATGTGGTCACCACATGATAGGGGGGTATACAGGTTTAAATACCACCTGACACAAATTCCTGGGCATGAAGTAGGCCCTTGCACAAATACCAATCCAGAAATAATCAGAAGAGCCATCAACTCATTGGAAGAAATATAAACAACTAAACTCAGCAAGGCAACTTTGAAGAGTCAAATATCAGGGTTCAACTTGAGAGGACACCTGATATGGAGGCCATCTCTTTAGATGCGATTGACACCACTGTTGAATGGAGGGTTGAGGCTGAGAGGCTTGTCATGGAGTCAGCCCCTGATTGGATAGAGCAGGAGGTAGTGGAGGGGGAGGAGGACGAGGAGGAGGAGCAGCAGCAGCAGGAGGAGGAGGAGGTGACACCACCTACCACTACTATCGGTAGAGGACGTGGTTTGCCTCCTTTAGCTCCTAGTGCTTCAGGTTCCCGTTCTGGTGCTTCAGTTTCTACTTCTAGAGCACGACAGAGCCCATTGCCAGTCCCGCCATCTTCTTCATCTAGAGGGAAAGGCAAAGCTGTTGTATTTTCTCGCAAGAGGGGCAAAGGAAATCAGTAGTATAGGACCATAGGTTATATGGTGCATTGACATTCCTTTGTATATGACATTATGACTCATGATATGAGATACATTATTATATTTTTTGTTGATATTTTGAGGTTGAGTTGACTCTTGAGACTCAGGACTTAGTATTCAGGACATGATTTAGTTTTATGTGTGATGTAGCACTAGACATGATATTACACATCTTATATATTAGTTTTTTTTTCATATTTATGTGTCAATGCATTTATTTTATGCTGTGGATGCTTTAGATATTAAAAAAATTGAAAAAAAATGAATATTCTTGTATGTGCCGATTTTTTCCCGATTTTTACCGATTTTTTTCCCAATTTTTATGATTTTTTCCGATTTTTCCCCTCGCCAATATAATCCCGATCGCGATTTTCAAAACATTGGTCCAAACTACTTCTGTGTAGGCTTGTGTCACACTAGCATAGTCCCTTCTACGCTCAGCCTGAATCAGTTTCTCTTGTAGCTGTCATGTTTGCCACTTGCCGAGAAATTGTCTCTCCAACCTTCTGGAACCTTTTCTCAGCCTCTGGAACTGAAACTCGGCTTCTCTCCAACAAAATCGAATTACCTCTAGAGGCTTTTACGCAGCCCCTGTGTCAGCCTCAATGTGGCTATCTCTGCCTCTCTACAAATGCACACGCCGAATCTGGAAAGCTTCCTCTGGCCTTACTCTCTTTGCCCCTCTCTGTCTCTACTTCCTTACTGAAGCTTTAACTCTCCCAGCATTGTTAGCTCTCTAGAAAATCAAACTCTCCAACGAAATCGAACTCTCTATGGTTTTCACAAGTGTATTCTCCATCTACCCATCGACTTCTTATAATCCTCTGTTGGGACTCTAATGGCCAAGATTAAACCTTAATCGATGGCTAAGATTTATCAGACAATCCGTGTGAGTTTCTAGATGATTCACACCTTATCTCAATTAATATTGATTAATTAACCAGATTTCCTAAGTTTAGACTTAGGAAATATTAAAAAAATAGGTTAATAATCTAATTAAGACACTTCTAGGTGGAATTTCCAGAAATAATTTCTGGGTTATGGAGATCTCATGTGTTTTAGCCTCTACACAAAGTTTCGAGACTAGAATTCCTTCGATGCTACAGAAACTAAAATTTCCAAAGTGACCCAAGGAAAAGTATATAAGGAGCATAAGGTAAAGGTTAAAGACACATCGTATGAAAAAGAAGATGTTATTGCGCTTTCGCTAAAGGTGTGTTGAATTTCTAAGTGCAATATAGATTAGCATAGTATTTCTAAAAAACTGATGATTACTTTTGATGTAGATCTTCTTTAACTTTTATTTGAATATATCATTCAGTAATTATACTAAAGAAATTCAACCATAAAGAAAGGGAGATTAATAGCGATCACAATGAACAAAGAAGAGACAAGATTTACCCTAGGAAAACCAACTAAGGGCAAAAACCCAACAACCTTTTCAATAGAGAAATATTTCTATCAGCAAGAGACACACCTAGACCTATGGTCAAACCTAGTCTTCCCCTCCAAGTCAAGCCTCCCAAGCTGATTTAGAAATTTGCTCTGGTTGATTTGACCCATAAATTTCAGCCCTCTTGCACTTGCCAGTTGTCCCAGAATTTCGGCCTCTACAGTTGCCCATAATTTTTCCCTATGCAACAGAATGCCCAAAAAAACTACAAATCAAGAGAGAGAATATATCCACAAGTGCAAGTTGATGAGAGAGAAAGAGAGCCAAATTGTCTTCCTCTTTGTCCTATTTGTCCTTCTTGTCCTTCGCTTGCTTGCCTTGAAACTGCCTTCTGTGAGAGATGTGAATTGCCCAAGTGGAGGTTGAACTGCCTTTATATAATGATCTATCTTGGCTGAATGGGTGTGTCTTCTCCTAAGGCCGACTTGACAAGTTTTGTAGCCAAAAATTACGATTCAAAAATTCAAATTTTCTTCTTTAAAAAGTCACAATGGGACTTTGACTCGAAATAACTTTTCTTTCGCCTCTAGCATTTAAAATATGTTTTACAATAATAAATACAAGTACATCAAGTGATCAAATATACATTATGAAGACCGACCATAGTTACAAATTCAACACTCCCTCTTTACTAGGGAGGTATTCATAATCAATGTCATAGGTGTTCTCAACTTGACAAATTTCTTAAAGAAAAGGTCATCTCGAATCATCATCTACCATCAGCATTCGCTAGTAGCCATATCGGAGTGGTACCAAACCCATGGCTCACCATCAACATATCAAGACTCACTAAGTTGAAACTCAACCCTCCTGGGGAGTACTAGCACGCAATCACTCAACCCTCCCAGTGAGTACTCACTCAACCCTCCCAATGAGTACTCACTCAACCCTCCTAGGGAGCACTTCCTCACCCCTCCTGGGTAGCAATCTAGGCCTTGATACTGAAAGACCTCACTCAACCCTGTTATGGGGAGTGATCGGGCCTCCTCACCAAGAGGCATTCACTCAACCTTACCTAGGAAGCACTCTGGGTCTCTCAGACCATTCTCCCTATTGGGAGAATGTCCATCCAGGTCGGTGTCATATCAACAATCCCTCTCAACAAGAGGGGTAATCTCCACAAGCCACAGCTTGTCTCTAAAGTACATAAACTCTCCCTAGGCAACGACTTCATCGAAATATTAGTTGATTTCTCATCGGTGGAGAAGTACTCAAGCCTCACTGCTCTCCTCTACACAATGTCACGAATGTAGTGGTACTTGATCTCAATATGCTTCGACCTGTCATGGAACACGGGATTCTCTAAAAGCTTCACACAACTTTGATTATCACAGTGTATCACGTCGGTTCCAACTCTTGGTTGAACAATCTTGCAAACAACTTCCAAAGCCATAATGATTTGGTACAAGCATCATTGGCTGCAATGTACTCTTCTTCTACAATGTTGAGTACAACTGACCTCTACTTCCTGCTCATCCAAGATATCATGGCGGAGCCCAAACTGGAGCATACTCCCGAGGCACTTTTCCTATCCTCGGCACTTCCAACCCAGTTTGCATCTGTATATCCCAGAAGTTGTACATAGACCATTTGTAAATTTTTTGTAGATGTTCTATGCTTGATGCAACTTTACTTTCTCTTCAATACTAAACAGCAATCACATAAACCATAAAGTAAAATGTTGATAGAACATACCAGTAGATCAACAGAAGACAAGCCAGAAATAGGTAACTGTGTTGGTGCGTTACGATGGTCAACAGGATGCTTCAACTAGCAAAGTCTCAATATGGTCAGCTAACCAGCAATGTCACACAACCCTCAGGATAGCCAAACGGTCAACTCCAAAATCAACTCAGAAAAGTCAACGTTGCCTAGAAAAGTCCAACAGCAAGTAAAAGTCAACGTAGCATAGTCAACAGTCAACCTTTGACCTCGGTTCTTGTGCCGAAATGTACGGACTGCAGAAATCGAAGTTTATGCCAAAATTCAGCTCCTTTTGACCATGTGTTGACCAAAGGCAACGCTGGTCAAACTTGCGGTGGAAACCCTAGCTGCAGTAGAAAATGTCTTCGTCCTTCTCCCATGTGTGAACCAAAGATTTGCCTCCAAGTAGCTCAAACCAATCATAAGAGGAGAGAGAAATATGTGTGATGAGGAGATGAGTGAAATGTCCTCCAACGTTGACTTTATTTATATCCATCACTGAGGGTGTGTGATACATTTGCTGGGGTAAAAAACCTTAAAGCCGACCTGCCCATATTTGAATATATTAGAAAATAAATTCAAAAAAAATGTTCTGCTCATCGGATCAAGATGATCTTTAGATCAATCTTGCACCTCTCCGAAAGAGGAACCCAATAAAAATATTGGTATCTTCATCTGAGCATCACAACATGGAGTTTGGACCTAGTTGTCCAATTTTAACACTCCCTCTCAACTAAAGAGAACTCCATCCACCTATGTGACTCAACATCGTGCATCATCTCGTTGTAACTTGCTTTGCTGGCTTTTTATTTCAGAACGGAAGTGGGTCAGTCACAAGACATCATTCTCGGCTGACAGATTCAACCCAGAGGTCTGAAACTTCTATAGGACTCACAAAGAGTCTCATACCAACCCGAAGTTGGTTTACCTGACCCGAAGTCAGTTGGAGGTCCGAAACCTCACTAGAATTGATCCCAGATCAAGTGGTTGGACACATGTCATCCTAGATAGAGAGTACGGCAATCTCTGATGCGTCCATCAGTCTTTGCTACTAGTCTCTAGCTTTTCCCACCTCATTGGCCAAATGAGAGGTACTTCCCATGAGCCCGGGACTCCATGGGTAGGATGCATACGGGGCACTGATCATGAGAGGTGAACCAACTCAATCATCATAACAGTGGGGCAGAAGCACCACAAGGTTCGGCAAGCCTAGCCCCGTGAGTGCTTATAGCTCCAAGAAGCTATCCCCAAGCCCCCGAGAGCTCCCCGAGCTCATCGTCCAATAGGACCCTAAGAATAGGGTCGTTCCATGATTCCAAGATTCTCACAGAAGGTTAGGAACATAACCTTCCCCAAGGGCATTGTGAGAATATCCTGTGACCTGCTCATCAGTTCCTATATGATCGAGCCTTACAGCGCCTCGCTGTACCATATCCCAGATAAAGTGGTACCAGCAATCAACATGCTTGGATCGTTCGTGGAACACGGGATTCTATGTCAAACGAATCCCCCTCTAGTTATAACAAAGGATAACGGTGGCATCTAGCACATGCTCGAACAGCTCACAGAAGAGCTTTCGCAACCAAGTGACTTCACAACAGGCCATACATGTTACAATGTATTCGGCCTCAGTGGTGCTCAAGGCTACCAACTTCAGATTCCTGCCCGAAGCAGATCTACGTGTGAAGTAGCATCCAGATGTGCTCTTGTAATCCACCACACTGCCAACCCAATCGGCATCAGTATATCCATGGAGTGTCATACTCCCGGCAGTGTATCTCAGCCCATGGTCTATCGTGCCACAGAGATATCTCAAGAGTTTCTTGGCACCAACCCAGTGAATGTTATGATCAACCATGTGTTGACTCAAAGTGTTCACTGGACAACATACGTCCGGACGTGTGTTCACTAAGAACATCAGGGCCCCTACGAGTTGACGATACTCAGTAAGGTTTGCTAACACGGGCCCAGCAGCACTGCCACTCAACTTCTTGAAGTTGAGCTCCATAAGTGCCGCTCACCACTTACACCCACCATACCAAATCTTTCCAAAAGCTTCACAATGTATTTTCCTTGAGAAAGGAAAATCTCGCCGTGTCTCTGCCGTACCTCCGTGCCTAGGAAGCAGTATTAGTCCTAGGTCCTTCATCTCAAACTCAGCAGCCGAGCTCCCTCTTGCACCGATGAATGAGAGGGTCAAACCTGTCGTGAAGAGGTCGTCCACATCAGCACTAGAATGAGGCTTTTCTCTATCAACCTTGAAGTAAAGGTTTGGATCAGCATTACTACGAGTGAAGCCCAACTTCATCAGGTAGCTATCTATCCTCTCGTACCAAGCTCTGGGTGCTTGTTTCAACCCATAAAGGGCTTTCTTCAACCTGCAGACATGGGTGTCTCGATCTTGGACTTTGAACCCCAGAGGTTGCTCCACATATACCTCTTTCTTTATCGCGCCATGCAGAAATGCGGTCTTCATATCCATCTGATGAAGACTCCATCCTTGCATAGTAGCAAGGGCTATAATAGATCGAATGGTGGTGTATCGGGCCACAGGTGCAAATATGTCATCATAGTCTATGCCTTCCTTTTGAGAGAAGCCACAGGCAACAAATCTTGCTTTGAACTTTTCAGCACTTCCATCAGATCCATGCTTGATCTTGTAGAGCCATTTCGAGGTGACAACTGCTTTGTCCTTCGGTCTTGGAACCACATCCCAGACATCATTCTTCATAATGTACTCATACTCTTCATACATAGCATCCTTCCAGACTTGATGCTTTACGACTTTGTAATATCCCCAAAGGGGAACAATGGGAAGATTAAAATGTAAATACACCAATGCGGATATAGATAATATAATAATGAACCAGATCACTGAATCATAGCACATGGAACACCAGAAACTGAGCCATTTTATTAATCAGAAAGTACATAGAGAGGAGTACAATAAATCAAAGCAAGTGCACCTATCCTTGCCCTAGGCAAGTGGAGACCCTCTCAACAGACAAATGGCTGCAACAAGGACAGCGTCCTAGCTGTTCTGCAAGCTGAAGATGAACTGCGCTGGTGCCGGGGCTGAAGACTGCAAACTCTCCACAATAGAAAACGCTGTCTCTGCTAGTGACAGCGCAGGAAACCCTCCAGACACATAGATCAGCCCCTGAAGGCTAGAAAACGCTGTTGAGCCTGCCTCTCCCAAGTCTGCTTCTCAGATCAGCGTCCTACCAAGTGGATCTGCTCCAGAACACTCAGATCTGACAGATCTGAAGCCTCCAACCCAGATCTGCGTCCTTCTCTCCCTGATCTGCGTCCTCCCCTATCAGATCTGCCACCAAACCTTCAGATCTATACTGGATCTGACAATATCTCTTCAGATCTACAGCCTCTAGGGCTGGCTCTGATGTTAACCCTTCAGATCTGGACTAGATCTGCCAATATTTCTTCAGATCTGCAACTCTCCAAGCTGGATCTAGTGCAAAACCCCCAGATCTGCAACATACAAGACTAGATCTACCACATACAGGACTAGATCTGCAAGATCTATCCTTCCCAAGCTGGATCTAACAATAAGCCTTCAGATCTGCAACCCTTACCTTCAGAAATGGACAGCGTCCTCACTCTAGGGCTAGACAGCGTCCTTCTGCCTCCCGAAACAGCGTTTTCTCTGCCAATCCTGGACTGCGTCCTCCTTGGACAGCGTCCTTCCTCTCCTGCAAGGATCAGCGTCCTCTCTCCAGATGAGACAGCGTCCTTCTCCTTCAAGAATCAGCGTCCTCTCTCCAGATGAGACAGCGTCCTTCTCCTTCAATGCTCTGCGCAGCCACAAGAGGGCTTCCTCCTCCTCAGATATGCTTCAGAAACTGCTGCTGCTCTGCTGCTGGAACTGAAAGATGGAACTCAGAAAAACCTTACTAGGGCGGGCACTCGAAGTCCCCCGAAGCTAAGGGTGAAACCAGAAAACCTTACCAGGGCCGGCCCTCGAAGTCCCCCGAGGCTAAGGGTGAGATCTCCGACCGGAGACACTCGTGCACTAAACAGTGCTGCAGACCGACTAAACAACCGGCGTGCTGAAGCAGACAAAGTCCAGCTATCAATAAGAATATCAAATCATGGATGATCAAAATGAGGTGAGAACCTCTCCTTTTATAATGCCAAATTCCCTCCAAAATTTAACTGCTCCCTTACTCTTCTCTGACCTGCGCAGTTTACCTTGGGTCAGCCTGATGCCTCCCCCCCATCATAATCACGTGGACCCCCAAGGCCCCCTCTTTAAGTTACAACGTTCATCTACTAGGAAAAGAACACTTTATTTATAAAGTGAGATGACTAAAGTGAGGTGAACCCTCTTATTTCTCACTTTATTTATTATGTCTAGCTAAAGCGGCAAAATAAAGCAAAAATGAAATATTCCAATTAGCAAGGCTAATTGGGAATATTACAGTCTCCCCCGGCAAAACGTTGCTTGTCCTCAAGCAACCGAAGTGATGGATGCTGTAAAGTCTGCTCGCTCTCCCAAGTGGCAACCTCATCCGGCAAAAATTGCTTGTTCTCAAGCAATGCTTGAACAAGCCTACTCTCTAGCTGATGCTCCCTGCCGATACTGCAAAATGTGCCTGGGTCCCACTGAAACCTCTCTGTCTCCTGCATCACCCTGACATGAAGGGATATCTCAATGCCAGGATCCCAAACTGGCCTCTCATGGTACCAGCCAATCAATAGTCCTCCCGGATCCCATCGCCACCGTGGCCAATAATCGTACAAGCCCCATGGCTCGGACTGCTCACTGCCTCTAGCTATGACTGGAGACCATGACCGCCGCTGCTCTGCATCTATGGCTGTGTAAGTTGTCCCATCGACTGTGCACCAGCTCATCATCTCTCTCCCATCAAGGCATGGAGTCGAAAATATAATGAGGAATATCTCCCTCCTGTGGATCCTCCATCTCCAAGCAATCATCCAGACCAAATGAGTCACCTCCCAACAAGGCAACTCCCAAAAATCTCCTTCCACCTCAAGCTCTGGTAATGAAGGTGGGCTGAAAATATGAACTTGGCAAGCATCATAGCTTACCTCATGCTGTCCTTCTCTCCACTCATGACAAGTGTAGAGTCTATGCCGTTCCTGGGCTGCAAAATCATTGCCCTCAAATGGCAAAGTGAAAAACAATCCACCATAGAAGGTTCCTCCATTGATGAAGAACAAGCTGGCCCAAAACAAACCATAGTGCAGTCTCATCCACTGCAACCTCAGAGAATCACATGGCAAGCGATGTACAAGATCCAACACATCTACTAATGGATAGCAAATGGCTGAATATGACAACAACATAGGTCCACACACTTGCCCATGGCTGTACAATGGATGAATATCGATCTCATGGCCCACATAAAAAGAGAACATATATGTAGTAGTGGTGGCCATGCCTCCTCCCATGCTCCTATTAGAACATGAAGTGCAGAAAATACTCAAAGGCACATTCAGCTCATGTGTCCCCCTCATAATCAAGCCTCCCATACAGATCTGACCATAAGCTGGAAGTAAGATGGCATATGGGTCCATGAATGAGTCCTCCATAGTGTCTAGGCATGCTATGAAGAAGAATGAACCATGTGCTGCAAGAAGATAAGCCTCCCCATGCTTGGAAACCCAAGTCAAGAGGAATATGCCATAGATGTCTCTATCATCATTACCTCCTCTTTGTGTACCAAATATGAAGTGATCCTGGGACCTATGGGTTATAGATCCACCATATCTCTGCTGCGCATACTTCCTCCATAATGTTCTGCTCCAAGGTGACAACGCTGTGAGCTCATGCAAATGAGTTCCTGTCAGTACAAGACTCTGTTCTTTGACATGCTCCTTGTCAAAGACTCCTCTAATAATGCTGCAATAAATATGGAATACCTCCCAAGGTGGAAGTGCCTCCCAATCAAAGACCATGGAGATTGTGCCATCTCCTTCTCCTGCAACATCATACAAAGTGTGAGAGCAAATCTGCCCTTGCTCTCCTAGGAACAACCCAAGCAACAAGACATTGTGTTGTCTCGCCATACCTCCATCAAACAACTCATGTGATGAAGACACAATGAATGATATGAATAACACACCAACACCATGCATCCATACTCTATGCTGTTCCATGATGCAAGTATCCATCCATCTTTTCCCCATCCCCCTACTCTTAGGAAGAGTGTTTGCCAAGGGATGGCCAAACTCTTTCAAGAGTAACCAGCGCAGCCAAGCCTCCTGCTGCCTGGCGTCATAGATCTGCAAATAGCCTCCTAGCTCCTTGCTCATCAACCACATCCACTCAATACATTGTGGATGCCTCCTTCTCCTCATCCTGGTACTCCTCCCATGAGGGCTACCATCCTCCCACATCAGATTGTTGATTTTGCACTTCATGGGATTTAGAAATATGAACTCCTCAAGGATCAATGAGACCCTATCAAGAATCAAATAGGTGGTAGGCAAAAACCTTCCATCATGATGTGTATGGCTCAAGGGGTATCCAACACAAGCATGAGAGATGTTATCCATCCGAAGATGTCCTCCATCTTCTATCTGCTCTTGTGAGAAGGGAACCAAATCATTGTGTTCCATAGCCCGCTCCACCGAGTACCAACTCAAAATCTCTCTCCATCCAATCTCAACATATGGATGCTGTACCCTGTACAACTCTGATCGTCTCATACCGTTATCCAAGTCAACATATGAGATCTGACTAGGTAGCTCTGCCTCTCTATCTCCAACGGGAAGAGATGACTCAACAGCACCACCAGTCCCATCCATGCATACCCGAAGGGGAATGATCTGACGCTCCAATGTGCCCTCTGGTTGTACCATCAGGGAATCCAGCTGTTCCCCAATGTGGACCAACTTGGCCGCTGACTTGGCACAAGTCGCTCTCATACCCTCCAGCTCCTGGTCCTGCAACAAAATGGTCTCCCGTACCAATGCGGCCTTCTCCCTCAAAACTCGAAAGTCCGTCCGAAGCCGATGATACTGCTGTCTGCGACCATCATCCAATATCTTTGTACCTGCCGTTACCTCATCGGGGGTGGATACATCTCCTGACACCTCACCCATCTGTTGTGTGCTGCTACCATCCGAAGACTCGGACACGGCTCCAGTCATCACCTCACTGGATGGCTCTACCGGGGTAGGCTCTATCTCCTCCACTACGATATCAACCGGCATGGTCAAGGAGGGCTCTAATGATGGGGAGTCCTGTGTCACACTAGGTGTCTCCTCGAACTCCCTGCAATCCTGTGTGTCCTCATCCTCCAAGTGCGAGGTAACCATTTTAATGGTTTCCCTCTCCGATACTCGGTCAAGCTGGAAAGAGGTATCCAACTTGTCCACCCAAGCTCTTCCTGAGCGCCTGGATGACCTGTCAAATGTCGGTAAATGGAATCTGCCCGCTGCACGGTGACTATCACGGTGGGAGCCACGTCCCTTGTGTCGCTCCTGCTCATAAGTCTTGCCGCCACATCTGAACTGGATATATTGATTGAAAGGGAGAGCATCCATGAATTCCTGTCCCATGCTCCGCCAATCCGCAGACAGAGTCGCATGTTGAGCTAGATTCACCTCTCCTGGTTCCGTTCGCTCCTCTTCCTCTACCGGGAAAGTAGGCATGGTAGGTCGCGTGTCCATGGAATCGACCTTCTGCGCTGTCACAATGGGAATAGCATCCGGTATGTAACTAGACGCTCCCAATCCTTCCCCCACCTGAAAGACCCTAGGGGGTTCTTTCTGCTTCCCCTCTGCAACCTTCTTGGTTACCTCCTGCATGAATGCATCCATCTTTGCATCCATCTTCTCAGTCAACTTCTCCGTCCACTTTGCCAACATGGCCTCCATTGGATTCCGCTGATCTGTCTCCCTAAATCTCCTCTTATCCACATCACCTGCCATCAGCTCCTTCTGCTATGTGTCTACAGGCTCCTCAGAAACTGCACGGTTGCTGCAAAACCATACTGTTGCTTAACTTCGACCTCCGATTTACCCACTGAAAACTACTCGGAAAATTCTAGGAATTTGGGAAAGTGATCCTCACCCAAAACCCAGAAAAACCCAGAAAACGTTTTTCTTAATTCCAAATTCCAAAATTTGACCTTTTTTTATTTTAGCCCTTTTTCCAACTGCGTTTCTGGAATTGCAACTGCTATTGCTCTGTATTATCTCTTTTCTGATGTTATAGACCACAGGCTGAGCCAGAATTAAGCTTTGATACCACTGTAATATCCCCAAAGGGGAACAACCAGTAATAAACAGAAATACACCAATGCAGATATAGAAAATATAATAATGAACCAGATCACTGAATCATAGCACATGGAACACCAGAAACTGAGCCATTTTATTAATCAGGAAGTACATAGAGAGGAGTACAATAAATCAGAGCAAGTGCACCTATCCTTGCCCTAGGCAAGTGGAGACCCTCTCAACAGACAAATGGCTGCAACAAGGGCAGCGTCCTAACTGCTCTGCAAGCTGAAGATGAACTGCGCTGGTGCTGGGGCTGAAGACTGCAAACCCTCCACAATAGAAAACGCTGTCTCTGCTAGTGACAGCGCAGGAAACCCTCCAGACAATAGATCAGCCACTGGAGGCTAGAAAACGTTGTTGAGCCTGCCTCTCCAAGTCTGCTCCTCAGATCAGCGTCCTACCAAGTAGATCTGCTCCTGAACACTCAGATCTGACAGATCCGAAGCCTCCAAACCAGATCTGCGTCCTTCTCTCCCTGATCTGCGTCCTCCCCTATCAGATCTGCCACCAAACCTTCAGATCTATACTGGATCTGACAATATCTCTTCAGATCTACAGCCTCTAGGGCTGGATCTGCTGTTAACCCTTCAGATCTGAACTAGATCTGCCAATATTTCTTCAGATCTGCAACTCTTCAAGCTGGATCTAGTGCAAAACCCCCAGATCTGCAACATACAAAACTAGATCTGCCACATACAGGACTAGATCTGCAAGATCTATCCTTCCCAAAGCTGGATCTAACAATAAGCCTTCAGATCTGTAACCCTTACCTTCAGAAATGGACAGCGTCCTCACTCTAGGGCTAGACAACGTCCTTCTGCCTCCCAAAATAGCGTTTTCTCTGCCAATCCTGAACTGCGTCCTCCTTGGACAGCGTCCTTCCTCTCCTGCAAGGATCAGCGTCCTCTCTCCAGATGAGACAGCGTCCTTCTCCTTCAAGAATCAGCGTCCTTCCTTCCACGTTCGTTGCTCCCAAGAGGCCTCCTCCAGGCCAAAAAACCGCCGCCGCCTACCGCCGGAACTTAAAGATGCAACCCGAGGCCCCATTGTGGGGGCGGCATCGGGTCCCCCCCAAGCTAAGGGTGAAACCAGAAAAACCTTACCAGGGCAGGCACTCGAAGTCCCCCGAGGCTAAGGGTGAGATCTCCGACCGGAGACACTCGTGCACTAAACAGTGCTGCAGACCGACTAAACAACCGGCGTGCTGAAGCAGACAAAGTCTAGCTATCAAGAAGAATATCAAATCATGGATGATCAAAATGAGGTGAGAACCTCTCCTTTTATAATGCCAAATTCCCTCCAAAATTTAACTGCTCCCTTACTCTTCTCTGACCTGCGCAGTTTACCTTGGGTCAGCCTGATGCCTCCCCCCATCATAATCACGTGGACCCCCAAGGCTCCCTCTTTAAGTTACAACGTTCATCTACTAGGAAAAGAACACTTTATTTATAAAGTGAGATGACTAAAGTGAGGTGACCCCTCTTATTTCTCACTTTATTTATTATGTCTAGCTAAAGCGGCAAAATAAAGCAAAAATGAAATATTCCAATTAGCAAGGCTAATTGGGAATATTACGTACTTCCCTGGAAAAATCAGGCGCGTATCAGGACAATAGAGTACTCATGGCTGCTAGTTACCCTTGGTATCTATTCGGCTTCTTACTTTCACTGAATGTCCTGCTTGGGGCCATATGTCCCTTGGCATCCTCGAGAGTGTCCCTGAGCCATGATGGCATCTTCCCCAGTGAAGGAGGTGGATCAATCGAGTCCATTGGTCCTTCAGCATCGGGCATCGTCTCATTCTTCGGTTCTTCTTGATTTCCAGGCCTCGCCTCATGATCTTCCTCAGATCTCGGAAGATTGACTCCTTTCCTGAGGGAAGAATCTTCGTCAAAAGTGACATCGTGGCATATCTACACTTCCCTTTGACCAGGCACATATAATCTATAGGCCTTCGAAGTTTTTTTTAGCCCATAAACATTTTGGTCTACCTCTTGATGCTAGCTCCTCTGCAAAAGTTCTTGAACTTGTTTGTCTCATATAATAAGAACATCCTACCAAGGATTTCATGGGAAACATACCAGACATATCAGAATGTATCAATGCAAGACATCAAATGTGTTTTTGACACTTGAGGGGAAAGGTCCCCTTGTGTGTTTTCCTTCGGCCACACGCACAAGGCACACCTTCATGGTTATTCGAGGAACTCGTGCCATCTCCCTCACCACCTTCCTTGCCAACGGAAGGGATTTGTGGTGAAGGTATCTAAACCTCCCGGTGCATAAATAACCTCACATGTCATTGCTCCCGGTGGACTTCCTAGTGGACTTCCTCAACCTGGTAGAGTGTATCAACTCTAAACCCAATCGTGATAGCTTCCTTGAAGCTCTTCTTCCACATGCGCACCTTTCATCAATGAATGCCACATTGAAACCTTTGTCTTCCATGGGCGATATAGACACAAGGTTCTTCTTCAAATTAGGTACATAGAGTACATCCTGCACGCGGAGGACTTGACCTTGAAACAAATTGAGGGTCACAATCCCTGTCCCTTTCACGGGATATGTGGCGTTATCTCCAAGGATAATTTCTAGATTAGTATCCTTCTCAACCATATCAAAAAGTGCTTCCTTGAACCTAGTGATGTGCCTTGAGGCATCACTATCTATCAACCAGAAATCCATAGTGTCGGGTGGAAATGCAGCAGAGAGGGCAGATACAAGAATGAATTCATTTCTTTTATCAACAACATTTGATTCCTCATACTTGGAGTTTCTCGACCTTTTGAAAGTTTGACCATTTCCTTCGGAGGGAGCCTTCCTCTTTCCCTTGAACCTGTTGTTCCTTTGATTGCCATTCCTTCGGTTGTTGTTGTTGTCATCACCATCGGGAGAATCCTTCTTGAAAGGGCATTCTCTAGCATAGTGACCTGGCCTATGACAAGTGTAACACTTGCCCTTCTTCCCTTGGGCCCTTGCTCTTCCTTTGTTCTTTGGACCACCAAAGTTCTTCTTTCTAGAATGAGCAGCGTAGGCAACATTTCCTTCATTTTCATACTCCTTCGTTCTTGTCTCTTCTTGTACGCATCTTGATAGTACTTCGTCAAAGTCAGGTATTACATTATTATTGAGAATCGTAGTATTGAACACATGCCATTTGGATGGGAGCCCAGTAGATCAACAGAAGACAAGCCAGAAACAGATAAGTGTGTTGGTGCGTTACGGTGGTCAACAGGATGCTTCAACCAGCAAAGTCTCAATATGGTCAGCTAACCAGCAATGTCACACAACCCTCAGGACAGCCAAACGGTCAACTCCAAAGTCAAATCAGAAAAGTCAACACTTCCTAGAAAAGTCCAACAGCAAGTAAAAGTCAACGCAGCACAGTCAATGATCAACCTTTGACCTCAGTTCTTGTGCAAAAATGTACGGACTGCAGAAATCGAAGTCTATGCCAAAATTCAGCTCCTTTTGACCATGCGTTGACCAAAGTCAACGTTGGTCAAACCTGCGGTGGAAACCCTAGCTGCAGCAGAAAATGTCTTCATCCTTCTCCCACGTGTGAACTGCAGATTTGCCTCCAAGTAGCTCGAACCAATCAGAAGTGGAGAGAGAAATATGTGTGATGAGGAGATGAGTGAAATGTCCTCCAACGTTGACTTTATTTATATCCATCACTGAGGGTGTGTGACACATTTGCTGGGGTACAAAACCTTAAAGTCGACCTGCACATATTTGAATATATTAGAAAATAAATTCAAAATAAATGTTCTGCTCATCGGATCAAGATGATCTTTAGATCGATTTTGCACCTCTCCGAAAGAGGAACCCAATAAAAATATTGGTATCTTCATCTAAGCATCACAACATGGAGTTTGGACCTAGTCCAATTTTAACACCATTACATTGTGATGTACTTGCAAATTAGATTTGACCCACATTATGAAGAGCATATGTTGAGAGTTTAATTAAAATGATTCTCTCTTTGTAATACATTTCTTTTCATGACCTGATGGCATTGAACATGACTAAAGGGCATATTATACAACAAGATCACATCATATACATTTCATCTTCTATGCCATTAAATTATATTGAAAGCAATTCATTGGTAATTCAACCAATTGATAAGTGAATTTGCGTATGTAGCAATACTCGCGAAAATACCTTAAATGAGTTTCAGTAGATCAACCGCATGGTTATTACAATCAAGAGATGATTGCATAAACACACAATTTCTTCTAGTATGTGCAAAAAGAAAGATAAATAGGGCATATTATACAGCAAGCACGCATGTTGTACATTTCACCGTCTATTCAATTGAATAATATTTGAAAGCAATTCATTGGTAATTCAAACAATTGATAAGTGAATTTTCATATGTAACAATACTAACGAAAAAAACTTAAATGACCATTAGTAGATCAACCACATGGCCATTACAAACAAGAGATGAT
This sequence comes from Pinus albicaulis, assembly GCA_034641835.2. Lineage (NCBI taxonomy): Eukaryota > Viridiplantae > Streptophyta > Pinopsida > Pinales > Pinaceae > Pinus > Pinus albicaulis. Next base: position 248,563,524 of record CM076579.1, read on the forward strand.
TGCATAGACACAAAATTTCCTTCAACATGTCAAAAGAACCAGATAAATAGACCAACAATGAAGGAATGCAACATACGTTTATTGCAGGAGGAAGGAGTTGATGCATGAGAAACAGGAGGCCAAGGAGCGGCTATATTATCATTCAGATCACATGTGAAACTTATTCCAGATGATGTCTCATCTGTAACATCAGAAGGCAAACTTCGAAGAAGACAGCCTGCATCTGGTCCACAATGTGTAGAAACAATATATTATTTCATCATGCCAATGTAGGTCATAAAAGTTCATAATCCATTCGCAAGTTGCAATGGGTTTGACAGAGAATATAACAAATTATTAACTAATGTATTTAATTTATTTAAATGTTACAATGTTTGATCTATTGTAAATGATTTATCACAATCAGCTTAGAGTTACTCAAAAGCTCAATAACTACAATCTCATAAAGATCAACATTGTATGACTATCTAATGAGATTGAAATTAGAGAAAATGGTCCTGTTTAAGGGACAAAAATCAAGAAAATGTACCTTGTGATCCAAAAGCTGTCATGTACATTGTCGCCAATAGCCAGCAAAACAGCAAAAAAAAAATGGATCAGAAAGAGCCAAATGCAGTTCAAGTATTGTATGTTAAAAGGCAAATGTGTCAGCAAAATAAAATGGCATAAAATCAAAGACTGGAGATTGTCACAGTTCTGATAAATGTGTGCAGCATTACTACAATCCAATCTCACGGGTAGCTTTAATCAGAGACATCTGAGAGCACCTTGAAGAGAAAAGTCCTTCAGATTTACATGGCAAAGATTGTACACATTCTCTGTGATGTTCTTTCTTTGAAGCATCATACCAAGAGAGGCAGCACAGTTTAAACCTTGCAAATTTGTGATGAGGCTTTGTTGTTGAACTCCAGAAATATAATTGTCCAGTGTCATGCAGCATTTTGTTGCATTTTTAACAGTGTTAGCACAGTTCCTTGCCACCTCTGAAGGGTCGGGGAAAATCAAAGGACAGACTGTGGATCCACAACAACAGGGAATAAATTATTAACTCTTCGTTTCATAACGCTCTTAAAAAGATAAGATAGAAAATAAAAATTGCACCACGTCACCAAACACTTCACAGAATGATGAGATATATATCAAGCTATTACAATTCAGCAAAACATGCAACTTGATTGGGCATCAACAACATCTTTCCATTAAGATCCATTAATCCAAAATTTTACATATAATACCAGCTCAGACGAAATCTAACATTACAAGCAGACTCCAACCCATTGAAACCTAAATATAGAAAAAGTAAACTAATTTCAACCAAAAGCTGATAGTGAAATCCACAAGTGAGGGTCTAAACTTCGCAAGTTGGGTGAGAAAGGTGGTCCTATCTTTCTACCAACCAAGTTTATGTTTGAAGCTAAGTTGCACGAAACGGGGAAACGGAAACGAGTTTCCGAAACGGGAAGCGAAGCGAAACGGGACCTCCCCAAATTTTGGAAACGGGGAAACGCGGTATATATATATATATATATATATATATGTATTAGAATCTAGGACATTTAAGAAATGTTCTGTGAAATCATAAATGTTTAAAACATACATGATACATGATAAATTCAAAGCATAAACTATTACAACACATCTACTCACGAATGATAACAGACACAATGAAAATAGCAATATCGGATTGGTGCTCTTGATTAAATACGAGTTTCATACCCTAATACATGACAAAATACGATGGAAACATTGCAATCACCCAATCCTAAAATCCTGAAAAACTGATAAGTCTGCTGGATTTTGAATGAGATCTAAAATTCTACTTTCTCCATATGAAATCCAATGAGGTCGGAACCACTCACAAACATCCTGAGTCATTTCATGGTAATGTAAAAAATTTAAGTGACATTCTCCTTAATCTTCATTTTCATCCTTTTAGTTTAAGAATTAAACTAAAAGGATGAAAATGAAGATTAAGGAGAATGTCACTTAAATTTTTTACATTACCATGAATTGAATATAAATACTAGGGCCATAGGCTTTAAAAAGCCATCTAGAAGCATCCATAAACGATGAGAATAATATTAAAAAGCACGAAAACTGAAAATTAAAAAATTAAAAAAAATTAAAAATAAAAATCCAAGTTAAATCGCTTTAAAGGGAAGGAAACGCAGCCATACGGCCCGGAAATGCGTTTCCAGACGTACTAGCAACGTTTCCCGTGCAAGAAATGTGCCAGTACGGCCGGAAATGCGTTTCCAGGCCGTACAGTACGCGTTTCCGAGTTTCCGTTTCGTTTTTTGCCAGAAACGGAGGTGGGGAGGACGTTACCTGCAACATAGGTTTGGAGGTAAATTAATTAATGCACAACTAATCCTAGGATGAGGTGCAAGCTATGAGTACCTGTCTTAAATGAGATTATTAGGTGACCCTCTTAAGTACTTTCAATTTTAATTAGATGTTTATGATGTTCAATTCAAGGGCACAAATGTGTACTTAAAGAGAGCAATTATAGAAACAATCTCAACTAAGACATTGTGCTAATGAAACAAGATCACTAGAGTGCCAAACAGAAATCACTTCAAGATCTATCCAATCATTAGTAATCTCAAAATATCAAGTGCTCTAAATAAATAACAAATGAGAAGCAAAGAGCACCAAATTAATGAATTCTTCACACTTGATATGAAACAAAAATAGCAATGGAGTGTAAAAACTCTGGTAAACTTGATAATTATATATTATTATTGATAAGATGAAAGATGATTACAATGGAGAATCACCGAGGCTTTAAATATAGCCTCAAAGTGTCCCTTGGTGAAGAGGCATGATCTTTGATCATGCCCTTTCACTTAATAAAACCTAATATAACTATATCTAACTAATAATTAATAAAATATACATAACATTGCTCCTCTCTTAAGATGCTTTGTCCTCAAAGCATACGTAATGATGGGTGTTGCTGGCGAAATGCTTCAGACTCCCAAGATGCTTCTTCAACGGGCAAGTCCTTCCACTTGATTAAATATTCCGTAATAACACGAGAGCGCAACTTCTTATCACGGGTAGATAGGATGCCTTCGGGCTCTAGAACGAGCTTGCCTCGTAGGATTATCAAATTTGGATCACAATATTACTCAAAGAAGACATCACAAGATTATCTTTAGATCACAAAGCTCTTAAACCAAGAAACAAGATAATGCTCTTATCTGATTAGCAACCAATTCCTTATATTGTCAATTGATAGGTTACTTACAAGAACAAGATGCAATAAAATGATATAAATAGCATTCACATTCTCAATGAACCAATACAATACCAATGTTAAGCTAATTAGAGCGCAATCTTCTTTGAGATGAGATTACTAACAGTGATTTATAGAAGTGAAATGCACTATGTAATGCAAGATGAGCAATGGTCTTTTAAAGCATTAACAATTATTCAAGCTTCACAATGAGATGTGCAATTAGATTCTCTACACAAATGAGGTTGATTTCTATTAGAGCATACTTAGATGTAAATCTTGAGATGCAAAATTATGCTAATTATGCAAAATGCAAAGAGTGACCAGCAAGACAAAAATTATTAGATCAACCACTTGGAGCAAAATCACTTATGTTAGTTTGCCAAACTAAGCTTATTATGACTTCTTAAATGTATTAGGATTGTTTGGATCAAAACTTTAGCACCAAAACTCACAAACTTCATTGTTGTAGCATTTATATCAGATTCAGAAGTTAATATATCAGACTCAGGAAAATGTATATCAGCTCTTCAAAATCAACTAGAAAAACCATAGAAACCACGAGATGAGTCTTTCTTATTACTTGAGATTAATTGTGAGCTCATATGTACTGGAAATTGTAACTAGGTTCGGTCTTCATAATGACTATGTAATTATGAATTTATGTAATGAAAAAGACAAAGATAATAAAATGTATTTTTGTAAAGCTTGCCTCATGGGTTTCATGAGCAAAGAGTTTTTATTATAGTTCAAAGACTTCTTCTTGATGTCTTTTAGGGATTTGTCATCTTGTCATAAATGTATAATTTAGAGTCATGTATATGAAGTGTTGTTACATTTGTAAAGTCAATTTATTGATGTAAGTAGTATGCCTCAAGACCTTGTCAAATGGCTCATTGTAGATGGCTCAAGCATGATGGAAATACCCCTGATCAAATCAGTCTAATAATGCTGGAGATACTCCTCTCAAGTCAGCTCTCAATCAGATGTAAAAGTCGGCTTATAAAAGTCACAACTAATCATGGGTAGGTCGGGCTAATTACCTTTGCCCAACCACTATATATTCCCAGGTAGACTGCGCAGAACAGGACACAGTACAGTTCAGATCAAGGTTGCAAACATCGCGATTTAATCGCGATTTTTTCAAAAAATCACGATTTTTTCAACTCAACGAATTTATCTGCGATTTTTTCCCGATTTTTTGAAAAAGTCGCCGATCGCCAAAAAAAAAAATCGCGATTTTCCAAAAAAATCGCGGGCCCATCAAACAGCAACCCTATAAGTTCAAAAATCGATTTTTTTTTTTTGTCATTTTTGCAGCCCTCTCATTTTCCTGACACACCCTGTTGGCAGTTAATGGTAATGTTAAATTCTTTTTCATTTTCATCCTTTTACTTAAATTTTTAACATTACCATGAAATGACTCAGGATGTTTAAGAATGGTTTCGACCTCATTGGATTTCATATGGAGAAACTAGAATTTTAGATTTCACTCAAAATTCAGCAGACTTAATGGTTTTCAGGGTTTCATGGTTTGGGGATTTGCATTGTTTCTATTTGATTCTATTATGTGTAAGGGTATGAGATTGGCATTTGATCAAGAGTATGAAGTCCTTTAAGAACCTTGATGTTGGTGGCATTGATTGTTGAAATTTGTTGATGTTGGTGGTATTGATTGTTGAACTCCCCTACCGTGGCCTTAACAAGAATGTACCCTTCACTCAAAGGAAAACAATTGGTTAGGCATGTTAATCTTTTCTACCACATTTTAAGGTTGAGGAGATGAACCCTTCACTCAAACCAAAATCATTGGTTAGGCATGTTAAACTTTTTCAATTTCTATCATGTTATAAGGTTGAGCAATCCAAGTCTGAAGACTTTGAGCTAGATGATGTTTATGTATCTCTTGTCGATGATCCCATTTCTAGTAGCAATGAATCAATGATGAGTTTCATGAGGAGGAGGAGGAGGAGAAACAACAGGAGGAGGAGGTGACACCACCTACCCCTGCTACCGGTAGAGGACGTGGTCTGCCTACTTTAGCTCCTGGTGCTTCAGGATCTGGAGCACAACAGAGTCCATTGCCAGCCCCGCCAGCTTCTTCGTCTAGAGGAAAAGCTGTTACATTTTCTCGCAAGAGAGACAGAGGAAATCAGTAGTATAGGTTATTTGGTGCATTCCTTTGTATATAACATTATGACTCATGATATGAGATACATTATTATATTTTTTGTTGATATTTTGAGGTTGAGTTGAGACTCAGGACTTAGTATTCAAGACATGATTCACTATTATGTGTGATGTAGTACTAGACATGATATTACACGTCTTATATATTAGTTTTTTTTTTATATTTATGTGTCAATGCATTTATTTTATGTTGTGGGTGCTTTAGATATTAAAAAAATTGAAAAAAAATGAATATTTTTGTATGTGCCGATTTTTTCCCGATTTTTTCCCAATTTTTACGATTTTTTCCGATTTTTTCCCCTCGCCGATTTAATCCCGATCGCGATGTTTGCAGCCTTGGTTCAGATGGTCTGAGATTTTCGGAAATATATTACAGTAAGGTCTGCGGTTTGGTGCTGCACAGACAGCAAAGAAAAGAAGAAATATTATGTCGCTGTACTGGGTTGCAGCACAGACAACGAAGAAATGAAGAAATATTATGTCACTGTAATGGGTCTAGTAACCTCGGATATATCTATAACAGGAGGCACATGACAGTTCGGAATTGCAGTAACAAGTTAAGGATTAACACAGTATATAATACAGTGCAAAGTATGTAGACTCTGATGGAAGTCTCCTGGGAAGATATGTAGACTCTGATAGAAGTCCGGTAAAGATGAAGACCCTTGACAAATACATATCTTTAGGAGATGTGTCAATCTGTATGAAGGATGTCGATGCCTACAAGAAGATGTCATGGTGAAAGATCATCACTGAGGTAACTTTTAATTTAAAAGTTCATATGTATATGTTTATCTGGATAATTTTATGCAGGGCTGCCAACCATATGAATGGATGAAAGATCCTTGGAAGAAATATGGTTCGAAAGAAAGCAGCATGGAATGTAGATGGACCAGATGAGAAGGATTGATGAATCACTTTCTGATAGATGACATGACTCGTGGATGAAAGTGATGGATGATTTGTGCCCTATGAAGCTATCCCAAAGTTACACTTGTCATAAATGTATAATTTAGAGTCATGAATATGAAGTGTTGTTACACTTGTAAAGTCAATTTATTGATGTAAGTAGTATGCCTCAAGACCTTGTCAAATGGCTCGTTGTAGATAGCTCAAGCATGATGGAAATACCCTAGATAAAATCAATCTAATAATGTTGAGAGATGGGGTTGTTAGTCAAGGCCTTGCACTATGACAATGTTGGTTGATACGATGCTATACAAATGTGATTACCAATCCAATTATTCTTATGAGATTCTTCAGATTGAAAGTAACCATGTACCATTATGAATACCTCCCTAGTTCAGAGGGAGTGTTGGAAAGTGTAACTAGGTTTGGTCTTCATAATGACTATGTAATTATGAAGTTATGTAATGAAGAAGACAAAGATAATAAAATGTATTTTTGTAAAGCTTGCCTCATGGGTTTCATGAGCAAGGAGCTTTTATTATAGGTCAAAAACTTCTTCTTGATGTCTTTTAGGGATTTGTCATCTTGTCATAAATGTATAATTTAGAGTCATGTATATGAAGTGTTGTTACACTTGTAAACTCAATTTATTGATGTAAGTAGTATGCCTCAAGACCTTTTCAAATGGCTCGTTGTAGATGGCTCAAGCATGATGGAAATACCCCTGATCAAATCAATCTAATAATGTTGGAGATACTCCTCTCAAGTCGGCTCTCAATCAGATGTAAAAGTCGGCATATAAAACAGTCACAACTATTCATGGACAGGTCGGCTAATTACCTGTGCCCATCCACTATATATACCCAGGTAGACTGTGCAGAACAGGACACAGAAGAGAATCATCTTTTGTCTATTCCGGGAGATGGAGTAAAGGCATGCACTTGTTCATTGGAAAAGAGAATTGAACTTACTAAACTTCACATGGCTGCCACAGGTGGCATTGTAGAGATGGAGGAAAACTCTTCTATCTTCAAAAAACCCAGAATTTTAAGCATAGAAGAAGAGTACCCTCAAACAGGGATCGATGAAAAAAAATCCACCGATTTAGGTTCCATAAAATCTAGTACAAGTAAGAAAGACAAAGCTGCTAGTGATGTGGCAAAGTGGTTCAATGTGCAACGCAAAACTGAGGCAGAGGATGCAATGGCTGAATTCTTCTTTGCTAATGGAATATCATTTAATGTCACCTACTCCCCTCAGTACAAGGAGATGATAACGAAAGCCATTGCTGCTGGTCCATCATTTCAACCCCTGGTTACAATAAATTGAGGACAACATTGTTAGATAGAGGGGTCACAAAGATGCAAGGGGTGATGGAAAGCCTTAAAAAATCATGGGTTGAATATGGATGTTCAATTGTCATGGATAGCTGGACAAATATTCAACAAAGGCCTTTGTTGAACATCATTGTCACCTCTCCAACAGGACCATATTTCTTAAGGGCAATTGATTGTACTGGAAAGATGAAGGATGCAGCCTTTCAGTATGAGGTATTAAAAGATGCAATTGAGGAGATTGGTCCTACAAATGTAGTTCAAGTTATCACAGATGTTGCACCAGTTTGTAGGTCTGCAGGGTTGATGATTCAAAGCAGGTACAAGCATCTATTTTGGACTCCTTGTTGTGTGCATGCTTTAAATAATGCACTCAAAGACATTGGTAAAATTTCTTGGATCACCCGCATTATTTTGGATGCAAGAGAGGTGCAAATGTTCATTTGCAACCACCATGCCTCTCTAGCTATTTATAGAATTTATGAAAGAAATGAGTTCTTGAAACCGGCAGATACAAGGTATGCCACCTACTATCTCCTTCTTGACCGCATGCTAGAGGTGCAGCATGCCCTAAAGCCCACAGTTATAAGTTCTGAGTGGTCTGCATGGGGGGAATCCAAAACAGATCAAGGAAAGAAAGTAAGGCAGTTGGTGTTGAATGATGATTGGTGGGTCGATGTGAAATACATTGTCTCATTCACTGCTCCAATAGTGGAGCTAATCAAGTATGCAGATTCAGATTCCCCTTGCCTTGGGGAAATATATGAGTCAATTGATAGCATGATTGGAAAGATCAAGTCCATCATTCGTTAAAGGGAGCCCTCTTTGGTGTTATTTAATGAACTCCAAAGGTTGATTGAAAAAAGATAGAACAAGTTAAACACACCTCTTCATATGGCCGCTTATGCACTTAATCCAAAATGGTATGTGGAGAGAGAAGGTAGAGTTCCACCAATAGATGACCCTGAAGTGAAACAAGGATTTATTGCAGCCATAGAAAAGATGTATACATCAGAACAAGCAACCATAGTTCGAGAACAATTTCTTGATTTTGCTTTGTTCAGTAGCCCCATTTTCTTTAGAGCCTCAAAGGAAGATTTGTTGGGTATGGCACAAAGAAGTCCCAATGGATGGTGGAGGATGTATGGGGATGGAGTACCAGAAATACACACTCTTGCTATGTGTTTACTATCTCAGGTTGCTAGTTCTTTAGCTGCAGAAAGGAATTGGTCTACATTTAGTTTTATCCACTCTATTAAGAGGAATAGGCTTACCTCTAAAAGAGCTGAGAAGCTATTTTATGTGCACAACAGTCTTCGCCTTCTTACAAGGAAGACTCCACATTATTTACAAGGACCTGCAACACAGTGGGATGTAGATCTTGAGGATGCTTCACAGATTGATGATGATGATGATGATGGGCCATCTATCCAAACAGGATTGGTTAATGTGCCATTAGATGACAATGAGCAGCAGTTGCAAAGCATTGATGATGATGGGAGAGAAGATAGTGAGGCTCAAGCATTTTCAGATACACTTGATACAGAAGATATGAATCTCTGAGTAGCTTCAGCCTTCATTTCTACTATGGAATCTGCCATATTGACTCATATTTCCTTTTTTGTTGTCTTGAGACATTTTTATTTTCATTTTCAGATTTTCTATTTGGCAGCTACACTAGTGACTATTTTGGTTCTTGGACTATAGTCTATGACTATAATTTATAAATTTATAATCCATGGTTTTCTACTTCTAGAGTCTTAATTTGAGATTTATATTTTAATGAATTGTTCATGTTTACATCTTTATTAAATTTTATTTTTAGTACTATATACTTTTACGCTTTAGCTTCTATTTAAATTTTGAAATGATTCATCATGCATCATTGATCAATGATCATAGAATGATCATTGATTATGTAGATATTAGACAGTAGTAGCCTAGTAGATTACTAGATTGTAATTTGTACGTTGTAAGTTGTATGAATAATGAAACTAATAGTACTTCTTAACTTTAGTCTTTAAGTTATGCAATGATGACGAAATTTGTTTTGTGATGCACAATTCTCAAAATTTGTCTTTAGATTTATCATTTATGATTTTAGTATTTTTAATTTTATTTATTTTGATTCATGTTTAATTTTATTTTAATTTTAATTTTTTTAATAAATAATAAATATAATAAATAGTTGCCGCACTTGCCGTCCCCAACCCGCCGTCCCCTGAAAATTTGGGGGTGCGCTCTAGCCGTCCCGGAAACTCGTCCCCCCGTCCCTGCCATCCCCACAGGCAGTGCAACACAGGTTTAGATGGTCTGAGATTTTTTGATATATATTACAGTAAGGTCTACAATTTGGTCCAACACAAACATCGAAGAAAAGAAGATATATTATGTCACTGTATTGGCTCTAGTAACCTCGGATATCTATAACAGGAGGCACATGACAGTTCGGAATTGCAGTAACAAGTTAAGGGTTAACTCAATATATAATTGTTGATTTTTGTAGCATCAGAAAGTGATCTAAGTCTCATATTTGTTGAGGAGGCTTGGACACCAGTATTCCAAAGAACCCAAAAACCGTTTGTGGAAATTGCATTCGGTTCATGTTTTATTAAAATAATTAATTATTTTAATGGGGACCCTAAGTCTAAACTTAGGGAAATTAAATAATTAATCGGTATTAATAAAACAGAGTGTGAATCTTCTAAAGAACGAACATCAAGTCACGATTTAATCTTAGCCATTGATTAGACTTCTAAGTTGGGTCGTTGATTTATCAACGAGGAGATTATAAAGGAAGGCTTGAGCACCATTTGGAAAGCAAGTCGGGCATACACTCAGTAACCCGAGGGAAGTCGATTCTTCAGAATTTAGAAATCGATTTCAGAGGGAGAGTTGCAGGGTGGAGGAAGTAGAGGGTTTCAATAGCAATTAGACCTCGATGAAGAAGGACGCAGAAGGCCAAAGGGGCAACACAGAGGGACAGCACAAAAGTGACGCAATCTCTACACAGGGAATCACGCAGAGGTGACGCAATGAAGGCTAGTGAGCCTCTCAGGTGTCAGAAATTCTCCAGAGGTCAAGAGAAAATTATCTCAGGTGTTTTCTTGGAAGTTTCTCAGTCATTCTGCCAATCATTTCTTGTCATGAAATTGTTGTTGAAGATTAATATATAAACCCTCATCTGTTGCACCGGTTTTCCCACATTGGGTATTTTCCGAGGACAATTATCCAAAAATAACTGTGTCGATGTGATTGATTTTTACGCATGTATTTCACTGTTCTTTTCTCTATATGTACTTGTGTGATAACTGCAGTAGAATTTATTTCGAAATTTACTGAAGGGTTTATTGTAAATAACTTTTGTGAAAAATAAGTAGGAGAAATAAATCAGTAACTGTAGTATAATTTCAGATTTGAAATTTTCACATGGTATCGGAGTTGAGATCGAGCAACGGGATTGGAGATTCTGCAATCGAACAAAGTCTATTGCTGCAGGAGCAGCAACTCGAAAGGGTCCACGCAGTTCTCCGGAGAAAAAGAAAAGCATGGAAGAAAGGTTAGATCACGACATCTTTGTATTGGCTTCCAGATTGGAAGAAGAGTTCGCTTGCTTGACAAGCTTTGCTTCCTCAGAGGTTTGGTATATTGATAGTGGAGCTTCTGCACATATGACCGGAATACGAGAATGTTTCTCGAGCTAACAAGAAGAACAGATGAACTTCAAGATCACCATGGGCAATAAGGCAAAATGTACCCCTGTTGGAATAGGTACCGTAGTTTTTCAAACAGAAGCAGGGAATAGGCTTCAGGCTACCAATGTGTTGCATCTGCCTGGTTTGGGGATGAACTTACTCTCTGTGTCTCAGCTACAAAACAAGGCCTATGACGTACGTATATTACGTCGAAAAGAGAGTATATCGACAAGAGAGTATATGTCAAACACCCGAGTTGCAAGAAGAAGGCACAAATCGGAGTCAGGAGCAACAAACTATATAAGTTACAACTCAAATCTCCAATGGCACTAATAGGCAACAGTGCTAAGAGGATTTGAATGAGCTATAGCACAGAAGAATGGGGCACTTACACCATGGGGCTCTAAGAATTCTCAAAGAGACCGTCACGGGAGTTCCATAATTGAGCACCAAGCAAGATGATGTTTGCAAAGGATGCGTACTAGGTAAGTACGCCAAGGCAGCTTACCCTGGGAGCAACAATAGAGCTAAGAGTGTGTTGGGACTAATACACTCAAACATCTGCGGACCAGTGCCAACCAGACCTCTTAGTGGTGCCGAATACTTCATCACCTTCATTAATGACCATTCCAGGAAAACTTGGATCTACTTTCTAAAGACCAAGGATGAGGTCTTTGATCGATTCAAAGAGTTTTAAAGCTCTGGTTGAGAATATGACAGGAAAGAGGATAAAGATATTACAGTCAAATAATGGTGGAGAATATATTGATAAAACTTGCTAAATTTGGACAACTAGGTCCAAACTCCAAGTTATGCTGCTCAGATGATGATCCCAATATTTTTATTTGATTCCCCTTTCGGAGAGGTGTAAGATTGATCTAAAGATCATCTCGATCGAAAGAGAAGAACATGTACTTTGAATTTATTCCACTTATGTGCTAGGTCAGCCTGGAATATAATATAGACTTAAATGTCTTAAAGGACGTGTCCCACACCCCCACAGATACCCTATATATTGGAGAGAATGGAGTTCATTTGACACACACATGGTGTGGAGGAATTATCTTTACTCTCCTTGGTGCATCTGTGTTAGGGTCTTCTCATGGCGCTGGATTAGGGCTTCTTGATGCAGCGTTTTAGGGATGTGTCTGACACGCTTGGCTGAATGACCTATTGGAGACTTTGCTGGTTGAAGCATCCTGCTGATCGTCGTAACGCCACCAGTCTTCTTCTTTGTTGGCTTGTCTTCCATCGATCATTTTACTTGTTCTATCTGCTTCAGTATTTTGTGCCCTAATCTGAAATGGCACAAAACATGTTCTCAAATTAACATGGTATCAGAGCGAAGGTGAAGACAAAGCCCAATTTGTGTTGAAAGAAATCACCGATCTATTGATCCATTGTGCAACATACAACAAGAAAGGGAGCTTGATAAAGGAGGGAACTTGACCACAGCAAGGAGGAAGGAACAGCATGGGCAAGAGATTGTTTCTAAGGTCGTTTCAGGTGACCTAAGTGCTGTAGGAGACCGAGGAGAAGAGTTGGAAGGCTGAGACTGTTGTAGATGTTTGTGGCCTTGTTTGAGGGACAAACAGAGGTATGAGGAGGCTTTTTTGGAGGACTGTTAGGGAGCCGCAAAAAACTGAGGTAGGCCGCAGGCCTAGCCTCTCCAAAATAAACCAGCGAAGAGGGTTTCAAGGCAACGACAGCCTGATATTCGTTTCTGTCTGGATACGCGGAACTAAGGAGGACTACTGATACCTGTCCATACTCTTGGAGTAGCACTTGAACAAGCCATGAAGATACCCTCTGAAATTCTGCGATTCTCTGCAGTTTCGGATCCTCTTACAAAGAGGAGTCTGGCAGGAAGTAGAGGGTTTGGCACAGTAAACTCCCGAGACAGTTGATGTCTCTATTAAATTATAGGATCCCTTGTTACTAGCCCAGAACAACAGCACACAGGGAGGCCATCTCACATGGCCTTAGCTGCAGCCCTAATTGAGGTCTGTTAGGCAGAAAAGGGGGCTAGAAATAGCCCAAATCTTCAGCGTATATGTGCAGCCCTACAGGTGATGAAACCCACAGGTATTAGAAGGATTTATGAGAAAAAGTTTAAGGCTGGAATAGAATGATAACTAGCCCTAACCAAGCCAAAATCAACAGCAAGGGAGCAGACCAAACAGCGAGCAAACAAGGTATGTTTGAATAAGGTTTTTGTGCTATTTATGTGTAAGGAATCTCTATAACTGCGGGTTGGGTTTCTGTATAAGTGAGAATGATCAAAGAACCCTACTGGTGGTGAAAATAAGGTCGAGTAAAGGTTGAGTCCCCTCAAGGAACAACTCAGTAGATTGTAGGTGGTTATCACGTTTTTTTGGTGACTGTGCTCACTAGTTCTAAGGTGGACACACACCTGAGGTAGCCGCAGGTCCAAGCTGAACTTGGACGTAGATCACAATCACAATAACTCTCAGATCCATGAACTTTTAGAGGGATGTTAATAAGGTTTATTGACAACAATATATTTTGCCCTAAGTTTTGCCTTCTTTGAACAACAAAAGATAGTTAGTGGGCAGTTGTTGTGATGCCCTAGTGGAGGGTTTCTTATGTGCAAGGGAAGTTAGAGAAGTTCTATCCCTTAGTGGCCTAGATCTATGCATAAGCAAGACAACTGTGTCATTTAGGACTACATGTTCTGGAGTTGTGCACTGTGATTAGAAGGGCCAAGAGGGCAGATGTGTACGGGTTACCTTGTAGAAGAGAAATCAAGATGAGGTAAGTTCATTGGTGATGAACATCACTGGTTGATGTGCCCTTATGACTATGTTAGATCTGTGTAAAGAAAAGTGTCATATAAGGAATGGATTGGCGTGAAGAAGGGTCGAGTCAATGTTTGGAACAACTGTATGATTGGTTCCTAGATCTATGCAATTTAAGAGACAAATTGCAGAACTAAGATCTGAAGATTTGAAGCCCTAGATCAGTCAACCATTAACTATAGTTGGGCAGATCTAGAAGCCCCAAGAAGCAGTTTTTTATTGGACTTGGAAGGATTTTTTTTATTTTTTGGAGGGTTCACTGTGGAAGCTCTTGGTGCAATGCTATGAAGCGGTCAGATTGTTGACTATATGGGTAAATTTGTAAGCCCTAGGGAGAGTGACAAGAAAAAGTTGATTTGTCATAGAGTTAGGTGAATTTTGGTAGCCCTCGGAGCAGTCTTCTGAAATGACCAGAAGAATGACAAAATGGGCGGATCTAGAAGATAAGAAGCAGTGCAGAATGCAATGCCGGATGCAATAGATGAAGACCTCAAGTGCAGGATCATAAGAGAAGGAATCATGATATGTTAGAAGGTAGATTGGGATCCCTAGTTCAGTGAGTTGCAGTAAAGAAAATCTTTGAGGGCTACTTGAGGAAGCTACAACAGATCTCCACAGAATAACAGGTAGTGGTTGTAAGGTAAGTATCGGTACTTCTGACACAAGATGAGGCTTGTAGATATATTCTCCCTGTTTGACAGTGACATATGGCAGAATATGTATGACCATGAAGTTTGAAATCTTCAGTACTGTATGGCAGTATGACAATGATGAAGAAGATAGTGATGGGTATGATAAAATTATGGGAACATCTTAATCAGCAATATGACAGTGATGACTGTTCATAGTGTATTTTTGTAGTCACAAATTTAAGGAGCTAAGAAAGTAATCTGTGATTCTATGTCACTGTCATTATGACAATGAGACAGTGACATAGACACCTATGTTTACGAAATTCATAGTAGCAGTGAGCTTGTGACTGTATCAGTCTCACATTGGAGCGTAATAATAATATTGAAAGTGTGAACTGAGAAGTTTTTGCAGCCTTCAGTCACGTTGTTGGAGTCTAGAACCATGGTCAGCAAAGCCTGTGAAGTTTTGAACAAATATTGTATATGATACGTGCCAAGATGCATGACATCTATATGACAGTATATGGCTATGAGTCTTGGATGGCTTTGACCATGGGAGAATAAGATTCAGGCCCCTGAGTACAAAACTCCTTTTCGAGTTGGTGTCTAGGATGCCCTCATTTAAAATAGATGTCTTCTCTCACAAGAGAAGCTAGTATTAAGAGGGAGACTACTATGCCCCTGGGCTAATATCATTGTTGAAAGAAAGAAGACCCTCATGGCTCAAAGACATGGCTTCAAAGGGGGAAATTCCGGAAGAAAAACCGGAAGCCATATAAAAAACAGAGGTATCTAGCTGCCATGAGTACAATATGAGCCTGGATCATTTGAAGAAGCTGTAGAGCATCAAGTCTGGAAGGATGCGAGGATGATGTCTGGGATATGGTCCTAGACCACAGGACAAAGTTGTTGTCACCTCGATAAGATCAAGCATGGATCTGATGGGAAAATGTGTTGCCTGAGATTTCTCTAGGAAGGCACTGATTATTATTGCACCTACAATCTATTATTACCCTTGCTACTACGCAAGGATGGAATCTTCCTCAGATGGATGTGAAGACCGCCTTTTGGCATGGTGCGAAAAAGGAAGAGGTGTAGGAAGACCAACCTCTGGGATTCGAAGTCCAGGATCAAGACACCCATGTTTGCAGGTTGGCTAGCCCCCAGGGCTTAGTACGAGAGGATAGATAGCTACTTGATGAAGTTGCACTTCACTCGTAGTAATGATGATTCAAACCTTTACTTCAAAGTTGACAAAGAAAAGCCTCTCATTCTGGTTCTCTATGTGGACGATCTCTTCCTAACAGATGTTGACTCTCTCATTCATCAGAGCAAGAGAGAGCTCGTTGCTGAATTCGAAATGAAGGACCTAAGATTGATGCACTACTTCCTAGGCCTGGAGGTTTGGCAGAGACCTAGCAAGATTTTTCCTTTCTCAAGGAAAATACATTGTGAAGCTTCTGGAAAGATTTTATATGGTGCACTGTCAGTCCGTGTCGACACCGATGAAGCTCAACTTTAAGAAGTTGAGTGGCAGCGCTACTGGGCCCGTGCTAGCAAATCCTACTGAGTATCGTTAACCCGTAGGGGCCCTGATGTTCTTAGGGAACATCTGTCCGGACGTATGTTATGCAGTGAACACTTTGAGTCAACACATGGTTGATACTCATAACATTCACTGGGTTTGTGCCATGAAACTCTTGAGATATCTCCGAGGCACGATAGACCATGGGCTGAGATACACTGCCGAGAGTATGACACTCCATGGATATAACAATGCCGATTGGGTTAGCAGTGTGGTGGATCGCAAGAGCACATCTGGATGCTGCTTCACACTTGGGTCTGCTTCGTGCAGGAAGCAGAATTCGGTAGCTTTGAGCACCGCTAAGGCTGAATACATTGCAGCATGTATGGCCTGTTGTGAAGCCACTTGAGTGCGAAAGCTCTTCAATGAGTTGTTCGAGCATGTGCTAGATGCCACCATTATCCTTTGCGATAACCAGAGGGGGATTCGTTTGTCATAGAATCCCGAGTTCCACGATTGAACCAAGCATGCTGATGGCTGGTACCACTTTATCTAGGATATCGTACAGCGAGGCGCCGTAAGGCTCGATCATATAGGAACTGATGAGCAGGTCGCAGATATTCTCACAATGCCCTTGGGGAAGGTCATGTTCCTAACCTTCCGTGAGAATCTTGGAATCATGGAACGACCCTATTTGGAGGGTCTTGTTGGACGATGAGTTCTGGGAGCTCCAGGGGGGCTTTGGGGATAGCTTCTTGGTGCTATAAGCAACCACAAGGTTAGGCTTGCCGAACCTAGTTGGTGTGCTTCCACCCCACCGTGATGATATTGAGTTGGTTTACCTCTCTCTAATCTGTGCCCCGTATGCGTCCTACCCATGGAGTTTCGAACTCATGGGAAGTACCTCTAATTTGGCCAATGAGGTGGGAAATGAGAATAGAGACCATAGCAAGACCGACAAACGCATCGGATATTGTCGTACTCTCCATGTCTAGGATGGCACGGTCCAACCACTTAATCTGGGATCAAGTATAGTGAGGTTTCGGACCTCCAACTGACTTCAGGTCAGTAAAACTAACTTCGGGTTAGTATATGACTCTCTTGAGTCCTAGTGAGGTTTCGGACCTCCAACTGACTTCGAGTCAGGTAAACCAACTTTGGGTTGGTATGAGACTCTTTGTGAGTCCGATAGAGGTTTAGGACCTCTAGGCTGAATCTCAGCCGGGAATGATGTCTTGGTGATTGACCCACTTCTGTTTTGAAATAAAGAAGTCAACGAAGCAAGTTACGGCGGGATGTCGCACGATGTTTGGATTGCACTAGTGGATGGAGTTCTCCCTAGTTGAGAGGGAGTGTTAAATTTGGGCAACTAGGTCCAAACTCCAAGGTTTGCAGAGGATGTGTACTAGGTAAGTACACCAAGGCAGCTTACCCCGAGAGCAGCAATAGAGCTAAGAGTGTGTTGGGACTAATACACTCAGACATCTGCGGACCAATGTCCACCAGATCTCTTAGTGGTGCCGAATACTTCGTCACCTTCATTTATGACCATTCCAGGAAAACTTGGATCTACTTTCTAAAGACCAAGGATGAGGTCTTTGATCGATTCAAAGATTTTTAAGGCTCTGGTTGAGAATCTGACAGGAAAGAGGATAAAGATATTACGGTCAAATAATGGTGGAGAATATATTGATAAAACTTGTTAAATTTGCACAACTAGGTCCAAACTCCAGGTTACGATGCTCAGATGACGATCCCAATTTTTTATTGGATTCCTCTTTCAGAGAGGTGTAAGATTGATCCAAAGATCATCTCGATCGGAAGAGCGGAACATGTACTTTGAATTTATTCCACTTATGTGCTAGGTCGGCCTGGAATATAAAATAGACTTAAATGTCTTAAAGGACGTGACACACACCCCCACAGATACCTATATATTGGAGAGACTTGGAGTTCATTTGACACACACATTGTGTGGAGGAATTATCTTTACTCTCCTTAGTGCATCTGTGTTAGGGTCTTCTCATGAAGCTGGATTAGGGCTTCTTGATGCAGCGTTTTAGGGCAGTGTGTGACACGCTTCGCTGAATGACCTATTGGAGACTTTGCTGGTTGAAGCATCCTGCTGATCGTCGTAACTCCACCATTCTTCTTCTTTGTTGGCTTGTCTTCCATCAATCGTTTTACTTGTTCTATCTGCTTCAGTGTTTTGTGCCCTAACCTGAAATGGCATAGAACAAGTTCTTAAATTAACAAAACTTCACAGATTTCTGCGCAAGGGAATGTTGAGATTTTGGGTAGCATCGGATGTGCTCTAGCTCTGAAACTTTGTGGAGGGGCTAGAACACATGAGATCTCCAAGACCCAGAAATAGTTTGGAGAAATTCCACACGGTGTGAAAGTTATTCAAATAATTAATTATTTTAATGAAGACTCTGTTATGAATAAAATGATATAAATAATATAATCAATAAATAATAATTAGTTAATTAGTAATTAGGTTGAAGAGGCATGTTTAAATGGGACATGACCTTCCGTGAAGAGGTACCTCCCTAGGTATATAAGCGGGCCTCATTTATAATATTCAATGATCAATCATTCATTCTTCATACATTTCAATATAATATTTGTATCATCAATGGATATTTTCATATTCCAAGTCTTCTGGAGCATTTAACGAGAAGTACGAACTTTGGCAGTGTTACGCAGACGCTGAGGCAGGCCCAGAAGAGTGACGCAGAGCCTGTCGAGCTCACGCAGAGCTGACGCAGGCCCAAGAGGGTGACGCAATCCAAGAGGTAGTGACACTATGTCGGTTTTCGATGCTGGAAGTGCAGTTTAATCTTCGAAGTTGCTGGTGGGGCATTGTTTCTGTCGGTGCAGAATAGCGTGTAGCGGGGTTGACAAAGTAAGGGGAAACAATTCCTCAGCATATTTTCTAGACAAGAGATCTGAGATTCGATCGGTGAAGTGATCGTAGAGGGATGGTTGAAGAGATTTGGTGGAGGATTTCCAGGAGGGAAAACACTAGTGAGAGGGAGTGTAGTTTTTAGAGGGTTTCTATCGCTGAGAAACCCAGATTCGGTCTCTTGCTGAGAGTAACAGCAGTAGAAGGGAGAAGAGCTTTTCGCTTCGACATTTTTTAGCAGAGATGGCCTCGCACAAATTGAGAGACCGGGATAGATTGGACGGTGTGTCTAACTTTGTCATCTGGAGAGCCAGGATCCTGTCAGTCATTGACGAGTATCGTATCAAAGACCATGCCGAGAGGGTTGTGGTCGTTCCGATCGATGTTGATCCTCTAAAGAAGTATGAAGAAAATCAGACACGGGCTAAGCGCTTAATCATGGATGGGGTGAAGGATCACGTGGTCGCACATATTGCCAAGAAGAAGACGGCAAATGAAAAGTGGCAGACACTAGAAACAAAGTATCAAGGTAGCTACATCCAGAGGAAGATGCTTCTGGAGAATCAGATGCGACTATTTGAGATACACAAGGGAGAGGAGATCAATCCTTTCCTCTTTAGATTGAAGGCTATTAGAGATCACTTGGTTGCAATGGGGGCAACTCCTGATGACGGTCTCATGGTGAGGACTACCCTGAATGAAGTCACCGATGATTGGGAGACCTTTGTCCAAAGTATTTTGGGCAGAGCACAACTTCCAAACTGGGAGGACATGTGGGCAATCCTTCATTGGAAAGAAATCAGGAGAACAGCCAAGAGGGGCAGCAGCAGCGGAGGAGCCAAAATCAAGAAAGAGGAAGAGGAAGATGTAGCCCTCGCATCAAAGGGATAGAGGCAGCAGCAAGAGAAGAAGAAGGACCTCTCAAAGGTCTGATGCTTCAGATGTGCTTGTCCTCAAAAGAAAAAGGGAAAGGAAGATTCAGATTCCACGATTGCGACAGCGAAAGGGGATGATGGCAGTGATGATGATGTGGCCATGAGTGCTCATGTACCTCGAGAGAAGAGGTGGGGCGACATTGATCTGTAGTTCTCTTGAACTGCAGATGACGGGCAAGATCCTTCAGGTGCCCAAACCCATGGAACACATACGAGCTACGAGATCCCCCTTAAAGACAGTAGCAGGATGACTAGAGTTAGTTGGTGCAGAGGATCATGGCGGCACTTTGGCAGTGTTGGGTTGCTGAAGACTGGAGTAGTGTAGAGGAGAGGCAGCAACAGTGTGGAAGCAGCAACGCAAAGGCTGATGGGATTTCAGCAGCGCAGAGTCAGTGTAGAGCAGTAGACAGCGCAGAGCTTCAAAGGCTCAGCGCAGAGTCAGTGCAGAGCAGTAGACAGCGCAGAGCTTCAGAGGGTCAACGCAGAGCAACAATAGAGGGCGCTTCAATATCGAGATGCAGCCAAACTGACTTGTCCGTCAGTATTTTTGGGTGATGTCCTTCAGTTGCTTACTTCTTAGCCACTGAGTTGCAGTGCAACAGTTAGCAGTGGCAGTGCTATGGGCAGCGTGATGCGGCATTTGAGAGGGAGCTGCATTACAGATGTGTCAATGCCAGTGCCAGTGACATGGGCAACAATACAAAAAGCAGCAGCGCAGTGGATAAGGGGCCGCAGGCCGAGCATCAGCAGCGCAAGGAACTGATGCTAGTGATCAGAGTAACGCTTCTAAGAGTGAAGTGTTGCTAGAGAACATTCCTCACAAAGAGGGAGTGTTGAGATTTTGGGTAGCATCAGATGTGCTCTAGCTCTGAAACTTTGTGGAGGGGCTAGAACACATGAGATCTCCAAGACCCATAAGTCCTTTGGAGAAATTCCACCCGGAACCTAAGTTATTCAAAATATTAATTATTTTAATGGAGACCCTAAGTCTAACTTAGGGAAATTAAATAATTAAAGTGAATTAATTTAGACATGTGGGTGAGAATGTTCTAAGTGACGTGGATCAAGTCTTTTCTAATCTTAGTCATCTATTAGAGATTAGATCACGGTCATTAACTGTTCAACGAGAAAATGTATTAAAGGAAGGTTGGGGTTAGTTGGAGAACACACACAGAGCGGTAGCACTTGAGCTAAGTTGAAATTCTGGGGCATGGTTTGCTGAGCATTTTCGAATAAGCTTGCAGTGTTGGTGAGGGGCAGATCGACAAGGGATTATTCAGATCCAAGGCAGAGAGGCAAATCCGTACCAGACAACGCAGAGACCTAGCAGGAGGGACGCAGCCCAGCCTGGCTCACGCAGAGCCAGCGCAGAGGCTGACGCAAGCCCTTCAGGGTGACAAAGAGGCAGCGTTGAGACCAGAGAGGTGACACAGGAGCAGCTTGTGCTGCGCAGAGGCTCTTGCAGGGATGCAACGCTGACGCAGTGCCAGGAGAGAGTGTTGGGGTTTCCAGTGGGCTAGAAAGGGCTCGTATTCAGCAAATCCAGAAGGTGTGAAGCCTCAGCTGAATCAGCCATATTTTATGTCTCTAAGTGATAGAGGTACATCTGTCATGATTTCTCTGTTGGGCAAACCACTACTGGTGCCCTTGATTGTATTCAGACATTCTGCATAATAATAAAACCCTCTAAGAGTCACTGCATCGGTTTTCCCGCATTGGGTTTTCCAGGGACATTGTCCAAAAAAATATTGTGTGTCCTTTGTCATGTATGCTTTATTCTTCAGTACTTGATCTGTATATATGTGTAGATCTGCAGGGTGTTTACTTCGCTATTTTCTGAATATTTCTGAAAAATAACTTGTATAATTAAAAACAGAAGTAGGAGAAGTAAACCATATTTCTGCAGTAGAAATTTTTGTCAAGTAGTTTCAGTAATTTTCACAAAAAATCGAACTGCCCAGCGATTCAAACTGCCTAGCTTAGGCTCTACGTAGCCTCCAAAAATTCGTCCTGCTGCTCCCTCTGAATGGCAAATTTTTTCCTCTGTGTTGGCTTGAAGGGGTCAAGACCCAGGTTTGGAGTAGTTGCGCTACCAACAAAACCCTCTATTACCGACCCTTTCAACAACGATCTATTGCGCATACCGCAGTCTCACCCGAGGCAATATTTGGGGATGTTAGAACCAAGGATATTAGGACATGGATTTACTGCTACGCTTCTTCCTTATGCTTTCCGGAACTGTACAGATGCAATTATCTACTTTTACAGTTTATTCCCTAATCGTCAATTACTACTACTACGCACTGCGACTTTATCAATCTTGTTAAACACACGCATGGTACACACACATAGGGAAAGAGTAAACACACATAAACAAAAAGATAAGCGTGAGTTATCTTATTATTAACTATAGATGTGCTTTTATAGTACATTAGGTGACCCTTGGATTCATCTTCCAAGTGGTCTCCTGGACTCCTTTTATCCATTCGCCTTCCACACCTACCCATTGAGGATTAGGTGTCCAACATTCCCCCCTTAATCCGAAGGGGTATGTGTAAGTCCAAGAAGAGAGTTGTAATACAAATCTGCAAAGTATGCATGGCAGCACTTAGGCTGAATCAGCTCTCTGAAATGTTGGCATAAAGAGGTGGTTTAAGGATGACCACCAACACTGGAACGCTTAGTGCAGTTCCCGGAACTCTTCCAAATCTAGCAAGAAGCTGAGGGCTTCTGCTAGAGGAAGTGTCCCTCATATTTGAAGAGGTAGACCTTCAACCTAGAAGAACGGAGGTCTACAACTTGTGATGGTTTAAGGATGACCACCAACACTGGAATGCTTAATGCATTTCCCGAAACTCTACCAAAGTTGGCAAGAAGCTGAAATCTTCTGCTAGAGGAAGTGCTCTGAATTCTTTGAAGAGGAAGAATATGAACCTCGCATAGATGGTTTAAGGTTGTCCATGAACCAAAGGCATGCTCATGGGCATCCGTGTCTCTGGCTACAACTCTGAATCTGGAATGAGAGATTGTGGCTCAGGCTCGCTTGAAGTGTTGTGTCTTTGGCTACAACTTTGAATCTGGAATGAGAGATTGTGGCTCAGGCTCGCTTGAACTGCTATATCTCTGGCTACAACTCTGAATCTTGAATGACAGGCTGTGGCTCAGGCTCGCTTGATGTTGCTTCGAAGCTTGTAGATGACCACCATTTCCCCCCCTGTCAGGTACAAGGTGAGATGATGGCGAAAACTCAACTGCAAGATTGTTCAATATTCGAGAACAAGTTCTGACATGTGACTTAAACATCTTCTTAGCTATTGATGCCCATTGCCAAGAAGCGATCCATCCAAGATGAATCTTTATTCTTGCAGGAGGCTTGTTTCTGAAGCATTTGTGTGAAGAATGGGTGCGCCGACCACAGTGCTTGCATGGGTGAAGATCGAAACAATGATCTTTCATATGGCCAACTCGATCACAGTGTTGGCATTTTACAATCTGTTGTTGTTGTTGTGGAAGAGGAGTAGGATCTGGAACAGCTGAAGGTGAACTGTCATGAAGAAATCTGGCACTCTGAAATTGGAGTAGTCCGGAATATGAAAGGACAATTCCTGGTCATATCCAAGACCTGTTCTATGCTTGTTATGGACAAGCTCTTCCAAAGGTCTGATGATGGGCTTGGGAGGTGAAGCGTGAGCTTCAGCATCTGCATACACATCTGCTCTTGTACTGGGCTTAGTGATCTAAACAGTTTCTTGTTGCTGATGAGAGCTTGTCTCCGTGTTCTGAACAAAAACAAGTTCAGAATGACAACTCTTTTGCTGAAGCTCATCTTGCTATAGTTGTGACTCAAGCTGCAAAAAATCAATCTTTTCTTGTGCATCTTGTAGACAGACCTTAATTTTAGACAAAATGTCCCTGCTAATTTTAATTGTGTCTCCACCAGTAGATAAGATTAGAGTGCTTAATAACTCTAATAAATTATCAATTCGAGGCATTTCAAAACAGTTGAATGAGAAGAACGGTGTTGGCTTCGACTACAAATGCACCATATAATTTAAAACTATATGCACGAGAGCATGAACTAATGCAAAATCATAACTGAGGCATATATTATCTGCTCAACGCATATACACCAACATAACTTGTACAAACTTAGCTGTCACGACTCACAAGTTAGATTTATGCAAAACATGACCTTCATCACATCACCATTTTCTGCACGGTCTTGAGGAAAGCAGCACCAGCACAGATTTCAACAAACATTTCACACATTATGTGATTTTCCACCAACTCATTTTTTTCTCTTTTTTTTTTTTAATTTTAAGAAAATTGATCTTTCTCCATCATATTACATTCTACTCATATCACATCCTTTGTTGAAATAAATATTTAAAAAAAGAGTTTAGCCAACCCCAACAAGACGACGATGGCGATGACTGCCTGTGCAATATTCAGAAACATAGGGAGGTGCATTTCCAACGAATTTCACTAGTTCGCTGTTGGGCTGGAATTCATCGTTCTGGCAGCTTCCTCTGTGGCACGCAGATCCTGATTTGACAAGACTGTTGGGCTGTATGGAGCAGAGGGAGGTGAAAGGGTGCGGGGAGGAGGTGAACCGACGGGCGTAGGGAGGGGGAGAACTGGGGAGCAGTGAGAGGTGAGGGAGGGGGCTGCGGGAGAGGGGAGCAGCGAGGGGGAGCTGAAGGAGAGGTCGGTGAGGTTGCGGTGGGAGTGTAAGCGGGTAGGAGGGGGAGTAGCGGAGGGAGTGAGGTGAGTGGGAGAAGGGGAGTGGAGCCGAGCCGACGTGGGATGGAGGGCAGGACGGACGAGGAGGGGAGAGGGGTAAGGTGAGCAGGGAGAGACGCAAGAGGGAGCCAGCCGAGGGAGGTGGTTGTCGAGGCGCAGGTGAGCAGGTGGGGAGGGAGGTGAGCCGAGACGCAGGGCACAGGTGAGACGACAGATGGAGTGAGAGGAGATGATGGAGCTCTGAGCGTATGATAGAGCAGAGCTCTACGCGTAAGGTTGGCAATTGTTGCCCTTTATTTACTGAAAAACCCAACTCGTGGGTGGACAAACTTAGCCCGATCCTCAATACTCCACAAACTTGCAGGTTTGGAGGGCAATGGTATGGGAGGAGCGGTATTAAAATCCGTAAGAAACTACCGTAAGGGAGTGGGAGCGGTGGTGTTGGAGGGAGCGTTGTATTGATGTCTCGCTGCGCAAAGAGGGAGCAGCGTATGGAAACGCAGCTACAAAATTCTTCAGAAGTAGTCAATGCATCCGAAGCCCATGAATAAGAAAGCAACCATGTAAATTCTACTCCAAAGGAGGAGGTTTATTCTTAATTTGGATATATGAACCAGCGATAGGAACACATGAATGAACCAGTGCACATATGATGCAGTTTTAATCAACCCACAATGAAGGAGATGAACTAACACACTGTAGTCAACATATTTTACCTCATGGATTTCGAGCCCAACAAATTTCCAACGCCTTTCCAACGAGTAATACGCATATCTCTTTCAAGTCGCTGCTGAGTAATACGCATATCTCTTTCAATCTGCAGTTCAGATGTTTATTTTGCAGAATGCTTGCATGAATCGAAACAACAAAAATATTCACTACAACCTCAACCCATTTTTACACAGAGCTCTGTGGTTCTTCCATGACAGGATACTAATCGTATTCGATGGAGGGAGTAAGCAGAGCCGACGGTCGAGGAGGGAGAGGACTATTTTTTGTTTTCTAATCTCTGCGTTTGCAAAAAATCACCGCTACAGGTGCCATTCAAACACGGAAAACATTTGCCAAAAATAGGGGCTGGCAGAATAGTAACCAGCCAAAGATATAGTCTATACAAGTGCTGCAAGTTTGACAAAAGGGCTCAGGATAACGCTTAGGTGAAGCGAATATCGCTAACATGCCAAACATAGAAATGGCCGTCAGAAGATTCTAAGAGTGCCCAGGTCTGGCCTAATCTCTGATACCATGTTAAACACACACATAGGGAAAGAGTAAACACACATAAACAGAAAGATAAGCGTGAGTTATCTTATTATTAACTATAGATGTGCTTTTATAGTACATTAGATGACCCTTGGATTCATCTTCCAAGTGGTCTCTTGGACTCCTTTTGTCCATTCGCCTTCCACACCTACCCATTGAGGATTAGGTGTCCAACAAATCTTATGCACTACTCAACCCAATACAACACATATAAACAGCATAAAAGACTTTGCTATGCATAAACAATCATACAATGCTTCGCAATACATAAAATGGCTTCAAAGATAAATAATAGAAAAATTGCGCAAATACACAGAGATACTTCAGAACTTTCCTTTCCTTTATTAATGATGTGTCTTTCAGTACAATCATTCTTCGATCCACGCACACAGTTGCGAGTGGTCTGCGCACACAGCTGCAGACCAAGGCCTCCGCGCACACATCTGCGGAGCCTTCTCCTAAGACCCAAAACAGACTAAAACACAGATAATTCACAGTTTGCACTCATACAATGATCATATCTTCTATCTATCCCCCTTTATGACTCAACATGACTTCGCTTTATATAGTCTTTACATCTTACAATACAATGGTCTACATACCATGGGCTGAATCAAAACTAGCAAAATAAACTCGATCCCTTTACAAAAAGAGGGGCTTTGACCCGCCCCAAAGCCCCTAAAAAGTCTAAAACTCCGCGGTATTGACTTATTTTCGCTGGATCCCGCACTCTACTTCCTCAAAATGTGGAGTCTTTAACTCAAAACTGGACCAAGTTGGGCCCGCCCAACACTCTGCTTCTGATCTTCCCTGTCTGATCAATCACGCTCTGATACCATGTCAAAATTTCACCACTGAAATCCTATTCCAACAACTGGAAATTATTCTTATAATTGTTAATTAATTTAACAATTTATTTGCTATGGAAAACACTGAATAAATCACACTAAACCTTCACAAATAAAATTGTGGAAAAATAATAGCATTGGAAACTGAGAAATAAGCTATCACACACATCAAAAAATTAACACATTTATTTTTGAACAAATGTCCCCGGAAATACCGAATGCGGGAAAACCAGTGCAGCAGCTGAGGGTTTTTATTATTATGCAACAGTGAGAAATTCCGAGTACATTTAGGATGTCGAAAACTGGCAATCCTTTAGAGAAATTACTGGCAAAATTATTGTGAGGAATTTTCCTCACCCCCACTAGTAATCTAGGCTCTCACTGTAGCTCCAAGTGAGTCATCCAAACAGCCTTTGCGCAAGCCTAGGTCACACTTACGCAGTCCCTTCCACGCTCTGCTCGAATCAGTTGCTCCTGTACCCGTCTTGTCTTCCATTGACTGAGAAACTGTCTCTCCAACCTTCTGGAATACTTTCCTGGCCTCTGGAACTAAAATTCAACATCTCTCCAGCAAAATCGTATTGCCTCTAGAGGCTTCTACGTAGCCCCTGCGTTAGCCTCACTGTGGCTCTTTCTGCCTCTCTGTAATGCACTTCACTGGATCTAGAAAACTTCCTTCAACTCACTGTCCTTGCCCCT
Organism: Pinus albicaulis; assembly: GCA_034641835.2. NCBI lineage: Eukaryota > Viridiplantae > Streptophyta > Pinopsida > Pinales > Pinaceae > Pinus > Pinus albicaulis. Next base: position 248,591,265 of record CM076579.1, read on the forward strand.
CATTGTCTCTACTTCCTTCTAAAGCTCGAACTCTTCCGACAACTACTGGCTCTCTGGAAAATTTGAACTCTCTAAGGAAATCGAACTCCACAGGTGTGTTCTCCATCTACCTATCAATTTCTACTTATAATCCTCTGTTGGACTTCCAACGGCCAAGAATAAAACTTAATCGAGGGCCACTCTGCAATGCACTTCATTGGATCTAGAAAACTTCCTCCGGCTCATTGTCCTTGCCCCTCACTGTCTCTACTTCCTTCTAAAGCTCGAACTCTTCCGACAACTACTGGCTCTCTGGAAAAATTGAACTCTCTAAGGAAATCGAACTCCACAAGTGTGTTCTCCATCTACCCGTCGATTTCTTCTTATAATTCTCTGTTGGACTTCCAACGGCCAAGATTAATACTTAATCGAGGGCCAAATTAATCCCAGTTGATCTGTGTGAGTTTCTAGATGATTCACACCTTATTTCAGTTAATTTTGATTAATTAACCCTTTTTCCTAAGTTTAGACTTGGGAAATAATTAAAAATAGGCTAATAATCTAATTGACACACTTCTACGTCGAATTTCCATAAACAATATCTGGGTTATGGAGAACTCCTACGTATTAGCCTCTCCTCAAAGTTTCGAGACTAGAACACCTCTGATGCTACATAAACTAATAGAAGCCATGCAAATACCAAGGATATGTTGCAGCCATGAGCACTATGATTCACGCTGAACCTCCCACCTTTGAAGAAGTCGTGAAAGAAAAAGTCTAGAAGGATGCTATGGCCGAAGAATGTGAATCAATTATGACGAATGACATATGGGATGTTGTGTCGAGACTGAAGGGGAAATCCATGGTGACTTCAAAGTGGATATTCAAGATCAAACATGGAGTTGATGGTAGCATTGAGAAATATAAAGCAAGGTTTGTGACCTGAGGATTCTCCCAGAAAGAGGGAGAAGATTATGACAACATATTTGCACTTATGGCTTGATATACAACCATTCGCTCGATAGTTGCTCTTGCCGCAAGTCAAGGATGGACCCTATATCAGATGGGCGCGAAGACAACATTCCTCCATGGCATGTTACAGAAAGAAGTGTACGTTGAGCAGCCACAGGGATTTGAAGTAGAGGATCGACAGACACATGTTTGCAAGTTGAAGGCGGCATTGTATGGTTTGAAAGCAAGCCCCCAGAGCATGGTATGCTCGCATCGACAGTTATTTGGTGAAGTTGGGATTCACAAGAAGCAATGTCGATCCCAACCTCTACTTCAAGGTAGTCCAAGGTAAGTCGTTGATTTTGGTTTTATACGTTGACAATCTATTCTTGACAGGAAGTGAGCCCCTAATGATCGAGTGTAAGAGGGAGTTAGCTTATGAATTCGAGATGAAGGACCTTGGATTCATGCACTACTTTCTAAGCCTTGAGGTGTGGCAAAGGCCTGATGAGAATTTCCTTTCACAATGTCGTGAAGTTGTTGGAGAGATTTGGAATGACAAAATGCAAGCCCTTGCCCACACCGATGGAAATGAATTTCAAGAAGTTACGTGGAGAAGTTGCAGGACCCGATTTGGCGAATCCCTTTGAGTATAGAAAGTTGATTGGGGCTCTGATGTTCTCAGTGAACACCACTCCGGACATATGCTATGCAGTAAACACATTAAGTCAATTCACGACCAAGCCTCTCCATGCACAGTGGATTGATTGCTGCCAAACACATTTTGAGATATTTGCATGGGACGATTCTGCCATAGATGTTCGACTTCATGGATATACCGATGTTGACTAGACAGGAAAAGTTGTTGACGGGAAGAGTACGTCTAGATGTTGTTATAGCCTTGGATCTGCCATGATTTCTTGTATAGAAAGTTGATTGGGGCTCTGATGTTCTTAGTGAACACCCCTCTGGACATATGCTATGCAGTGAACACATTGAGTCAATTCACGACCGAGCCTCTCCATGCACAGTGGATTGATTGCTGCCAAACACATTTTGAGATATTTGCATGGGACGATTCTGCCAGAGATGTTCGACTTCATGGATATACCAATGTTTACTGGACAGGAAATGTTGTTGACGGGAAGAGTACGTCTAGATGTTGTTTTAGCCTTGGATCTACCATGATTTCTTGGATGAGCAAGAAGCAGAAGTTCGTAGCATTAAGTATCGCCGAGGCAGAGTACTCATGAAACAATTTGGTTAAGGAAGCTCTTGGGAGAGCTATTTGAGCAAGTCCTAGATACTACAGTTATATATTGCAACAACAAGAGTGGGATCCGTTTGGCGAAGAATCTCGTATTTCATGACAAGTCCAAGCACATTGAGATTTGATATCAATTCATTTGAGACATGGTGTAGAGAGGATCCGTTAGACTCTATCATATATCGACAAATGAGCAGATTGCAGATATTCTCACCAAGGCTTTACCAAAAGGGAAGTTCTTGGTCTTCAGAGAGCAGCTTTGCACTAATGGATGTGACCCCTCCTTATAAGGGGCATCACTAATCGAGAACACCGAGTCGGCTCTTCCCCCCTTTTTTGAGCTCCCGGGGTTGAGGGATCTCTCGACAATAGGGTCGTACATGTTGCTCCCCTATCTGTTACCCATAGGGTTGGAGATGTTGCTTCCATATCTTGTTCTTTTCATAGTATACCCCAGTTGGCATCATATCCACAAGTTGGGCTTATTGGGATTACCACTCCCCGTTTGGCCAATGAGTTGACAGTGTACTTGGAGGTGTACAACCCAAGTTGATTATGATGCAGGTGTTCTACCATGACTCTTGAGGATCATTGTTGGGAAGATCAGTGAGCAATAGGATGCAATGAGATGTACTCTCATATATCGCCTATTGCTTGATATGGGGTTGAGGATGTTTTGCTCCCCCGTGAGATTCTGGGTTGAGATGTGTTCCTGATGTAGTTTTAGGTTGAGATATGCTCCCTCATATTGTTTTCGGGTTGACATGTGCTCTCTGATGTTATAGAGGGAGGTAGCTAATGCTTCCTGATTCTTCCTTTTTAGATTCGAGAATGTTTTAGCAGATAGAGTTGAGCAGAGATGGGACATGATATGACAACAGAATACACACGACATGATGCAATTGGAATTTCTCCCTAGTTGAGAAGGAGTGTCAATTTGGCAGCTGAGTGACAAATTCCAACCATGGGACTAGATTCCTATTTTCGAGAGGACCAATTTTGACTATTGAAGCGCTCAATTTGGACAAGGGAGAGTCTACGTATGAAGAAAAGCCCACATATGCACATTTGGCCAGGTTGACCCTTACAGGAATTTGGTCACCCTTGGAAGCCTATAAATACAAGTGACCTCAAGCTCATTAGGACATCACCAAGCATCATCTTCTTCTCTTCTTCATTGATTGGTTCGCACAAGTCTGAGGGTGGGTTGAGGAAAGTGGTTCGTACAACGCTGAAAATACAGGGTTTGGAGCTTGCACGTGTTCTAGGGCTTTGGGTCACAACCGCAGACTCGTCAAAAGCAATTTTTGGTTGTAACTACAGGGTTATAGACTCAAGGGTGCAGTTGGAAGATCTCAACCGCACGCATCCTTCTTCCTCCCCGCGGTTGGGCTTTAGGACTAAAATTTGACATTTGACAGCAGCTGACCGAAGACAGGAAAAGTTGTCTTTGATCTATATTGATGCTAGGAACATATTTCTGAATATTGTTGGGTTAATTTTGTTGGATGACATTGTATTGGACTCAATGTACTCTCTGCTAAACATTTTATGACACTCTAATAGAAGAAGAATTTTCAAAGGGTTTTCCTCCTTGTGGGGCTTTTCCCTGGTCTTTGACCAAATCTGGTGTCTCTTGTTGATGTGTTGATTGTCTCCTTTGTCATTGCATTTACAGTTTTATCTTCAATTATTGATGATGATTGGAAATATTAATTGTCATTGAAAAGATTGCTAATTGAAGAATTGAATTGGGCTAAAAGTAATTGAAACAACATAGAGCAGTGTGAAATTTAACAGGCAAAACCCCTCTTCAGGGGGAAAACCCAATCAACTCTTCTTCAATAATAGAATCAAGTCAAAGTGAGACAATCCAAGACCTTTTTGACCAAGACAAAGGCTTCCTCCAATCACCAAGTCATCCCTCCTTCCAAGTAGACAAATATTGCTTTAATCAACAATAGTCTACTCCTTCAAAACTGCATCAATCTAGAATTTCGCCCCCTGCAACTCAGAATTTCGAACCTGCAGCTACTGCAGAAATGTCATCCCCTGCAACTTGCCCAGAAACCCTAGAAAACTTGCACGTGTGAGAGAGAGATGCCCCAAAATCTTTGATTTGTTCTTTTTTCTCCTTGACTTCGCTCTCCTTTTTCTTGCTCTCATATTGTAGACCAAACTTGTGGATGATGGATGTCAAATAGGTCAAGCTCCTCTCCTATTTATATTGCTTCCATAGGGTCGAATTGCCCCAATATGGGCCGAATTCTTCAAGGCAGGGCCGACTTGGTGAGGAGGTGACAAATAGTGGTTTTGACTCAAAAATAATTTTTTTTACATAATACAAAAGCCCAAAAAGGGTGTAATAAAAATGACAAAGACTCTTAAGACTCAAGAAAAAACCTAGAAGCCTACAATGGAGGCTTTGACTTAAAAAATAAATAAAATGAGCATGAAACCCATGCTTGAAAATAATATTCTTTTTCCTCTTTTGCAATTTTACAATAAATACATAATGACAAAGTACAATAACAATTATGAAGATCGGCCATAGTTACATTTTCAATAGTACTGAGATATTTGCGTGGTACTGTTGATTATGGTTTGAGATAAGTCTCAAATGTTGATAATAGTTGTAGGGTTACACAAATGCAGATTGGGCAGGGAGTGTTGAAGATAGAAAGAATACATCCATAGGTTGCTTTAGTTTGGGCTTCGTTATGATTTCGTGGATGAGCAAGAAGCAGACATCTATCACACCCAACACTGCCAAGGTAGAATATATTACAACTAGTTTAGCAAGTTGTGAAGCATTATGGCTTGGAAGTTACTCGCAAAACTATTTGATCATGTGTTTGAGTCGACCATGATATATTGTGATAATCAAAGTTTTGTGAAGATAACAAAGAATCAAGTTTTCCATGACAGGTGTCGAAGCACATTGAGATAAAGTACCACTTCATTCGCGACATGGTGCAGAAGGGAACAAAGAAGCTCAAGTAAGTCTATACTGATGAGTAGATTGTTGATATTCTTACAAAGCCTCTATACAGGTCGAAGTTTGCATACTTCGGGGGCAAGCTTGGACTTTCTCAAAAGGCCTCTCTCATTGAGAGGGAGTGTTGATGAGATAGCATCATGGACTGACATTCTCCCTGTGTTAAGTATATTGACCCGAATTAGGGAGAATTGTACAGCAAAGGATAGTTATTCTTCTTGTGTCTGGTATGTTGACCTGAAGGAGGAAGAATGGTCTTAGAACACCATGTTCATTTAGCATCAGGTCTTAGATTATGCAGTTAGAGTGTGGCCTTTGGAGATTCACCATGTGTCATTGAGTAGAATGATGGTAGACCAAGACTAGTCTGGATGCCATGTGTTTGGTACCAACCTGAATTATGGCGACTATTTAAATACTAAATGATGCACCATGTGTCTGAAGTACTGATCCGAACTATGGTAGGGAAATACCATGTGTCTGAAGTGTTGACCCAAGTTACAATGAGGATATACAATAGGTCAAAAGTACTGACCCAAATAATGGTAATTGGTCGATGCTATTGGTTTACCATGTGTCTCAATTTTGACCCGATTATGGTGATAATCTGTTATAACCTTTTCTAAGAGAAATTTGTTCAACTAAAAGAACATTTGTCTACTCATTATGAAAACCTCCCTAGCTAAGAGGGAGTATTAAATTTTGTAGCTATGGTCGGTCTTCATCATTTATATTTGAACTCTTGTAATGTATAAAGAATTTGTAAGATACATTCTTCATGTCATTTTGACTATTTAGCCCTTGAAAGAATTTATATAAGTTGTGTTCTTCATGTTGGCTTGAAAGAGAAATTTCCGAAATTTGAAATTTGAATTTTAGGCTCCAAACTAGTCAAAACGATCCTCCCTCAAGTCAAGTTGGCTCCATTGAAGAGACACACCCAGTCGCAAAGGCAAAACACAATAAAAGGCATTCAACCTCCTCCACAAAGGCACCACTCGACCTCATACAAGAAAGACAGTTTCCAGGCATTCAACCTCCTCCACAAAGGCACCACTCGACCTCATACAAGAAAGACAGTTTCCAGGCATCCAAGCGAAGGACAAGAAGGATGAAGATTATCTTTCTCTCTCTCTAACTCGCATCTCTCTCTCCTAGCTCGCATGTGTGTTTCTGGGCAGCATATTCTAGGCAGGCTAAATTTCTACGCATACTGGGAGGCCAAATTTCTGGGTTTCTAGACAATTTCTGGGAGGCCGAATTTCAGCCTAGGTCAGATCAGATCAGGCTGAATTGTAGGGAAAATTGAAGGCTTGAATTGAGGGTTGTTGACGAAGTTTGACCATAAGCATTGTTGGTCAATTGACCTTACAATTGACTAGTCGCATTAGATGTATCTCTTGTTGAACTGAAGAATTTATCTAAGAAAAAGGTGAGTGTTCCCCCCAAGTGGGTTTTCCCAGAGTAAATGTCGTGTTCTGTTTGTGCATTGTGATCTCTATTTTCTTTATGGTTTTATGGTTGAATTTTTTAAGTGTAATTGCTTCATGATAAACTGGAATTGCTAAAAGAAGATCTATATCATTTGAAGTAATTATCAGTATTTCAGAAATTTGTGCTCGTATCCCTTGCACTTGAAAAATCAACAGTTTCCTCATTATAGTATCCCTTAATCATTCATTGTTTATTATTGATTGTGGATTGTTTTGCTATTGGTGTTATAAGTTGTGCATGTTGTAAATTGTCCTTATTCTAAACCCTAATTTATAACAGCAATTATTAAATTTAAAGTAGGATGTGTTTGGAATCTATTTGAGTGCATCTCTAAGGCTTACCCCTAGCACTCTAAACTTAGCCATACGTTCTTTGAACTCGCTACCTCATTTCACTTTGACCCCTACCATATTGAACATTACTTTGGGCTGTTTATTTAGCAAAGTCCTTGGAGGGTATTTCTCCTGAGAATCCTTCGATTACTCAATTTTCGAGACCTATTTGGAAACAACTACTAAGGTAATAATGATGGTTGATCCCATTGTTGCCCTTAACCTAGAATGCCTAGTGAGGCTTTCCACTCGGGTGCTAGATTTTGTGGCAACGGTGATACAAATGGACTTGTTAGTTGTTTTGTAGGAATTTGTACTAAACTTAACAAACAGAGATGACACTGTAACGCTAGCCCACATGAAGCCTTGGCTTTGGGGGTAAGGTGCCTATGCAAGTTTGCAGCCAAGTAAATCGTGATTTTCCTTCATCTAGTACTTCTAGTGTAGATATCAAGCAGAGTACTTTCAGTTAAAGGAGGTTCAAACTCTGGAATGGTTGCGTGCCCTGCAACCATTCAACGCTCAACGGTCAGAGCCCATTGTGAGGACAGTGCTGATACAAATGGACCTGCTATTCAATTTGTGGGACTTCATGTTAAAATTACTAGACAAAGGTGATCCTGTAACACTAGCCTGTGTAAGCTGGACATACTGCAAGAGCCTCTGAAGACAACACAGTTTTAAGTCACCCAGATTCCAAAAGCAAGAATACTGGTTGACAATATCTACAACCAAACATTGGGTTATATAGCTTCATTTATAATAAGCATGTTGATGATCGTACAAAAAAGCAGAGTAATTTTCTGCATTTCACTCACCCATTTTTCTTCGATCAGCAGTCAGGAAGTGCCCAAATTAGGTGTTATTCATTTTGAACAATTGAGGATGGTGCTAGAAACAGTAAGAAATAAGTCAGATCATTCTTTTTCATGTCTTCTGGTAAGATCATTCTTTTACATATCCAACACTGCACTGCAATTTAGCTCTTAGGTAGATATCCTCTTCTAAGTAAAAGAAAGAAACTTTTAAAGATATATTTGACAATTTTAATTCACACAAATATAAACATTGTATGGCCACCTAATGTAGTTACTGCACACAATATCCATTCACTACTTTCCTTCCACATTTTTACCATCAGAAGCCTTTTACAGCCATTAAAAGTTAGTTCTTGATCCACATTACATATTTATCATGCACGTCTTAGAAAATAATATTTATGTTCTTTGCTCTTAAGTGAAAATCTGCTTGGGAGCAAGTAGGTTGCTAAAAGAATACCTCTGTTCACATTGCAATTGAAAAGCACTCTGAGAACTGATTTGGCTTTGTCCGACGTAAGCTGGCTTGCCAGCCATCGAAGGACAACATTCTCACAATCATCCACTACAGATTGTTGAATAGGTGACACTCGCACATCATCTGGACTAAATAACCCAGGCACCTTCAAAGCAAGTCTTCTTGCAGCTTCTGAGATGGCAGGCTGACAAACAGGGTTGCAGCATTCTTTCACTGGATCCACTGTTTTGCAATCAGTCAAAAGTTTACTCCCATTAATTGCTTGTTCAACCTCCTTTACACTGTTAACAGGACAAGAGCCTTCAGTGAAATTCGATGGTTGAGCAGAACAAATCAAAGGAAGACTTTCATTTGCACCCTCGCTAGTCAAGAGACGTTGAACATCTGAAAAACAGTAATCTGCAATAGTTGTATTCAAAGCAAGCTGCCCATTGACTTTGCTGGACTCCCCAATAAGGATATGAAACATTGTCTCCAGCTGTGGACAGCAAATCACATTGCCCAGATATGGTGCAAGTTTACTCCAACAGTCAGTTGCCGTTTCACTTACTATATGTGCTGCTGCTGAAAAATTGAAAGCACAAAGCCCTGCAATATAATAAGCAGTGTTCTCTCAAAAAATGCATGCTTACACTCTTGAAAAACACAGATACGTCCTCATACTATGTATGCTTAACACCATAAGAAAGAAGAGTGAATTTACCTGATAAGACTGGCACAGGTCTATTTGGAGTTAAAGGGTGTGTGGGAGAAGGAGCAAGCAATGGCATCAATGCATCAGGAGCAGCGCTAGGGGAAGAAACCACAGGCAGAAGATTGTTGTCCTTTTCCTCAGCACGAGCTGTTGAAACAGCTAAGTGAAACAACGAGGAGTTGAATGGCAAGGAAACAGGCTGGCCCACAACTAATGCAACATCTGAAGTACGACTTGTGCCGAATTCTGTTAATGATAAAGCCTGGAATGCATTAAGAAACCCTGCCAAAAGAGAAACCTTATTCAGCAAATAATCAAAATTTAGCAAAGAGCAGATCACTGGGGGCCTTTGATCTGGTTATATACATGTTTATGAGACTGTCCTATTGTTGTATCTTTCTTTACTTCATTTTATCCTAAATTTAGCTTTGGCATTTTCTAGGAGTTGCATTTGCACTCCCACATTGTACTCGTAATGGATGTATCCTTCAGTCCCATTGACCTACTTTTGTAGAGATTCATTGGACATTATTAAAATTATCTTATCCTATCTTTATCTTTAACTTTGTATTAATTATCAGTGGAATTAAAATTTTGATGTATACAGCAAGGATAATTCATTAAGTCTAAAAGAAATGGAATTACAATGTTCATATTGTTAATTTCCTTGAAACTCTGCAACTACATATATGAATTCACTGGAAAATCAAGGCAACTGAAAACTGAAACCAATTTTAACTTTCACCAAGATACAGAGTTTCTTGGCATTCAACATGCAGCGGAAAATAGTTTAGATAAACACAAATGCACACAAAAATTTTACACCGGTGTTTTACCCAGGAAACCCAAATGGGAAAAACTGCATTCATTGTTGTGGGCTTTTATTGATTGTTCTTTGAGCAAATAGATCTTTTCAAATTCAGTATGCTGCTACTGCAGCCAGCAAATAGCCTCTGAGAAGGCTCTCACTAATCTCAGCTCCACAATTGCTCTCAGCCTGCTCCTTGATCACAGCTCTTGACCTCGAGAAGATGCTCTCAACACTGCCTATTGATCTCGGCCTGCACACAAACGTTTCCTGCTGAAAACTAGTCTTGGCTTGCTCTTCGAATTCTGATCTTTGCTCCTCAACCAATGTGCTCAGCCAAAAACAACAAATTATCCAACATTGTGCCTCTGTCCTCTACCTTTGTAAATCTTCGATGCATGCAAGGAGGCCAAGTTCGAATGGCTATTCACACAAGCGCAACAAGTTCCTTTTGCCAGTTACCTGGAGCAAGTCCCAGTTACAATTGGCCTAGTTCTCAATTGACTGGCTCGAGTTGCCCTTGATTTCCTCTAGTTGCGAACCGAGTTAACTGAGAACTTAACTCTGCTGATTTGTGTAGCTTGAGAGGTACTCCCACACCCCTGGGGTACTGTTGAGTATATTGTCATTGATGTCAAAGCGGGTGCAGCAGGTGCAGGATGTCGCCATTGATATCCTCGGTATGCTGGTTGTCATAGATGAAATGATGCAGTAACAAAACCCTAGCTTTAGGGTTTCATTTCCTTGGATGATGATCATTCCCTGCATTTGTTGGTGTTTTGAAGTAGCAGATCATTGAATTTGACTTGGGGACCATCGCCATTAGATTCTCCTCATCATGTTGATTTTGTTGGTATGTGGAGTGTCTAGTGAGTCCCCATGGTTTGTAAGATAAGCCCAATCAAAGTTGGTACACCCTAATTGAGGTGAATAAACCCAAAGCATTGATGATGTGGCAATTTCAATGGTGTGTTGATGTGGCATAGAAGGATTGTGCCAGTTTAGTTAGCCATGGCACATAAAGAAAGAAGGGGTTTAAAGGTTTCATTATCGTGGTCCAAAAAGTTTGAGAAAATAATTGGCTCCAAAGTAAATTTGCAATTAAAATTGAAGTCAAATTTTGCATGGTCCAAAATTGGAGGGTTGGCTCCAAAATAAAAGGAGGTCACTATTATCCAAAATATAAAATGGGGATTATTATTTAAATTATTTAAAGAAGAACCCATTGTTCAACCCTAGGTTGGCTAGGGTTTTGGATCAATTTTTGATTTCTCATTTTTCCCTCCAAGTCGGCTTTAAAGGAAGGCCATCCTCCGTTATATAAATAAATGTATTACCTCCTCTAAGAAAACAAAAGAAACTCGCATCGTATAGTAACAAAGGTGAAGAAGACCTGCGACTTGTAGTAACGAAGTGTTTGGTGATACGATTTGACTGCTACTTATAGTTTTGTTAGGACGTTATTGTTCATTTTTGAAAAGGGCTTTCACTGGGGATCATTATTTTCTTTGCATGAGATAGCATGAGTAGTTTGGAACTCTACGGCCAAGTTATGTCAGTCTTGCATTCTACAGAATGAGCTCAAAGGTTTTAACTTTTGAGGCCAACACTATCTCAATGAACTGTTACAATAGAGGAATGACCGAAATTGGGCATTAGTTCATAGTATTCCATGATCTGCGGCCTTGCAGTCTTAAATTGATAATCCTCTGTGGCCATTGTTATCTCCTTTTTCAGAAGCATAGTGATGTATGTCTGCATTTTATAAGAATGAACTCAAAGGCAAATTTTGTGTAAGAAAACCTTGCATTACTTCTTTGGAAGTATAGCATCTTTGTGGAGTATTGTCCGATTTATCGAGGAGGCCAGATTTGAAGTATTTTTGTATGTTATCTGTCACTGGATCTTCAGCCTTTTGCAATCATCTATTCATCTAGAAATTCACTGGGCATTTTAGCATGTTTTTGCAGGAAGGAAACTCATGGTTTTTTTAATCAACCCGCTAGTTTTGATATTGTCTATGGCTAGAATTCTTCCTAGAATTTAAGACTGAACCTATTCCGCAGTTCTGAAGAAAACAGTGTTTTGCTAATACACTTGTTCTTCTACTTTTGAAACTTGTACCTGAACCGCATCCGAGCTTAAGACAGCATTAACTTTCCTATGACCCTATAGTAGCTTCGCTAGTGGCGTCTTTGTATCGTATTTCTTACTGTGGCTCTGAAGTAATTTTTGCTTGGAATTTCATTGATGACAATTCAATTATCATAGCAACTCGTTTATCATATACACTAATCAGTGGTGTTTGATCCAGAAATAGTTTGACAGTGTATTTGTGGCAGTGGGATGATATTGATAGTTACACATGATACAGCACAAATGTATGATATGTCGATTTTTGGAAGCATCGGATGTGCTCTAAGTCTCAAACTTTGTGGAGAGGCTTAGACACATGCATCACAGATAACCCAGAAATTGTTTTGGGAAATTCCACACAAAAACAGTTTTATAAGAAAAATTAATTATTTTTAACGAGAACCTTAAGTCCAACTTAGGAAATTAAAATAATTAATCAGTATTAATGTAAATTGTGGGTGAAACTTTGAGAAAAAGCAGATCAAGTCTAATATAATCTTAGTCGTTAATTGGAGATCTAATCTCGATCGTTGATTTGTCAACGAGAGGCCTATAAAAGAAGACTTTAGGGTCATTTGTAAGATACACCGAGAGGATCTAGAGATTGAATTTTTCTAACGGAGCAGTGCTCGGACGAAAATCAAATCTAAGAGATTCTTGATTGCAGTTGAGGGGCATGGTAATTTCGGTTGGAGATTTTCCTGAGCCGGGAATACATCACGGAAAAGACAGAGAGCAGATCAGCAGAGGCAATAAAGTCCCACGCAAAGGCAGCGTTGCAGCCTTGAGGAAATCCGAAATTCAGTTGAGGATCAGTCGAATCCAGAGTCGGAAAGTCGGGGTGTGAGATCAAAAGGGGTCAGAGGTCCAGATCCAGCTAGCAGAAGACCGGCAGCGCAGAAGCCACACAATCCCCGCACAGAGTGACGCAGAGACTGCGCAGGGCAGTGGAGGGCTAGCCATCCGAGGTTTGTTGGTCAGTCGGGCTTCCAATATCAGTGTGAGATTTCTCTCACTAACTCTTTATTAGTCATATTCTTTGCAGGGTTAGGCAGAAAAGCATCCCAGATTGTATTCAGAAAATTACTGCATAATATGTAAACCCTCAAATCTATTGCACCGATTTTCCCGCATTGGGTTTTTCCGGGGACGTTTGTGCAAAAATAACGGTGTTTTGTGTTTCCATTATTTTCTCTTGCTCAGTTTCTGTTTTCACAAATGTATTTTAATGGGTGAAGGTTGCTTCAATAACTGCTTCGATATTTTAACAAGTAATCTTTTAATAACTTGTTAAATCAGATTTGCAAATAGGAGAAGTAGTTCAGCTTGTTGCAGAAGGGATTCCAGATCTAGATCTTGGAATTTTCCAGTGAAGCAAACATCGCGATAAAATCACATTTTTTCGCCTGGACGACAAAATCACCGATTTTTTGGGCGATTCTTTATTTGCAAAAAATCGCGATTCGATAAGTAAAAATCGTGGGCTCGTCAAATAGCGACTCAATAAGTTCCAAAATTGATTTTTTTTTGTCATTTTTGCAGACAAAGGAAAAGAAAGAGAGCTAAGGAGGAGGAGAAGTCATCTATAAGGGCAAAAGAGGAGAAAAGTGAAGGAATTTAGCATCCCAAGCCAACAAAATTCAAGTTTGAACCAAGTTTCTTCAGCAAAGCGTGTTTTCCAGGTATGGGCATCAAATTTGACCATTTTTTTTGTTTTTTTCTTGTTTTTCCATGGGTTTCTATTACCCATGTATTTTCCATCATTTTTTATTGCATTTGGTTGTGCTTTTTTTTTTTTAATTGAGTAGAGAGGGTTTATTTTGGTCAGAAATGCAAAAATTTGGTTGTTAGATTTATTTTTTCATTTCTTCTTGTGCCCCTAGTTTCTTTCCATTATTTTTGTTTTGGTTTGAATCTGTATTTTTTCCCATTATTGTTGCATTGAGTTGAAGGGGTTTTTTTTTGGTGAAAAATTCAAAATGTTGTTTGTAAATTGTAAATCTTTTTTTTTTTTAATTGCAATTCTTCTTGTACCCTAGTTTCAAATTTCAAAGTTCAAACTTCATCTTACAATAAAACTCAAGAGGTCAACAAATTTACAAACATGCCAAGGAAATTGGACCTTATGTGGAAATTTGGTGAGGTTTGACAGATCAAATTTGACTTGCAAGTTATCTGGGCACCACATGACAGGGGGGTATACAGATTGAAGTACCACCTTGCACAAGTGTCTGGACATGAGGTAGGGCCTTGCATAAATACCAATCTAGAAATAATCCGAAGAGCCCTCAAATCATTGGAAGGAATAGAAACAACTAAACATACCAAAGCAACTCTAAGGAGTCAAATAGCAGCGCATGGAAGTGACTGTGAGAGTGGTAGTGGTTCTTCACCATCAGCATCTTCTACACCTAAGTGGAGGTGACCGTGAGAGTGGTAGTGGTTCTTCACCATCAACATCTTCTACACCTAACCTCGTAGTTGCCTCGTCATATTTCGCTCATAGAACCACAATTGGTGCACAACCATCTATTTCCTCAATTATTAAAAAAAGGCAGAAGGAAGAAGCTGACAAGTTGTCGGGCAAGCTTTTTCTTTGGAGTGATATTCCTTTCAGTCTTGCCAAGAACAATCCCTTTTACCAAGCTGCAATTGATGATATTGTTGTTGTTGGCCCAGGGTACAAAGCTCCTTCATATGATGACTATAGAGGGTGCATTCGTCAAAATGAAAAGGTTGACTGCACCAAGAGATTGGAGGAGTTACGGGCATCATGGGCAGTCACAAGATCCACTATGATGTCAGATGGTTGGACTGATCAAAAGGGTAGAACCCTTATTAACTTCTTGGTCAGTTGTCCCAAGGGGACAATGATTATGAAATTTGTTGATGCATCTGCACATGTCAAAGATGCACAATTATTATGTGATTTATTGGATGTGTTCATTCTAGAGGTGGGTCCAGAAAATGTTGTCCAAGTCATAACTTATTATGCTGCAAATTATGTTGTTGCTGGCAAGATGCTTATGGAGAGGCATCCTAGCATATTTTGGACACCTTGTGCTGCACACTACATTGATTTGATGTTGGAGGACATAGGAAAAATTCCTTTTGTCCAAGATATTGTTGAATCATCAAAGAGCATTACAAAATTTATATATAATCATGCATTTGTGCTTCATTTGATGAGAACATTCACCAACAAGAAGTTGGTGCACCATGCCATTACACAGTTTGCCACCAGTTTCATATCTCTTCAATCCCTCCTGAATTCTATGTGGGATGTGAAGAGAATGTTTCTTTCAGAGGAGTGACGTGCTTTGATATATAGCCGCAAACCAAAGGGAGAGGCCATATGCAATTTAATTTCATATCAGGAAAGCTTCTGGGCGAGAGTGTAGGAGGTGTGCAGCATTACTGAATCTTTGGTAAAGGTTCTTAGATTAGTTGATGGAGAGAAGCCCGCAATGGGTCACTTGTATGAGGCCATGGATAGGGCCAAAGAAGCCATTCGGAACTACTATGAAGATAAGGGGGATGAGGGGTTTCAGAAACAACTTCTTGTATGGGAAGTGATTGATGAGCGAAGGATGACAAGGAGTACGTAAAGCCAACTGCGTAGAGGGTGAGAGGCAACAAATCGACAGCGTTTGGGTGAGATGGCCACCAGCGGATTGCATGACGAGGACCGGCTGGAGGGTGCCTCCAACTATGTAATCTGGAAGGCAACAGTCTCCTTCCTTCTAGATGAGCATGACCTCAAGCACTTTATCGAAAGTGCTCAAACTGAACCGGTTGATGCAGCACCATTAAGGACCTTTAAGAAGAATATGGCAAAGGCCAAGCGGTTGATCCTCGACGGAGTAAAGGATCATATTGTTTCACACATCTCAACCAAAGAAACAGCCAAGGAGATGTGGGATGCGTAGGCAACGCTATATCAGGGGTCTTCTAAGCAGCAAAAGATGTTTTTGGAGGAGAAAATGCGGACCACCACGATGCAGAATGCAGAATGCAGAATGCATTGATCCATTCCTGTCTAGATTTCAGGAAAACCGAGATCAACTGGTAGTTATGGGAGCAGCTCCTCAGGCTACAAAGATGGTCATACTTGCCTTAAATTCTGTGTCCGAAGACTATCAAGTCTTTGTCCAAAGTATCATGGGCAGAGATAATTTGTCGGGCTGGGAAGCGATGTGGGCAACTCTTCAGCAAGAAGAGATGAGGAGAGACTTACTCAAGTGTCAACTTGAGCGTAGCAGTAACAGTGGTTCGAAGGTCAAGAAGGAGGAGGATGAGAATGAAACCCTTGCATCAAAGGGTCAGCAAGAGCAGCGCAGGAGGAAGAAGGATCTATCAAAGATCAAATGCTTCCTGTGTGGCAAGATGGGACATTACGCCACACAGTTTCCTCTCAGAAAAAAGGACAAGGATGACAAGCATGATCCTCAGGCCTGAGAGAAAATATAGAGGAGGAGGAGTTTGCTATGATTTCTCATATACCTCTAGGAAAAAGGTGGGTTGATTTGGAATTGTAAATCCAGAGGTCTACAAGATAGGCAGGTTCCTTGAGGAGTCCACCTCTTGGATCATCACCTTGCTACGGGAGCCCAAATCAAAAGTAGCAGGATGGACTAGTGCCAGTTGGTGCATAGGAGTGCAGAAATGACAGCGCAGTGGTTAGCAACGCTAGAGTCTGAGCAGCGCGGAGCAATGTTGCAGCAACGCAGAGGGACACAGTGCAGAGCAGCAGTAGCGCAGCAGCTTCAGAGAGGCAACGCAGAGGCTAGCAGCAGTTGGATCTTCATCATCGACATGCAGTATACTTGTCCAATTTTGGATGTTTTTCAATTGCAGAAAGCAACTATGATGTAGTGCAGTAGCAGTTGGCAATGGCAAAGTCAGTTGCAGCACGGATGCAGAATTTAGAGGGAGTTGCAGTACAAATGCAGTGTTGAAGTGGCAATGTCAGTAGCAGTACAGAAGCAGCGTTTGCACAAAGTTGATGGGCAACAGGGTCAGACATAAGCAGCGCAGAGGGAGATGCTTCAGGGTCAAAACAGTATGCAGCAGGGCATATTGTTAGAGCACATTCCTCGCTAAGAGGGAGTGTTGATTTGTGGTAGCATCGGATGTGCTCTGAGTCTCAGATTTTGTGGAGAAGCTTAGACACATGTATTCCAGATAACCCAGAAACCGTTTGGTGAAATTCCACTCGGATTGTATTCTATAGAAATAATTAATTATTTTTAAAGGGACCCTAAGTCTAAACATAGGAAAATAAAATAATTAAAGTGAATTAATAGAATATTAGTGAGAATTATCTACAATAAATGGATCAAGTCAAAAGTTAATCTTAGCCGTTGATTAGAGATCTTCTCTGGGTCGTTGAATCCTCAACGAGAAGACTATAAGATTGGCTTGAAGGGTCATTTGGAAAACACATTTTAGAAACATAGAGGATCTAGAGATTGATTTTTTCTGACGGAGCAGTGCTCAGAAGAAAATCAAATCTAAGTGATTCTTGATTGCAGTGAGGGGCAGCAGATTTGGTTGGAAGATTTTCGGAGTCAAAGAGTACATAGCAGCAGAGACAGAGAGAGACATAGCATCAGCGCAGAGCCAATGACTCAGTGCCTACACAATTAGTGCGCAAAGCAAGAAGGGAAGTCGTTTTCCTGCTGAGGAGACAACCAGCGAGTCTCAGATCCCAGAGAGATTTTTCGGAATCCAAAACGCTTTAGTTTCCAGCCAGCAATGAGACCAGCGCAGAGGCACAGGGCGGCCACAGTTGTGACACAATTACTGCGCATAGTGACACAGTCAGAGGCAGCCCAAGGCAGTCCAGTCTTGGTGCAGATCAGTGTTGATTCCCATGGAGGAGTGACGTTTGTCTCATAAGATCTCTTCTGTCAGTTTCTCTGTATGATTTGACGGTGTGTCAATCATAGATTTATACTCATAATATTTACTGCATAATATATAAACCCTTAGATCTACTGCATCAGTTTTCCCGCATTAAATTTTTTTGGGGACATTAGTCCAAAATTAACTGTGTCGAAATGGTTGTGTGATCTATGTTTGTTCAGATTTGTTTCCGCACTTGTCATTCTTCCGCAATTAATTTGTGTACGCTGTAGTGAATGGATATTGATATTTGTTTGTAGAACACAGTGAATAATTTGTTTAGTAAATAACAAATAGAAGACTTTCCATCAGTTGCTACAGTAGGATTCTTGAGTTAACAGAATTTTCACATCGGCCTCCAATCTGGGCTCTCCACGTTGTCCTGAAGTGACCTTATCCACATTGTCCCAAGTCCTCTCCTTGCTGCGGTTGTCCCTCAAATTTCAGAGCTCTTTTTGAGGATTGTGTTGCTCACCAAAATGGATGCCTAAAACAACATAACTCACCCTCCTTTTATAGCGAAAATGAGGGGCTTCAACGAATCATGAAGAGACACATCTATTGGACTAATTTACATCAAGCCTACATGACTTGACAACCAATAATTAATTGTCAACTTCAAAAATTCATTTCTCTCTAACAACAACTCAAAATCGGATGATTTTATTCGCGTTGGAATAGACTCGTCGAGCACTATCATCCTCATCCATCACGGTTTTGGCCCAAATCACGATGGGTGCAAAACCCCCAAGCTTGGATCTCAAGCCCACGAGACCTTTTGTGGTTCTTTGACCTCCAACCCTCGATCACCAAGGCTTGGAGTACATCCCAAGCTGCCTAAAAATCAACAGTTCCAGCCGCTGCTACAACTGTTTCTTCACCTCACTCGCTTCTATAACGGACTATTTGTACAGCCCAATATTTGGCAATGTGGAGTCTGGCAGAAGCTGGACCTCATGCTCCACTTCTCTCTTAGGTGGTAACCCTTTAGGCTCTTGGAGCACATCCGGGTATGCCTGTAACAACTCCTCCAATTGTTGCTTTTGTTTCTCAGTACACCCCTCCAGGGATGCCTTGCCTCTTATTGACTCTTCTTCAGACTAACCTTCTCGTAAAAACAATAAAACATACTTCTTGCTAGAACTGATCGATTTCTTGGCTTGTGTAATATCCCCAAATGGGGATTAACAGTAACAAAAGTGAAAAAGACAATTAACTACAGCAAAATTGTAAACATCATTAAACACACATAAAAATGAGCCAAATACAGCACTGAGCCATTTTATTAAAATGTTGGGAAAGAGTACAATATGGTGCTTGGAAGGAGGATAGCACTTGGGCCTGCTCAATGCAGGCTGAAGAACAGCTCTACTCCTAGCTAAAATCCTCCGTTGGATGTGCTCTGCGTGGCTCACCCACTGCGTTGCCCTGTCATGGAGTTCACTGCTGTTGCCTGGTTTCAGACTGTTGGTTGGCCTGTCTCACGTGCTCAGAAAATTCCTGGAATTGGTCACTGGACTCCTCTCACTAAACCCAAAAAAAAAACCACGAAGGGTTTGCAGAAAGCTTGACCCCGAAAAATTGCCCCTTTGGGCTTGGCACGCTGTTCTGGTGGGGAATTCGGCCTCCTGGCTGAATCTGCTAGAAAATGCCTCTGAAATGCTACCAAAATACCTGGTAGGAGGTGGCTAGCCTCCCCTCCAAATCCTTCGGCAACTCTCCTCTTCAATCCCCTATTACTAGCACTCTCCCTTGGTTGGATTGCGCAGCCTAGGCGATCTCCACGTTGTCTTGAAGGGACTACGTTCCTCTGTTGATGAAGCTCTGAATCCTCCTCGCAAAACGATAGAATTTCCTCTCCTGAGCCGGCACTCGAAGTCCCCTGAGGCAGAGGTTGAGATCTCCGCTTGAAGATCTCTTGTGCTAAAAAAGCATTGCAGACTTGGCTCTCTGGCTCAAGAGTTCTCAATCAAGAAGACAGAAAATACTTGGGTGAATGAATAATGAGGAATGAGTTGCCTCTTCCCTTTTGTCTCCAATAGCCCAACGTTTCTCTTGGGCCCCACCTAGGACTGCGTTGCCCCCTCATTGGCCACTCCTGCGCTGCCCCTCTTCAGCCAAATGCAAAGCCTTCTCATTGGCTCTCTCGACCCCCACCAAGGCCGCAATTTTTGCCTCTAACTATAGGAAAAATACTTCTTCTTGCTTTAATATGATTTGTGGGTCCCAGCCCACATTATTTTTGCCTAACATTAGGAAAAGCCAAAATCTATCAAAAATTAATATTCCCAATTAGCTTACTGCTAATTGGGGATATTACAGTCCTCCCCGCCAGGATGTTGCTTGTCCTCAAGCAACTGCAAAGATGGGTGTTGAAGAATCTTCTCCCCCTCCCAAGTGGCATCCTCATCCAAGAGGTTCCTCCATCTAATCAAGTATTCCTTCACCACCCTGCTCCTCAAGTGCCTCTCCCTGGCATCTTATATAGCCTCTAGCTGAAGTACCAAATGCCCCTCATCATCCATGGGAGGCAACACAGCTGTTGTTGTCACCTATTGGCCCAGAGCCTTCTTCAGGCAAGATACATGGAATATGTTGTGCACCCGGCTCCCCGGGGGTAGCTCCAACTCATATGCTACCTTCCCCACTCTCTGAGTGACCCTATAAGGCCCATAAAAACGCGGCTTCAAATTCTCTACTCCCTTCTGCTTCAGCATGGACTGCTTGTACGGCTGGAGACGTAGGTACACTAGATCCCCAACCTCAAAGTGTTTCTCCACGCGGCCCCTGTTAGCGTAGATCTTCTGTTGGTTCTGTGTTGCCCACAAGTTATCCTTTAGAGCCCTCAAGATGTCTTGGCTCTCCTGGATCCAATCCTTAGCCCTGGGGGCCTTACTGTCTCCAAACATCACATCAACGAAAGTCGGAGCATTATAACTATACAAGGCATGAAATGGAGACATACCTAAGGACATGTGGTAGGTGTTGTTGTAGCAGTACTCCCCCATGTGTAGCCACCTCAATCACGCCCTCTGTTGCCCGGTGACATAGTTTCGCACATATCCCTGCAGCCACTTGTTAATTGTCTCTGTTTGGCCATCCGTTTGGGGAATGTAGCTCGTACTAGGAGTGAGCTTCATACCCGCCAACCAAAATAGCTCCTGCCAAAATCCCCCCATGAAACATCTGTCTCGGTCACTGACGATGGTCTTGGGGAAACCATGCAACCAGAATCCTCTCTGAAGAACAGCTCGGCCACCTGTGAGGCCATGTTCTTGGCTGAGATCACGAAAAAGTGAGCATACTTGGTCAAGCGATGCACAACCACGTAAATTCAATCTTTGCCCTGTACCATGGGCAACCCCGTGATGAAATCCATTGAGATGCTCTCCCATTTTCCCTCGGGGATGGGTACTAGCTGAAGCAACCCTGCTGAGTGTGTCATCTCCCCCTTGTTTTGCTGGCACACTTCGCACTCCCTGATGTGCCGCAAAACATCCTCCTTGATGCCCTTCCATGAGAACCTCTCTCTGATGGCCTTATAACTTATGGTGTACCCCTAGTGCCCGGCCAATGGTGAATCATGGGTTGCATGTAGGATCTTCTCACGCAGCTAAGAGTTGGCCACTAAATAGATTCGATCTCTATAGTATATCACCCCATCCATCACCATGTAGCGGTCATCAGTCACCTGCCCCTCCAAGACCTCATATGCAAAACAGTCCTTAGAGTACTCTACCAGCAAATGAGCCTTCCAATCCAGCACAATACTCATCAGTGAAAAAGAAGCCGACCTCCTGGACAACGAATCAACCACTATGTTGTGCTTCCCCTTGACATACTCGATGTCGAAATCATAGACCTGGATCTTGCTCACCCACTTTTGTTGCCTCTCCTGCAACTGCTTCTGCTCCAGGAACTTGGCTAGCGCATGCATGATGGCCAACATCTCCTTATCGTAGATGGGGTACAACCTCTCATGCAGCAATAGCTTCCGACTCTCAAAAGCCATGGGGTGTCCCCCCTGTATCAGTATTGCACCTACTCCCTCCCCGGAAGCATCGCACTCTAGTGCAAATGGCTACGTGAAGTCGAGTAGAGCGAGCACCGGATAGCTGCTCATCACCTGCTTGGGCAGATCAAAAGCCCCCTGCGTTGTCTCAGTCCAACTAAAAGCCCCCTTTTTAGTTAGATCTTTGAGGGGTGCTGCAAGTTGCGAAAAGCCCTTTACGAACTTCCTGTAGTAGGTACCCACAAACCCCCGAAGTTCTGTCACATTCTTGGGCTTTGGTCAATCCCTTATGGCTCTGATCTTCTCCTCGTGGACCCTCACTCCATCCACCCCAATGATATGCCCCAAATAGAGCATCTCTATCAAACCGAACTCGCACTTGGACAACTTGGCATAGAATTGCTGCTCCTCCAAGATACACAGTACTGCCTCTATGTGCTGTAAGTACTCCTCCCATGTGCAGTTGTATATCAGAATATCGTCGAAAAAAACCAGCACAAACTTCCTTAGTTGGCCACTAAAGATATGGCTCATGCAAGACTGGAAAGTGGTCGGAGCATTGATCAACCCAAAGGGCATCACCAAAAACTCGAAGTAGCCATAATGACACCGAAACACAGTCTTGGGGACATCCTTGTCCCTCACCCGTATCTGATGGTACCCCAACCTCAAATCAATCTTGGAGAAGAACTTCGCTCCCCTCAGTTCGTCCATCAGCTCATTGATCCTGGGGATGGGGTAATGGTTCTTCATGGTTTTCTTGTACAAGGCCCTGTAGTCTATGCACATCCTCAGTGTCCCATCCTTCTTCACCACCAGAACAACAGAAGAAGCAAAATTACTGGTGTTGGGCCTAATGTGCCCCAATGCCAGGAGCTCATGAATAGCCCTTTCGATCTCGTCCCTGTAGGCCTTGGGATGCCTATAGGGGGTGGTGATCATGGCATGAATGTCAAACTCCAACTCAATAGTGTGCTCAAACCCCTTGTCAGGTGGCTGCCCTAGTGGAATGTCCCCGAAATCCATGTAGTAACGGTCTAGGATGGCCTGTATATCGGGGTGTGTGGGTCGAGTTGTACCATATGCCTCTGAAATCCTCAGCTCTACAGCCCACTCTATGTCTCCCCGCCTAAAGTCTGCCTCCATCGTATGTGCAGAAACTGTCTGAGGGGGGTATGTATGCATGCCCCTAAGCATCACCGGTTTCCTGCTCTTCTTATCCAAGAACTCCATCTCCAACTTCTGCCAATCAGTAGTGACTCTACCAAGGGTGATGAGCCATTGGACCCCCAACACTATGTTGGTATCCGGAATGTCGACCACGAAAAATGGTTTGTCACGAAGTATGTCCCCATGGTCACCGTCAAAGCTGGAACACACCACATGCATTGCATGGTTCTGGCTCCCAAAACTAGCACAGAAAATCCATCAAACCCCTTCTATCTGTATGCCCCTCCTCTGCACCATCTAGGCATCGATAAAGTTGTGTGTGGCTCCACTGTCCACTAGCACCGAGACACGTTGTCCCTGAACTGTCCCCTGGATCCTCAACGTTAAGTACTTGGGTATCCCTCGCAAAGATGCAAGGACCCCTCTGGTCGATACAAACGCTAATCCTCTTGCTGTTGGAGGATGTGGCAGTGATGGACCCTCCCCCGGTGCTCCTGTGCTATCATCTCCTCCCATCTCGAAAAGTGTCTCCTCTTCT
Source organism: Pinus albicaulis (assembly GCA_034641835.2). Taxonomy (NCBI): domain Eukaryota; kingdom Viridiplantae; phylum Streptophyta; class Pinopsida; order Pinales; family Pinaceae; genus Pinus; species Pinus albicaulis. The sequence goes on from CM076579.1 coordinate 248,614,847, forward strand.
CCCTCACTGTCGGAGAAGACCTCACTGTAGTGTGCCTTCCCTCCAGCACACCTATGACCCAGTGCCCATGGCTCCTGGCATGGGAAGCAAAGCTTCTTCCACCTCAAATCTCTCTAGGTATCATCATCTAATGGCCCTCGACCCTAGTTCCCTTTCGAGGGTGGAGCCCTTGTGTGCCTTCTTCTCCGCTAGAAGGTTGGTATGTTGTATATGGGGGCCCTAGTCCTCGATAATGCATCCTGCAACTCCCGGGTCCTCTCAACTGCGTTCTACAACATAGTGGGTCAAGTTGACCTCACTAGCCCATGCAAAGGCTCTGCTAGCCCGTTTATAAACATATAAATCCTCCTTGGTTCCGACAGATCTGGAACCATCACTGACAATCTCAGTAACTCTAAGATATAGGTCTCAGGATTCCCAGTCTACTTGAGCTTGGTCAACTCCCCAAAGTGCTCCTCTGGATCCCTATGATCAAATCTTTCCAGCACCCTCCTAGTGAAGTCATCGTACGCTGTCACTCCCAAGTGAGCCAGCGTAGTCATCCCATGAAACCACCAGTCATGGTCTTCTCCCTCCAAGTGCAACGTAGCCACCTTGATGGCCTCCACCTTTGTCATCTGGTTAAGCTGGAAATAGATGTCCAGCTTCTCCACCCATGCTTTGGCTGAACTCTTCGATGACCCATCAAAAGTTGGCAGAAAAAGCCTGCCCACAGTACGTTGCAGGTCACTCCCCTGCGTGTACCCTCCTCCTCTAGCTTGGCCCTTAAGTCTGTTGTTGTTCTTCAGCTAGCAAAACTCATTGAAGGTGATAGCTCCTCCAAACTCTGGCCCGTAAGACTGATATTCTACAAAATAATCTCCATAGTGAGCCACCTCCGGCGCTTGCTGTTCTCCTGCTCCTGAGGCTAGAAATGTGGGAATGGTAGAGTGTCGTGGAGTGTGGGGTACAACCTGGTGTGCAGTGTGAGGACCGGTTTGGTGGTGTGAAGTGCTAGATCCTTCCCCAATCTAGAATTCCACTTGAATTCCCTTCTGCTTACTCTCTCTGCCAAGCTTCTGACCCATCTCCTCAATCCTCTTGGAGAGGTCTTGCTCCGATTTCAAAAGAAGATGGGCAAAATACTTCTCCTCATTTCGTCCTTCATCCCAGTGTGTCATCTCTCTCTTCGACCTCTGGAACGCTTTCAACCTGGTCAGGAGTGATTTCAAACCTCCTTTCCTTGCTCCTGTACCTCTGTCTCTGGTAGGTGATGTTCTGCCTATCTTCTGGTGTCATAGACCACGTGCTCCATAGGCTGAGCCAAGTTTATGAGCTTTGATACCACTGTAATATCCCCTAATGGAGATTAACAGTAATTAAAGTGCAAATAGACAATTAACTACAGCAAATTTGGAAACACCATTAAACACATAAAAATGAGCCAAATACAACGCTAAGCCATTTTATTTAAATGTTGGGAAAGAGTACAATATGGTGCTTGGAATGATAGCACCTGGGCCTGCTCAAAGCAGGCTGAAGAACAGCTCTACTCCTAGCAAAAATCCTCTGCTGGATGTGCTCTGCGTGGCTCACCCACTACGTTGCCCAGTCCTGGGATTCATTGATGTTGCCTGGTTTCGAACAACTGGTTGGCCTATCTCCCGTGCTCAGAAAATTTTGGGAATTGGTCATCGAACTCCTCTCACTAAACCCGCGAAGAGTTTGTAGAAAGCTTGACTCAAAAAAATTGCCCCTTTGGGCTTGGCACGCTGCTTTGCTGGGGAATTCATCCTCCTGGCTGAATCTGCTGGAAAATGCCTCTAAAATGCTACAAAATCCCTGGTAGGAGGTGGCTAGTCTCCCCTCCAAATCCTTCAGCAATTGTCCTCTTCAATCCCCTACTCCCGACACTCTCCCTTGGCTGGGTTACGCAATCACTGCGCAACCTGGGCTGTCTCCACATTGTCCTAAAGGGACTGCGTTCCTCTGCTGATGAAGCTCTGAATGCTCCTCGCAAAACGGTAGAATTTCCTCTCCTGAGCGGGCACTCGAAGTCCCCTGAGGCAGAGGTTGAGATCTCCGCTTGAATATCTCTTGCGTTGAACAACACCACAGACTTGGCTATCTGGCTCAAGCATGCTCAGTCAAGAAGACAGAAAATACTTAGGTGAAAGAATGATGAGGAATGAGCTGCCTATTCACTTTTGTCTCCAATAGCCCAACATTCCTCTTCGGCCCCACCTAGGACTGCGTTGCCCCCTCACTGGCCACTCCTGCGCTGCCCCTCCTTGACCACTCTCAGCGCTGCCACTCAGCCAAACGCAAAGCCTTCTCATTGGCTCTCCCGGCCCCCACCAACGCCGCAATTTTTGCCTCTAACTATAGGAAAAATACTTGTTCTTGCTTTAATATGATTTGTGGGTCCCAGACCACATTATTTCTGCCTAACATTAAGAAAAGCCAAAATTTGTCAAAAATTAATATTCCCAATTAGCTGACTGCTAATTGGGGATATTACAGCTTGATTGGCATTTACCAGTGAAATTTTTGACTTGCCTTTGTGTGCGTTGATGATGAACAACTTTCCATCCTTGATAAGTCGGTATTGGTTGGCTTTCCTTGTGAATATTGCATCTCGCACGTACATGTATGGGCTCCCAAATACGACCCCGCATACATCAAGAGGAACCACATCTAGATCTCCTTCATCAATAAAATCAACACTGATAGCAAATCTAATTCTACAATGTTTTGTTACCTTCAGCTCTGCGTCCTTATTTACCCATCCCAATGGATATGGGTTTGGATGATCGCAAACTTCTAGCCCCAACTTCTTGACCAGCTCTGCTGCAATGAGATTCGTCTGCGATCCTGAGTCAAACAAAGCATCAATCTTGGTCTTCTTCACCTGTATCTTTATATGGAAGAGTTTAGTTATTTCTTTCTCTTCCTATTGTTAAAGGCTACTCAGATTCACCTCCTTTTGTACTGGCGTACAGACGATCTTCTCATCCACATCTGAGCTGCTTTCAACTTTGTTGCTCGAATTAGTGGCCATGAGATTCTTCTTCTTGTTCTTCGGGTTTAGCTTTGGATGCAACTTCCAGCACTTTTCCTCTGTATGGCCATCAATGTTGCAGTGGTTGCAGGGTTGCTAGGATCTTTGCATTGGTGTGTTGTGCTTATCGTCTTTTTAGTTTTTCCCCCTTTTTGCTTCGTCTTCCCCTCCTTAGAAGCGTCATGTTGCTCCTTCTACTTTGATCCACTTGATTGTGCTCTTTTCAGGCCTATGTTCTCCAGGTATTGTGCCTGTACACAAGCCTCATCCACCGTTTTGGGCTTGAACAACATCACTTGCTCACGCAGATGGCACTCCAAACCCCCCAAATACTTGAGAAGTACATCTGGGTTCTTTGGAGAGATACCCAACATTGTAGCCATCTTTCTGAATTTTGTGGTGTACTCTACACACTTTGGCTCGGCTTTTGCCTAAAGTAATGCCACCGGATCCACTGGTCCTCCACATACCTAATGGGATAAAACTGTGACTTAATGAGGGTTTTGAAATCCTCCTACTTAGCCATTGGAGGTTCTCCCTCCAACCTCAGGGTTTCCGTGTGGTTTTCCCTCCAAGTCAGTGCATGGCCCACCAATTTCAGCCAAGCAAATGAGATCTTTTGCCCCTCCTCGATCTGATGGACGCTGAAATAAACTTCTTGTTGCAACCAGTGGTCCAGCTTCAGAGCGTCGATCTCGCTGTGGTACGGCTTGATATCAACTTTTGCTCATAGTTATTAAAACCGGAACCGGTGACCGGACCGGTGGACCTAATGAACCGGGTTTCGAACCGGAACCGGTCTAACCAGTAGCAGTCAGATCTCAATGAACCGGTTTTAAAAAAAATACATTAAATAATTATTTTTTATTAAAAAAAACTATTTTTAAGATTTGCAACCATGATTCCAAGCCAATAGAGACAAAATATGCGAAGTTTGCTCATTTATATACCATGCAAAGGTGAATATATCAAAATGTAGTTGTCATGCTATTACAGCCCAGTATCAAGCATAAGAAGAGAGAAATAATAGATGCATTGGAATCCAACTTGGTGTTTAAATTAAATAGGGTCTAGCTATGAGAGAAAAGCCACATCAATGTAAGGAGGAAGCTTCTCAAGTGGAAAGCGATCCACTTGGGTATGAGATGCAGGCCCTGCAAAGGAAAAATCACACCACATTAACAAAAATTACCCAAATCGAGGCACATGCAACTTGGGTAAGATACCACCCCTGGGAGTACCTTAAATTTTCCAACTAATGACTGAGTTTTACTGAAGTCTTCAGAGAGAGTTTCTGGCATACAGTTTGTTAGCACACTGCTGTAGGTGTAATTTTCTTCTATTTGTTTCGAATATAAACATACAGAGACAGGAATATGTAAGTAGACTTCAATCCAACAACTCTTATACAGTATTTACTCAAAAATTAGCATAAACCATGAATATACATTGCATTAACAACATGCTGGAAAATACAGTCATATTATCATTTAATGGCATAGGCTAAAGATCTGAGAAAATAGGGGAACCTGACTTCCAAGGCAATGAATAGACTTCAATATGTTGCTTTACTTCTTGTACAATATCCCTGTATGATTTGCAGGAGTAGGCCCTTCAAATCTCTGCCTCTAACCTTTGCTACATCCACATAACTCGTCACAAGGGAACCTCTGCCTCGACCGGTTAGGTGGCCGATTTATGTCCGGTTAGGTCCGGTTTATGTCTGGTTAGGTCCGGTCAACCGCCCGAAATTGGTGAAGCCCTCCTCTAAACCCGGTTGCATGGCCGGTTATGACCAGAGGAGGAGCTGACATGGCCGGTTTGACCGGTTACCGGTTCAAACCGACCGGTTTTGATAACTATGCTTTTGCTTCCACTTTAAACAGGCATTGGTTCACGGCACTCGAACTGGGTTGATCTTTTCCAGGTTCTTTCTTCGGTTGGTTCTCAATGTCTTCTCGATCTCCCGATCCCCCTTCTGATTTGTCCTTTGCATTCGAACCCCCATCTTCTCCAAATATACCCAGCTTATTGCTTAAGGTCGTCATGAGGAGGTTTACATTGCAGTCTAAGAAACCGGACACTCCTAAAATGCCCTCGTATCCCCGAATCCCCGTGTCGGACACCTCTAGGTGTCGGATTCGCCCCCAAATCGAGGGACACGAAGTGTCCGAACAGGGTACGGTCGGGCCCGCGGCAACCAAAAATCGCGATTTTTTTTTATAAAATGTGGCTCTTCTTTCATGTTTTCTCACCAATTTCATTTGTGTTTCATTTGTGAAGTGAGAAGGAGAGCAAGGAGCAAGTGTGTTCTTTCGAAGAGATTCGGGCATCCGGTAAGTGCATTGTCCCTTTATATTTTGCATTTAGTTTGTTGTTAGTGTTTGCATGTGCATATGTTTTATATATTTAGTTGTTTTTGTTTATTTTTTACAGTATTTATGGCTCAATCAAAGGCACCAAGACAGGGGCAAAGAAAGGGGAAGAATGTGTCCATTGGAGATGCCCCTCTTGTCCCTCTTTCATCACAGTCTGCAAGTATTCCATCCATTGGAAGTGGGGCTGCAACAGTAGCTTCAAATGTGCAGGGAAAACAAATTGTTGACCCCAAATACCCATTGTGGAAATATGCAACAAGAGAGGAAGGGGCAACAAAAAAGGGAGGAGGAAATTGTGACTGGAAATGCAATTTTTGCAATGGCCATTTCAAAGGCACACATTTCCGTGTGAAAGCTCATTTGTTGGGTATTCCAGGTTGTGGCATTAAATGTTGTACAACAATTGAATTGTCAGATAAGAAGAAATTGCAGAAAGAGGCGAGTATTGGTGAGGCAAATGTGGCAGCAAAATCAAAACAATCCAAGACTGATGAACCCCTTCCATTCTTGAGGAAAAGCAGCAGCAAGTTCCCTTTTGAGACTTCTAGCAGGGGAGAATTAGCAAAGAGAAAGGCAACTGCAGTTGGTCCAATGGACAAGGTTTTCCAAAAAGAGAAAAGGGAAGAGCTTGACCTCACCATTGCATTTTTTCTCTATCAGAACTTCATATCTTTTAATGTTGCACGGTCACCTCTATTTATTGAGATGTGTCGAGCTCTTTGTCATGGGGCTCCATCAGGGTATGTGCCTCCTGGGTCAGAGAAGCTCAGAACCACATTGTTGACAAAGGCAAAGAAAGAGGTGGACAGAATGCTTGAGCCTATTAAATCAGCATGGCCAACATCTGGGGTTAGCATTGTTTCTGATGGATGGACAGATCCAGCACGCCACCCACTCATTAACTTCATGGTGTCATCCACGAATGGTGTAGTTTTCTTGAAAGCAGTGGATGCATTTGGAGAGTACAAGGATGCATTTGGAGAGTACAAGGATGCACAATATATGGGTGAGTTATTTCTCAAAGTTATTGAAAGTGTAGGTGTGGATTGTTGTGTGCAAATCATTACAGATAATGCACCTGTTTGCAAGGCTGCTGGCATAATTGTGGAAGCAAAATATCCACAAGTATTTTGGACACCTTGGATTGTCCATTCATTGAACTTGGCACTGAAATCTATTGCTTCTGATGTGCTTTGGATTGGAGCCACTATTGAGGATGCACGATATATCCGCAACTTTGTAACAAACCATACAAATGCCCTCACTATCTACAAGGAGTACAAAAATCTATCATTGTTGAAGATTGCAGATACACGGTTTGCCTCTTCATTCATCATGTTGAAGAGGTTGAGGGAGGTCAAGACCGCTCTTGGGTCTATGGTTATTTCAGAGTTTTGGTCTTTTTGGAGAAAGATGGATCAAGCAACCTCAAAGAAGGTGAAGGACATAGTGTTGGATGATATATGGTGGGAGAAGGTAGATCTAATTATTCAGATCATGGAGCCTATCATTTCCTTGCTCAGATTTGTAGATACAGACCAACCCATCCTAGGAGAGGTTTATGAGGGATGGGATTCCATGATTGAGTCTGTGAGGACCATTATTTTACAGAGTGAGTGCCCAGAGTATGAGACATCACCTGAGGCCTTCTTCACCGTCATACAGGATATTCTTGTCAACAGATGGGACAAGAATTGCACACCTTTACATTGTTTGGCTCACTCCTTGAACCCAAAATACTACAGCCATGAGTGGCTGAATGGTGGACCTTCCCGCAGATTCCCTCCTCACATGGATGCTGAAATCTCACAAGGGAGGAAAGATGCATTAAGGAGGATTTTTCAGGATAGGGCATCCCTTGATGAGGTGGAGGATGCCTTTGCAGATTTTTCCACTGGCAGGGGGCGATTTGGAGGCTATGATTTGATTCGAGACAGGGGGCTAAGAAGCCCCATTCTTGGTGGGCAACTCATGGGGCAGCAAGCCCTCCTCTACAGCAGTTAGCCATGAGGCTCCTCTCTCAGGTGACTTCATCCTCTTGTTGCTAGAGGAATTGGAGCACATATGGGAATTTGTATAGTGTGAAGAAGAGCAGGCTTGAGCAGTCCAGGGCAGAGACAATGGTGTATGTGCACACCAACCTTCGTCTCATCTACAGGCAGAGGGAGGAGTGGTTGAAGGGAAAGACAAAGATGTGGGATGTCTTTCCCGATGATATGGGTCTGGACAACAGTGTTGAGTTGGCATTGGCCAACTTGGATCTCAATGCGCCAGTGCTAGAGCCTGTCAGATTTGATGATGGATTAGAGGGGTCATCCTCCACACCAACAGATGCAGAGATGATAGAGGAGGAGGATGCATCAGAGGCAGAGGAGAGCAGTGGTGAGCATGATGATCAGGATTTCGACAGTGATGCTGATTATGAGGATTGATGACTCTGACTCATTGAGGCTTCAGGCTTGTAGTCTTGTAGATTGTAGTTGATTTTGTATTTTCTATTTCTATTTGCCATTGGCAGTGTTGTTATGCAACACATTTTGATTCTGATGACTTAATGAAAAAACTACAGTATCTTACTATCTTCAATCTTGTCTTTCTGAGTAAATTTGACGATTGTATCATGTATGGTGTATCAATGTATCATTGTAATTTGTATTATAGTATCAATGATGATGTATGCCTCATGAATATCTAATATCTATGTTTGAATCAATGAATTTTGTATGAATTTGTGCAAAAAATATCTAATTTTAAATATATTAATATATATATATTTTTTAAAATATATATATATTTTTAATAAAATAATATATAACGTAACGTGTCCCAGAAGTATCCTGTTCTGGGGTCATTGTACCCGTGTCTGACACTCCGTATCCCCGTGTCCCCGTATCCCCGTATCCCCGTATCAGGTGACTTAGATTGCAGTTTATATCTGCGACTTGTTCGAGCCACAAAAACCTCACCTTTGCAAGATCACGATGTTCATTTACAGATTCGTCAGCCATGATTAGGTTTTACGATTTTCGACTTCGCCGACCTAGATCCCTGCAATCTCCACAAAATACCCAAAGAAACCTACTCTGATACCAAATGATCCGTAAACTGTCATGGATATTCCACTAGACAGTTCGTCACAAGAGATCTAATAATATTATATTAAAAATCTGAGATTCTACACTATTACAGTTCTATTAAACTTTAAGATATGTATATCTAATTGTAATTAGTGCACGCATGCGAATATAAACTATGCAGAAAAGTAGAGAACGACAAAATTAGCCGACACACACATAAGACACAAGATATGCTCTTTGGGAAACCCTTTCGGGAGAAAACCCCACTGGAAGGTGAGGCCGCTTCGCTCTCTTTCTCTGTTTGGAAATATGGCTACAAGTACAAAGAAGTAATGCTTGTGGCTCGTATGCTGCTACAGAGCATAGATCCTCTCTGTGTGTTCTACCTCCTATCTCTCCTGGCTATCTTTGCTCAATTATGGAACAAAATGCTCTCAAATAATGGAATGCATCTTCCTCCTAGTGGCCCGATTAAAACATAGCCTGATAGCCTACTAGTGGTTAACTTTGACTACATCAACTCTTAACTAGAGTTACAAAATAGACTCTTCTAGAGTCTTTTACATCAAAAACACATGGCTAGCTCCTTTTCCATGAATAATGGGGGCTGACGCGGCATCCTCTTGAACTATAAGTGTGAAAACAGGAAGGTCAACTTCTGAGTGACATAACTTTTGCATACGAACTCCGATTGACACGCTTCTTGCATCGTTGGAAAGATCTTTGAGTGTAGAATAGCATGAAAAGGTGTTGCACTACATAGGCAAAGTTTTACCCCCAAAAAACGTCGTTTGATGCCTCAAAACGCTCCTAGAAGGTTTCAGACCCTGTTTTGCCAAACTAGGTCCCGCAGGTAAAAACGGTCCCATAAGCTTATTCCTCCACTTTTTCCACTCCAAATGCATCGACATGGATGACAAACAATATAATGATCCAATTCGGATCAACCTTAACCTTTTTCTGACTGTAACAGAAAGCTTGTATGACAGTGAACTTGTTGCATGATTGTAGTGACTCTACAAGACTCTTGATTACAGTATTCTTGACAGCAGTGTGATCTTATGACAGTAATCATAAATATGTGACATGGATGCAGCCATCTAACCATGATTGTAATCTTGTATAGCAATAGCCCTCACATTACAGTAACCTTTGATATGACTGTTACTTAGTGCCAATGATGTTTGATCAATGATGCTTGGACATTGGATATGGCAGTGAAATATTAAAGAGAATAACAGTAATATGTGTGCGGTGATAGTAGGGACGGTAGTGTAACAGTGTACTTGACAGCAATAATCATTACCGTAATTTGTGACCTAGTTGATAGTGAACTTTATGACATGACAGTCACCTTGTTGTATAATAGTAGTAAACCCTAATGAGATTCTATTGACGATAGCAGCAATGACCTTGTTGGCAATGGTAACTTTGTTGACAACAGTAACCTGGTGACCTTGTGTGAATGTTACATCTCTTGACTATAGTTCTGGCTTGACAGTATATGGAAGACTTGATAAATATATGTGTATGATTGTGGGCCTTATTGTTATAACTTATAACAGTTGATATATTACAGTCACCCTTGGTGGATAGCCTAAATGATATGATATGGCAGTGACACAAATGTTTGATTTGACAGTGACCTTGTGACATTGATGCAAATAACAGTGATCTTCATAAGTGACAGTATTCTTGGTACATTATAACAGTCACCAAATTGACACCAGTGACTTCTATTATAGTGAGACAGTGAGACAGTGTGACAGTGACCTGTTGACAATGAGACAACCCTGACTTTGATGACAGAGACCTTGTTGATACAGCAGTTATCTTAATGACAGCAGTAGCAGTGACACTCCGGATGACAATAACAGTGACCTTGTGAATGACAGTGGTAGCGGACAGCAGTAACAGTAGTGGACAGCAGTGGTGAAGCAGTGAACAACAATGGCAACAGTGGAGCCAATGGTAACAGCAGCAGTGGCAGTGAGAGTGTAGTAGTTTAGCAGCAGCAGCAAGTGGAGTAGCAGATTGCAGTTGGGCCATTGTCTCTGGTACGAAAGCCCAAACCTTCAGGGAGCATTAGCTTCCTTCCAGCCTTTACTGGTAAAACCTCCTGTGGAGTCTTGTACTTCCTTCCAGTTCAACTGGTATATAACCCACCACCAGTGGGCGACACCCCATAGGAGAATTTTTTCTCCTATATTTGTCTTCAACAGGCAGCCATCATCCCCTTGCAGCCACCAGATAGCTCGAGGTGCCACTATTCTCTGCCACCTAAACCATCCATTATGTGCCCTAGCCTATTTGTATGATCATATGTTTGAAGGTAGGCCTTCCAACCCCGAAGGTACGACTTTCATTATATAATAGGGTATTTTTGCTTACTTATCATGGACACATCTGGACATGGATTAGTGGGGGGATCCCACGGAAAGAATGGGCTTGGTTTGCACTCTTGTCCCTTGTCCAACTTGGTGGTTAGTCGTGCATCCTAGTCCCATGGGATCTCATTTATTGGTTACTAGCTACGAGAAAGGCACTACATGGGAAACCCCTATTTTGGCTGCGTGGTCCCGCTTCCCGTCACCTCACATACATCACTCACCTCCTCTCATTATAGCCCCTTTTCACATATTTCCCATCAAGGTCCACATTTGTCCATTGGATCCACAAGGAGTTAGCCTCCCCCTCCCCTTGTCCATGTGAAAATTCCTACACGATTGCAGCAATTGGAAATTATTCTCCTAATTGTTAATTTAATTTAACAATTCATTTCTTGTTTGCTACGGAAAATACTGAATAATCACACCGCAATCTACACAAATACAACTGCAGAAGAATAAACATTGGAAGAAATGCTAGCACACACACATAAAAATATGAACAATTATTTTTGAACAAAAGTCCCCGAAAAAATCCAACTTGGGAAAACCAGTGCAACAATGAGGGTTTTTATTATTATGCAGTAGTGAGAAATTCTTAGTACAACTGGATGCCCAAAATCTGGCAATCCTACAGAGAAAATTATTGGCAAAAATCTAGTGAGGAATTTTCCTCACATCACAGGCAATCCCTAGCACAACCTGCCCTCAGAAACTTGGCCCTTTAACCCTCTGAGTCAGCCTCTACGCAGCCTATTTGATGTCAAGCCTCTGACTGGTCTCTGATGAAGTCGTTTTTCCCTCTGTTGGCTGGGAAAACTCTTCTGCAACACTTTGGGACTCCTCCCCAGCCTCTAAAACTGAAGAAGTCTTTCCCTCTTAGCAAATCGAACTTGCCTCTATAAGCTGTTGTGCAGTCCCTGCGTCAGCTTCTCTGTGGCGCTTTTGCCTCTCTGCAAATGCACTCGTTGGATCTGGAATACTTCCTCCAGCCTCACTGTCTCTGCCCCTCACTCACTGCTTCGATCTCTGGCTCTCTCCAGGAACTGACTGCTACTACTCAGCAAATCGATCTGCCAAGAAATCAAATTGCTCAAGTGTTTTCTCCATCACCACATCAACCTCCTCTTATAATCCTTTGTTGGAGCACCAACGGCCAAGATTAAAACATAATCGATGGCAAGGATCATCTTTGAAACGATCTATGTGAGTTTCTAGACTATTCTCACCTTGACTTAATTAATATTGATTATTTAACCTATTTTCCTAAGTTTAGACTTAGGAGGCATTAAAAATTGGTTAACAATATAATTAAGTCACTTCTAGGCGGAATTTCCATAAATGATTTATGGGTTCTGGAGATCTCATGTATTTTAGCCTCTCCACAAAGTTTCGTGACTAGAACACATCTGATGCTACAAAAACTAACACTCCCTCTTAGCGAGGATGTGTTCTAGTGCTGCTGCACACCCTATAACAACACCCTGTCTCTGCATCATCTCCTATCACGCTGCTGATGTCTAGTTGTTGTTGCCCACCAACTACTGTGCAACTCTGATATAAGTTGCATTTGTGTTGTTGTTGACCCTGTTGTACTGCTGCCAACACTGCATCTACATTGCAACTTTGTTGTTGCGCTACTGCAACACCTGCAACTGAAAAACATCCAAAATATTGAATCATCTGTGATCAGTATAATGCATTTGTCACCCAAGTCTCCGACTGCTACTAGCCTCTACACTGTCCACTGAAAACTTTGCGTTGTTGCTGACTCTGCATTGTGCCAACTACACTGCTACCAACTCTGCATTGCCCTTCCAGCATCTAGCTGTTGATTTTGTAGCATTGGAAAGTGTTCCAAGTCTCAAATTTTGGGAAGAAGCTTGGACATCAGTATTCCAGAGAACCCAAAAATCGTTTGCAGAAATTCCACTCAGATCATGCTTTATTAAAATAATTAATTATTTTAAAGTGATCCCTAAGTCTAAACTTAGGGGAAAATAAATAATTAAAAGGTATTAATAAAGCAGAGTGTGAATCTTCTAGAAAATGAAGATCAAGTCATCTTTTAATCTGAGCCATTGATTAAAGATATAATATGGGTCGTTGATTCATCAACGACAAGACTATAAGAGAAGGCTTGAGGGTCATTTGGAAAGTAAGTCAGGGGCCAGGCACATTCTCAGTACCCGAAGGAAATCGATTCTAAAGTAAGAGAATTCGATTTCAAAGGGTGAGGTTGTAGAGGTTGGGTTGCAGAAACAGGAGGAGAGAGAAGTCAGTAGAGACAGGAGAAGACAGAAAGAAGACGAAGAGGAGGTAGCGTTGAGCAGCAGCACTAGCCCTCCACGCAGAGTGACGCAATCCAGCGCAGTGACTGCGCAGAGGGGCCACGCAGAGTGACGCAGAGGGAGGAGGAGTGCCTACCGTGTGTTGGGAATTCTTCCGGAGTGTTCAGAAAATTCATCTCAGGTGTATGCTAGAGATTTGCTAGTCATATATTCTATAAACGATCTTTCCGCTGCTGAAGATTAATATAAACCCTCATCTGCTGCACCGGTTTTCCCACATTGGGTTTTTCCGGGGACAATTGTCCAAAAATAACTGTGTTCATGTGGTTGTTTCTATTATGTTACACGTGTTCTATTTGTTCTTCTGCATTTGATTGAAGTGAATGTTGCAGTTATATTATTTCAAAATTTACTGAAGCATCTATAAATAACTTATCAAAAATAAGTAGGCAAAATAAATCAATCATTGCAATAGCATTTTCAGATTGAAAATTTCACACCGACTACAACTATTCTCTGCAACTGTCACCCTGGTATCTAACTGCATCATCTGTCACTGATCCATCCTGCTATTGCATACTTTGGGCCCCCGTAGTCAGGTATTGATCCAAGAGGTGGACTCCTCAAGGATCCTGCCCATCTGTAGCTCTTTGGGGCTACAAGACCAGGTCACCCCACCTCACTCCTAGAGGTATATCAGAGAACATAGCGAAGTCTTCCTCCAGCCTGGAGGAAAGCCTATCGATCTCTGCAAAAGTTGCTTGATGGTCCTGCTTCTCCTCCTTGTCCTTCTTCCTGAGAGGACATTGGGCATTGTAGTGGCCAAACATTGAAGGAGGCTTATATTTGGCTTATGGTAATTTCAGCTCTCGTATTTATAGTGATGAAATTTTTATAGACTTCAAAGCCTATTCGATAAAGGCTAGAGGGAGAGAGGTCCTTTTCGTTATTAAGAGTTAATTTTTCTTGAGTTCTCTTGTCTTCAAGCCCCATTTTTCAGTTTGGATAGGTGTCAGAGATTATAGTTTCAGTGAGAGGAACAGATTACTCCCATCTTGTTCATGTGAATTCATCCTGATTCCCTAAATATTGGTGAGAGAAAGTGCTTTGGAAGTGGTTTGACATATTCTGGAGTGCTTTGTAGTTGAAGCTAATACCCCCAAACTTTGTACTTGCAGCTTTGGAATATCGGTAACATCTATTTGGCAGCTATATCTCACTTGTTAAAAACTTAAATGTGTTTCATACATTTTAGGTTAATCTTTTGAATTGATTAACACCATAAATTACTCCCCGTTGAATTTTTTTTCTAACTCCACATCCCATGGAATTCAAGCACTAAGATCATAATTCATAAGCTTGCTGTTTTTTATATTTCCACATGCAGATCTGCACTTTTAACAGCAGATTCACAAATTTCCCAGGGCAGAATTTTATCTTTAGGAGTAAATCTGCGTTGTTGCTTGTTGTTTGAATTGTTTTAATGCAGATTATACATCTGAATTTTTATATAACAGCAAGTACTTCTTGCAGTTTGGAAGCATTCATTGGTTTTCTAGGTTCATACCTCATTTCCAAATTGCATAGGGATTTCCCCCTCAGGTTAGCAAGCATTAACCGAAAGTGAAGAGAGACTTTATGAGGTGACAGTATGCATTCTTTAGTTACATTGGAAACCATGTAGTTTCAAGCATCAACACGTCATATATGACACATAAAAGGCCCATTTTACATCCTGGTAGTGACAATATTGGCTGCTAATAGCTATCAACTTTAAATTCCTGATAGAAACTTCTTCATCACTTTTCTCCAGAAAAGTTTGACAAAAAATAGTTACTGTGAAAACATTCCATCGAAATCTGAGTGTTATGTTGAATGGTCTGACATACCCTTAGAGTAAATTCTTCAAGGCATTTTGAAAAAATAACCTTTTTCGTGAGCTAATATTTACAGGATCCATATTGGTCAGTAGCTTTAGGATATTACTATTAACTTAGATTATTTCAAACATTTTATAAGTTAGAGAACAAAATAAAAGGACATGCAGCATGCAGCACTGCCAGTTCTATGTTTTACTCACCCACGTATTTATAACAACAAATAAGAATACCAATTGCACCAAGGGGTTCTTTCTATTTGATCAATTCTAAATAGCTGCAATTCGAAATGAACCTGACCAGATTCTAACAAGATGAAGTGAAACCTCAAATTACCTCCATTTCTCTTAATCTTCAGATTATGTCATAGGTCAATAAGTTACCAACCAAGATAGGATTGTATTTATGTAAAGCTAAATCCTTCAATTATAGATCGTACCAATTGGCTTACTACTATTTCTAGTGGATTGGGTCTTGATCTTTAACCCTGCCCAGGATTGTATACAACATCAATTTCAAGTTTATTTATCTTGAATTCAGGCTTTGTTGTGAGATGGGATCATCTTGGGAAGAGATGTATTCTTTCAATTTGGTACAAGTAATTTGCCAACCTGGCAAAACTCATGAGCATCGGTGCAAGATTATCTATTAGTAAATTGTATCCTATCTTGAATCAATACAAAGGTATTACATGTCAATAGGATAGTCGACTAATTTATAAAATAGTTTAGAGGCACTCACCACGCCTTTACCTACTAATTATATATGTAGTCCTAACCTTTAAATAAAGTGCACAGCTAAGTGGTGTAATTCATTTATGACAGAGACCTCACAAACGCAGTACAGTTATAGAATTGGCATATGTAGAGTACAGTAATAGTTTTAATGTGTGTAATTCATTTGATGACAATACCCTCAACTAAAGTCTCTGACCTAGTTTTGGGGGTGACCTAACTCGATTCCTAGGATATGGTTTGACCTGGACAGGTATGGTAACACTGATTTTAAAGTGCATGTGTTTAACCAACAAAACCTCGTTCAATATTTCATGATCATCCATTTTACAACAAGCATTATTATCGTTCACATAAATGCAACATGTTAAGGAATGCTAAAAGACATATTGTTGATGATTAATTGATGCGTCTATTATCAGTTGGATTCTAACCTGAATACGTACTCTATCAGGTGTACAAAGAAGCATGGCAGCGCATAGATTGGAACAAAGATATTATATGGTGATTATCGACCCCATACTCTATATAGTTAAAAAGTTTCCTCGTGACAAACTATACGTTTTTATAGTGGTGTATTGACTTTGGGTAGCATATAGTAGAGGCATTTCCTTCCATTTTATTTATACGAAGTGTATTTCCATCTTCCATTCTACATTAAAAAGTTGTATCTCCTTCTTCCCTTTTTAACAAAAAAATTGGACGTATATCTATTTTTATGTATGTTTATGTTTCTTTGAGCTGGGACTCAATCGTAATGAATTTCTCGCTTAATAATAGAGCAAACTTTGCTCCTCAAGTTGAATCTCACTGCAGCCTGTTATTTCCTAATGGTTTATCTTTGCTTCATGTGGCACCCTAATAGGACAGGTAAACGCTACATTCTCAAAATCGATGATCATGAGTACGAAAATCCAAGCGAGAAGCATTTGAACAAACAAACTGTATCATAGTATAGTGGCCATAGCATATTCACTTCAATTATGATGATATTCCTTGCTGTATCTCTATTATTTGTCCAAAAGTCCCATAACTATTAATCTCCAACTTAGAATGTATATACGACCCTATGCTTGTCATGCAGAGCTTCATATTTAGTATGGATTTAAAAAGGGATATCATTGACTTCGCCATATGCCTTTGTTATGTATGCTCATTGGGTTCTGCCTGGGAATATGCTTGCTTACTAGGTGCTGCTAAGTATTTTAATATATTTAGGAAGGTTTGAGAAAACCCGATTTATGTATTAAAAGCACTCCAGATCAATTTTTAAATAACTGACATCCAATTTAAATACATTTTTAAATAATATGTACAGATTAACCCATATCCATTAAGCACAGAGAAAGGTAAAAATCTGGTTTAAAACTCT
This sequence comes from Pinus albicaulis, assembly GCA_034641835.2. Classification (NCBI taxonomy): domain Eukaryota; kingdom Viridiplantae; phylum Streptophyta; class Pinopsida; order Pinales; family Pinaceae; genus Pinus; species Pinus albicaulis. The sequence continues at coordinate 248,632,003 of CM076579.1, forward strand.
TGCTGAATGAGATTATATTTATATTTTTTCTAACATTATGTTAATTAATAGTTGGCTTTTTTAATTTATTTTTACCCACCCAAGTGCCAACATCTCTTACACGTGAGCTGCAGAGTGCACCTCACTTCTCCCCCTGCAAAAAAGAACCTCAAGTTCCATGTGAAAGGGATGAATGAGGGGTGAAGCAATTTCTGATATTTGTCTATTTTCCGTTTTCTGCGTCCGTGTTCGCTGGTTCTCATTCGCTAATGAGCTTCCGGATTCATATCAGGTTTACAGAGTGATATATTAAGACCATGAGTACAATTGCAAATACCCATCAGCCGCATATAATCCAAAAAAAAAGGCATTAGATGCTTGCAATGTGAAGAGCGCAGAAACCTTCAATCAACACAAATTGAAACACACATTAAGCAGAGAAATTATGTTTAGACCATATAGAATTTAACTTTAGCATCTACCATTTAAAAATTTTGGTACTGCAATCACTCTGCATCAACCACTCATACTTTACTAAAACATAACAAAATGCCGCTTCAACATCTATAGCATTGAATATTCCAATGCTCTGCGCTCCGTTTCTCACTACTCAATTGTCTCGAACCACAATTGTCTCAAGCGCTGATTCAAAGGAAAATTCAAGCAGATAAAACAACAGGCAGCCATCCGATCGTAAGCAAACGAGAAGGAGAACAACTCACATGAGCAGAGGACCACCGTGGGAATGCTGGAGAAGAAGAAGAAGAAGCGCACCCGTCTCATACTGACTGATGCTACTAAAACCCTAATTGCAAAACTGTTCACTCAAAGGGACTCGAACCCAAAACCTCTGCCCGTACTGTGACATGAAAAAGCATCCCGCGTTTAATCTTTAGCCATACACTGTCAAATGAAATGGGGTCATAATAAGAAGAGCATCCGGACCTGGAGCTCCTTACAGAAGGGAAGAGAGCAAAATGCAGAAGCAGGGGCAGGGGCAGGGGCAGTGACAGTAAGTGGGCGCAGCTGGCAAAGGGCCCGATTGGCCCACCCACCTACCCTCTTTACTCCACCATCTCTCGGCTCGGCTCAGCTCCTCCATAGACTCCATGTGTCCACCATCTTATCCTCCCGCGCCACCCGACTTCTATCCTCATTTGCCTATATAAGGTATGTATTGATCGGTGGGAACAGCGTTAGGTTCGCATCCCAATCATTCCGTGAAATATCCATGCCTTTGTTTTTGGTCTGAAAGCGCCATCAGGGTCTTCATTAAATTCTTTGTCAGCCCGGAAATTATAAATAAATGCTTGCTTTTCGTCGTTGCTGAGTTTTACGGCCGAAGTCTAAAGTCTATGCTAAGATCAAAGTCTGTTACTCGCTTTGCCTAGGGATCCTCACATTCAATAACAACAGCTCATGACGGTGACCCGGCGACTGACATTATCGTGTTTTTCAACCTTTACCACAACAGCAATCTTTGCAATATACGAACTAACGGCAAATGTTCAAAGGTTCCCGAAGCGACTATTATGGCTAAACGGTGGAAGCAAATGGGGAATGAGTGACTAAGACATTGTAAAAAATGAGTGTGTTATGTTTTTAACATGGGTGAGTACGAATGAGAGGGGTGAAAAATTTGTCCTTTATTTTTTCTTACATATATATATAATTTGATAGGGATTTTTAAAGTTGGTCAAATTTATGTATATAATTTGATAGGGATTTTTAAAGTTGGTAGTAGTGAAAAAATGTAAATTATATTTATCTAAAATAAATGAAAATAGGAAAAATGAAAACTTATTTAGTTATAAAAATGTTGTATATAATTAGAAAAAATGTTATATCAACCAATTATATTATTAATTATAATATTTAATTGAAATAAATAGTGTTATTTGAATTTTTGTGGAGGTTGTTGGGTAAAGAGAGTTTATTTGATATGGTATTATTATTAAATGATTAACTGAATTTATTAGCTTTAATTTTGAGAATATTTTTTAGAGGAATGTAAATATATTGTTATAATGAAGAAAAGCATTTAAATTACTGTTGATATGTATATATGTCAATAGTGGTTTGAAATGAGAGATTGGTTGTGGTAATGCATGTTAAATTGTGTCTACTCATTTATATCTTGCAATGCCATATGACTAGCACAAATTTATTGATTCGACATATTTTTAACTTTTGGAAGCATTTCCTTGTGTCGTGGAAAATGAAGTGCAATTGAGGGTCAAAAAAATTAGCAACATAAACCAACCAATCTCTCATTCTCTAAGGACTCAGGGCACCATACCACAAAAAAAGATGACAAAGATAATCATAAGCAGAAGTTTCGCTAGGAACATAGTCATTCTAAGTCCAACTTTCTTCATCCTTCATAGCAACAATACTCTTTAGTTTCCCAAACTTGTTGCCATGGAGTGGATGAAGACTGAGCTCTTCACCATTAACATTGATGACAATGTTGTGAGGAACTATATTGTTGACATTTGCAGTTATGGAAATCTAATTCAAAAGTAGATGGTGGGGAGAGTATGGACAATTACATGTATCTTTGCTACTTGCTCTCTTCCACATGCGTCATGATATTGAATAGAGAAGTAGTTTATCTAACCATTTACTTATATGTGTGTGTGTCACTAACATTTTTCAAAATATACACAACTACATTAATTTAAGAAGCATTTTTGGAGAAACTATTATATTTGAACATTGTAAGAGATAATAGTTTTTTAAACCCCAAGATAGCTTGTTATGGAGGTGTTATCACCATGTACCACCATAAGTGCACCATAAATTCTAACTTCTAGTGGTAGTTGGTGCCACGAGGAAAGGGGTTTAAGTTAAGGAGGGAAATCATATCACATGTCCTTCTAGCCAAATTCCCACATGAAGAATGGATGAGGATCCTAAGGAACCTTCTAGATTAGTGCCCTGTAATGAAAGTTGAAGCACACCCATGCTAGTGATGACCTGTGCCACTCATCATGAAAAGAATGTTATCTTTCAAGCTACTTCACCACATGATAACATATAGAGGATATAACATGGTAGCTTATGTAGCCTCTACCCTGCAAACTAATCAAAAAGAGGTGAAATGTGAGGAAAATTTAGAAAATAGGAGACACATGGATTTGAGGGTACTCATTCTAGGGCACGAGGGTTCTTCGAACTCAAATAAGAAGGGAGTGGGAGATATTGGAGCAAAGGTCCATAAGAGACAACCGAGACACTAAGAAAAACCACTAACTAGCTAAGGTTGGGGGAAAAAACACAATGTCAAACTAAGAAATTTTGAAAGCAAATAGAGGCACAACAAATTGCCAAAGGGATCAATAAAAGGGGCATGCCAACTATGATTCTAAGAATTTAGATGTTGGAGGAGAAGATGCGACATAAAAGGAGTTTCACCAGTAGCTCATAGTTTGATGAGGCACTAGCCAACATTATGTTATTCTCGAGATTCTCTCAAAATTGAAATATTCATTATTATCTTACTTTAGATTTATAATAGTAAACAAAGGTATCCTTGTAAGGTGTTATGATGAATTGGAAGAGGACAACCACAAATCCTTATAAAAAATCAAACTGGAGTTCAAGTATTTGAATGAAAACTATCATATTCTCATTCAAGTCATTTAAGGTTCAAATAAGGTGTCCATTAAGTATGTCAAGCAAGAGGATAAAACATTGGCTATAGGCCCTTGCAACCCCATCCTCTTGGATGATGATGAAGAAGCATAGACAACTTTAAACAACAATTCTATTTCCTACCTGATATTATGTTTATCTCTATCTTTAGAATTATATTTAGGGGTTATAAATATGGTTTCTTTCAAAATTAAGTTTTTTAATGCAAAATTAGAATGAAATGTCACTACACAAGCTATGAACAATGTAAACTAATAATGTAGACTTTATTACTTGTACTTAGATTATTAAAACCAAAAACTTCCATAATTTGTTTTTTAAACATAGAAAAATATTTCTAATCTCATACAATTTAAAACTTTTTAATTTTTCTATATAATTATTTTTTAGAATATAAAAATTATTCAAATTATTAATATATGTAAAATAATCATCCAAAAATTTCTCTAAAATACAAATAAATAAAATATACATTCTAATAAATAAAACAAATAATAATTAAAAATAAAAATAAAATAAAAATAACTCAACCCCAAAATAGATATCACTCAAAACATAGAGAGTACCTCATAGATTTTATATCTTTTCTACATCTCCCTTAGATAAACATTCTAACAAGTTCAATGTTTATAGACACGTGGGATTATATGGTAACATCATCAACCAAAATTACATATATTTTTTCTCAATTTAAATTATTTGAAAATTACTTTTTTAATTTGGAAAAAAATTATAATGATAATTTGAAAAAAAAAAAAAAAATATATATATATATATATTCTAATGATTTAAATTAATTTTATTTTACATTATTAAACAAATATAATATAATATATATTTTATTATAAAACTATAAATATAATATAATATAGAATGATATTATTATCATTATATTTTTATTATAAAAATATTACAAATATATGTTACTTTTTTATTATTTTTAATATAATGTATTTTTATTAAAAAATTATTATAAAGATAAGATTATTTTATTATAATAATATATTTTTATTATAAGAATATTAAGATTGGTAGATCTAAGATTTTTGTGATCTATAATATAAATAAATGTTTTTCCGATTAATCACATTAGTTGGTTCGAAATTTTGACCAAATGATATGATTAATCCAAAAGACATTTATCAATATTAAGATAAATATTTAATAATAATACTTGTATTTAATAATAATATTAATAATAAGTATTTTCTTATATAATATATTTTATATATCAATTTAAAATAATATGATAAAAATATATCAATGTAATCATTTTATAAAATTTAAATAAATAAATAAATGTTAGAAGAATATATTATTTTAATATTATAAAAATATATGATTTTAATACTTTCACATTTATGTTATAAATATCCGTTTATTATAAATTTTAATTATTTAACTATTCTAATGACATATATTTAGTTATTAATTTTTTTAATAATTAGTTCAGAGATGTTTATAAATTTAATTTTTGGTTTGAGTAATTTTATTCAGAGGCATTTAAGCCATAAAAATAAATTATGTAAGAATTATACTAGTGAATTTCACTTTCATATTATAGAATATCTTAACACTACACCCCATCATCATCTATTTTACGCTCTATAAACATAAATATCTATATACTTAAAATTATCTATATTATTTTAATATAAATATTTTATTATTTTAATATTTTAATTTGAAAATTATATACTTTAATTTGTTGTATTTAAAAATATATACTTGATTTGATTGGTTAAAAAATATTTTGATTCCCCATTTAAAACTCCAATTTTACATTAAACTGTTATTTAACCACAACCCAACTTACTTACTATTGATCAATTTAATCTATCATAACTTTTAACAATCCCACTTCTATTATTTACCACGTACAATAATAACACTTTAGAAATATGTGTCCATACAAGAATATTTCATGTGGAAATAAGTACATTAGTTTTAGTATTGGCTTTTTCACATAAATGCGAATATGATGTGCGCGTGACCTTTATTGATTCTTATAAAATTCCAAAGATTTTTTGCTTTCCTATAACTCAAACTCTATGCATCGGTAGTTATTATTGCGAACATTTGCATAATACGAAGGCAAAGATAAAGGAGAATAAAGCAAAAAAGGACTTTGAACAGCGAAAGGCATATCATGGATCTTTCTTTAGTTTCTTTTGAAAGGCTCAACATTCTTTTATCATTATAGATACAGTTGTTTCAACCACTAGGCATGGAATTAGACAACGATAGGTTTGATTATGTATGTACACGTGGAAGGATCGGAATATTTTATTTTATTTTAAATATTAAAATTATAATATTTTATTTTAAATATTAAAATTATATTATTTTATTGTTATTTAATTTACTATAATATTTTATTTTAAATATTAAAATTATATTATTTTATAGTTATTTAATTTATGATGTGAAAGCAACCGAGCATTATTTTACTTAATGATTTGCACCACCTTCCACATGCATAGTGAGAGATAGTCACAAAGATATACTCACGTTAAAAGGCTGGAAAAGTTGGAGCGAGCACAATGACAACACATAATTTTATGAATAAGCTTTTCAAGCTCTCCTAACTTTTTGAAGAAGCTAACTTATGAATAAAAATAAAAATATTGTGATTATTTAGCACTTCATTGATATTATGTGCGTGGGAAGAGTAGAGATGGATTGAACCAATTAGATTTAGGTTTTTTTATTAGGTTATCATGTTTCATTATATTAATGTTCTTTTCCTAACTTTAATTCTCATGAGCTCTATTTTTACATATCTAAGTAATTTTAATTTTTTTAATTTTATTAATTAACATGTTAAGTAAAATTTTATTTATTTAAAAAGATGGGAAGAAAAAATATTTTTGAATGGAAAAGTTTTTGAAATAAAAATATTTTGCAATTTACTTATACGATGAAAACATAAAATTTCTTATAATTTATAATTTTGTTTATGTTTTTAATAATATAAATAATATTTTTACCTGTTATTTAATTTGCATTTAAAAATACTTTATAATTGAAAAAAAAAACATTTTTAACCTATTTCCATTAACTATTTATTTAAAAATAAATAATATATTATGCAAAGAGACTCCAAGCTATTTCATATTAAATTTTTGTTTATTGAAAATAAATAAATAATTGTTATGATAATTTAATGTATTATTATTTATTTGTATTAAATATATATATATATATATATATATATATATATATATATTTTTGTTTTTAAATTGAATTAATGAAAAAAAATAAAAAATGGTTATTACAAATTAAATATTTTTTAAAAGTCTTATATTAAATTTTAATATAGATATATTTCTTAAAAGAAATGTAATTTATTGGAAAATCTATATATATATTAAATTTAGTAGTATTAATTCTAATTCCAAATTTGTAATTTATTGGAAAGTTATATATATATATATATATATATATATATATATATATATATATATATATATATATATATATATATATATATATATAATTTAATTAAAATTTGTAATGGGATAAAATTTAATTTGTACTTAACGAAATTTAAAAAATATATATATATTTTTAATATTAATTGAAATTTGTATTCAATAATATTCTCCAATAAATTCTATATATTCTATTGAAAAAGACATCACATTTGTTTATCTATTTAAAATGACAACTCAAACTAAGGTATCATAGTTATCATAGTTTTTTCAAGTTTTTTTAATGGTTTATTTTATTAAAATTAAAAAATCATAATGAAATAAACATTGTAAAAACGACGTTGCGCAGCGCAGCAACCCTAACCAGCGTCGCCTTGATGCGAATCTTCATGAGGTATAGCATCCAGCGCCGCTCCTCCACCCCCCTTGCCAGAACTCGAAGCTTTCAGGAAGCTTGTTGCTGGAGCCTCCAAAAGACCGTTGTCCGCAACACAGTAGAAATTTGTAAAGAAGTTGGATTGCATCCCAATCACGGAATTTCCAATAGAAGAAACATGCATATCAGCTGTCAATCTCGCAGATAGATGGCGCATTGGGCAGTTTACCGGGCTCTGGCTCTCTCCCAAATCCGTTGAAGCTTGGGTGTAGAGGAACTAGACGCTGCTCATATCAGAAGGAATCAAGAGTCATTTTGTAGGGAAAGGATTTTTTGTTTTCGTGTTCGAAAGCTCTGAGGACAAAAACCTCATATTCAGAAACGACCCATACTTCATGGGGCGTCAGGGTTTATATCTGAACAAATGGACCATTGACTTCGATCCAGCCCAGGATGTGTCATCCGTCGTTCCAGTCTGGGTTCGCCTACCTCATCTCCCATTACATTACTGGAATCAAAAATCACTGCATGTTATCAGCAATACGCTTGGAAGGTATATAGACCAAGCAGTGCGAAAAGACCAGTACTCATGCGCACGGATATGTGTGGAGGTTGATTTGGAAGTAGGGTTACCAAAGGAAATCAAACTAACTGCTGCAGATTGGACGCATATATAGGAGTTAGATTATGAGCAATTACCCTTCAAATGCCGGCACTACCATGGCTACGGCCATTTCACAAGACATTGCAAAAAAAAGGTCGTAGAAGAGAGTGAGATTGCGAAAGCAGAACAATGGATCACAATGCAGAAAGCGGGGACAGTAAAACCTAGAAGTAAAGGAATAACAAAGGAAAGAAATCTCGGGCAATCGGGGCAAGAAAAAAAAGACGGGACCCCCAAGCCCATGTCGAAATCAGGACCTCAAAATGCAGAGTCCAACAAGGCCACAGAAGAACCAGAAGCAAATAAGGATAGCAACAAACAATCAAAACCCTCCCCAAACGGGAAAGGCGCAGAGGAACAAGGGCAAATGGCGGGAATGCCGGAAGTAGCCCCCTCTCCCTCATATGCTGACATAGCCAGAAAGAAAGTACTAGAATCACCAAGCTCCTCGAAGGATGAGATCCTAGAAAGGCCTGCCAAAAGAGCAGGAAGAAAGTCTCAAAGAGAAGCAAGGGAGGAAGAAGCAGAAAGACAAAAGACCCAAGGAAGTCAACCTACTATAGAAATGTCAATTGGTAGAAACACAAGCACAAGGCCCCCAAAAGGAGGAGGCCCAACCACCCCCAACAGTAAGTAATGAGAATCGTCTCTTGGAACTGCAAAGGTTTGGGGAACCCGTCGAAAATTGAAGCGGTCAAGGACCTAATGAAAACGGAACCAGCGGACATCCTCATGCTCCAAGAGACAAAAATTGAAGGGGAAGCCCTTCTAGAGATCAACAAAAAGAAATGGCAGAAGAATACAGGAAAAGCAATAAGCGCAAGGGGCTCTTCTGGAGGAATAGTAACCTTGTGGAAGGAAGACCAGTTCAGGCTCGTCAACTCCTACAATACACAACACTAGAGTTTCACAGAGCTGAAGCACATAGCAAGTAAGTTAACCATTGCATTATTCAATTTATATGTATTGTATTGTGTTCTGAAAAGAAAGATTGTTGGAAAACATTAAATGAGTTTCTAGAACTGAACTCCCCAAACAATATAATCATTGTTGGAGACCTTAATCTAGTGATGAATGAAAAAGAAAAGAGAGGGGCTAGGAACAGCAAGGATCAAATGACCTATGTAGTAGAAGACATGATACAACAATGGGACCTAATGGACTTTAAACCAAGAAAAGGGCTTTACACCTAGACCAACAATAGGATAGGGGAATATCACATATCCGCGAGATTAGACAGGTTCTTGGTCCAAAGCACAATGTTGACGGAAAGGAGGCTTATCTCCACAGCCATTCTTCCCAAGCTTACCTCGGACCACAAACCCATCCTGCTAATGCTAGAGGAGGAAGAGAATCTGGGGCCAATCACATTTAGATTCAGTCCACTGTGGAATGGAAAGAGTGGCTTTGCATAGACGATCCGACTGGCATGGTCCACCTCAGTCACTGGCTCTCCCAACTATGTATGGGAACAAAAATTAAAAATAACAAAAAATGCCCTCAAGGAATGGAGCAAACTCCCAACAAACACTCCCAACAAACCAAAGAAAGGAGTCAGTGCAGCAACTAGAAAATCTGCATAGTGAAATGGATACAATAGATATAACTAAAACAGAATTAGAAAAGGAGCAAGCAGCCCAATGTAAAACATTCCGCTCCTTAAGAAATGAAGAAGAATATTGGAGATTAAAGTCCCGTAGTCTTTGGCTAGAAGTTGGAGATAGAAATACAGCCTACTTCCATTGAAAATGTAGAGCTCGCCTCTCCAGGAATCACATCACAGAGATTACCACCACCGATGGGAGGCTTTGCAAAGGAATAGATCAAATAAAAGTTGATGTTGCTTTACATTTCCACCAACTTTACATCAAAGAGAATGATGACAGTGAAGAAGGCAATAAAGAATTCATCAAGAACATCCCGACACTGGTCACTAAAGAGGACAACACAACATTATTGAAGCAAACCAATGAAGAAGAAATCAACAAAATCATCTCGTCCATGGACCCTGACAAAGCCCCCGGGCCAGATGGGTTTACCATTCATTTTTACAGGATATGCTGGGATATAATCAAATCAGATCTCATCAAAATGATAAAAGGATTCCTACATAAAGCAAAATTGGGTGGCACTACCAATTCAACTTTCCTTGCATTAATTCCGAAAGAAACAAATCCCGTCTCCTTTGACAGGTTCAGGCCAATCTCATTATGTAACGCCTCTTACAAGATAATTGCAAAACTCCTGGAAAATAGAATAAAGCCATTGCTGGGCAAACTCATCTCAGATTCGCAAGGAGGCTTCGTCAAAGGGAGACACATTCTGGACAATGTAATTCAAGTCCAGGAAGCCGTGCACTCCAGTAACCTCATAAAAGAAAAAGGCATGCTGATCAAGTTAGACATGGCCAACGCCTTCGACAGAGTTAAGTTGTCCTTCCTATATCAAGTCCTCCTCTCCTTCGGAATTGAGCAAGAGTTTGTAAATCTGATTCAATCCTGTATCAACAGCCCTTGGATAGCCCCTTTGGTAGATGGGAGGCTAGCTGATTTCTTCAAAGACTCAAGGGGGCTGAAGCAAGGATGCCCCCTCTCTCCATTTCTATACATTTTAATGGCGGATACGCTTAGCAGAAAGCTGGAGTGAGACAAGATTGCAGGGGCTACCCCAGGTTTGAGAATAATGAAGGATCTTAAACCAATAAATCATGCCCTATTTGCGGATGATTACCTCATGTTGGGAGGAGCTTCTAACAGAATAGCCTCTGCATTTAAAGACACTCTTCAAGCCTACTGCAAAGCATCCAGAGCACTGATTAGTGAAAGGAAAAGTGTTGTCTATAGTTGGAATGCAGAAGAGGATGAAACTCAAAAAATAGCTCGCAATCTAGGGTTCAATGGATATTCAAAATGGGACAAAATTAATTATCTTGGGCTGCCATTAACACTGGGCACAAACATAGTCAATCTGTGGGAAGGAGTATTAACAAAAATCAAAGGCAAAAATGCTGCATGGGGAGGTCAATGGCTAAATCATGGAGGCAAATTAATCCTGATAAAATCTGTTCTTTCATCTCTGTCGATCTACCAAGTGTCCTACCTCATGGCACCAAAGTCGATTTCAGGGAAAATCAACAAAATCATGAGAGATTTTTTGTGGCACGGAGGTAAAGGGAACCAGTGTAAACTTCACCTGGTTAAATGGGAGACAAAAAAGCGAACTATGAGAGAAGGCGGTCTTCAAATTCGAGATCCAGATCTCGCCAACACAACACTGGGCTGTAAGATATTGTGGAAGCTTAACAACGATCCCAACCACCCAGTTAGCAAAACACTAAGGCATAAATATATATCGAATGCAAAAATCAGAAATCTCCATAATGCCAATAGCATGAGGAGCGCGCTGTTATGGCAACTCTGCATCAAAGGAATTCGATTTTTCATGCAGAATCTGTACCGCATCCCAGGAAACGGCAAGCGTGTAAAACTATGGACAGATCGGATAATGGGGCATTCGCCTTTAGCTTCAAACGCCAAACTGCATGAAATCTACGAGTTTCTAGAAAATAGAGGAGAAAAGATCATTTATGACATTTCGAAATGGGACAACATTGGTTTCTGGATAGATTGGAACTTCAGCAATGTACCAGATCATCTCCTTCAGCAAACAACAATGCTTAAAGAGGAGCTACGCGATGCAGCTCCGGTGCACAAGTCAGAAGATGATAAATGGGGCTGGGGACCTTCAGGAATATAATCCTCAGCCAAAGGCTATGAAATGTTACAACCACAGAGAGACAGATCCCTCCCTGCAAGATTTTGGATGGAGGTATGGGATTCAACGACGCTACCCAAAGTAAACTTCTTCTTCAGGAAATTAATGCAAAAAAAGATCCTGACTGGTGAAAACTTAATGAAAAGAAATATTGTTGGTCTGCATAGATGCTCATTATGCAAAGAAGCCATGGAAACCATGAATCATTTGTTTGTAGATAGTCTATTTGCAAATAAAGTGTGGATTCTCATACTCCATGGTCTAAAGGTTGCTTCCCCCACTAAAATTTCAGTAGTAGACCTATTGTCTACATGGAAGGACCGATACCCTTTGCTCTCAATCAACTCCTTATGGGCCAGAGTCTGGATCACCATCCCCAAATTTGTGTGCTGGAAGCTATGGCTTGCTAGAAACGAACAGATATTCAACAATGTAGCCTGGACTCCCAATATGGTATCAGCAAAAGCAAAAGGCCTTCTCCTAGAAACTTTGAACTCTCAAAACCTCAAAGTCGATTCTTCGTTGCAGCAGGAGGAAAAGAGTTGGCTCAGTACCTTTGTGCTTACCCAACGGATTCACAGCATTGAAAAACCCCATCTCAATCCTGAGTGGAGGCCAAGAGATAAGGATGAAACATTCTAGAGTTGGTGGAGGAAGCAAGGAATAACTACAACTTTCTTTGATGGTGCCTCCAAGGGAAACCCCAGGATAGCAGGAGCTGGAGGACTTATATACTCTTCCGATGGGAGCATAAAAGAAACCTTCAGCTGGGGACTAAGACAACGAACCAACAATCGAGCAGAAATTCTGAGTTTGATAAAAGTCTGCCCTATAGCCAAAGAAAGAGGACACTGGGAGCTGCAAGCATTTGGTGACTCTGAAATTCTAATCAAAATGATACATTTGAAAGCTCAGATTAATGACGCTGGCTTAAACAAGAATCTGTAAAGGCTGAGATATATCCTACAAGATTTCACCTCCTTCAAATGCTATCATATCCTTAGAGAATCAAACAAAGAAGCAGACAAATATGCCAACAAAGGTTGTCTCTTGGCCCAAGGAGACCTCAGCATAAATGATGGAGATCCAGTAAAATTTTGTATTCCTTGAAAAAGACAACAACATGTAATAGGAAAATGTAGAAGTCTTGTACTGAAGGTTGTAAGGCTACGGCCAATTGGAGTTCCATACCCGTTTTAGTTAAAAAAATAAATAAATAAATAAAAAAATTTCATAATGAAATTGATAAAATATATAAATATTAAAAGTTTTTGATGGAAGAGGTCATTTTATAGCCTAGTATGAGGGGATGTGTAAGTATGTTCATCTAGTCATTTAAAATAAAAATAATAATAAAGAAATGAATAAGTTGTAAAGTAATTAGAAGTAAAAAACGTGTGAGTAAGATGTTCAAACCTTGTACTTTTCCCCAGATGCGGGTGATAGCAGGAGTACTGTTGAGTCTCAAAAGTGTTTTCCATATTCATACATATTTCCATTATGTCATAACCATTCATCTCTTATTTCATAGCAATCTGACCTAAAACCCTACATTAAGTAACCATTTTCATAAATATATGGGTTAGGATCCTTGTCTTCCAAAGTTATTTATTTTATGTATTTAAAGTGAATTTATGATTAGAAACTAGAAAATTAACATAGTTTCATATATCTATATATGTGTTATGAGTTTTGTGACATGTATAGGTCAAAAGGAAGCTTCTAAAAGACCTTTATGTGGCCTCCCAAAACCAAATTCGAATTTGAGTGGAGAAGATCATGGGATCATGAGGACATGTGTCTCATTTCCTTTTTGTATTGAAACTCTAAGAAGATATGTGTTTCATTTCTTATTTGTATTGAAACTCTAAAAAGACATGTGTCTTATCATTTCCTATTTTGATTGTAACTCTAGAGATAGAGGGAGAGATTCATGGACTCTCATTAATGAGATAACTTCTCATATTTTTGTATAAATAGGGGAAGCTTTTTCCTATCAAGGGTAGTGAAAAAATAGGAGAAGAAGAGAAAGGATTAGAGAGTGTTTTGTAACAAAGCTTAAGATGAAATGGGATGTAGATTTGTGAGTTTAACAATAAAGAAGTTCAGTTCTTTGATGTTGTTTTGATTACAACTTTAAGGAGCTGAAGAATTTCACCAAATTGGTAGCAGAGGGCCCCTGCTATTCAAGGAGGTGTTACATGTTTTCTAGATAAGTCATTTTCAATTCTATTTTTTCATATTTCCTTAGATTGCTTTCTGAAATCATAGCTTTTAGCATCATGTTTCATGTCATTTGCTTAGATAAAGGATCCTCATGATATTGCAGTTAGTCTCTTTCTCAAGCTCTTCCAATACATCTCTATTATATGAATGGGATTCAATTGTGATATTCTGAGTTATTAGCATTTCATTTTCTATTATTTAGTTAAAAAGAAAATCCTTATTATACTGCAGTTAGTCTCTTTCAAAAGCTTTTCCAATAAACCTCTAATTCACGAATGAGACTAAGTTGTAATATTGTGAGTTATTGATTGTTTTGCTTCATAGAAGATCCTTATCACATTATGATTAATCTCTTTCAAAATCTCTTCCAATAAACCTCTATCAAATGAATGAGATTTCACTGTAATGTTCTAAGTTACTGTTTGTTTCAGCATTTATTTTATGTTTTGGGAGATCCTCATTGCATTAGAATTAATCTTTTTCACAAGCTCTTCCAACAAATCTCTAACTAAATGAATCAGATTAAGTTGTAGTGTTTTGAGTTACTTTTCATTTCATGAATGTTCATTTAGAAGCTGTAATATCCATGGATTAGGACTCTCTGTTTTCATCATTTTCTAGTTAGGAACATAATTTGCAAATAAACTATGTTTTAATTCATTTATTAACATTTCCTTTTCTCCCTTTTGACATAGATCTAACTTCATCTTTTTAGCATAGAGTAGCATACTAAGCATCAAACATAAAAACCCCAAAACATCAATAAAACACTAAAAACAACAAAGTAAGAAAAATGGATACTTAGGCACACATAGTGCATCACACTTCATCAGTTTACTAGCCCTGGTCGATAATTTATGTTAGCAATTTAGGACACTAAATTGACTAAACAAGTATGAATGACAATCACCTCTCCCACGCCCACGAGGATGAAAATCTGCAGCGCAGGTCCTCACCCGATGTGGATCCTCAAACTAGTAACCATCCGCACAAGATTAATGAGATAAGGCATGATGAAGATACGCTTGGATAACGTCACCCCCTCCAGGGTACCTCTTTGCAACAATCATCCTAAATGATTACCTAGATTGATATGTCAATTGGCCATAACTCTTCACTCGAGCCCTCTCATGAAAACGATTATGGCACGCAGCTGCGTGCGAGGCTCGATCATGACCTACCCCTTCGCATCTGTCACACACATTTTAAAAGGAAGGTCCCTCAACACAAAGAGATACACAGTCAACTCCTTTAGTCTTTTTTGTTGGTTCTGTTGTTGCCCTCCGGCGCCACCACCCCGTTGTGCAGCCCTCTTCCTAGAGCTGCGCTACGCAAAAATCTCTGGGTTGTGATTTATCCAGCCTACGCATCTTATCCCAGCTCCATCTGTCCCACCAGTCTCAATAGTATGTCCGCACCCATTACCTCGCGTCCCCTGGGGTGCTTTCCCACTCATCGTTCCCCCTGTCCACTTACTTCTTCCCTACTTCGTTCCTCTCCCCCTGCTGAGCATCCCTCCGTCTCTGTCACTTCTCTACTTCAGCAGGCCATGGCTCCTAGGTTACGCCAAAGAACCATCCGTGGAGGGTAGAGAGGGGTGCTTCGCGGTCATTACAACCGTGGGATGGACAATTGCCTGGAGTCCGTTGAAGGCTCCTCCTCAGGAAGTTACGCTATACAGAGCCCCGAACCGGATCAAGAGGAGGAGGCCCCCGTGCAAGCTTCGCAAAGAGGTAGATGTGGACCTCAGAAGTCCACCAATGCGTACCATGCACACCTCCCGCCTCGTAAGACTAAACCTCTTTCGACTCAAGAGGATGAGGGTGATGATACAGATGTATGGATTATGGATTCTGAAGGTACTTGGATGCACATCTCTGACGCAGAATATCCGGTGGCTCTCATCCTCTGCGCACCAGTCCCCAAACCTACGCGTCCACCCACTAACATAGAGGAACGGCTGCGCAGGCGTATAACTGCACCATAGTGGAGGAAGAGCCAAACAGTATTGATGAAGCTGAAGACTAAGGACTGCGAAGCTGCTCAGTTATTCCTTGTTTTTTTGATGCCTGCTATTACCATGGAATTTCAAGTTATACTTATGTTTCTGCATATTTTGTAATTTCTAGATACACCAGCGCTTCTGCACATTTTGTAATTTCTTGCTTCAAGTATTTTCTAGGCTGGTTCCCTCCACGGAGGCAGCACCGAAACCGCGAACCTAAGGCTGGGATTGTAGAAATTATATAACATATGCATGTATATATCCAGATTCTCCTGATCTAACAATATTTATCTTCTTTCTAAATACAGAATCCTTCCACTGTTAATATTTTGCGAAATTTAAAACTCAATTGTAAACACATGAAGCAATAAAAGTAATCGCACATAACACAGTTGTTTAACGGGAAAGCCTGAAGCTAAAAACCCCAACTATCATATATTATGTATTATGGAGATCATGTAACAATCTCATACAAAGCTTAATACATCAAGCACTCAGTACAATACAATCGTCACACACTATCATGAAGAAATCTGCAAATCCATGCACTGATTTCTTGCCTCTTGATAGCCTGCCTCCACTGCGCAATCCCTGCTGAAGAAGACCCCTGAATGAATTCAAATTAGCCTTGCCTTGAATGTGCAATCCTCATTGGCAACTCCAATGTGTGTGTGATGCAATCAATGCATCACTATAGTCACAACGGATAGTCCATCTCACCCTTTCACCTATCTCTCCACTGGATCTCCACTAGAACTGACATGCACTGTAGTTAACTGTTGTATTTGTTTAGTTGATTAGTGAGTTATTATTTGTGAATTAATTAACTAATTAATTCACTGCGCTCTCACTAGTGTATCATTCAGTTAGACTAGATACAACTAGCTCAACTGAGTTTAACTCCAATAACTGAGTTAAACTGAATAACAACTCCATGAACTACTCTTCCAACTCTGTCATAACTTTTCCACTTCAGTTTTAACTGAGTTCTCATGCATGAACCACCAGTAAACCCTAGGAATTGCGTAATTCTTTCAGCCCACTGATTTGCCAAATCTATATACTGAAATAAAGTGCTCCAAGAGAATAAGTTGATATTTAGAGTCTGATTATTATTAAGGGCTAATAATAATCGACACATCTATTTTTAGATCAGCGATCTATAAATAGACTTTGCCCAATCTTCTAAAAATAGAATTTCATCTATTTTTCCAACTTGACCAACCATCCAAAAATAACATCCTGCAACTTCTGAAATATGATCACCATGTCTAAAAATAGACTTACACCTAAAAATAGCCTGCGGGCCCACTTAGTGAAGGTGACTGATTTTCACTAAGCTTCATCATCTTGTTGAATCTCAACACTTCCTCTCAACAAGATAGGGATTATTCATCACCCCGATCCTACCTCTATGGTATTCGAATTTGCTCCTGATGAGTGCTTTCGTCAAAATATCTGCATCCTGATCTTCCGCAGGAATGTACTGAAGCAACATGATCTTTCGCTGCACACAATCTCTGATATGATGATACCAGATATCCATATGGTTAGATCTATCACGAAACACATAATTAATCGAGAGTTTAATGCAACTCTGATTATCACTATGTATCACTGTAGGATCTAAATGTGAACTTAACAAACCGACTAGGATCTTCCTCATCCAGATAGCCTCACATGCAGCTTGACTTACTGCTATGTATTCTGCTTCTACTGAACTGAGTGCCATGGATCTTTGTTTCTTGCTGTACGAAGAAATTGTTGTAGATCCGATACTGAAAACCCCTCCTGATGTGCTCTTTCTGTCCGTTGGGCTGCCTGCCCAATCTGCATCTGTGAAGCCATGCAACTTCACCTCATCCGTCTGTTTGTACCATAAGCCATACTCAGATGTGCCCCTGAGATACCTCATGACATGCTTGCTTGCCTTCCAAAAGAGCTTGGTAGGCTTAACCATCGCTTGTGAAAGTTGGTTCACCACGTAGCATATGTATGGTCTTGTATTAACTAAATGCATGAGTGAACCCACCAACTGTCGATAAACAGTGGCATCCAATACCTCTGTCGATGTACCATCCTCTTTCCTCCAATTTCCTGGAAGAGGAGTGTCGATAGGCTTGCAGCCATGCATGTGAAACTTCTCCAGTATCTCCCAAGCATACTTGCCTTGAGACACAAACAGTTCACCTTCCCACTGCCATATTTCCAATCCAAGGAAATAATGAAGGAGGGCCAAATCCTTCATCTCGAACTCATTTGCAAGATATGCCTTGCATGAGTGTATCAACTGCTCATCACTCGTTAGTATTAAATCATCAACATAAAGAACAATGATTAAAAGCTTACCCTCCACCACAATTTGATACAGGTTTGCATCCGCCTCACTCTTGGTGAAACCAAGTCCAGTGAAATAGTTGTCAATCCAAGTGTACCAAGCACGTGGTGCTTGCTTCAACCCATACAACGCTTTTTTGAGTCTGCACACATGTGACTCATTGCTGAAGATCTCAAATCCTTCAGGTTGCTCAATGTACACCTCTTCCTCAATGATCCCATTAAGAAACACAGTCTTCACATCCATCTGATGAATGTGCCAACCCATCCGCGCTGACAGAACAAGGATGGTCCTTATGGAAGAATACCGTGTGACATGTTAGTGTCAGTCTTTGTAGCCTTCCTCCAGTGATCAAACATGCTCTTACAAAGTGATTTTAAGGTGTCAAGGTCAAATTTTGTCATTTTAGTGAGTCTTCAAGCAAAATTTGGTCACTAAGTATTAGGTACAGGGTTTGCTTTCACTCCTTTCAAAGTTGTCCAAATGTCGGTCCATGTCACCATTCAGCTGAGTGTACCATCATTCAGAGGGTTGTCATCATCATGTCAAGTTCCACCAGGTCATTTTACACCTTGTTCATGCTTTAGTTGTGCCTAGGTAAGGTTCATTTCCCTCTCCTAGGGTTTTGAAGGTAATTTCTCTTGGATGGTCAAATCATCAGCAAAAATTGTATCCTGATGTTCATACACCTTCCCCTATCCTTAATTTACCTTATTAAACACTTCCCATCATTGATATCCCTCAAATTCCTCATTTTCGCACAAACCCTAGTTTCTTGCTACAACTTGGCAATTTTCTAGGCTAGGCCTGTGTTTTTCCCTTTTGGACCCCTTCCCCTCACTCAATCTTTGAAATTCCACTTTCCCCTGCTTCCTAACATCCCTCCCTACTTCCCAAAATTTTCTCAAGAATTTAGAAGCCCCTTATCCCCTTCATTTCACTTCATTTCGACAAATCCCCTGTTCCACACATCGGGATAGGTTTTACTTCAATGATGTTTCTGAGCAATAAAAGATGAATTTGGGAAAACGAAGAGACATTTTTGTCCAAAATAGGCCAAGGAAGAAAAACCTCCTTCACTTTTTACACAGGTGTCATGGTTTTAGAGAAATGTCAAAAATACAGTTGCCTCAAGAGAATTGATGCACCTCTGAAGTGACCTTGGGAAAATCAAGATTTCTCTTAGCTTGGTTGGCCTAATGACTTGCTTTGATGAGTCAAATGATAACAAGACACAAAGATATTTCCAATGAGCTATCATGAGCTCAATTTGGACTTGAGGAAGACCTTCAAAAGTTGACTGCAACAGCACTCTGCCTTGAGGTAGCCTCATTTTTCACATTTTGACCAGTCTTGGGAGATTTGACTTTTGACAGGACAAATGAACTCCAAATTGAAAAATTCCAGTTGGGTTGGAAAGTAGACTCAACAAGATTTCCAAAGAGCTATCCTGTGCCCAATTTTGACATCAGGAAGACCTCCAAAATTCTCTTTCAAAAATGCGCTACGCATTGAGATGAATTTTGGAAATTTTGCCCACCTGGTGCTCGCTTTTGATGGAGACCTCCTTTTGAGGAAAAATCAGCATATTTGGATTTTTCATGAAAAAATATGCATGCTCACAAATGGCCAAGAAATTTTGACAGGTTTTGAGCCCCCAAAAAGGTCAAAAACACCCCAAAAATGACCCTTCTGCCCCTTTTTTGACACACAGGAAGCAATCTTGGGAGAACTCCAGTTTGGAGGGGAAAATGGAGGCCAAATTCAAAACTTCCACTTGTTATGGAAAGTAGACAGGCAGAAATTTCCAACAAGCCCACTTGGAGAAAATTTGGACACCATTAAGGCCTCCAAAAGCAGTTGCAAACAGGCGCTACACATAGGGAAATCAAGCGCAGCGCATTGGGGAAATTTTGCTCAGTTTGACCAAAAAACTCTGTTTTTCGCCTAGTTTCTTCACAGTTTGAATTTTTTCTTTCTAACTGTCAAACTCATGATGTAATTTAATGTTACGTGATGGATTTTGATGTAATTTTGCTAAATTTTCACTCATAGAGGTAGATTCATCCATCAAAAGGTAGTTTGCAATTGAATGAATTAGTTTCCTAGTGTTTAGAGGCAAGTTGTTCCACTGCCTACTTTCTAGTTCTCAGTTTAGATTTTGTTGGAACAACTCCTAATCTCATGAGCTCGACCCCTAGAGGCTAGGATGAGTTGTTGTTTGCCTATATCTTGTGTTTTTTCAGTCATTAGCATGGGTTGGATTTTTGGGAAAGCTTTGAGCATCATTGTACATTCATCTCTGTAGTTTGGCAAAAGAATAGATCAGGGTTTGCAGCACTTTATGGGATTCTTGTGACATCTTGATTTGGTATTGTTTTTCCTTCTGTAATTGCAAGTTTTACATGTGTTTTATGTACGCCATTATCTCTCTTTATTTCATCTTAACTAAACCAAACAAAGATAAAGGTAGAATACATTGAAAATGCAGTGCTCTACCTAGGGTTTGTTTAGTTATTTATGTTTTCAGCTGTTTGAAGAGGATCCCTGAGACTTTCATGCCCTCTCCAACTCATCATCTATCTAAAACTCTCCATCTCACTCAATTTGAAGTAACAAACCATTTGCCTACCTCGCCCCATAGAGATCTCTGCAAAACTGAGCCTCATTCCCCAGACCCAAATCTGCCTTTCCATTTGAGCCAACAAAACATCATTAAATTCAATCAAACTCTTTTGCACACATACCTAGCCTAAAATCAGTCTTCACATCAAGTCATCTCAAGCTTTCATTGGCCATCTTTGCTGAGATTGACAAGGAGAGAGCCCTTTCCCGACCTGGTAGGGCTAGCTACCAGGTTAAGCGTGGTTTGATGTTATCCTAGATTCTGCCTTTCTCAGCCTGAGGTATATTTATGCCCTAACATAGTGGCGACCATATTGGGGAATAAAAGTTTGTCGTTTGCTTTATAAATTACATACGGAGCCTGAAGTTAGCCAGGTAGCCTTCGAAACGCTCTTGCTTTGTAATAGCGAAAGTAGATGAATGCTGCTTCAGTCAATCTTCGGTCTATTTTATGAACTGAACATCTGGTTTCCTCAGTAAGATCTAATCAAGTTCAGATCTGAAATTTGATGGTGGACAACGATCAGACACTACAAGGCTGAAATCATTCACCTGGCGACTCTAAATCAGTTTCGAGATCAGATCCAAGGACTCCACTGGAGGATGAACCTGACCAGCAGAAACATGAAAGGACAATATGGAAAGATCAGGTATTCAAGTTGGAATTTCATTCAAGACATTTTGTTCTTTGTCATAAATTATTTCTTCTCTTTTCCCGAGAATGTCGAGAAGGCTTTGCAAAGTATATTGTATTTGAGAAAAGATCCTCGGCCTGCATTTGATTTCTTCCCTTTGAAGATTGTGAATACCAAAGATTTGCATGCTTTTGAGCTTGATCAAGACCTTTCTTCCGAATCTTGTGATGACCATCTTCAAATTGATGAACCTCAAAAGACCAAGACTGATTCTACAGCATTTGTACATACCCCTATACCTTGTAAAATTCCAGATTGATACAAGCCTCTGATTTTACCTCCTATATCCCATGCTTTCCCTAAAAATCATGACCTATATCTACCAAGATTTGATGGTGAACGTGACAACATCACTGCTGAGAGACAAGTTTTGAATTTTGAGTCTTTTCTTGACCTTTTTGAAGTTGATTAAGAGGATGTCAGTATTAGGTTTTTTTCTCTTTCTTTGCAAGGAAAATTCAAGAGTTGGTTCAAAACCCTGCCTGATGCGAGCATCTCAGATTTCCAGCAGTTCGTCAAAGTTTTCCTCGACAACTGGGTGGTCAGACAGAACCCTTTCTTGATTATAGAAGAATATAACCAGCTGAAAAGACTGCCAAGGGAGACAGTACAACAGTTTTCTGCCAGATTTAACCAAGTTTATTATTCGATGCCAGTTAATATAAGACCTCCTCTTGGGTCCACTCTCTTGCACTACTCGGGTGCCTTTGATCCAGAAATGGAGTTTCAGCTGAGAGAAAGGAACTTAGCAACACTTGAAGAGATACAGAACAATGCAGTAGATGTAGAAGCTCATTTGCTGATCCGAAGGGAAAATTTGAAGGAAGAAGAGATGAAAAACACAGATCCAGAGGAATCAACATCTCTAGAGGTAAAGCTTGACATTTTGGTAAGTGCAGTGGAAGAGATGATGCAAAGGATCATCACAAGGAATGAGTATAATGTTCAAGCCCATGGCTCGCTGATTGAAGAAGAACAAGTTGCTGATCCAAAACATTTTGTTTCTTATCCCAATTGTCATAGATCTAATAATGATTATTTTATAGATCATCTTGGAGAAGAGAGAGCTATTGATATGACATGTATGCTTGATGATGTGTTTTATACTGATGATTTGCCTCAGTTTGATCAGTATGATGATGATTATGTTCTCCAAACAGAAGCTAATCTTGCATACAAATCAACAGCTAGTTTCTGGGAGGAAGAAGTTCACTTTCAGCATCTCGAATACAATGTTCAACCATCACATATCAGCTATGGGAATGACGAGGAAAGTGCAACAAATTTTGAAGTAAGTGAAGGATCTTTTCCTTTTTGTTTTGCCTCGTTTTAGTTCATCAGAGACAACATTCATGCAATCCGAAATCAACTGTCGACAAGTCTTGATTTGGACCATCTTGAGGGAAATAAAAACCTTGTTCAAGACTTCTCATATCCAGATTTGCAGCCCCCGAATGCCATTGATTGTCAAGTTGCAGATGAAGACATGGAAGCTGGCACATATGATCAAATGATACAAGATGATTCCGTACCATTTTGTTTTGAATCATTTCAGTTTTTGAAGGGTAATTGACATAGTAAATCTTCAAATGAGCAGCTTGTAGGAAATCATGTAATCTCATCGGAACCAATAGAAAATGGGTTGCAGCAGTCTTTTCAAGTTTTTCACGATCCAATAGCTGATGTGTTGGATGATGTCTGGAGTCAAAGTCTTTCTCCATTGACTACATGTGAGCTTGAAACGTGTGCTGATATAAACTTGATCCGGCAGCTGGTTTCTTTGTCATTTTTAGCAGAAGTCTCGTCACAAAGCTCAAAACAAAGTTTGCATTCATGGTATGAGAAGAAGAGAAGTAATCCATTGGATGAGCTAAGTCCCAGTGTGCATGAACTTCAAGATCCTTATGCAGTGTTTTTGGAGGCGGATAGAGAATCCGTAGTATTCAACGGATCTGTTCACAAGTTTTCATGGGAGTTGCCTTTCAGTATTTCTCTCTTGTTTTTCATAAGCAAGCACTTGCGGAGAATTCAAACAGCAGCTGGAATACTTACTTGGTTGCATTAGTTGTTTCATTTCACTTGATCAGGTGATGAATGAAACTGTTAGAGTAGGTTTTGATGAATAAGCTCTACTTTGAGCATCATTTTCAGTTTGTCAGTTGTGTTTAAGTATCGATTCAATTCTTAGTTGAGTGAGAGTCAATTTGTGTTGTCAAGTCATCAGTTTTCAGTCATGCATTTCAGCTTGAGTTTTTGACTCCATTGCCTAATGGATGAAGGCACTGTCTGCTTTCCAAAGATCTGTAGATCTTGGCACCTCCAAGGAGCTACCATCCCCATTGGAGCCAATGTTAGTGTTAGTATTTGCAGCCTTCCTCCAGTGATCAAACATGCTCTTACAAAGTGATTTTAAGGTGTCAAGGTCAAATTTTGTCATTTCAGTGAGTCTTCAAGCAAAATTTGGTCACTAAGTATTAGGTCTAGGGTTTGCTTTCACTCCTTTCAAAGTTTTCCAAATGTCGGTCCATGTCACCATTCAGCTGAGTGTACCATCATTCAGAGGGTTGTCATCATCATGTCAAGTTCCACTGGGTCATTTTACACCTTGTTCATGCTTCAGTTGTGCCTAGGTAAGGTTCATTTCCCTCTCCTAGGGTTTTGAAGGTAATTTATCTTGGATGGTAAAATCATCAGCAAAACTTGTATCCTGATGTTCATACACCTTCCCCTATCCTTAATGTACCTTATTAAACACTTCCCATGATATCCCTCAAATTCCTCATTTTTGTACAAACCCTAGTTTCTTGCTACAACTTGACAATTTTCTAGGCTAGGCCTGTGTTTTGCCCTTTTGGACCCCTTCCCCACACTCAATCTTTGAAATTCCACTTTCCCCTACTTCCTAACATCCCTCCCTACTTCCCAACATTTTCTCAAGAATTTAGAATCCCCTTATCCCCTTCATTTCACTTCATTTCGACAAATCCCCTGTTCCACACATCGGGATAGGTTTTACTTCAATGATGTTTCTGAGCAAGAAAAGATGAATTTGGGAACACTGAGAGAGTTTGTTGTCCAAAATAGGCCAAGGAATAAAAACCTCATTCACTTTTTACACAGGTGTCATGGTTTTAGAGAAATGACAAAAATATAGTTGTGTGGGGAGAATTGATGCACCTCTGAAGTGACCTTGGGAAAATCAAGATTTCTCCTGGCTTGGTTGGCCTAATGACTTGCTTGATGATTCAAATGATAAAAATACACAAAGAGCTTCCCAATGAGCTATCATGATCTTAATTTTGAGTTGAGGAAGACCTTCAAAAGTTGACTGCAACAGCACTCTGCCTTGAGGTAGCCTCATTTTGCACATTTTGACCAGTCTTGGGATATTTGACTTTTGACAGGGTAAATGAACTCCAAATTGAAAAATTCTAGTTGGGTTGGAAAGTAGACTCAATAAGCTTTCCAACGAGATATTCCGTGCCCAATTTGGACACTAGGAAGAACTCCAAAAGTCTCTTGCAAAAAAGCGCTACGCATTGAGATGAATTTTCGAAATTTTGCCTTAAAAAACAGAGTTTTCTGCCCAATGCGCCACGCCACCTGGCGCTCGCTGTTGATGGAGACCTCCTTTTGAGGAAAACTCAACATATTTGGATTTTTAATGAAAAAATATGCATTCTCACAAATGGCCAAGAAATTTTGACAGGTTTTGAGCCCCCAAAAAGGTCAAAAACACCCCAAAAATGACCCTTCTGCCACTTTTTTGACACACAGGAAGTAGTCTTGGGAGAACTCAGTTTTGGAGGGGAAAATGGAGGCCAAATTCAAAAATTTCACTTGTTCTGGAAAGTAGACAGGCAGAAATTTCCAACAAGCCCACTTGGAGCAAATTTGGACACCGTGAAGGCCTCCAAAAGCAGCTGCAAACAGGCGCTATGCATAGGGAAATCAGGCGCGGCGCATTGGGGAAATTTTGCTCAGTTTGACCAAAAAACTCTGTTTTTCACCTAGTTTCTTCACAGTTTGACTTTTTTCTTTCTAATTGTCAAACTTATGATGTAATTTAATGTGACATGATGGATTTTGATGTAATTTTGCTAAATTTTCACTCATAAAGGTAGATTCATCCATCAAAAGGTAGTTTGCAATTGAATGAATCAGTTTCCTAGTTTTTAGAGGGAAGCTGTTCCACTGCCTACTTTCTAGTTCTCAGTTTAGATTTTGTTGGAACAACTCCTAATCTCATGAGCTCGACCCCTAGAGGTTAGGATGAGTTGTTGTTTGCCTATATCTTTTGTTTTTTTAGTCATTAGCATGGGTTGGATTTTTGGGAAAGCTTTGAGCATCATTGTACATTCATCTCTGCAGTTTGGCAAAGGAATAGATCAGGGTTTGCAACACTTTATGGGATTCTTGTGGCATCTTGATTTGGTATTGTGTTTCCTTATGTAATTGCTAGTTTTACATGTGTTTTTTGCACGCCATTATCTCTCTTTATTTCATCTTAACTAAATCAAACAAAGATAAAGGTAGAATACATTGAAAATGCAATGCTCTACCTAGGGTTTGTTTAGTTATTTATGTTTTCAGCTGCTTGAAGAGGATCCCTGAGACTTTCATGCCCTCTCCAACTCCTCATCTATCTAAAACTCTCCATCTCACTCAATTTGAAGTACCAAACCATTTTCCTACCTTGCCCCATAGAGATCTCTGCAAAACTGAGCCTCATTCCCCAGACCCAAATCTGCCTTTCCATTTGAGCCAAAAAAACATCATTAAATTCAATCAAACTCTTTTGCACACATACCTGGCCTAAAATCAGTCTTCACATCAAGTCATCTCAAGCTTTCATTGGCCATATTTGCTGAGATTGACAAGGAGAGAGCCCTCTCCCGACCTGGCAGGGCTAGCTACCAGGTTAAGCGTGGTTTGATGTTATCCTAGATTCTGCCTTTCTCAGCCTGAGGTAGATTTAGGCCCTAACACGACAGGTGCAAAGGTTTATTCATAATCAATCCCCTCGATCTGTGAGAAGCCCTGGGCAAAAAATCTTGCCTTATACTTCTCGACGCTCCCATCAGCAACTGGCTTTACCTTGTAGATCCATCTTGATCCTACAACAGATTTACCCGTCAGCCTTGGAACAATCTCCCAAGCACTGTTTCTGACAATGGAGTCATACTCCTCCACCATGGCATCTATCCATGTGGGCTCTTGCACTGCTTATTTGAAAGAAGATGGCTCTATCATGACACACTTGCTCATAAGAGCCATGTATCTAGTAAATCGATCAGGTGACTGTCTCTGTCTGTGCTGTGATGTAGGGACTCCTACGTTATGTGCTGCATCAAATTTCAGTCTCTCAGCTTCTATGGTACGCTTCCCGCCAATTCTGATGTTTGGTTCTGCATGAGTGCACTCCTCCACTCCATGAATCTCCTCCTGTGGCTGATCCACATCTAGAGGGTCATCTTTGAGAACAAGTAGCTACTCCTCTGCATGCAAGTGTAGCTCCCTCTCAAGCGACAACTTCATGGCTTTCACCTCATTGAATTTTATATCCCATCGCACCACAGTCATCCGACTATCTGGCAAATACACACGATAATTATGGGGTGTTTCTGTGTACCCCACAAATATCCCAACTTCTACAGTCGGCTCCAACGTCTTCCTGGTGTCCTTTGTCACATAAATGTAAATAGATGACCCAAAAATCTTCAAATGAGAAATATTAGGCTTCTTACCAGTAAAATCTTCTTCAGGTGTACTCATGCCAAGTACTCTATGAGGACAAAGGTTTTGCACATAAACCACAGTGTTGCATGCTTTTGCCCACAAGTGCATCGGTAGGCCCTGGTCATGCAGCATAGCTCGTGCAGCACCCACAATCGTTTTGTTCTTCCTCTCCACGACCCCATTCTGTTGTGGGTTATGAGGCGCTATGATTTCTCTTCTAATTCCTTCTTTGATACAGAAGTCTTTGAATTCACCCGAGATATATTCACCACCATTATCGCTCCGCAGAGCCTTCACTTGATTCCCCGACTCCTTCTCCACCAATGCTTTAAACTCACAGAACTTTGAGAATTTTTCGCTCTTCTTCTGCATGAAGAAGATCCAACATCTATGAGAATAGTCATCAACAAAAATAACATAATACCTGTGTTTTTTTGTTTAAGTAACCGAGAAAGGTCCACACACGTCTGTGTGAATTCTCTCAAGGATCACCGAAGTACGGTTC
This sequence comes from Pinus albicaulis, assembly GCA_034641835.2. NCBI lineage: Eukaryota > Viridiplantae > Streptophyta > Pinopsida > Pinales > Pinaceae > Pinus > Pinus albicaulis. The sequence continues at coordinate 248,660,020 of CM076579.1, forward strand.
TCCTTCTCATGAAAGGTGGTCTTCACAAACTTACCCATAGTACATCCCTTGCACTGATCTGACTATGCAAGAGTACCCTTGGGAAGTCCAGTATAGATCTGCTGCAAAATCTTTAGGGCGCCTTGGTGAAGATGCCCCAATCTCCTTTGCCATAATTCGCCCTCATCTCGGCTCACCACTTCTTCTGCTTTGCCCATCATTGCAGCGTAGCCATCTATCTCCAGCTTGTAGAGATTCTTAACTCAAATCCCTATCCTCTTGGTTTGACCCGTTGTTTTATTTTGCAGGAAAGCTTTTCCATCGCTAAAAACAACGTCATAACCTCTGTCTTCCAACATTGCGACTGAGACCAAGTTGTTCTTCAGGCCTGGAACATGCATAACATCTTTCAACATAAATGGATTACCTGACTCCCTCTAAAAGGTAATGGTCCCAATGTTGGTCGCACTGTATCTACCATCGTCACCCATCTCTATTGCATTTGGAGGTCTTTCTCCTCCAGATCAATAAACAACTCCTTCTCTCCCGTCATATGGAAAGACGCACTACTATCAAGATACCACACTGGTCCCATTGAGCTTGAAACCAAGCATGCGATCAAAGAGAAATCAAGTTAAAATTGCGAGGCTAAGGCCTCACCCGTTGTAGCTCCACCAACCTTCTTGTTCTTCTTCTTTTGTGGGAAGTTAGTGGCGAAATGCCCATGTTCGTGACAGTGAAAACACTTCACCTTGGAAAAATCCTGCTTCTTGCCTTTAGCCTCAGATTTGGAGTGTAATTTCTTCCCTTTCCCTTTCCTTGATTTGGCAGAGAAAGCACAATTCTCTTCATTTTCATTCTTCGATGAAGAGCCATCCCTGGTACTTCGCCTTATCTCCTCCTGCACAAGATCCGACCAAAGTCGTTCCCAACCTGGCAGTTTATCCCGTCCATTGACAGAGTCTTTGTAGCTATGCCAACTCTTCGAAGCCCAAGGAGAGCCAATCTCACCAAGTCATCATCATCAACAGTGATCCCCACACTTCCCAGTTCATCCATACAATGGACAAACTTCGTGAGATATTTTGGAATACTGTCACCCTTCTCCATTTTTATTTTTTTGAGCTTATCTTTCAGCGCCAACTTCCTCTGGTCGCTACTGCTTTGGAACAAATCTGTCAAAGCCTTCCACATTGCAAATGGAGTGGATTTTTTCGTGAAGGCTTGACATAATATGGTCCTTTACACCTTCCAACATAATTTTTCTTGTCTTTGATACCTTATTTTTCCATGCGTCAAGTTGCAGCATCGCCAAAACAGGCTTAGGAACATCGCTATCGATGAGCTCCTTCAATCCATTATCTTCCAGCACCGCCTCCATCCTATCATTCCAGACTATGTAATTCAAGCTGCCCTCAAGGGCATACTCCAATCGTAACCCATTGAAAGACATTTCAATGTATACTCAATTGTCGCACCAAGAAATTTCTGCAGCAAATTCGAATTGCCCACCAGCACAAACTCAACAATTCTTCACAATTGCAATCTTCAAGAATTAACACTGCTCTGATACCATGTAGAAATTATATGACATATGCATGTATATATCCAGATTCTCCTGATCTAACAATATTTATCTTCTTGCTAAATACAGAATCCTTCCACTGTTAATATTTTGCGAAAATTTAAAACTCAATTGTAAACACATGAAGCAATAAAAACAATCGCACATAACACATCTGTTTAACGGGAAAGCCTGAAGCTAAAAACCCCAACTATCATATATTATGTATGATCTTGATCATGTAACATTCTCATACAAAGCTTAATACATCAAGCACTCAGTACAATACAATTGTCACACACTATCATGAAGAAATTTGCAAATCCATGCACTGATTTCTTGCCTGTTGATAGCCTGCCTCCACTGCGCAATCCCTGCTGAAGAAGACCTTTGAATGAATTTGAATTGGCCTTGTCTTTATTGCGCAATCCTCATTGGCAACTCCAATGTGTGTGTGATGCAATCAATGCATCAATATAGTCACAACGGATAGTCCATCTCACCCTTTCACCTACCTCTCCACTGGGTCTCCACTGGAACTGACATGCACTGTAGTTAACTGTTGTATTTGTTTAGTTTATTAGTTATTTATTATTTGTGAATTAATTAACTAATTAATTCACTCCACTCTCACTGGTGTATAATTCAGTTAGACTAGATACAACTAGCTCAAATGAGTTTAACTCCAATAACTGATTTAAACTGAATAACAACTCCATGAACTACTCTTCCAACTCTCTCATAACTTTTCTACTTCATTTCTAACTGAGTCCTCATGCATTAACCACTAGTAAACCCTAGGAATTGCTTAATTCCTTCAGCCCACTGATTTTCCAAATCTGTATACTGAAATAAAGTGCTCCAAGAGAATAAGTTGATATTTAGAGTCTGATTATTATTAAGGGTTAATAATAATCGACACATCTATTTTTAGATCGACAATTTATAAATAGACTTTGCCCAATCTTCTAAAAATAGAATTTCATCTATTTTTCCAACTTGACCAACCATCCACAAATAGCATCCTGCAACTTCTGAAGTATGATCACCATGTCTAAAAATAGACTTACACCTAAAAATAGTCTGCGGGCCCACTTAGTGAAGGTGACTGATTTTCACTAAGCTTCATCATCTTGTTGAATCTCAACACTCCCTCTCAACAAGATAGGGATTATCCTTCTCCCCGATCCTGCCTCTAGGTATTCGAATTTGCTCCTGGTGAGTGCTTTCGTCAGAGTATTTGCATCCCGATCTTCTGTAGGAATGTACTGAAGCAACATGATCTTTCGCTACACACAATCTCTGATATGATGATACACGATATCAATATGTTTAGATCTATCATGAAACATAGGATTAATTGAGTTTAATGCAACTCTTATTATCACAATGTATCACTGTAGGATCTAAATGTGAACCGAACAAACCGACTAGGATCTCCCTCATCTAGATAGCCTCACATGCAGCTTGACTTGCTGCCATGTATTCTACTTCCGCTGAACTGAGTGCCACGGACCTTTGTTTCCTGCTATACCAAGAAATTGTTGTAGATCTGACACTGAAAAACCCTCCTGATGTGCTCTTTCTATCCGTTGGGCTGCCTATCCAATCTGCATCCTTGAAGCCATGCAACTTCACCTCATCCGTCTGTTTATACCTTAAGCCATACTCAAATGTGCCCATGAGATACCTCAGGACATGCTTGCCTGCCTTCCAAAAGAGCTTGGTAGGCTTAACCATCGCTTGTGAAAGCTAGTTCACCGCATAGCATATGTCTGGTCTTGTATTAACTAAATACATGAGCGAACCCACCAACTATCAATAAAAAGTGGCATCCACTACCTCTGACAATGTAGCATCATATTTCCTCCAATTTTTTGGAAGATGAGTGTCGATAGGCTTGCAGCCTTGCATGTGAAACTTCTCTAGTATCTCCTGGGCATACTTGCCTTGAAACACAAATAGTTCACCTTCCAGCTGCCATATTTCCAATCCAAGGAAATAATGAAGGAGACCCAAATCCTTCATCTCGAACTCCTTTGCAAGATCTACCTTGATGAGTGTATCAACTGCTCATCACCTGTGAGTATTAAACCATCAACATAAAGAACAATGATTAAAATCTTACCCTCCAACACAATTTGATACAGGTTTGCATCCGCCTCACTCTTGGTGAAACCAAGTCCAGTGAAATAGTTGTCAATCCGTGTGTACCAAGCACGTGGTGCTTGTTTCAGCCCATACAACGCTTTTTAGAGTCTGCACACATGCAACTCGATGTTGAAGATCTAAAATCCTTCAGGCTGCTCAATGTACACCTCTTCCTCAATGATCCCATTAAGGAACACAATCTTCACATCCATCTGATGAATGTGCCAACCCATCTGCGCTGAGAGAGCAAGGATGGTCCTTATGGAAGAATACCGTGCGATAGGTGCAGAGGTTTCTTCATAATCAATCCCCTCGATCTATGAGAAGCCTCGGGCAACAAATCTTGCCTTATACTTCTCAACGCTCCCATCAGCAGCTTGCTTTACCTTGTAGATCCATCTTGATCCTACAACTGATTTACTCGTCGACCTTGGAACAATCTCCCAAGCACTGTTTCTGACAATGGAGTCATACTCCTCCACCATGGCATCTACCCATGTGGGCTCCTACACTTCTTCTTCGAAAGAAGATGGCTCTGTCATGACACATTTACTCATAAGAGCCATGTATCCAATAAATCGGTCAGGTGACTGTCTCTGTCTATGCTATGATGCAGGGACTCCTACATTCTGTGTCGCATCAAGCTTTAGTCTCTCAGCATCTGTGGTATGCTTCCTGCCAGTTCTGATGTTTGGTTCTGCATGAGTGGACTCCTCCACTCCATGAATCTCCTCCTGTGGTTGATCCACATCTAGAGGCTCATCTTTGGGAACAAGTAGCTCCTCCTCTGCATGTAAGTGTGGCTCCCTCTCAAGCGACAACTTCATGGCTTTCACCTCATTGAATTTTATATCTCGTCGCACCACAGTCATCCGACTGTCTGGCAAATACACACGATAATTATGGGGTGTTTCTGTGTACCCCACAAATATCCCAACTTTTGTAATCGGCTCCAGCTTCTTCCTGGTGTCCTTTGTCACATGAATGTAAACAGATGAGCCAAAAATATTCAAATGAGAAATATCAGGCTTCTTAGCAGTAAAAGCTTCTTCAGGTGTACTCATGCCAAGTACTCTATGAGGACAATGGTTTTGTACATAAACTGCAGTGTTGCATGCTTCCGCCCACAAGTGCATCGGTAGGCCCTAGTCATGCAGCATAGCTCATGCAACACCTACGATCGTTCTATTCTTCCTCTTTGTTCTGCTCTGGGTTATGAGGCGCTATGAGCTCTCTTCGAATTCCTTATTTGCTACAAAAGTCTTTGAATTCGCCCGAGATATATTCACCACCATTATCGCTCCGCAGAGCCTTCACTTGCTTCCCCGACTCCTTCTCCACCAATGCTTTAAACTCACAGAACTTTGAGAATGTTTCACTCTTATTCTGCATGAAGAAGATCCAACATCTATGAGAATAGTCATCAACAAAAATAACATAATACCTGTGTTTTGCTGTTGAAGCAACTGATAAAGGTCCACACACGTCTGTGTGAATTCTCTCAAGGATCAGCGAAGCATGGTTCTCCTTCTCATGAAAGGTGGTCTTCACAAACTTACCCACAGTACATCCCTTGCACTGATCTGACTGCGCAAGAGTACCCGTGGGAATTCCAGTAGAAATCTGCTACAAAACCTTCAAGGCGCCATGGTGAAGATGGCCCAATATCCTGTGCCATAATTTTCCCTCATCCCGACTCACCACTTCTTCTGCTTTTCCCATCATTGCAGCATAGCCATCTATGTCCATCTTGTAGAGATTCTTAACTCAAATCCATATCCTCTTGGTTTGACCCGTTGTTTTATGTCACAGGAAAGCTTTTCCATCGCTAAAAACAACGTCATAACCTCTATCTTCCAACTTGCGACTGAGACCAAGTTCTTCTTCAGATTTGGAACATGCATAACATCTTTCAATAGAAATGGATTACCCGACTCCCTCTCAAAGGTAATGGTCCCAATGCCGGTCGCACTGTATCTACCATCGTCGCCCATCTCTATATGCATTTGGAGGTCTTTCTCCTCTAGATCACTAAACAACTCCTTGTCTCCCGTCATATGGAAAGATGCACCACTATCAAGATACCACACCGATCCCATTGAGCTTGAAACGAAGCATGCGATCAAAGAGAAATAAAGTTCAAATTGTGAGGCTAAGACCTCACTCGCTGCAGCTCCAACAACCTTGGACAAATCCTGCTTCTTGCCTTTAGCCTCAGATTTGGAGTGGAATTTCTTCCCTTTCCCTTTCCTTACTTTGGCAGCCAAAGCACAATTCTCTTCATCTTCATTCTTCGATGAAGAGCCATCCCTGGTACTTCTCCTTATCTCCTCCTGCACAAGATCCAACCAAAGTCGCTCCCAACTCGGCAGTTTCTCCCATCCATTGACTGAGTCTTCGTAGCTATGCCAACTCTTTGGAAGCCCAAGGAGATCCAAGCTCACCAAGTCATCATCATCAAAAGTGATCCCCACACTTCCCAGTTCATCCATACGGTGGACAAACTTCGTGAGATATTTTGGAATACTGTCACCCTTCTCCATTTTTATTTTCCTGAGCTTATCTTTTAGCGCCAACTTCCTCTAGTCTCTGCTGCTTTGGAAAAAATCTGTCAAAGCCTTCCACATTGCAAATGGAGTGGCATTCCCGTGAAGGCTTGACACAATATGGTCCTTTACACGTTCCAACATAATTCTTCTTATCTTTTCTATCTTCTTTTGTCATGCGTCAAGTCCTGCAGCATCGCTAGAACTAGGCATAGGAACATCGCTATCGATGAACTCCTTCAGTCCATTATCTTCCAACACCGCCTCCATCCTATCCTTGCAGGCTATGTAATTAGAGCTACCCTCAAGGGCATACTCCAATCGCAACCCATTGAAATACATTTCAATGTATACTCAACTGTCGCACCAAGAAATTTCTGTAGCAAATTTGAATTGTCCACCAGCGCAAACTCAACAATTCTTCACAATTGCAATCTTCAGGAATTAACACTGCTCTGATACCATGTAGAAATTATATAACATATGCATGTAGATATCCATATTCTCCTGATCTAACAATATTTACTTTCTTGCTAAATACAAAATCCTTCCACTGTTAATCTTTTGCGGAAATTTAAAACTCAATTGCAAAGACTTGAAGCAATAAAAACAATCGCACATAACACTGTTGTTTAATGGGAAAGCCTGAAGCTAAAACCCCCAACTGTCATATATTATGTCTCATGGAGATCATGTAACAATCTCATACAAAGCTTAGTACATCAAGCTCTCAGTACAATACAATCATCACACACTGTCATGAAGAAATCTGCAAATCCATGCACTGATTTATTGCCTCTTGATAGCCTGCCTCCACTACGCAATCCCTGTTGAAGAAGACCCCTGAATGAATTCGAATTGGCCTTGCCTTGACTGCGCAATCCTCATTGACAACTCCAATGTGTGCGTGATGCAATTAATGCATCACTATAGTCACAATGGATAGTCCATCTCACCCTTTCACCTACCCCTCCACTGGGTCTCCACTGGAACTAACATGCACTGTAGTTAACTGTTGTATTTGTTCAGTTGATTAGTGAGTTATTATTTGTGAATTAATTAACTAATTGATTCACTCCACTCTTATTAGTGTATCATTCATTTAGACTAGATACAACTAGCTCAACTGAGTTTAACTCTAATAACTAAGCTAAACTGAATAACAACTCCATGAACTACTCTTCCAACTTTGTCATAACTTTGCCACTTCAGTTCTAACTGAGTCCTCATGCATGAACCACTAGTAACCCCTAGGAATTGCGTAATTCCTTCAGCCCACTGATTTTCCAAATTTGTATACTGAAATAAAGTGCTCCAAGAGAATAAGTTGATATTTAGAGTCTCATTATTATTAAGGGCTAATAATAATCGACACATCTTTTTTTAGATCAACGATCTATAAATAGACTTCGCCCAATCTTCTAAAAATAGAATTTCATATATTTTTCCAACTTGACCAACCATCCACAAATAGCATCCTGCAAATTTTGAAATATGATCACCATGTCTCAAAATAGACATGGTCTAAAAATAAACTTACACCTAAAAATAGCCTGCGGGTCCACTTAGTGAAGGTGACTGATTTTCACTAAGCTTTATCATCTTGTTGAACCTCAACAGGGATTGGTTAAGCACAACTTACCAACCCAGCTTGTAGCATATGTACTGTTTTTATTTTCGAATTAATATAGATTAGCCTAATTTACCAACAACAACAAAAAACTTGTACTTTTCAAAAATATTTCAATAGAAGATTTTAAAAAACTATTTGAATATCTATGTTAATTACACCGAAGGTGTTTACTTTTGAATCATTCCACTGCTCACCATAGTCGACCTTTTTATTTTTTGCCGTTGATTCAAGTAAACAACTGTCACATTGTCCACCGTTGGATCTGTGTAGTGTAAATGGAAACTAATTGCAAGCTACGTGAAATGGAAATTGTAGCACACAAAATGGAAATTAATTTTGAGTATAGAAATTTTTACACAAAGATTTACACTCTGCACTATTCTTCTGTCGAATTTTGCATCGTTACCTCTGCAAGTTGCCTCTGGTTTTTAATTGAAATGAATGGGTGGGTGCGTATAGAAGCTCGATATGAACTCCAATGCCATTCTCCACCATCAACCTAGGTAACTCTTTTTCGTTCCCCTTTCCTGGCTGAGTTAAATTTTCTAATTTAAACACATCGGGAATTTATCAGTTTGAATCTTATGATTTTTTTTTTTATTTTTTTTTTTATTGAATGAAATTCAATCAATGTTATGAGATTTCAGTCTCCTACGCCATTGAGCCTCTGCCATCTCTCCCCAACTATTTGATTTGAAATGTTGAATTCATTCATATAATCTCTATATCTGGTTCAACTTGATTTTTTTTTTTGGTTAATCCCAACCCTGTTAATTTTTTTATAGAAACGAATCATTGTTTAACTTCAGTTCTAATCTCTTCTTGTCTCTGCCTTCACCCAACACCTGTGAAAATACTTGTTGTGCTTAGAAGTACAAAAGTGTGGAAATGCTCATTACGAACCGGGGCGCCGAAATGGTAAGTTCTCCATTTTTATAAAATGATATGTATATTTCAGGAAATATATAAATAAATCGTTTCAACAGATTTAAAGCCTGTCTTGGTTTAACTAATGATGTTGCCTCCCTTACAGTCGTGAATTTTTCATTTCTATCCATGTGAGGACAACGTTTTTTGTCTTCATAACTCTGTCATTGATTTAGTCGAAATGTCCTCTCTCTCCGTTTTTTTTTTTTTTTTTTTCGCTTCGCTAGCTGCATCGTTTTGTTGAGTTATCGATTGAATATTTCAATTCCATGTACTAGTTCATAATTATTTCATTTATATTTCACGGTAACACCGTGATGGTAAAATTTACGTTTGTTTGAAGAAGGTATGAGTTAAGTAGCTCACTGTGTTTCTAGAAACGTAGGACCTGCTACTCAATTTATGTTTATTTAACATTTTTCTACAACGTGGTTGGCTTCGCAGGGAAACTCATAAACTTTCGCTGGAGAGATTGCTATGATTATTTTTTAATTAGTTTCATCCTCTGTTGGTGATATGGTATATTCTCCGCGTTATTTTATCTTCTTTCTCCTGTGAGGAGACTCTTCTTTTTCATCTTTAACTCCCAACCGGTTCTCGCAGGAATAGCGTTGGTGTTCCCTCTTAAGGTACCCAATTTAATTAATTTAAATTAATCCTTTCTTTCATTTATACATACATAGATAATTTTAATTTCTTGAACTCTAACACTCAGTCCTATTCCTATGCAGGTATGTTTATACCTCACATGGAATTCATATTCCTTGTAACTATTCCGGTTTCTATTACTAGCTTCTGACAATTGGATCCTAAAATTCCAGGTGGGTGCAGATAATCGTGATTACCTTTCATATGCAGTTATTGCATAAGTTGTGTTCAAATAGCCTCCACTATACTTTTGTAAAGAGGCAGTAATACCCTTTGTACATTATTGTATAATCTAATTTTGTTTTTTGTGTAACTGTAATTTTTATTACAGAGTACAACATTTACAGTATTATATCTGATGGATTGTCATTTCAATATAGTTTGAACATCCGTTTGTTTACTACTATATTCTCAATGTATATTGTTTTGTTCCAATTTAATATAACTGTATGAATAACTGAAATTTATTTCCTTTCTATATATATAGATAATTGCAATACATGAAATAATTCTAGATTTGAAATACATTTTACTATCTATACTTGTAGTTGTTATCTTGTACAATACAGTAAGCTTTACTTTTAGAGCAGAATACTATTGTGACTTTTTAGCAAACTATAGTCTATTCCCTTATAGTGTAGCTTTCCGCTACAAATGGAAATTAATTTTGAGTATAGAGACAAATCTTCCCAAATCTTGACGAGATGAACTACCTTCGGTGTATCTTTGCACCTTTAGGGGCAACTGCGAGTTAATTTATGTGGATGACAACTTCATATATATCTATTTATAGAAAAAAAAAATGTAAAAAAAAACTATTTTAATGTCATATAGAATAAAATATTCAATGTGGATTATCAATAAAGTATTTTAATACTAATTAATATAGACATATACTTAAAATATATTAATAATAAAAAAACCCATTATAATTCATAAATTGCTCCATATACATGTTATATAAAATATTTTACTTTAGTCCTACATATACTCTATATAGCATTTAAATAATGAAAAATTACACATATTTTGCACTCTAAAGAAATTTGCATGTGAAGAAATTTTGATCTATATCCAGATATGTATTTAAGATGGATCTATGTTGGTTTAACAAAAATTACTTTTAGCATTAAGTTCAAAACTATACTCAACTATATTCTTCCATAAATCTCATAAAAAAAAGATTTTCACAATTTTTTTTATGGGAGCATTTTCTTTTGTGTCTTTAAATTTATTTTGGGTTTGAAGTTTTTTTTTTTAAAGGTTTTCTTGAGAAACAATTTTTTTTATTAAAAAAACATATTTTTCTTTTATTTAAGATTGTATGAGCCTCAAAATGAAATGTATTGTTAAAAAAAAAATAAAAAATCCAAAATGATGATATTATAATGAAAATTAAATGTTATATAAGGTAGAATTAAAGAAGAAGAAAAAAATGGACATACAAATTTATGATAATGTAAACCAAGATTTGCATCTTAATATGTATGGAAATGAGTAATATTAATGTGCATAAAGATTTGCAATCAATATTGATGGAGATGTTGTTGAAACTCAAAGTTACTTAAACAAATATACTTTATAACTATGTTAATTTTAGAATTTAATTAATTATGTAATTTATATATGTAGATGTACATGTCTAGATATGATGCATTTTTTAATATAAAAATGCACTATTTAAGATTTCAAAAATAATTGAGAGTTGCAATGGTATTAATATTGATAATACCACCTTAAATAACATCAACATTAAGAATTTTAGGCCCAAAAATTTTGAACATGTTGTGAGATAATATCATGTTCATCAATTGAAATTTAAAAAACCAAACTTAAATTGTATTTGGTTCAATGAAGTATGAAAGTCAAAGAGAAGATGTTTTACTATTCGGTGTTAAAAAGTCAAGAAAAGAGACAAAGGTAGAACACAATGTATCTGAAAGCTTAAATAATGCAACGAAAGCTTTTGGAAAATCATGATTATTTGATGTCAATGTTGCACGTATAACAATATAAGCAATTGTTGTTTAACCAATGACTACAAGAAAATCTTTGTTGGTACACATGGAAAATTTGTTGGGAACCATGCCAAAACATTATGCAAGCACATAAATTTTAAGGTGCAATTAGATGAGAATGATTAACTTGCTAATTAGGTCCTTATTCGTAGGAAACCCTACAAGGATAAACTTCCGAAATGTGTTAAAGATGTGGTGCATGAGTATTAAGTGACAAATTCTCATGTTTTTCCAAATAAAAGAATTGTGATGCAATGCATATCATGAGCTCAATATGTTCAACATGTGAAACATTTATTAGAGATGAATCAAGTAGAATCATTCAATAAATTCAAAGAGAGTCACCATGATATCAATATCCCAATCAATACATTTACAAAACTTAAAACCATGGCATGATAGGAATATCATTCTCCCTATGACATGTGTTGTTGTCATTGCCATGTAGACTTTGAATTATACTATGACATTTCTTTAATTTTGATTAAAAAATGGACAATTCACTTCCTCCATCCACAATTTGTGCTTTCTTATCCCAAATTCTATGCAAAAGAGTAGTTGACAAGTTACTCTACCACAAACAATATCTTGGTGGAAAGAAATGCAGATATTGTGGTTATCTAGCTATATATTGTTGTACGTATCCTATTGAGATGATCCATCATTTTCAATTGGAAGAGATATTGTGTCAGAGGAATTACTCCATTGTTGGATGCAATTTTAATTGGCATGATGTTATTTTATTACATTAGATGACTCTGAGTTTTATATTTCAAGAGATATGTTGGACTTTTATATTCAGTAATCATTTCGCATCCCTAATATTTAAAATTATTTATAGTGGCACAAAAATCGCATAGGACTATGTGTCCAACATTTCCGCTCCTAGGTTGAAGGGGTGTTTGTGAGCTCAAGCATCATTTTCATTTTTTCAAGTTTTTCTCTTTTGAGCACTTTGGTAAAGATGTCTGCAATTTGTTCATTTGTGGAACAATGTCTCAAATGAATAGTTTTGGTCTCTACATGATATTGAAGCAAATGATATTATGAATTAATGTGCTTCGTTCAATCATTTTCAATTGGAAGAGATATTGTCTCAGGTGAATCACTCCATCGTTGGATGCAATTTTAATTAACATGAAGTTATTTTATTACATTAGATGACTATGGGTTTTATATTTCAAGATATATGTTGGCATTTTATATTCAATAATCATTTCACATCCCTACTATTTACAATTATTTATAGTGACACAAAAATCGCACAGGACTATGTGTCCAACATTTCCCCTCTTAAGTTGAAGGGGTGTTTGTGAGCTAAGCATCATTTTCATTTTTCAAGTTTTTCTCTTCTAAGCTCTTTGGTAAAGATGTCTACAATTTATTCATTTGTGGAACAATGTCTCAGATGAATAGTTTTGGTTTCTACATGATATCGAAGAAAATGATATTATGTGTTAATGTGCTTTGTTCAATCATAGAATCTAGGATTCTTGGTCAACATGATTGAAGAAGTATTGTCAACCAAAACAAGAGTAGAATTCACTTGTTTTTCATGCAAATATTCAAATATTTTCCTAAGCAACACAATCTCCTTTATTTCCTCTCCAGTTGTCACATGTATTGCCTCTGTTGCGGAATATGCTATAATCTATTGTCTATGTGACCTCTAGGAGGAAATTGTTGTTATAAGACTCATGATATAAGCTAAAGTTGACACTCCATTTTCTCCATCCTTGTTAAAATCTAAATCAAAATATCCAATCAAGCTAAAGTTATCCACATGTGAATATTTGAGTCTGGAGTCTTGAGTTCCCTTTAAGTATTTTAGAGCTCTTGTACTATTTACCATTGTCCCTCAAAAGGTTTTTTCATAAACCTGGAAAGAGCCCCAACAAAAATGAATATATAGTATGGTGGTTGTAAGGTAGACAAGACTCCCCACGTGATGTCTTTACTTGGTTGCATCCTCTAATTCATTCCCTTATTTTCATGCGAGTTTAAAATCTTGTTCTATTGGAGTAGAAAGAGGGATGTGTTCAACCATGGCAAACATATTCAACAATTCTCCAATGTACTTATTTTGGGAGATGAATATGTACTTTATATGTTGAGTCACTTCAATTCCCTAGTAGTAGTGAACATGCCCCAAATCTATCATCTTAAAGCCCTTCTTTAATTATTTATTTATGGATGCAATATAGCATTTTCATCAACAAATCATCTACATGCTGTACAATATATACAACAATTTTTCCAACTTTCTTGACATAGTTGCATCATCAAGATTCAAGTGTTTGAAATCCAATTCTAGAATATGCACAATTAACTTTTCATAACAATATCACAATATTTGTTTTAGTCCATATAAGAATTTGATGAGTTTACATACTTTCTATTCTCATCCCTTCGCTACAAAATGTTAAAAATAAGACATGAATACATTCACTTCTAAGTCTCCATTCAAGAAAGCAGTCTTCACATCCATATGATGAATTTTCCATCCATTCAGAGTTGCCAAGGAAAAGAGAGTTCTAATGGTGTGTGGGGACCCATCCCAAGGTCCCCAAACGATAAATAAAAATTTCACATGATTTTACAGCATCATGGTTCTGTCCTCTCCTTCCTTCCCCACTTCAAATTCCAAAAATAACAAAAGAAAAATGAATCCCCTCTCAAATCACCTCCTCTCTCACTTATGCCCCCCCCCTCCTTCAATGTCAACCACCTATCATAAATGTCATAATGTCTCCCCACCCCTTCTAATTGAGTGTCATTAACTCCCCACGTGATCTATAATCTCTCGTGGATATTCCACTAGATAATTCGTCATAATAGATCTAATAAAATTATACTTAAAAATAAAAAATAAAAATCTACATTATTATAGTTTTATTTCTCATTAGATTTATAGTTTTGTAGATTATTGTTAATGGCATATGCATGTGAATTAAAATTATGTAGAGAATAGAGACCAATGAAATAAAATCTCACACACACATTTGAAACAAATATATGATCTGGGAAACCCTTTCAAGAGAAAAACCCAACTAGAAGGTATGGTCACTCTGCTTTCTTTCTCTATATAGAAAATGTTTGCGAGTACAAACAAGTATGACATGTGGCCTGTGGGATACTACAATGCACAAATCAAGTATGTGTGCTCTATCTCCTATCCCTCTCGTCTATTTTTGCTCAACTATGGAACAAATGCACTCGAAACGATGGGATCCCTTTTCTTCCTAGTGGCCCAATTATAACACAACCCAGTAGCCTACTAGTGGTTAGGTTTGACTACCTCAACTCTTAACCAGAGTTACAACATAGAATCTTATACAATCTTCTTCACCATAATCACTTGGCTAGTCCCTTTTTAATGAAAATGGGGGCTGATGTGGTATCCTCTCAAATTATGTTGGTGAAAACAGAAAGGTCAACTTCTTAGTGGCATTATTTTCGAATACAAACTCTGATTGACGTTATTCTTGTGTTGTTGGAAAGGTGTTTATGTGTACAATAGAAGAAAAAAAAATTCTCGTAATAAAGAGGCAAAATTTTACCCCCAAAAAACATCATTTGATGCCTCAAAACACTCCCAAAAGGTTTCAGACCCCAGTTTGCCAAACTAGATCTCACTGGTAAAAAGGGTTTTATGAGCTGATTCCTCCATTTTCTCCACTCTCAAAACATCAATATGGATTAAAAATAATATAATGATCCAATCTAGATCACACCTCCCCATTTTTGGAGGCTTTTGGTCCCCAATAGTTTCTACTGAAAGAGGTGAGGTAATTTTTCCGCCACCTTCTCTCGGGTGTGTCATTTAGCTTTGCCTGGAAATTTTCATTTCAACCCAATCTACCAAAGTTCATGTTGCCCATGTCTTGTAGTTATGGAATTCTTATGAAAAATTGTATCTTCTACCAACTCTGCCTAAGCATTTGGTGCTAGATCCTCCATAGAAGGTAGGACTTGTTCCTCTTCGTGATCTAACATGGAAGGCTCATAGAGTTTCAAAGTCTTTAAATTCAAAATTAAGTAAATGCTCATATGTGGTGATAAAATGAGTCTATAGGCATTATAATCCACCTTTTCCAGTATCTCAGAGGGACCATACCGAAGATACTTGATTTTCTTACTAGGCCCTTGTAACCTCTCCTTGTTCAAATATATCCATACTTTGTCTCTCACCTTGAATGATTTCTATATTTTAAGTTGATCATGTTGGCCTTATATTTATCATGTGACCTTTGTAGTGTCTCTTGTACTTGTGTATGGATATGCCTAATCTTATCTATAAAAATTTCATCCCTCAAGGTGTCTTCTCTAATATCTTCCCTCACCCCTCCTTACTTCCCATATGCAATGTCCAAAGGTGAAGGCAACAAATATCCAAAACAATTTTCAAATTGGAACTTTCCAATATAAGTGTGGATTGTTCTGATGTAAGAATGTTGTATATACACGAGATTTTCATCCTAGGTCTTCAGATTCTTCTAGTTGTGTGATAGCCCCAGTTTCATTTCACATTTATTGAAAATTAAAATAATTAAAAATAGGTTGAGTCAAGGACACGAATTCCAGAGCCAAGGAATGGAGGGAATTTCTTGGGACACTAATTGGATTAATGGAAACCATGGAGGCTGACAAGTGTGCAGAAGGGACAAGTTACAAAATATCAACTAAGAATGAGACAAGAACATGCCTTAGGACAATCGAATGCTGGACAACAGGGCCAATGGGAATTGGGCCATGAAACAAGTGTCAATGTGTTACTAGGTGCACATAAATAATATGGCCACCGATGGTAATAAGGAATAATTGAAAAAAATAAGGGTTTGTTACAAGTGGTATCAAAGCTATTGGGTTCAACACTTGGACCTAAAGGGCTCTATCGCGGAAGGAATGAACAACAAAAGGTGTAACCCTAGAATCAAGATAGTGACCTATGACAAAAATTATCTTAGTAAAAGGTTCAAAGTCTGAAACCTTAGAGACAAGTGGGACTCTAGCTCCCTGGTATGATAGATGGCTATGAATACGATCATTGTAATCTTGATTTCAGAATTTAATGTGGAACACAAGAATGCTTCCTGCATGACATAATGTATTGAAAATTGTCATTGCATGTGTTAAATTTAGGCATAGGTATAACTACCTCCATGATTTGGTCCATGATTTTTATAGTGTAACAAAATTGTTTTGCAAGTGGTGTTCCCTAACACACTTAGAATAGATGTGCACATGATTAAGTATGTGGTATACGAGATCATGGAAATGCTTGTGCGTCTTCTGTTGCATACCGATTTGTTGAATGTATATATATGTTTAGGTATACGTGTGTGCATACAATGGATGAATCCCATTATTTTTATAATTAGAGTTGCATTTATTGGGAATTTAGTAACGGGAAAATACTTGTTGGAAGGTACTCATTATAACACCATGGTCATGGATGGCATGCAAATTATTTACAAGCGAAAGTGGATATTGATTATGTATTATGACATTATTTTGTGCTAACTTGAGACTGCCTACAGGTCTTGTGAGGAATTATCTTTATGAATGAGAAAATTTAAGATAGAAGCATGTTAATGTACCATGTGGTGTCCTAACTGACTTTATGAGATTGCAGGTACCATGACTATTGGCCTTAGTAAGAAGGCCATATCTTTCAAAATTATTTTACTAAGTGGTAAATGTGGTCTGAGTAAAGAGGTTTATTTTTATCATGCTATTAGAATATATCATATATTGAATTCTAACGTGTGAAAATGTAGGATTATAGTTATGACCAATGTGGATATGTGTTCCTGAATTTGATGCAAACTTACATAGATGTTATTTTTGGTTTGTGATATATATAACTAGTAACAATCATATGGATGCATGAACAACTACAGGGAAACAAGTTTAGTTCACTTTCACATGGAAAGACTCAGTGGAAGATACATGGAAAGGAAGTTGATTTTGTTGCACATATGTATGCATTGTATGATGGTTGAGGGTGCCATGAATTTTGGATTTAGGATATTGAGTCAAGTTTTTGGAATATTTTACTTGATGATTGATGGGCAATGACTTTGAACTTTAATTGTGAAATTTGATTTATGCATATGCATGGCCATGCAATTTGTGTGTGGTTTTCTTTGATGACTGTGATTATGGATCTTATTTTCCTTTTGCAATGTTGCCTTTTATTTTTGCCTCTTGCATTGTGTGCTGATTTTATAATTGTCCTTTAATTACACAGTTAGTTCCTTTTAGAAAGTTGGTTGAGGTGGCAGTGAAGCCACAAATTCTCTAGAAAGAGGCAACACATGAATTACATACTGAGTATGAACACGATAACAAGTATAATGAAAACATAAGTGGCTAGAGAAAAATTACTGCAACATAGAAAGGTGATATCCAAGTAGACTGGTTAAGTCCATGAAAATTATAGACAATGAAAAGGAGTTTTGTTAACCCTATTTTTTAATTACACATGTTCTTATGTATTGTATACATGATTATGTTGATCAAAATATATCTATGAAAATTCCATTTGTCTGATGGGGTTGTTAGGGGCCATTCGAATGAAAATATGACCACTCATGGATAACATCTATTGACTATATATATAACATATAACATTTTTATCTATGTTGAATGCCTGTGAGCCCATGCACGCCGTTTGGTGCTAGGGTTCCCTCCCTCGCAGTCATGGAGGATCTGGGTTTTCCCCAAGCCCCTCCCCCCCCTCCTCCTCCATCCGTAGATTAAGCCTTCAAAACGTTGCTGGCAAGGTTGTCGAAAAAGAAGAAATCGGAAGCCACCAAGTTCGTTAAGAAGCTGGATGACATCCTAGAAATTTCCGTCCCATCAGATGGATCGATTTAGGTTGCCTTGTATTTGGTGGATCGGGCCCTAGTGGGTCAGTTTACAGGACTTTGGCCCTCTCCAAAAACAACGGAGGCCTGGGTTGTCAAAAACTGGAGGTCGTTGATCAAGAACAGTGTAACCTCGTACTTCTTGGGGAGAGGCTACTTCCTATTCGAATTAATTTCAAAAGAGGACAAAGATCTGATTTTTAGGAATGGGCCTTACTTTATGGGACCTCAGGGTCTGTATCTCAATAAGTGGACGCCGAATTTTGATCCAGCAGTGGATGTTCCGACGACCATTCCTGTGTGGGTAAGGTTGGCGAATCTCCTAGTGCATTGCTAGAATTGGGAATCTCTAAAGCACATAGGCAACACACTGGGAAAATTCATAGACCGGGAAAACAACAAGGATTAATACGATTGTGCTCGAATCTATGTCGAGGTCGATTTAGAGGTGGGACTACCGGAGGCAATAAAAAATCAATGTCGACAGCTGGTCTCATGTACAAAAAATAGATTATGAGCAGCTTACCTTCAAGTGCTGAAAATGCCATGAATATGGTCACTTTGCTAGGGGCTGCCCGAGCAATGGAGAGGCGAAGAAAGGAAAAGAGGAGGGCTGGAAGCAGGTTAAGTGATTAAATACTACCCATAAGACCCCAAACCCTTCTGGGTCTCCAAAAGGTAAAGGTCCTCAGCCGGCTCCTGATCAGCAAAACCCTCCCCCGAAGGGCCAAGAGAACAAGTTTGGGCCCTTAAGCTCAGCTTCAGTGGAAGTCCAGGAGGTCGA
This sequence comes from Pinus albicaulis, assembly GCA_034641835.2. Classification (NCBI taxonomy): domain Eukaryota; kingdom Viridiplantae; phylum Streptophyta; class Pinopsida; order Pinales; family Pinaceae; genus Pinus; species Pinus albicaulis. The sequence continues at coordinate 248,679,142 of CM076579.1, forward strand.
GATGCAAAAGAAAGTGACCCCAGAGAAAAGGACATCCTCAGGCTCGAGGCAAGGAGAAAGTGCCCCAGAAACACCTAAGGAGAAGCATGCAGAAGTTGAAGAGGAAGAATAAGATTCAGAGGAATTAGAGGAGAGAGAGATAGGGGAATCACAAATTTCAGCTAGAAGATCAATAAGAGGATGAATGCGTGCCCAGGAAAAGAGAGAGCAATAAAATTACAAAGATAACCTCCAGGGAAGTCAACCAACCCTTGAGAAGCTATTGGCAAGAACTCCGAAGATGACAAGAAACCAGGCATAGGGCTCCAAGGGAGCTCATCACACCCAAAAAAGTAAGTGATGAAGGTTGTCTCCTGGAATTGCAAAGGAATGGGGAGAAAAGTGAAAGAAGAATCCACAAGAATCTTGTTAAGGATAGAAGCCCCAGATATCCTTCTAACCCAGGAGACAAAAATGGAGGATAAAGACTTCCTCCAAACAAGTAAGAAATTTTGGAACAAAATGGGAGGACAGATCGTCTCAGCTCGAGGAGCTTCGGGGGGTCTGGGCACTCTTTGGAACACACACAAGTACGCGTTGGTCCCTGAGATCCAAAATATTCACTGTCTGTTCTTGAAGCTCCAGCATCAGGATACTAATGAGGCCTTCGACCTCTTTAATGTGTATGTCCAGTAAACGCAGGGGAGAAGAAGGCCTGCTAGGACTCATTCAGAAACCTGTCAAATATAGAGAATTTGGAAAACACCATCATTGTTGGCGATCTTAACCTTACCTTGCTTCTGTCTAAGAAGTGAGGAGGAAGCATCTTTAGGGATCCGACAAGGGAATGGGTGGAGGATCTCATGCAGGATTGGGACCTGCTCGACATCAAGCCCTCAAACGGTAAGTACACTTGGTCAAATAAAAGAGTCGGTCATGGGCATATTGAGCAATATTAGATAGATTTCTTGTTCAAATCTCTTTTATCCTATTAGGACTAGAGGCTAGAATGTTTATCCTTCCTTGCAGCGCTTCGGATCATAAACCTATTAAACTAGAACTGTCGGCTCAAAAAGATGTAGGCCCTATTCCATTCAGATTTAGTCCTATGTGGGTCAAGAATCCGGACTTCATGGCCATGGTAAAGGAAAGTTGGAGGATGCCTATCAAGGGTTCACCTTTCTTCATATGGGAGGAAAAGCTTAGAAGAGTGAAATCTGTCTTGAAAAGTTGGGCCAAAACTCTCCCTAACCTAGCAGTAGTAAGAAAACATGCCCAAGACGGTCTAGAGCTCCACCACTTGCAAATGGAAGATGAAAAAATCACAAAAGAAGCTCTAGACAAGGAGGCAGATCTACAACAGAAGTTTCATAAGGCCTGTTTGTTGGAGGAAGAATTTTGGAGACAAAAGTCTCACAATATTTGGCTAAAAGTGGGAGACAAAAACATTTCTTTCTTCCATAAACAATCCCAAGTGGGAAGAAGCTTCAACTCCATCTCAGAAATCAAGGAAGGCTCCATAACTCATAATGACTTCAAGAGCATTAAAAGGGCAACTTTATTTCATTTTAAAAACCTATACAGTGAAGAAGGTGTGGTGGATCAAAATTCTAAGTTTCTGGATGTTGTTCCTTCCAAGATAACCTCCAGGATGAATCAGCAGCTGGAAGCAAAGGTTACTAGAAAGGAAATAAAGGCTGCTTTCTTTTCTATGGAGCCAGAAAAAACCCCCGGTCTGGATGGTTTCACAGCTAGATTCCTCCATTCTCGTTGGCAGATAGTGAAAAAAGATCTGCACAAGATTGTCTTGAAGTCCCAAGCCTGTCAGAAAATTGGGGGCATCATGAACTCAACCTTTCTTGCCCTTATTCCTAAGGAAAAGGGAGCCAGTGCTTTTAATAGATTTCGACCTATTTCTCTTTGAAATATAGGCTACAAGCTGATAACCAAGGTGATACCCAACAAATTGAAAGGCATTCTCCCTAATATTATCCCGAAGAACCAAGGAGGTTTTTTTCATGGGAGGCAGATTGTGGATAATTTTATCCTAGTGCAGGAGGCGATCCACTCAAGATTGCAATGAAAAGAAAAGGGAATGGTGGTCAAACTGGACCTAGCTAATGCTTTCTATCATGTTAGACACAACTTTCCTTTTTATGTGTTGCACACGTTTGGGTTTGGGCTAGAGTTCATCAATTGGATTCGTGCTTGTATCTCCGAGCCTTGGATCACCCCTCTGGTGAATGGGCAGGCAACGAACTTCTTTAAAGCTAAAAGAGGGCTTCAACATGGTTTCCTCTTTCCCCTCTCCTCTTTTTTCTTCAATCCTCCGTTCTAAGTTTCTATTTGGATAATAAGAAACTTGACCAAGAGATCCTGGGCCTAAACATTGCCAGTGGAGTTAAGAATATTAATCATGCTTTGTTTGCCGATGATTCACTGCTGTTGGGTGCAGCCTCAATGCATTCTTCTACAAGTTTTAAAGAAGTTCTGGATGACTATTGTGATGCGATGGGCAGTAAATTAAATAAGGGGAAATTCCATATTTATAGTTGGAATACTTATAACAATGTTCTTAGTGCTATCTCCAGGTATTTAGGCTTTGCTGGATCCACCGTCTGGACCTCATTCAAGTGCCTGAGACTTCTAATCTTCCAAAATAAGTCCTCTAGAAGAGATTGGCTCCCAATGTTAGACAAGTTTAAACTCAAGATCCAGGCTTGGGGATTATCATGGCTCAACCTTGCAGGTAAGACAGTTCTGATCAAGGTTGTCCTTAACAGTTTACTGATCTTTCAATTTTCTGTTTTGCTGGCCCCTATTTTCATACTCAGAAAAATGGAAGATCTCATTCGTATGTTCTTTTGGAAAGGTGGAAAACAAAATGAAAAGAGAATTCCTCTTGTTAGATGGGACAAAGTCACCAAGCCTCTGATGGAAGGAGGATTGAATTTCAAAGATCTACGCACTCAAAACGTCGCTATGGAGGCAAAAATCATATGGAGGGTCATTTCTTCAAAGCCAGGTTGGGCTCAAAAAGCTATGTGGAAGAAATATCTCAGTGGGCAAAGGAAACGAAGTCTGGACAAACCCCTCACAAAAATTGGTTCGCATTTGCTTAAGCTCTATGTGCAGGCCATCCCGTTGATCCAACATCACGCTTTCTGGATACCGGGCAATGATAAACAAATCCGAATTTGGGATGAAAGTATAATGAATCAGCCTCCACTTGTCGATAATCATGCTCTGAATGCGCTGTGAACCTGGATGTCCAGCGCTGGTTTGATTACTCTGTGGGACATTTCGAGCTGGGATGGTTGCGAATGGACATATTGGAAGTAGCTGGAGGTTTCATCAGATCTGAAGCATGACTGGGGTGCATTGATCTCTCATCTGAAAGGCAAGGCCCCAATCCATGCAAGGAGGTAGGACAAGCATGGATGGGGCTCTCATTCTGGTAGCTATACAGTTGCGCAGGGATACGCCAAATTGAAGGAATTGCCGCATGTCCTACCCAATCTAGTGATTTGGAAAGGGATGTGGCGACAGAAGACCATCCCGAAAATTGATTTCTTCATCTGGCTCATGTGCCACAACAGAATTTTGACTGAGGACAGGTTGAATAAAAGAGGATTCCATGGGCCGTCTAGATGTTCGATGTGCTATGAAAATGAGGAGAATGCCAGTCATATAATGTTGGATTTTAAATTCGCTGCAGAGGTCTGGCATGAGGCTCTAAGTCCTTGGTGAAACAATATCACAACCCCCACCTCCATCATTGATTTGTTTTCTTGTTGGTTGCACAGCTATCCGGGTGCCTTCCCAAACAATGATAGTTTTAAGGCCATCTGGCTCTCCTTGCCAAAGATTATTTGTTGGCAAATCTAGCTTGAAAGGAATAGGAGAATCTTTAAAGGTAAAGCACAGAATGCTAAGATAACCATGGCCAAGATCAAAAGCCAGTTGAAAGAAAGCTTGGGCGATCATCTTGAGGTAACAAACTTAAGCCATCAAGATTTGGAATGGGGCAACATGATGGGCCTTCAATTCTTTGTAGTAGTAAGGTAGAGCAAGACAAACAAAGAATGGAAAATCGGACTCAACGAGAAAGACTTCTCTGCTTGCATCAATAAGTAGTTCAGATATACTTTATTCTTTGACGGGGCTGTCAAAATAAATCTCGGGAAAGCAGGGGCGAGAGGTGTAATTAAGAATATTGAGGGCAGCATTGTGCATAGTTATGCCTGGGGCTTGGGGCACAAAAAAAACACCCAAGTAGAAGCGTTGGCACTGCTCCAAGGCCTCAAGCAAGTCAAGGAAGTCGGCATCAAAGAGGCGAATGTAATTGGCGACTCACAATCCATAATAAAAATTATTGTGGACAACTCTATTCCTAAAGATCTCAGGCTTGCAATATTGGTAACAAGAATTAAAACACTAGTTAAATGTTTACAAAGTGTGAAATTCTTCCATGTTTTGTGGGAGAATAATAAGGACGCAGATTTGGAAGCCAACAAAGCTGCTCTTCTTTCCACCGACACTCTTTTAAGAGACAGGGATGAAGAGTGGGATCCGATCCCTTAATATCTGATCTTTATGTGTTTTATTGCACTTTATTGCAGTAGTTCGTTTGTGTTCACAAGTTAGGGAAAATTTCGGAGATTGATTCAATTACTAAATGTAAGAAGCGCCAACATATAAGTATCTGGGTAATTGAATTCCTGAGAGATGAGGAAAATTGGACTTTGCTCCCAAATTTTGTAATCGGATTTGAGGCATTTAAGCCAAGGTTTTAATATAAAACTATAATCGTTTCTGTAAAAAAAAAAAAAAAACATCTATTGACAAAAAGGAATTCCTACTGAATTATGATTCTAATATCATGAGAACGTGACTCTCACATTTATCCCATGCAAATACATGAACGTGGAAAAACAAAAAAGGGGCAGTGTGGTCTGGTTCACATAAATAGAGACGGTGCAATATATGGATTCTATGTTACAATGTGTTGATCATGTGTATATGTGCATGTGTTAATTGTAAGTTGTATTGTGCCATATGTATGTGGATTGTGCTATGTGTACGTGGCATTGTGTTATTTGTATGTTATGTCGTGTAACGTGTTTGGGACAAATGGGTATGGGACTATCTGGACCTACATGTTATGTATTGTTCTTGGTGCAAGCGGGATAGCCTTTGGATTCCAAATTTTTTTGTCGACAAAAGAATTCCTAGTTTGGTAGTGCCCATAGTGGCGAATTGTTTTGGAGGTGAGCCTCTAGATTCCCTTGTTGCTTTGGAAACCGATCCAACATGACTGTTGGGTCGTACCTTGTCAGTTAGACTTGAGGGTACCTGGAACCCTGGAGAAACATAATTTTTGAGTTGGTACCATGGAAAATAGCCTGGAGGGTACCTAGAGCCTTATAGAAACCACTTTGGGTTGGCACTTTGGCCATGGAGAACATACTATTTTTTGGGTGCTTTCCAAGATAGGAAATTGACCTCGTGTGTGTATGAGAAAAAAGGAAGCCATAAAATCAAGATAAGTACCAATGCTTTATTGATCTTCTGAATCTTTAAATTATGAGCATGATTTATGAAAACTTGGATTTTGAGCTAATATGATTATATGTTTTAATTTATCATGATTTGATTTAAGCACTAACCTGGTTTTCTATAGGAATTATGGAAAATTCAAAGTTCACTTCAAGGATAAACTGTTAATAAGGTGCAATTTACATTCATCACATTATTTATTTATGATGAGTCTCACGGGATCTTTGTGTATATTATGCAGGAATAGACATGACACTACTCAATTTAGACGAACAAATCTAGCCACAAGATGGAACAACAACAATGTACAAAAGACAAATATTTCAGGAAAAGGGCCATTATGGGACACTAGCACCAATGGTGTCAACTGATTTCCATGAAGCATGTTATGATTGGTATGATATTTTTCAGGCAGGGATATGCCTTGCTTTTGAGACCCCTCCTATGCGAGGAAGCCTTGTTAAGAATGGATCGTCCGAGGGACTGGGAAGCAAAGAAGGGAGTGCCTGAACTTGGAAGGTGAGTGACTACACGGAAGGGGGGGGGGTGACCAGATTTCCTGAGGAAATAGGAAGTATAGAAGGGAAGCCCAAAAATAAATTGGGTTTTGGTCAAGAGCACAACTTATTGGAATTATAAGCACTTGGGGGTGTGCCCAGAAACAATGAGTTGGGAATTGTTTGTTGGAGGAACAAGGAGCGTAAGGATAACAACGTTGGACATAAGAGGTGGGTAACACTCCAAAGAAAGGGAATAAATCCAATTTGTATTAAACGCATATAAAGCATCAAAAGACTATAAAAGGGCCATTGGGAGATGGTTGAACTAAGAAATTAATGTTTACTGAGTGGTTGGGTAAGCCACTATGCATGTAAGATATGTTGTAAAAGCTTAAATGAGTTGTATATATAAATATTACTATCAGTTGTGTTTAGTTATTCAAGATTTTATTTTTGTGTTGTATATGGTCATTAAACACCAAGGATGGTGTTCCCCCCAAGGGGAGGGATTTGTGACAGCCCTGGTTGCATTTCCCATTTATTGAAAATTAAATTAATTAAAATTAGGCTGAGTCAAGGACATATATTCCAAAGCTAAGGGAGGGGAGAATTGCTTGGGATGTTGATTGGTTTAATTGTAGCCATGGAGGCTGACAAGTCTGCACAAGGGACATGTTACAAAATAGAAACTGAGAATGAGACAAGAGCATGCCTTAGGACAACCTAATGCAGGATAAATGGGACAATGGGATTTGGGCAACATAGTAAGGGTCAATGTGTGACCATGTGCACATAAAGATTTTGTCCACCAATGGTAATAAGGAATAACCAAAAGAAAAAATAAAAATATGGGGTGACAAAGAATTTAATAGCACTAATATAATTAGCTAGCAAGATGTTTTCCATACAAACACAAAAAAGTGGATTCTTATGATCATACTGGACAATAACAACTTAAATATGGGACTTAAGTAGTTAGAGGAGAGTGCATACAGAAGGATAGAATGCAGAGAAGATGGGGGTCAACTCAAAAAGGAGATTAGGAGGAAAAATAGAAGACCCAGAGGAGATATTGTGCAACAAACAGAAGGGAATAGAGGACAGTTTGAAAATAAAAAGTCGTCGAGGACATGGAAAGTATTGGTTGAGGAGAGAAACACAAATAGGGCGTACTGAGCTACCAAATGAGACTTGGAAGTTTGAAAAATATCTGGCATATATTCAGCCATGTTGGGTCTTGATTGGTCAACGTATGGCATTATGGAGAGCATTGCTAAAACCTGATGTTGTGATGTTTCAGAGTCATTAATCAATTAATACAAAGATGAAGACATCTCTCTTAAGCTTATGGATTTGTTGCTTTGGATTTATACAAAGGAAAGGCTGATTGGGGAGAGTGTTGCTTTGTTTTATATATTAATCAATGTTGGGATTATGCCCAATATCTGAAATTGCAACAAGGTTTTGAATGTCCTATGTGATTCAGATAGTTTAGAGCAGGCCCAAGAGATATATCGACAAATGCTCGACAACGACATTTTTCTAAGTATTGCAATGTTTAATATGTCGTTAGATGCCTTTTGTAAAGAGGGGAATGCGCAAGAGGCTTTGGATTTGTTGGTCGAGATGGAGATGAAGGGATATTTACCTAATGATGTGACTTAGGTCGAGATGGAGATGAAGGGATATTTGCCTAATGACGTGACTTAAAATGGGCTTATAGGTAGTCTCTGCAAGGATGGGAAATTGGAAAAAGCCAAGTAGGTGATGCAAGAAATGAAAAGTATAGGCTTCAGTGATTCATATTTCACCCATAGTCATTTGATCGATGGACATTGCAATAAAGGCAACATGGTTGAATATTTTCACTTTAGGGATGAAATGGCATAAAAGGGTCTTTTGCTTACTATCTCAACATATAATACATTGATTCTTAGGTTGTGCAAAATGGGCAAGGTGAAGGAATCAAGGGAAATGTGAAAGAGGCTCATAAGCTAATATTACTTTTACCATTATGATAAGGGGGCACATTAAAACAGGAAGCATGGTGGTTGAAAAATAGGTCATTGTGCAAAATTGTGTACTATAAATTGGTTGAAGGGTGGAGGGGATTAACCCTATGGATTCTCTGTTCCAATCAGCTATCTTGTTTTGATCCCTTGAGAAATACCCCTCCAAGCTCTGGAATTTGGCCCGAGGGTGACTAGGCAAGATCACGACACAACCGTAGTCTAAGGTTGTGTGGAGAGTTGTTGTCCCGAACTCATTTGTTCAGCTTCCTCTGAGATAAGTATCTTTTTTGTCAATTACATTGTGAGTTTCTTTCTTACTCAAACTGAATTGAACTGATGTTATTTATGTGTTGGAAATATTATGTATCATTGTTGCTTATATAGGTTTTACATGTGGTTGAAGGTTTGTGGTTGTGGGTTTATGTTATGCAATGTTCAAATAATATTGCGTATGGTTTGCAAACTTATTTAAGATCATCAGAACTTATTGAAGCTCCTCCTATTTTGATGTAATAATATATCTATTGTTGTCTGATATAACTGTTTTAAAATCTTAATTCAATCCCTTTGTGCCTGGAGCTCTTCCACTAGGCACCAAGCAACCTAAAGAAGTGAGGAATGATTAAAGAAGTGCTAAAATTGCATTTATCATCAAGATACGTTTCTTAGCAAAATCCTATACGCCCATCCTCTTTCTAGTGGTTATAAATTTTGCATATGTCATTGATAGCGGGGTAAAACCCACAGTCCCTGGTTTACTCAAAATTTCATCCTCTTAATCTCAATCTCAGTGCTGCGTATAAAGTGCATTCTAATTTTAATGCCCAATTTCAATCCTTAAAGTCTGTCAATCATACATGCAGGAACTCCCTTATACCTTACATTATGGTTCCTAGAAACCATACAACCACCTACGTAAGCGGAAGCTCTCCTTTTATATTAACTTTATTGTTAACAAGCCATACATAGGAACCTTACCTATTACAAACCTATGGCTAAACCATAGTCCAACTCAATTCGTGAGACTCTAATCCTTTTTGTTTAAAATTATCACATAGGGTTCCACCGCATATCTATAATTATATGCTCCCGCTTCACTATTCTACATCGCCCAAAACACATTAACATATGTATTCCCGACTTTAACAAAATACCAGGCGCCCATCATATAACTATGGCCTATGTAACATGTATTATATAAGACCATCACACATCGTTTAGAACTCTGCTACATATATATAATCCAGACTTCAATAAAAGGCCAACTACCAATGTTTAACAATACATATATACACTCCGCAACCCAAACGTTAAAGAAACGTTGATGAACCTTAGACTTAGAATTAAACCCCAATACTAACATTTGAAATGTCGGGCCCCACAGCTCAATTAAACGCATGTTGGCTAACTGTTGGACAGATCCAACAATCCACGTTGTGTTGCGCCCAGATCTCCATACGACGCTTATAAAGAGTTTTCGCGGTTTTTTTTTTTTTTTTTTTTTTTTTTTTTTTGTGTTCGAGCGTTAACACTCACAAATTACGCGAAATTCATTGTTTTACGAAACCGCCCCTGGCTTACGTGTCAAGAACATGAGTGTATTGCGTTTATTTTGCAAAAAATGCTTACTGCCTTATGACTTGTGCGAAAACCACACACTGCTCTCGAATACCGCTATCACTGTTCACTCTTCTTTTGGTTCCGTTTCTTTCCACACTCCAGGTTCCGTCTAACTCCATCAACGGTCTATTCAATATGGTTCATTCTATTCAGGCCTTTGCAAGTTAAACGTTCCTTCGAAGAGTTTCAAGGTTTCATTATAAACCCGAGCTATCGCTTCTGCCTCAACAAAACCACGCTAATTACTCCAACAGGAAGGATCTTAGTATTCCTTGAATGTAAGCAGAGAACGCTACAGAATCAAAATTCCTTATCAGAAATGGCTTTGCGCCCCTTGATTTCTATTCAGAGTTCAATATGGGTTAAGGAGTCGCAATCATCCACCACGTAGGCACCATATATGGTATTCCTTCCATGAGAGGTTACAACACTGGTTTGACCATATTCAGAACCATTCCACGAGCTGAATTACAGAGATTTAATTCGACCCCAACCAAATTCAGCCCTCGGCTCTTCTTCAATGTGATGTGCAGTTACATAAAAGAATACAGTTCTCCCTTGAACACCTTATAAGATGAAATCCCACTTATGAGACACATTTCGGCAACAACGACCTTACAAAGGATTATGGCCAATTCATTCGATAGTATTGATCTACCAGGGTCAATACACTTACCAGTCACACAACACCCAAATGCATACAGATCACACATAACTCATTCCGACTCAACTACAGAGATTATTCACATATTTAATCACAGAGATTCAGGACATTTCCATATAGAAATTAAGTCAGTCAAAGCACATGTACTTAAAACAATTCTTTCATTCATCTGTATAATGAAACCACTTACAAAATTCCTGTAATGGCCAAATCTTCGATTCAAATGGTCTCCTACTCTACAGCATCATGCAGCCTATGCAGGTCTCTACAAGTCTCTATGAAGGTCTTTCGGACTCTGCCACAAAGACTTATTTTTATACAAGTATCACTAATGAATTGATTCAGATTCTTTGATGATTCAACATACTCTCCAAATTCCTATAGTCTAAAATTAGACTAACCCTTTGACAGAATGAAATGGACTATCTCTTCCTATGCCTACTAATCATTTGGGCAGTTACATTTTCCTCCACAATTCAACTAAAAATAACTCAACTATGGATAATTTCATAGGTAAACAAAACATGAGACCCCCCTTTATGTTTATTTATGTATAAAGGTTGTCTTGATCCTAATGTCCCCGCATCAGACTCCCCAGGTTAAAATAATTCATGATCTCCTGATCATGTGCTTTCATCTTCTATCAGAGTAAAACTCTGATTTTCTACTGCTGTAGCAGCCCCAAAAGTCTGCCATACAACATTCTTTCCAATCTTCTCTTGGCTATTCGAACAAGCCAATTCTTCTCTTCCACCAACAATAACAAATTTCTACATATGAGGCATGATTGTCTCATCTTCATTCTTGAATCCCCAATTCTGAAATTGAGGTTTCCTCTCTTGCACAGGATCCTGCTGATCCAACATACTCTCCAGCAGCTCAACTTCTCCATTCCATAATTTAAAATCTTCCACAGAATTCTCTTCCACCTTCAATTGATTGCCCAATGCTGTCAATTTATCTCCATCATCAACAGGATCTGCATTCATCAAAAAATTGTCAAAACAAAATTCATAAGGCCTCAGAGCCTTTCCTTCCTTTGCCAGCATCTCAGTATGCTGTCCCAAAATTCTTTCCTCTTCAATCAGCACCTCCGTATGCTAATTCTAATTCTTTAAACAATTCTTGAGACTGTAAGCTAGTCTCTCCTCTGCATCATCCTCCTCAAGGATGTCTCCTCGCTCTAGTTCATAAAAATGAACTTTCTCATTCTCATTTATCTCTGTCCTTACCATCTGAACACCTTCTCTCTGTGGTTCTGTCCCCTACTCTAGGACACTTAACTTATGCCACAATCTTGGCATCTCATCAGAGAAAACATTCATACTGTCTTCACAAATCAAGTTCCCTGCTGTCACTATCTCTTCAGCCTTCATCAGAATAGAATTCTGATTTCCCATCTCTACAAAAACTTCAGCTATCTGTCCATCACTCTTCAATTGGCCTTTTAACAAAATAAATTTGTCATTATTAGCATTAATGACAAATTCATCATCATCAAACACAACTCCCTTGAAACAATCTCTTTCATTAAACAAGGAATTAATGAATTCCCTTGGATGCAATAGTTCAATCTGATCTTCATCTGAAAGATACTCATCATATCTTGCTTGGCAACAGTCAGCTTCATTCATCACAGTTCCATCATGTGAACTGTCTTCATCAACACCTGCATTCATACACAACTTGTCAATTTTAAAAACATAAGACCCTATGGTCTCATTTGAATAATCAATCATCAACTCTTCTTGCTGTCCCAAGTCTTCCATATACTTCAGAGATTCTTCAATGGTCTCTTCTTCAATTTCTTCAAGCTTTCCAACTTCCAGTTGCTGGCCATCATCATAAGCTAAATCTCCTCTGCTTCCAATATGTTGGAAAGCAGAATCCTTCTCCAACTGTGCATGGACACCCTCATAACATTTGGTTGTTCCATTTTCTTCCTCAGTGACAACGTTAGCAGTTTTTTCTCCCTCACCTTATTTTCTTGCAAACATACAAAAATTGTCATATGTAAGGCTCTTGGACCCCTTGGTCCCACTTGAAGCTTCAGTCTTCAAGTCCTTCTCCAGATACTCAATCACTCTGAGTTTTTATCTTCCTGTTGAGCATTTATCATCTGCTCCTTCTTCCTGTGTGGCCTTTGCCACTTTATCTTCTTCTGCATGAGCCAACCAACTCTCTGGTTTTCCTCTATCATCCTCTCCAGTTCATAAAGCTGCTTATTTATCTCAACTATCTCTTTCCAATACTCTTCATCAGTGAGTCTCTTCCTCATGTCATTTGCTTTGGCATATTCCCTCACTCTTCTGCTGTGGCCTCTTTCAGAACCTCTGCAATCTCTGCTATGGCTGTCAGTAGCCATTTTCTCCTACAAGATTTCTTCACTCACAAACTGCACTAAGCCTTTGCAAAAACAAGCTCTCTTGCTGCAACTTACCTCACCAATCCCTTCCTCCGGATCTAGCTTTTGGCAAGTACTGATCCCCTATCTGCTGGAACCTTCTGAGCACCCTCTTCTGCTCTCTAGGCTTCACTCTGCAACTTCTCTCAAGAACACATTTGTTCTTCTTTCCTCCAACCTCTATCGGGAATCCTCCAGGTTCTGCCACACTCTTTCTGTACGCAGAATCCCTTGCTGGACTCTTCTTATCATTGCTTTCAAAGCTGTGATCTGCTTCCTACTGAGATTCCTCAATTGCTTGCACTTTGCATTCTGCAAACAATATCTTCTAACCAGAGTTCAAATAGGCTCATCAACTCACCTTCCAAGATCCCTGAATGATCTTGCTCCTTTTCTCACCTGCATTGCATCTCTATCTACTGCAATCTTCAAGACTCTTTGTCTTCAACTCTAGATTTTTCCCATCTGGAAACCTTCAATGCATGTCAAATCAAACCTGCAATCCTTGTTAAACAGATTTAAACATCAACTTTCTCAATGTTCAGTACTTGTGCATTTCAAAAATAAATTTTCAAAGAGCTAATTCAATTCTAGCTCTGATACCACTTGATAGCGGGGTAAAACCCATAGTCCCTGGTTTACTCAAAATTTCATCCTCTTAATCTCAATCTCAGTGTTGTGTATAAAGTGCATTATAATTTTAATGCCCAATTTCAATCCTCAAATTCTGTCAATCATACATGCGGGAACTCCCTTATACCTTACCTTATGGTTCCTAGAAACCATACAACCACCTACGTAAGCGGAAGCTCTCCTTTTATATTAACTTTATTGTTAACAAGCCATACATTGGAACCTTACCTATTACAAACCTATGGCTAAACCATAGTCCAACTCAATTCGTAAGCCTCTAATCCTTTTTGTTTAAAATTATCACATAGGGGTCCACCGCATATCTAATATTATATGCTCCCGCTTCACTATTCTACATCGCCCAAAATACATTAACATATGTATTCCCGACTTTAACAAAAGACCAAGCGCCCATCATATAGCTATGGCCTATGTAACATGTATTATATAAGACCATCACGCATCGTTTAGAACTCTGCCACATATATATAATCCAGACTTCAATAAAAGGCCAACTACCAATGTTTAACAATACATATATACACTCTGCAACCCAAACGTTAAAGAAACGTTGATGAACCTTGGACTTAGAATTAAACCCCAATACTAACCTTTGAAACGTCGGGCCCCACAGCTCAATTAAACGCACGCTAGCTAACTGTTGGACGGATCCAACGATCCACGTTGTGTCGCGCCCAGATCTCCATCCGACGCTTATAAAGAGTTTTCGCGGTTTTTTTTTTTTTTTTTTTTTTTTTTTTTTTGTGTTCGAGCGTTAACGCTCACAAATTACGCGAAATTCGTTGTTTTATGAAACCTCCCCTGGATTACGTGTCAATCACAGGAGTGTATCACGTTTATTTTGCAAAAACTGCTTACTGCCTTATGACTTGCGCGAAAACCACACATTGCTCCCGAATACCGCTATCATTGTTCACTCTTCTTTTGGTTCTGTTTCTTTCCACGCTCCAGGTTCCGTCTAACTCCATCAACGCTCTATTCAATATGGTTCATTCTATTTGGGCCTTTGCAAGTTAAAAGTTCCTTCACAAAGTTTCAAGGTTTCATTATAAACCCGAGCTATCGCTTCCGCCTCAACAAAACCACACTAATTAATCCAACAAGGGAGATCTTAGTATTCCTTGAATGTAAGCAGAGAAGGCTTCAGAATTACAATTCCTTATCAGAAATGGATCTGCGCCCCTTGATTTCTATTCAGAGTTCAATACGGGTTAAGGAGTCACAGTCATCCACCATGTAGGCACCATCTATGGTATTCCTTCCATGAGAGGTTACAGCACTGGTTCGACCGTATTCAGAACCATTCCACGAGCTGAATTACAGAGATTTAATTCGACCCCAACCAAATTCAGCCTTCGGCTCTTCTTCTCTGTGATGTGCAGTTACATAAAAGAATATAGTTCTCCCTTGAACACCTTATAAGATGAAATTCGACTTATGAGACACATTTTGACAACAGCGGCCTTACAAAGGATTATGGCCAATTCATTCGATAGTATTGATCTACCAAGGTCAATACTAACTTACCAGTCACACAACACCCAAATGCATACAGATCACACAGAACTCATTCCGACTCAACTACAGAGATCATTCACATATTTAATCACAGAGATTCAGGACATTTCCATATAGAAATTAAGTCAGTCAAAGCACATGTACTTAAAACAATTCTTTCATTCATATGTATAATGAAACCACTTACAAAATTCCTGTCATGGCCAAATCTTCGATTCAAATGGCCTCCTACTTTACAACATCATGCAACCTATGCAGGTCTCTATAGGTCTCTATGCAGGTCTGTCGGACTCTGCCACACAAACTTATTTTTATACAACTATCACCAATGAATCGATTTAGATTCTTTAACGATTCAACAAACTCTCCAAATTCCTACAGTCTAAAATTAGACTAACCCTCTGACAGAATGAAACAGACTATCTCTTCCTATGCCCACTAATCATTCAGGCAGTTACATTTTCCTCCACAATTCAACTAAAAATAACTCAACTATGGATAATTTCATAGGGAAACAAAACATGAGACCCCCCTTTATGTTTATTTATGTACAAAGGTTGTCTTGAGCCTAATTCCCCTGTATCAGTCATCACGTCCTATATGGTTCTTAAACCATTTTTAAGTTTATCATATTTGACTAAAGATAGGTTCTTCCTCGTGTCTTTTGATTGTTAGTACTTTCCTGTCCTTGAATTCCATTTTATCGCTTATCTTTACAAAATTAGGCTGAGATATTTGCCAATATATTAGGATAACTATTGTGAATATAAATCAAGCAAGTTCAAATCTGTTTGGACTGGGTTTTATTTTGCAATTCCTATGTTATAGTATTAACATGATATTGCATTATTTAACAAATAAAAAGACGGGTAAATAGGAACTAAAAAGGCATTGCAACTACTTTGGTATGATATTAGTTTTATTAGGAGAAAATAATTTTATTGGATTAAACACTCAGTTATAAAATCACTTGTGAAATGGAACTTCTTTACCTACAACCTCACAACATAGCTTAGACTTTGCAAATTTATCATTTAGAACCAATATAAAAAATAACTTACCCAAACAACAGGAATCAATAGGCTTTGAAGATGGAAGTGTAACAGAAAGGGTTGGAAATGTCCAAGATTCATCTAAATCAAGCCCTCCATCTTTCAATGGAATGGGTACTGGAGCAATGATTAACTTCCAAAAATAATGGTAGGAGATATCAAATCAAGGTTTTCAAAGGAGCATACAAAAATAAAACAAGGGTATGCATCCAATAACTTTTATGAGAGGTAATAACCATGCTAAAGGTTCCTTGGAAGCTATCAAGGCCACAATTTAGGAACTTTGTAAAGAAACAATGATGTAGGAAAGGAATGTGAATAATTCATGTGGAGAGGTGTATACGTAAAAGCATCAACTTGTTGTATAAACAAAGCACCACTTTAATTTGAAGATGGATTTTATGTAATTGGAAAGGGATAACTTAAATTAAAAACTTGGGCAGTTGAAATCAATTGTGCAAGTCTCCACAGAGAGAGAAAATTCTTTTGACAATGCAAGATTTGAAGCAGATGATGTAAAGAGTGTTGTTAATAAAGGCAACACTCTACAAAATTCATTTTTTATTTCTCTTGTTTGTATTTTGTGGTTGCTACAATGTTTCATTCATTCACTCATCACATCGTCATGTATTAGAGACATCAAATTTAGAGAAAACTTGTCTCTTTCCTTTGTAATTCTTCATTATTAAACTTTGCACTCTTGTTAGGTATGCTACAATTCTCATCTTGATGCAAGGAAGGAATTAGGTTAGGGTTCTCCCTAAGAATACAGGTTAAGCTAGGGTTTGGGGAAATCCTAGATAAGTAAAAGGAGAACTTATTCTTGTGGTTATTGCTAGAGAATAAGACTGGGTTTTTGTGGCCCTAGAAATACTAATACTACTTGGAGTGCTTGATGTGGAGAAGATAGTGGAAGACTATCTTGTTTGCACTTGTACACTTACATGATGCAAGTGTAGGTGGAAAAGCGAACTTGCTAATTTGTATGCTTGCTTGTTGTAGATCATTGGTGACGTGACCAACTTTAGTTGGGAGTGATTCTTAGATGGGATGAATTAGTGGTTAGGGTTTTCCGATTGGAGTGATATGAGCTTGTTGTGATAGCTATAGCTAGGGTTTGTGGAGCATTACAAAGTCTCATCTTGTGATAAGATTTAAGGAATAACTTGTATCAACTTTGGATAAGTTGTTAGTATGTATTTGCACTTCATCTTATTCATATATTAAGCATGTTTTTTTGTGCAAACTATGTATTGGCAACTCTGATTTTCATTATATGTTCCCATCGTGACTAAGTAGTTTCTAGTGATTATTATGTACTCTAATTTAAGTGATTTGAAAAATGTAAATAAGTTGAGTGGACAAATTTTTTGTGGAAATAAATCTTCTCAAAACATGTAATTTTCAGACATGTCATATGTTCATATTTGTGCCTTAAACACTATAAACATTGTTAAGTTGAAATACAATTTTTCAATGTTGATTTTCTTGGGATGCCTTGTGTATTTGGTTGGACAGAAGTGAAATATACATTGTTGTAATTTAAATTCAGATCCAACCCAAAGCTTGAAATTTCATGGGGAATAGATATAGAGAACCTCAAGTTTGAGGTGAAAGTCATGATTTTGAATTAAGAGACATTTTCCAAAATTTCCACAGCATGAAGTTGTTTTAGGTTTTGGATTTCAATCAAAATGATAGAAATTAATTATGAGCCTAAAAAATGTGAATATAAACTTTAAAACTTTCCCATTAATAATTTATTTTATGCTTCATGGTTAATGAAAGATACCAAGGGAGTGATGGACTAAATCACCTAACTAGGAAATGGGAATCTCTTGATTTCCACTATGCCCTCCTTCAAAAATCAACCATATTGCAAGGAGGAGAAGTATACGTTGTTAGGAAATTAAGAGATTCCCATCTACAGTGTCAATGATTCTTCATGCATTTCACCAATCACTTTTGGGCTTGTACAAAATGTCAGTGTTTTTCTTAAGGCTCAAGGGAACTTGTTGCCTTACCCCTGGACAATGAATCACTTCAAGTATTACTCTATATTGCAGCCTTTACTGTAGGAAAATTATTTTCCCCACTGATGTCAAATATCATTTCAAGAGCTCTTTGGAGGATGGTTGTAGCTATGTTAACATAATGGACAAGTGTTGCTCTTCGTGGGATTGACCATGAATGAAAACACTACTGCTCCTCAAGGCATTAGATTGAGGGCTTGTCTCAAATGTTTGATGAAGACGTTCACCACTTTAGACTAAATTTTTTAATGATAGATATGATGCCCCCCAAAAAAATTAAAAATTATATCACATTATCATAACTGCACATTGAGAGTTGGGTTAGTTTAGTAACCACCTCTGGTCATTGGATTATATAAGGGGGTGTGTTACAGGTTGTATCCCCTCAGAAGTTGCACCAAAGTCCCATTGACTACTTCTATATACCCATTTGTCTGTGGATGGAATATTGTAGATCTCTTCAGCTTTGTGTTCATCTTCTCCCACAATGTACTTCAGAGTGCACTGAGTAATCTTGGGTCCCTATCTGAAAAAATGCTCCTTGGTATCCCAAAGTGAACCCGTACCTGTCCAAAGAACAAGTTCCCTAATTTTTTCCCATTTATGGTATTTTTAAAGGGAATAACACACATATTTCTGAACCTATCAACTACCACAAATAGGTATTCATGTATGTTCCTAGTTTTTGGTTAACCTCCCACAAAGTCCATGAAAATGCTTTCCCAAGGACGAGTGGGTACAAGAAAGGGATGATATAGTTCATGCTTCTTGTTGTTAGGCTTGTCGGTATGACATAGCATGCATCCTCTTATGAACCTATCTACCCGTTCTTGCATCTTGGGATAATACACAGACCTCTTCAAGTTGGTAATTAACTTTCCCACAATGAAGTGCCCTGCAACATTAGAGGTGCGAGCCTCTCTAATTAGCTACAATCGCTCAATTTTAGGAACATGTAGCTTATCCATCCTGTAGAGAAATATATCCTAAATATTGTAGTAAACAATTATATCACCAACGTTCATATGACTCTGACTCTGCAACTATTGAAACACCTCCATGAAGCCCTCATCCTCTGAATATGCCTCTTTATATGCATCATGGGCGAATGGATTCATGTGCATCAGAGTTCCCAAAGTTGTGACCTTTGATGTGGTGGCCTTGAAAGCATGTATACAAACTTGTTTATGGTACCCTTCTTGTACTTAATCACTAAATGAAACTCTTGTAGAAACCCCATCTACTTGTAATGCTTGGTCTATTGTTACTTACTCTAGGCATGTGGGTATTGTAGTGGATGGTTAAATATGTGTATTAATGTCTCCTTTCCCATGAGATAGTGCTTCCATTTCTTCATAGTTTGCACCAGGGAATATAGCTCATTGTCATAGGTAGGGTAGTAAAGAACTAGGTCATGAAATATTTCAGAATGGTAGCATACATGCCTTCCTCCCTGCACCAAGACCGCTTCCATAACATACCCACTTTCATTTGTCTCCACTTCAAAGGGCAACTACAATTTTGGTAATGCTAAAATTGGTGCTTGAATAATATTCTTCCTCAGCTCCTCAAAGGCCCTCTGCTAACCCTTTCCCCACTGGAAACTCTTTCCACCTGTAGTTACAACATGGAGTGACACTACTACCACTGAAAATGAGGCTATGAATTTCCTCAGGTATTATGTTGTCCCGATGAAACTCCTGACCTCAGAAACATTAGTAGGCACCAACCAATTCATGATAGGATCCATATTGGCAGGATATATCTTTAACTCTCCTCCACCTATTGCATACTTAAGATACACCAAAGGTTGTTATGCAAAGTCACACTTCTTGAGATTTGCTGGAAATGTTGGAAATACTGAGAGGGTGGTGAATCAATATTTCCTTTTTCAATTAGTTAATTTTAATCTCCAAAGAATTCAAATTAACATTATAATTAGTTCAAACATAAATCAACATCACATTAGTAAACAACACCATTCAACAATGCATGATATCAAGATAGTACACCAAGATTTTTAAGCGGAAACTCTTTGGGGAGAAAAACCACGCAATGCTTCTTAATATTTGTCTTTAGTAGTTTACATCAATTAGGAAGCTCCAAATTCTGATATTTTTAGCTACAAATAAAGGAGGCTACAAGCCCTTCATTTTCACACTCCAACCTAAAGGACGCTCCAACACCCCAGTTTATAGGATCCAACCCAAAGGATGCTCCAACACCTTATTTACCAGCTGCAACTGGAAGTACACTCCAATGACCAGTGTAGGTTCTAACCTGCCCTAGCACCACCCTTCCACCCTAATTAGAGGGCAGACCTCGTTTCAAAATTTTCATACTAGACCCACTTGTGCTCAAATATAATATAATACAAAATGAACTGCAATACACCTTCCGCTCAACAATCAAATATACTCTTGCTCAAAACACCAAACCCTGACGTTTGCTCAACTTGAATTAACCTGTCATCCATCATTCAGTCCTATAACCCCTGTTCAAGAATATATCAACAAAAAACCCTAGCAGAATCAACAATATCTTCCAAATCTGGCCCAATGTACTTAACAACAAAACTCACTATTTTTTTGTTAATCCCAAAGGTCATTAATATTGTTTCAAGAATGATAAAAATCAAAATAAGTGCCTAATGTAATGATGCCTCAAGATAAGTTGAGTTACTGTAGGTTCTTCTTCTAATACTCTTGTCTATTGAACTTCCACAGTGAGTGAAAAGATCGTATCATAAGTCAGAAGGGAGGATGATACCTCAAATCTTGCATTAATTTTTTTTTATGCTTCTGCTATTATGGCTACTATAAAGGTATTCCTGAGAGACCCTCTCTGTGACTATATGAGTAGGTAAATACTACAACAAATCCTTCAGATCATAACACTAAGCATACAATAATATCCACTATTACTTAGAATTGGGTTTATCTCATTAAGGTTTTAATAATTTTGCTTCAAAGGATTACAAATAAGCTTTAAAACAAATTCCATTTAAACAATTGAACCTTAAATTAGGCCTTTTACATATTAAGGATGTGATCCTTGTCTAGGGATTTTTCAGAATTAAAGCATACGCAGGAATCTCAAAAGAGCATCACTGGTATATAATGAATCCTCAATCATAGAAGTTTGAATAATGATGCAAGTGTGCCCTATCACAATGTTGAGTCTACAAGAGATATTTCAGGTCAAGATCACATGAAATGATGCCAAGGGTTTACTCTCAAGTCACTTTCAAATCTTTGCTTCAAGCACTGGACAACTAGATGATTAATCTAGAATCAGGTCCATTTATGCTTGAGTATTTGACGAGTTTCCTTCTTGTTGTGCAAGGTCACAAATAATAGTGTACATTATGAAACCCTAGTTAGATCAACTTCTGTTTAGGGCCAGAGTCTAAGGAAGGCAAGTGCCAAGCAGATCAGATCAAAATTTGTCCAAGATTTATTCTCAAGTAAATCTTGAAAGTAATAACCCAAATCCAAGTAAGTTAGGACAATACAAAGTGGATTTTGGTCTATGACTATGGCACAAATTTTCAAGGATTACTTTTGTGTATAAAATTTCAAATGCACATAGTTCATTGTTATTACTTCAGATCAATTCAATTAACAAGACCTATATAAACACCTTCACTATCAGAGATCAAATCAATCCATTTTATTTTCAATGAATTGGATATACAATGATGGAGTAATCCAAGTTGATTAGGTAGGGCTTGATTAAGGCTCAATTCTAGAATTGTGATCTATGACAAGTCTTGATGAAGTGCGAAAATATGTACCAAGTTTAATGCTTATCAACAAATCCAAGGATGAAGTAATGTTGCGTAACAAGTATTACTAAGCGAAATGGCTTCATATTTTGGGTGTATAGGTTTTGATGCACAAAGAAACCTTTCATTACAATATTACAACGTATCCCAACCAAGGGAAAGGTAGGTCGTAGAAGATAGATCTCTTGAATACTATGGACCGCAGAGCATACAAGAATATCTATGCAATGACGAGGACCACTTGGAAAGATAAATTAAGACCAACGAAGCCCTAATACCCTAAATATATACCAATTAACTCACGTAACGATAAATCCTTCAGATGAAAAGAACATATCAGACATCAACCAAATTTAGACCACCTTTAGATTTGTCTTTGCTCCACAGGGCTGAGTTAATTTCATAGGATACATACAATTTTGTCTTGGTGACCATTTGAAGGTGAGAGTCATGTATTTATAGAATAAAATAGGCCTCGTATAGAGTCGACTTCAACATTTTTAATTCTAAAATTTAAAACTTGGAGCCAAAATTTCCCTCTCATTTTGGACCACAAAAAAAATCTGAATTTTACTTTCCCTCCAAGATTTAGACCATTATGAGTTTTGAGACTTTATTAATTATATTTTCTCCTTCATATAATTATCCTTCTTTTCTTAATGAAGTGTTCCATTGTCTATCCACTATAATTTTGCCACAACATCACCCTTTTGGGGATTTTGAATACAAGGAGGGAACATCATCTTTAACTGGGCATATTTCCCAAACCACGAGGAGCCTCGCGACATGCCACATATATTTGGAATCGTCATGATGAGAACTATCCAATGATGATGGTATCCAAAGAAAATTCATTGATCTGAATCCTCAAAATGTTCAACAAGTGTGGGGATTCTAGGGATTCCAAGGCTTCATGTCCTTTGGAGCTTCCAATCGATGAAAACTAGATGGATATTAAGAGCATTCAAAGACTGATATTGGCATTAATGACAACACCATTAAAAAATATCCCCCTTTTTCATTGATGGAAACACATACTCCCCCTAGAGTTACTGCTCCCCTTGAATCCTCTGATCTTCTTTTCTTGATTTATCTCCCCATTTGACATCAACGGAAAAGGGTTATTCCCCTTCACAAAATTCCTTCCTCTGTATTCCTACAATATACCTTTATTTCTCTAACTGCTTCTCCCCCTGATATGTTATGCTTCTCATTGCTCGTCGTAACTGACCTTTTCTAATCTTGCTTCTTTACAAATTTGTCCATAATGTTTAATATTGCTTTGACAAAGGATATATCTTCAGAAGTACAACCACTATTACATTGACTCCCCTTTTCAAAATTCAAAGAACAAGGAGATGTCAAACTCAATCATTTAGAACAATACGTGAACCTATGTTGCTTCAGGATCATCAACCTGAATCTCGATTTCTTCGTTACCTGTAGATTCGTCATGGTCTTGTGTCTTTTAAACTTCTAAAATCACGGTCTCAAGGATTTTATCATTTACCAGTTATTATTTTTCTTATTTTTTTTTCAATCATTATTGTTCTTGAAATTGGTGTTTTCCTCAAGGAAGAATTCATCATGCTTCTGCAGTCACAAGCCATATGTCCATAGTTATTGCATTTGAAGCATTCTGTTCTGCATGATATTTGAATGATGGTGCAATTGGGTATATGACTTGTGTTCTTACAAAATTGCTTCTCGGGTATTGATAATGAATTGGATAGTCATTCCCATCATAAGGTCAACAGTCCCTATCCATGTGCCCAAAGTTAGTACATGAATAGAAATAACCAAAAAATATGCAACAATACCTGGATGGGGGAAAACTTCTTGGTGGTGTAGCTCTTTTGTAGCATTCATCTTGAGTCCTTTCTATTGCAGGTTGTTGATTTCACTTTCTCTAATTCTCTTTTGAAGGCATTCGATCTTTTCTGATGATGGAACCCTTGATGACACATGCACAACATTTATGCTCTGCTTCATTTTCTTTTGTCATGGAGCTTGAGCACTTATCAACATGAGATAGTTTGTAACCTAGTCTAGATTTATCGTCACATGATATTTGACTGCTAATGATCTCATCCAATACTTTGGAAATGTTCAGAAAGTTATTCTGGACATTCCTTTTCTTCACTTCCTTTCATAGAGAGACTAACTCTGCTTCTACACCTTTCCTTGCCTAGTTGCTTTCTTCCAGCTCTCTTTTGAGTGAATATTAATTTTTTTTGGCTTCTTCCAACTGTACCTTAAGATTGATGATGATATTTTTTTATTCCTTAGTCTTCTTATTGAGGCTTTCTACATGTCCCTTGAATTATTTTAGCCTTACTTCCAGTGTTGTGACATTTCCTCTTTCAACCTTGAGATCCTTTATAATAATGATAATATTATTTTCAAAATCAACCTCGTCTTCCTCTTATCCATCATCATCTTCCTCTTCATGAGTTTCCTTCCTATTATCCTTTTCCATGAATAACACTTTTTCCAGTATCATTTTTGTCATCACTATTGCTCTCTTCTTCAGATGAGGAGTCATTTTATTTTGAATATAAACTTTTCTTAAAACGTTTCTTTTTGTCGTTCTTTTTGTAGCTTCTTTAATTCTTCTTGGCTTTCCTGGGAGCTTCTTCTTCATCATCTGAGTTCCTTGCATGAGTACACTTAGCAGCAAAATTACCAATCTCACCACAATTGAAACATATTAAGGGGAGTTCACCTTTGTATTTACATGTATCTCTTTTCAACTTTATCACATAGTTTCCTATATATTCCTCTGAAACTTCGTCATCATAGCAACTAGAACTTGGATTTGATTGCTATTTGTTTTTCCTAGTCTTCTTGGATGTTGTGAATGTTTCTTCTTTGTTGGATGGAATTTCTTGTTCTGTTCTGATTTCGTAAGTTGTAATTATTCCATACAACTCATCCATGTTGAACTTTTCTAAATCCTCTCTTTCTTCTAACACAGATACTTTAGCATCGAATATCATCAAAAGTGATGTCATTATTTTTTAGACAATGAACTTGTTCTCCATTGGTTCTCCCAGTCCTTCTATGGAATTTACTACTTCATTTATCTAGGTGGATATTGGTGGCCACCCGCCTATTCCCCTTAGGGCCCCACCATTGTTTCTTTCAATTTTTCAATTTCCTTAATTATAGCACAATTTACTATTTTTAGCAGTTTTTTTCGGGTCCTAAACTTCCGGAGTCGTTTTGAGGCCCTAAACGACATTTTTTGGGGAAATCCGGGAGCAAAATGGAAGTTCTTGTAATGCTACTCACATAAAAAGTTTTATTCCTCGAATAGATATTTTTAACGAGGTATTGATCATGTCAAACAGAGATCGTATGCCAAAGTTACGTCTCCAAGAAGTTGATGTACCAATTTACCCAAACGAGGCCCATAGTTTTGGCACTTCATCTCCTAGGATTAGGTTTTTGGATGTTTAGGGTTTTACATCATTTCTCAATAATAAATAGGCCCTCAAGCCTCATTGTAACATAGTTCAGAGGCCTGTAGTCACCACATCTCTTCTCAGAGATAAGCTACCAACGCCCTAGCTAGTTTAGTTCCATTATGTCTGTAAACAATTTTTTGTTCTTTGATATAATGAAACGAAGTGTTATTTCCGCTGCATATTTTTATTTATGGTTATATGTGTATTCTGTTGCGTTCCTGCATAAATCCAGATCAGTGGTATCAGAGTGTTCTGATCTTTCTCAATCCTTCTTTGCATGTCCCCAACGACGTCGGGGTATAAGGAGTTAGGGCTCGATCTGGTTGAACCTTTGCAAGATCAGCCTCACAAACCCCGATAAACACCCATGGGGGATGAAAAGAAAGATGAGGGAGCATGAGATCCTATCAAAATATTGCTCGAGGAGGCCCTCGAAAAACAAAGGAATGCGATGATGGATAAATTTTCCTAGATCCTTCAACGACTGCCCACCTGCGGCGCATCTAAATCCAGCAGCCACTTTTTGGGTGCCATTTTTGTCCTTATTTCCTACATCTGTTTCCCCCATTTTTACCTTGTGACCTGAAAACCTTGGGACCACATTTTCCTTTTTCCCTTCTTTTCTATCTTAAACAATGTTGTTTTACCTTATTTCATTATCTTGTCGTTTCACCGATTATTATGATGTATCGTTTTTTTTTTTTTTATGACTAACTGGGAAAAATGTTGGAAGAAGTTCTCTGGTCTTTTGCTATCTTTCCAGATGTTATTATCAACACAAAAGATCCAGAGCATGAGGCATACAGAAGCAGCTAAAAGTGTGTTGTTATAGTGAGCTGTTGCACTATGATGCTATTACGTCACGATGTTGTTACAAACCCGCTATTATAAATTATTGTTACAGTTGTATTGGTGATTGGATATCGTCAACTTTCGGATGCCGACCTGTCCTTAATTGCTGTTATGCTACAAATGTCATTTTCCACAACAGCTGTAGAAGTCATTGTATATTGTATTTTAAGATGACAAATTTTAGGCAGTTGTGATTGTAATCCATATTCTTCCAGTTAGACTTTTTATTAAGGAATTGGTTGTAACTATATGTATCTTATTTTTATCAGCATGAGAATCGTAAGATTCTCATGACTGATCTGTTCCTCGTTTTTCTGAACATGTAACCATTATATAACTCTTGACCCTTGAGGTCAAGGGGTTAGCGGAGAACAATATTACTTTACGCTCTGTAATATTGGTCACATTAATACAAAGATATCACGTTGCTACAGATAGATGCATTGTCTGGTTTAATTTCCATTTAGTTTCTATCTCTTCCTACGCCCTTCTAGGGGGTAAGGGCCCTCCTCTTTAGCAGGGAATGTAGTGGTTAAAGTAGATGTACCATATTTCTTATTTTCTTTTCATATTGGTGGAAGTGTTGTTTTCATTGTTCTGGCTGTAAGTAGATCTGCTTCAGTTTCGATATTGTTATGTTGTTACACAAATGTGATTAGAAATACTAGCTGGTGTAATTGTTGTGTGGCACACTAGGTACCGTTTAATTGAGGCATGATTACATTCCTGTAGATTTTTTTTATTCCTGCATAAGTGATTTCTTTCAACAACTATTTCTCTTTATTTTGATTTGCTTCTAGTTTGATGTATTGGCACATACAATGCAACTATCATTGAGATAAAATACTCCCATGGATTGATAATTTATGTGTATTGTTTTAGTCATTTAACAGTGATTAATATAGTCCAACATTTTTGCGTCGTTGCCGGGGATGGAGGTGACGATCCAATCAACTAGAATTGTTTGTTTGATGATAGGGTGTTCCTAGTGAGAAAATTTTTGGGCAGTAAGACGAGAGGTAAGAACCTGCGCATCGCTCTAACATACCTGGGCAAGCTCACCATTGCTATGCTGGGGCACTTAGAAGTGTGAGTTTTGGGTGTTTTTCTTCATTGTGTCTTTAGCTATACAGTTGTTGGGCGGTAATACGAGAGGTAAGAAACTACACATCGCTCTAACATACTTGGGCGGGCTCACCACTGTAGAAACTGAAGCACTTGTAGGAAGGATTTATACACATAGGGTCCATGTGTGCTAGTAGGACAATAGAGAAATTTTAAAAACACCCCCACCCTATCTAACTATAGGAAAGGCAGGTCGTAAAAAGGAAAAGAAGAGTGCAAACTTGGGAAGAAAGACATTCTTTGGAGGTCTGACCTCAAAAGCAGAAAAGGAACAGTCCACTTCATATAGAGATAATAGAAAGACGAGACCGCAGAAATATGCTACTATATCAAAGCCCGAGGCATCGGTACCTTCTGTGTTCGGACCTCATCACCCTTCAAACAACATATCCACTCCTGATATCAAGACTCCAGATCTAAAACATCAGTGGAAAACCATTGATCAAAATCTGAAAATTGAAGGACAAGGGGAGACGAGTGGGGAGCATCAGGGGCCCGAGGAACAACATTTAGTTGATCATAATTTGGAAGCGGGTAGTGCAGTGAAACAACTGGTCTTGGAACAACCTGATCCTTTATTTATTTGTCAATCCTCTACATATTCTAAGGTCAGTTCATCCCATCAGGAAGGATCAACCATGGGAGATAAGAATACCAAGATAGATGGTACTGTTACTTTTGAATTCCCAATAGTGGCAACATGGGATGAAGCTCCTATAAAAAAAATTCCTTTATCATCTCTACCATCCTTTCAAGGGATGGTTGTTGAAGATCTTGATACCTTTATGTTCGAGTTCGATGTGCTGTGTAGGAGTTATGAATACACTTCAGATGCCCAGAAGCTGAAATTGTTTCCTGCTACTCTGAAAGGAGTGGCATTAAGATGGTTCATGAGATTGGGTGCTAGCACAATTTGAACTTGGAATGACATGAGGGAGGCCTTCCTCTTTAAGTATAAGGATTACAGTCAAACCAGGGATTTGAAGGAAGAGATTTTCAGAATTGTACAAAAGGAGGAGGAGAGCTTAGAAGACTACATGGAACGATTCCATTATAATTTAGAAAGGTCTAAGTTTGGTAACTTAGCCCCAGAAATCCTAAAACCTATATTCCTGAGAGGTATAAGAGATGATTGTCTGGAGCATTTGAATCTATTAGGAAAAGGAGACATATCACAAGAACCGCTTGAAGAAACAATGAAGCTCTGTCTGCGGAGTTCAAGAGGATCACTCAAGGGGAGAAGTTCAGTTCGGGACCCTTTAGTTCGGATACATAAGTCCACAAGTGGAGGAGTAACCAGAGCAGAGAACGGGGATCTATTTGAGGATTTTAAAACCGACCTCCTCAGTACTCTCTCTGCCCAGATCACTATGGTACAAGTTAAGAAAGCACAAGCAGAAGCTGAAGTAGCTTTGGAAATATTCTATCCTCGATTCAAAAAGAAACATTTAGAAAGATAACGCAGACTGAATAGCACCAGCTTGTACAACATCTGTGAGTTGGCGCATTCCACTGGAAAATGACAAGAACTACCCATACTGAAAGTAGTGCTTCAGGAATCAAGCGAGGATGCCCAGTGTTCCTGCTTCATCGGATCAAAGAGACCATGGCAACCACAACCTACAGGTATGCCTCCAGATTTTTCCTCTTTTAATCCTTGGAATAATATTTATAATAGTGAACAATTTCCATGGCCATATCCTACTCCTTCCTCAACACAATTTCCTTCACCATGGAACCAATGGCCTTCCCATCCACCAATGCAATATTGTCCATCGCAATCTTACCCTTGAAGTCAAAATTGGAGAGGTAATGGCTAAGGTCCAACACCCCATGCACTACCATGCAGTAGCTACCTCCTCTTCAAACTCATACACCTCCTATTCGACCCCAATTACCTGTGCAACCTAACCCCAATGCAAATAATAAGGCAGCTCAGAGCATAGATGCCCCAGTTACTTTCCAGACTTATCTTATCACTCCTATTGGGCTTAATGAGTTTTATCTTCGATCGGGAAAATTAATCAGACCAGAACATACTCCCATAATTTTTGAGGAAGAATGTGAGTCACCTAGAAAGGATATAGTCGATTTTGAAATAGCTGTTATACCTGTAACAACTGATACAACACCTGTTGTTACACCTGCAGCAGCCAGCTCGGGAAAGCATGTTGTTTCTACATAAGCCAACCTGAGCAGGGCTGGTGCATATGTGACAGCTGACTCAGCTGTTAGGATTCAGGATCCTCTATATTCTCAACGATTAATTGAAACCGGGCCAGCCTCACAAACTGAATCTAAGTTCCTCAAGGAATTACATAATTTGTATGTGCAGATTCGACTGTTACAAGATCTTAAGGAAGTCCTATCTATGACAAAACAATGAGATATATGTGTGTCAAAAAGCCTGGAAGGAAACCGAAAGTCCCTGCTATTATCCATGTTATGGGGAAACTGTCCAAAATAATGATTGATCAGCCTTTGTTGACTAAGTATAATGACCCAGGGAATCCTACAGTGACTGTCCATATTAATGACCTGCCCATAACTAACACTCTGGTTGAGTTGGGGCAACCATTAATGTAATGACCAAAGATTTTTTTATATCCCTAGGACTTCATCGACTCAGACCTACACCTACAGTGCTTGAATTAGTAGATAGATCCCGTGTCAATCTCAAGGGAATGATATAAGATGTGGTGATCACTATAGCTTCCTAGAATTATCCAGCTGATTTCTCATTTTACAAACTAAATCCAACCTAGGGGGTCATCCTTTAATTTTGGGAAGACCATGGCTAGCCACTGCAGACGCATATATCGGATGTAGATCTAGACCTATGGTGATCTGAGATGGGGAGGCCACTAAGAACCTGAATCTTTACCCCCCAGTGAAACCGCATATGGATTTGAATAGTCCCTGGTGGGACGAATTTGAACCTGAATTTGATTTTTCCCTACCTCTCCTCACAATTGGAAAAGCACAATACTTTAAGGATGAAACAAAGGATGACATTATTAATGGTTTTATTAGCAATTCACTCTATGTCGCCTCTATTAAAGATCCATGGGAAGAAGATGAGGTAGATGATGAAATTATTGAACATTTGAAACCTACTCCGCATACTGACAACAGTCCTGTTGAAATTGAGCCAGGGAAATATTTAAACATTATCCTAACTTGATTGCTGAACAGAACAGATTGCTGATACAACTGTTACAGAAATATAAAAAGGCATTTGAATGGGACTATACTGATATGAAAGGAATCCATCCTGGCATATGCACTCAGCGCATCTACCTTAAAGAGGGTTGCAAACCAGTTAGACAACCGCAATGCCGAATGAATCCCGCACTTAAGGAGATAGTGAAAGTGGAATTATAGAAACTCCTTAATGCTAATTTCATCTACCCCATTTCTGACAGTCAGTGGGTATCTCCAGTTGTCATTGTTCCGAAAAAGAACGACAAGTGGAGAGTCTGTGTAGAATATATATAACTTAATAAGGCCACCCAAAAGGACCATTTCCCTTTACCATTCATTGATTAGGTACTAGAAACTCTCTCTGGGAATTTTTTTTTTTCATTTCTGGACGGGTTTAGTGGCTATAATCAAATACAGATTTCCTCAGAAGACCAAGACAAGACAACCTTTACCTGCCCATGGGGTACCTTTGCATACAGAGTCCTTCCTTTTGGCCTCTGCAATGCGCCAACAACTTTTCAAAGGGAAATATTGGGTATCTTTTCGGATCTCTTGAATGAATGTCTTGAAATTTTAATGGATGAATTTAAAACCTACGGGGATTCCTTTGAAATAAAATTAATTAATTTGGAAAATGTACTGGAACATTGTGAACAAACTAATTTTGCTTTGAGCACAGAGAAATGCCACATGATGATGACTGAAGGGATTGTGCTGGGAAATTTCATTTCGGCAGATGGAATCAAGGTAGACCCAACAAAAATTGAGGTGATCTTGGTAATCCAAACTTCTAGAACTAAAAAATAGGTATGTATCTTTCTGGGACATGCAGGGTACTATAGGAGATTTATAGAATTTTTTTCAAAGATTGCATCTCCTATTTTTTCTTTGCTTATGAAAGATGAGGAATTTGTGTGGATAGGGAAGTGTGAGCAAGCCTTTTTGGAGTTAAAGAACTGTGTAACAACAACACCTGTTTTGCGAGGACCAAACTGGAGATTGCCATTCCATATCACTACAGATGCATCGGACATAGTTGTGGGCATTATTTGGGGCAGTTGGAGGAAAAGAAACCTTATTCCATTTATTACATCAACACGAATTTAACTCCAGGTGAGGTCAACTACACAGTGACCGAGAAAGAATTCTTAGTAGTAGTGCATGCCATCAACAAATTTCGGCACTACACTGGGTATCAATTATTTGTACACACTGACCACGCTGCAATTTTATTTTTAATGAATAAACCTGTTACCAATGGTAGATTTACACGATGGTTATTGTTGTTACAGGAATTTTACATCACTATTTTAGATAAACCTGGAAAAGATAATGTAGTTGCTGATTTTCTTTCTAGGTTAACTATAGGTGATAACTGCACTCCTACTGAGGATTATTTTCCAAACGAATACCTTTTTGCCATATCTACTCACTCAGAATGGTATGCAGATATAGCCAACTATATTGCTGTAGGAAAATTCCCACACCATTTATGTTCTAGAGAAAAGGGGAAGATCATACAACAGAGTGATACTTACTCTTAGATATAGGGCAATCTCTATCACATCGGACTACACTTTTAGATCCAATGTTGTGTTAGAGAAGATGAGGTCTTTGATATCTTGAAATCTTGTCATGAGGAACCCTGTGGTGGGCACTTTGCGGATAAGAGAATGGAGTATAAAGTACTCTCAACAGGGTACTACTGGCCAACTATATTCCAGGATGCCAAGAAATTTGTGAAGGGATGTGATAGTTGCCAAAGGATGGGCCAACCTCTAAAATCAAATGAGATGCCATTACATCCTCAGATAGTGATAGAGCCATTTGAGAAATGGGCCCCGGATTTTTTAGGGCCATTTAATCCTTCATCACAGCAAATATCATACATATTTGTCTGCACAAACTACGTCACAAAGTGGGTCAAAGCGAAGGCACTAACTAGAGCTACAGAGCAGGCTGTTTCAGACTTCCCATTCGAATATATTTTTGTTCACTTCAGAATACCCAGGGAGATAGTGACGGATTAGGGGGGCCCAATTTACATCTCATTTGATCTAGAAACTGGTTGAGAAATATGGAATTCATCACAGGATCACTTCACCTTATCACCCATAAGCAAATGGTCAAGTGGAAAGCACCAATAAAGTCGTTCAGGGAATTTTAACAAAGATAGTAGCCATCCACCGAAGAAATTGGGCCGAAAAAATTCCAGAGGTGCTGTGGGCTTACAGAACAACATGGAGGAATACTACAGGCTTCTCACCATATGAATTGTTGTATGGTAAGAATCCTTTATTCCCCATAGAGTTTGAAATAAAGACATTACGAACAACATTGCAGGTCAATCTAGATTTAAGCACAACACAAAGACAAATATTGAACCAACTCAATGAGTTGGAAGAGAAACGACTGGCTTCCATTCAACAGACAAAGATCATTCATCAACAAACAGCTAGATGGCATGACAAGTTCATTAAGAAGAAGAAATTTCAGAAAGGAGATTGGGCTCTCTTGTACGATTCAAGATTCAAGGATTTCAAAGGAAAGCATTGCACCAGATGGCTAGGTCCTTACGAAGTAGACACGGTCTTTGACAATGGGACTGTACAATTTGATACCATTGATAGTGCCAAGACACCATTACTGGTTAATGGGCACCGTCTGAGGTTATATCATCAACCTGCTTCAAAGGAATCATTTGTTAACATTGTCGCAGACTATGATCTTTATGTTACAACAGCAAGGGAATGCTCCCCTGTGCAGCCTGAAATTTGAATAAGTGTAGCACCTAAAAACCACTCTTGTGGTGGCTGTTACACCTGTTAAAATAATAATAATAATAATAAAATAAATAAATAAATAAATAAATATATATATATATATATATATATATATAAAACAATAAAAGTATGATTGTGAAAACCTCTTTTCGGGGGATAGTCAGACAATTTGTAACAGTTGAAAACCATTTATGTGGCGGCTGTTACACCCAGTTTTTTTCCCTTTTTCAAAACATCACCTTTCCTTCCCGATATATTTTACAAGATGGTGTTACTTATTTGTTTCTTTTCTAGATCTATTTTTCCTAATTATCACGTTTTCTAAATAATAACAAAGTGGTTGTCTTGGCTGTTACACATGTAACAGCCGACAACCATAAACTGTGTTTACTATATCATCGCATGCAACAATAATTACAACAGTCAAGCGTGATCGACATGATCATTAGCAGTTACACCAATCACATTAAAATTCCTCCTCCACATCATTTCAGGTACGTCATTTAAAAAGGTAATGTCATCATCTCATAATTTGGTGATTAATGGCAAGTTATGACATTCCCGTGACAACTGTGGGTGGCTGTCACCATTAAAGCTGGGGGGGGGGGGGGGGGGGGATAAATCTCATAATCATTGCACGAAATTCATAGTCTTGAAACTGTCATTAATCCCGCATGCATCAAATTAAATAGCACGATAGCCAATTATGAGCAAATCTAGCCGGAAAAGGAATTTGTACTTAAAATCCATTATTTTCCATAATTAGACATTAATGTAGGAATGTGTGAAGTACGATTTGGTAATTCAAAAATCTTGTCACCTCTCATCAACTTCCTTAGCTGAAGTCTTGTATCCTCGTTCGAAATTCTTCATCCGGGATAAGAAGAGCAGGGTGTCGAGAGAAAACAAGAAGTGCAAAGATATTACAGTTGGTTGAGCTTAAGGAGTGATTCAGAATAACAACAAGACGGGAGGAGCATCATTAAGGTATGAGCCGGAATCCATGGAAGCTTTGCAGAACTCTCCGGAAGCTTATCAGGTGTTTAGGGACGCTGGGTGGATTGAATATTTTCAGAAATTGGAAGGATTAGACGAGGATATTGCAATCGAATTCGCTCAGAATTTGAATAACCACCAGACCTGAGTCAGGGGCCTGCAAATTGAAGTAACAAAAGAAGTGATTGCCCCGGTGACCACACTGCTAGCAGAAGGACGAAGATGGTTCAACAAGAAAATTAAGACCCTTATTTGAAGGAAGATTTTCTTGAAGGAGAGGAAAGGATGGAAAAGAAGGGAAGATGAGTTGACAGATTATCAATCCCCCAGCCATGGACAGATTTCGCCATGGGTCTAATCAAGTACATTACTTGCGAGGGAAGATCCACAATCGTTTTCAATTACCACTTCCCTCTACTAAATCATCTTTGGCATCAACAGAAGATCAACCTTCCATTTTTCCTATTGGGAAACATTAAGCATATGGCTGCAACGGTTAAGATGGTAGCACATCCTGAAGCCTTGTGTGACAAACCATGGAATTATTAAATTGATAGTGTTGAATGTCCTAAGCCAGCAGGGAAAGAGCTGGGAAGAATTTAAATGAAAAAGGCCCAGGAAAAGCTAGAGAAAATAGATTGCGACTTCGGAAGGAAGCCATGCAGAAGCTGAAATCCAGACCCGACCCGTCAGGGTCAGAATTGGAAAAGAACCCACTGACAAGCCGATTGGAGACAGTTGCCCACAATTGAGAAGCAAAAAGAGGCAGAAGGATCATAAGAAGAAGGAAAAGAACCCTCCTTGTCAGGTAAGGACGAAACTCATGTTCTTCTTTTAGAACTTGAAAATTTAAGGAAGGAAAATGAGAAGTTAAAACAAAAATTAGCTGAAGGAAAGGAAATTTTAATATCCGTATGCACATCATGTTCTCAAGGATTAACAACAGCAGGGTATAAGGTCTGTGGGGAAAACACTAGCTCAATGGAAACAAAAAAAGAACTTCGAGAGGCTTTCCCACAAGAACCTGCTAAGGATACTTCTGTTACACAAGAACCAACACTTAAAGCAGAGCCTCCCATAGTCATCGAACTAGAAGCCAATACACAAGAACTTATGGAGGTCACTACTGTTACAAAAGAACCAATAGTGGGCATAGAGGCTAGCTTAGGAGAAAGTGAAGGGGCTGATACACAAGAACCCACTGATGAAGCTGTTGTTACACAAGAACCAACAATAGAGGTGGAGCAGACCCATCCAACTGAGGATGTTACACCCACTGTTGATGTTGATGTTTAATACAGAGGAACGCCGAGTCCCGCCGCGGGATGGAGTTCCGAGAAAATTTTGTTGATTTCCAAATTGCAAAAATGGAAGCATGAGGCAATCTCCCTTTGGGAGGGGGTGATCTCACTGAAAGAACATCAGAAGGAGATAAGTGCTTTACAGGAAAAATGGATGAAGGAAGAACCGAAGAAAGGTTGGGAAGAGTGTAAGAGGAAAGAATTTGTAAAGAAGCAGAAGGAATAACTACTGCTATTACAACAGGTTCAGGATCTAACTATGGATAAGCAAAAAATCCATGAGCTTGCCCTTAATTTGTTGGGATGCAGGTGACCTTCCCTAGCCTACCGCATTTTCCTAAGGGAACACTATTACATGTTTCAGTTAAACGCCGTCATGGAGAACATGCCCTATATGGGTTCTTCCACCCACACATTTTTAGATGTCTTTTGTGCTTCTGATTTTGACGAACAAATCCTGTTGTGCGAGTTATTTTTGCACAATATCATTTGTGAGCACGCAAGTATGCATATGAAAATGTTAGTGACTATATTCTCCTACATGGGGGATTTTCAGTTACGAGCCTTTGTGTCATTTATGAGGAATTATATTGAGTGGAATCTGTCCACAAAATCTATGGATGCCAATGAAGAAAAGACAACATTATGGATCCGGACAGAACCAGGACGGGCCACCGAAATAAGGTGGGAATTTAGAAGGATTTTGAGCAATCTTGGGATAAGGGGACCTTCTGCTGTTCATAGAAGAAGGATTGTGGACTTTTTCCTTAATCAGTTTTAATTAATGGAGAGCGGGGCCTTGACTGGGTGTCTAAAGCGCACAAAAGCCATTAGTGTTGAGCTTTTGGAAGGGGACCCGTTTGCATTTCAAAAATTTGTGGTAGTTGTTACACATGTACCAGCATACGCCTAGATAATATAGACCCTTGGTGTTTCTTGGCTTGGGCTAAGATTTAAATTCCCTCTGATATGGCTACCAATAGAGGAATATCAGATTCATTATTAACTGAGAAAATATGAATCAGATTCTTGGATATGACAACTGATGGCTAATCAAGGGTACAGACTTCCAGATGAGACATAGTCAGTGCCTACGACTTCACTGACCTGCATAGGAGATATTCTGATGGGAGATGAGATTTTTGCATGAGGACATGCAACTGCTTCAGTTGGGGGGAGATGTTGGGTGCCATTTTTGTACTTATTTCATACATATGTTTCCCCCATTTTTACCTTGTGACCTCAATACCCTGGGACTACCTTTTCCTTTTTCCCTTGTTTTCTAGCTTAAACAATGTTGTTTTACCTTATTTCATTATCTTTCCATTTCACCGATTATTATGATGTATCGTTTCTTTTTTTATGACTAACTGGGATAAATGTTGGAAGAAGTTCTCTGGTCTTTTTCTGTCCTTCCAGATGTTATTCTTAGCACAAAATATCTAGAGCATGAGGTGTATAGAAGCAACTGAAAGTGTGTTGTTACAGTGAGATGTTGCACTACGATGTTGTTACATCATGGTGCTGTTACAAACCTGCTATTATAAACTGCTGTTACAGTTGTATTGCTGATTGGATATCGTCAACTTCCGGATGTCGACCTGTCCTCAATTGATGTTACGCTACATCTGTCATTTTCCACGACAACTATAGAAGTCATTGCATATTGTATTTTGGGATGACAAATTTTAGGCAGTTTTGATTGTAATCCATATTCTTCCAATCAGACTTTTTATTAAGGAATTGGTTGTAACTATATGTATCTTATTTTGATCAACATGAGAATCGTAAGATTCTCATGACTGATCTATTCCTCGTTTTTCTAAACATGTAACCATTATATAAATCTCTACCCTTGAGGTCAAGGGGTTAGCGGAGAACAATATTACTTTTGGCTATGTAATTTTGGTCACCTTAATACAAAGATATCACATTTCTACTGATACATGTGTTGTCTTGTTTAATTTCCATTTAGTTTCTATCTCTTCTTGTGCCTTGCTAGGGAGGAAGCGCCCTCCTCTTTAGCAGGGACTGCAGTGGTTAAAGTATTTTTACCATATTTCTTATTTTCTTTGCGTATTGGTGGAAGTGTTTTTGTTGTTGTTCTGTCTGTAAGTAGATCTGCTTCAACTTCGATACTGTTATGTTGTTACACAAATGTGATTAGAAATACCAGCTAGTGTAATTGTTGTGTGGCACACTAGGTACCATTTAATTGAGGCATGATTGCATTCTTGTAGATTGTTTTTTTATTCCTACATGAGTGATTTATTTCAACAATTGATTCAACAACGATTTCTCTTTATTTTGATTTGCTTCTAGTTTGATGTATCGGCACAGACAGAGAAACTGTCATTGAGATAAAAGACATCCCTGGATTGATAATTTATGTGTATTGTTTTAGTCATTTAACAATGCTTAATATAGTCCAACACCACTCTGGAGGCGCAACTCCTTTTAAGGTACAAGTAAAATTTGACATTCCCATATTTGAGGGCCAAATAGATGCAGATGCCGTATATAGATGGTTGAATATGTTAGAAGGATATTTCTTGGTTCATGACTTTTTCAACAGGAAGAAGATTATTTTTGCACTCCTCAAAGCTATCCCCCATATCAAGGATTGGTGGGGAACCTATTGTGAGAAAAAGGACGAGGGGGAACCCTCTCTGTTCTCGGTCGTGCCAACTTGGAATTCTTTCTGAGATGACATCAAGAAACAATATTATCCCATGGGGAGATATGAGGACAAGTAGATACAATGGACTACATTGCGACAACAAAGGGATCAAGATGTGCATGAGTTGATGAATCTGTTCCATACCCTGCACACAAAGTTGGGTATCAAATATTCAGAGAAACATTTGGTGCTGAAGTACCAAATTTTTCTACACAGATACATTCAGGAGGAAATGGAGTTCCTCGACATCTCCTTGCTTGGTACAACATATTGGTATGTTGCCAAGAATGAGCATAAATTCAAATAGAAGAAGCGATACTTTGGATCTGCAAATAAAAAGCAAGGGAAAGGTGCCCCCAAACCGCAGAACAAAGGACAAACCCAGGGCACGGTGGCCCAAGACAACCTGCCAAAGCCGCTAGCAAATAACAACACCGCAAAGCTGAAGAAGGACACGGGAAAGTGTTGTGAGTTCCATAAGAGCTCCACCCACAACACAAGTGAGTGTCAGTCATTGGTGGCCGAGATGAGGGCTTCTGAATCAGATGCATGCTTTGACTCTGAATTAGAACCCGACAAGCGGAATGACAAAGGAAAGAAGATTATTGATGTAGAGCCCAACGCCACCGTTGCCACCACGAAGATCCAAAAGGAGGAACCGAAAGATCCAGAGGAGGAGGAGCGTCTCTTCCACTCCCATATGTGGGTAAAGGGTTCCCTGCTACAGTTCATTATCGAGAGTGGGAGCCAAAAGAAACTCATTTCAGCAGAGGTCGTGAAGCAGTTGGGTTTGTCGACCACAACACATCCACAACCGTACACCATCGGGTGGCTTCACCAAGGACGAGATCTCTGCGTTAGCCAGCAGTGCTTCCTTCCCTGTAGCATCAAGCCCTTCACGGATGAGGTATTATGTGACATCGCTCCTCTTGATGTTTGTGATGTATTATTATGCCAACCATACTTGTGGAAGCAACATGATGTGTATGAGTCTCGACCTCGCGTTGTTTTTACTTTGGGTAATAAGTTGTATAGGATACCGGAGGTACCACCGCCTGCCGTTATCTCTTTGGTTACTACAAAATAATGCAATAAGCCCACTTCCAAAACTGTGAAATTTGTTTTCCTGATGATCTACCCTCAGGCCAAGAAGAAGGCTGTGGCCACGACCTCTAGACATGGCTCCTCTGCACAACAACAAAAAATAGATAAGGTCGTGGAGGATTACGGGGACATCTTCACCTCACAGGGAGGGGTGCCTCTGCACTATCAGGTCAAGCACCCGATCGATCTGACCCCAGGTGCACCGCTACCCAATGGACCGATCTATCGGTGCTATGTTGTGGAGAACGATGAAATCAAAAGGCATGTTCAGGAGCTACTATAGAAAGGTCACATCCGTCCGAGTTGATTTCCCTGTGGGAGCCCGATCGTGATGGTACAGATGAAGGATGAGACTTGGAGTCTCTGTATTGACTATCGGGCGCTGAATAAGATCATTGTTCGGAATAGGTACCTGATCCCACGGATTGATGACCTTCTGGACCAACTCAAAGCGGCGAAATATTTCATCAAGATTGACTTGAAGTCTAGGTATCACTAGGTACCAATCGAAGCCTCTAATGTGTGGAAGACTTCCTTCAAAGCCAAGGAGGGCCTTTTCGAATGGCTAGTCATGCCTTTTGGGTTGACGAATGCTCCCGAAACCTTTATGAGGCTGATGGACGACATCCTGTGGCCACACCAACTCATTTGTAGTAGTGTACTTGGATGACATCCTGATCTTCAAATAGACTTGAGAAGAGCACCTCCACCACATCCGACAAGTCCTCCAAACACTTTGGAAACACAAGTTGTGTGCCAATTTGGAGAATTAAAATTTTGGCATGACCCAAGTTCAGTATCTGGGATACATTATTGATGAATGGGGGGTGCATGTGGATCCAACCATGATCCAAGTCATTCGGGATTGGCCATCCCCAACCACTCTAATAGAGCTTCACAACTTTTTGGTTCTTGCTAATTTCTACTGCAGGTTTGTGTTGGGATTCTCTCATATTACTTGGCCCTTGAGTAAGGTCACCAAGGGAGGAGCGAAAGAAAAATTATTTTGGTTGGAATATCAACAGAAGGTGTTCATAGAATTGAAATAACACCTTTGCTCTGCCCCAGTGCTCTCATTACCAGATTTTCAATGACCATTTGAGATCGAGACCGATGCCTCTGATGATGCTATTTGGGAAGTTCTCACTCAACAGGGGCATCCAGTCGCATATCACAGCGAGACACTGTCCAAAACAGTTTGTAAGTATCCCACTTATGGAAAAGAAATGTATTCCATTGTAAAGGCTTGCTGAAAATGGAATCATTACATTTTGGGGAAGGAAACAGTCATCCACACAGACCACCGATCCCTGCAGTTCATACAGACAAAAGGGAAGTTGCAGAATGATTTCCATCAGAAGTGGTCCACATACCTGCAAAAGTTTCATTTGAACATCAAGTACAAGAAGGGTAGCACCAATAATGTTGCAGACTGCCTCAGCCAACCACTGATCCTGGTGCTAACCACCATTCTCAACTCTTGTGGGCACGATACTTCTGATTGGCCACCTCTATACAAGAGTGATCCGAAATTCAGTCACACATACAAGACACTCTTGGAGGGTATGCAAGTTCCAAATTTTCACCTCTAGGATGCACTGCTATGTCACCTGGGACAATGTTGTGTTCATTCAAGTGAGCGTGCCAAGATGATTTTGGAAGTGCACTACAATTGAGTCGCTGGGAATTTCGGGGTGGAGAAAATAGTGGTAGTACTGCAGAAGTATTTATATTGGTCGAACCTTTGACAAGATGTCAGGAAGTACATCATATCCTGCACTGCTTGCGCCATTGCCAAACCGACCATCAAGAAACAAGGCCTCTATACTATGCTACCTACCCCTAGTCGACCATGGGAATCCATCTGCTTGGATTACATGTCGAGCCTTCCTTCTATTAAGCATGGAAATGACTCTATTTTTGTGGTCGTCGACAGATTCTTGAAGATGGCCATTACGGTGGCCTACAGAAAGAATATCACTGTAGATTCCACTGCTAAACTCTTCTTTGAAC
Organism: Pinus albicaulis; assembly: GCA_034641835.2. Classification (NCBI taxonomy): domain Eukaryota; kingdom Viridiplantae; phylum Streptophyta; class Pinopsida; order Pinales; family Pinaceae; genus Pinus; species Pinus albicaulis. Next base: position 248,720,452 of record CM076579.1, read on the forward strand.
GAGTGTAAGTGAATTTTTGGATCCCAAAGTCCATCATCTCATATCGAGACAACAAGTTCCTCAGCACCTTTTGGTCCAACCTTTGGTCAATGCTAGACACCAAGCTCACCAAGTCCATAACTTTCCATCCCCAAACTGATGGCAAGATAGAGGTCGTCAACAAGATGATCGTTCACATTCTCCACATGTACAATTCAAAGCATCCACGCACGTGGGATGAGAGTCTTCCCTATGTATAACACAGTTATAACCGGGCTCTCCACAACCGAATCAACCACAACCCTTTTTAGGTGGGCTTCGGATTTGAGCCACTATGTCCCATTGACGTAGCCATGCCATTTGCGGCTACTCAGGCCGATTTGGCTCATGTCTAGTCTGAAGCTGACAAAGTGAAAAAATTCATTGAGCACATTCAACACATCTGCCAATAGGTTCATGACATATTGGACAAAGCCAATGTTAAGTACAAGAAATGACATGATCAACATCGGGTGCCACACAACTTCTAGGTGGGCGACAAAATGTGGATACATTTGCAGAAGGAGCGCCTCGCTAGACCCCCACTGCAAGCTTCACGCGCTCCGATATGGGCCATACACCATCACCAAGGCTGCAGGGGTCAATGCCTTCGAGCTCAGTATTCCACCATTCCTTGGTCTGCACCCAGTCTTCAATTTGGACCGCCTTCGGCCCTACTTCCCACCTCTACTGGACACCTCCGACATTTCCAAACAACTCACACCAACAGAGTTAAAATTAGACTGCATGGAATAGGCCACCACATTTTGTATCATGGATATGCAAATAAAGAACACTCGCCAGTAGAAGATCCAACTATATCAGGTTGTCAAATATGGCCAACTCCTGCACCAAGGCAAGTGGTTCACTAGGGACCAAGTTCAGCAGAAGTTTCCTCATCTCATGGAGGAACTCAACCCAATGGGGACCATTTCTTCCTAAGGGGGGAGGAATGATCCAGGTGGATATTGCTGGCCACCCGCCTATTCCACTTGGGGCCCCACCATTATTTCTTTCAGTTTCCTTAATTTTAGCATAGTTTACTATTTTTAGCAGTTTTTTTCCAGTCCTGAACTTCTGGAGCCATTTTGAGGCCCTAAACGACATTTTTTGGGAAAACTGGGAGCAACACGAAAGTTCCTCCAATGTTTCTTACATCAAAATTTGTATTCATCAGATATATCTTTCTAACGAGGTATGCACGTCAAACAGAGATCGTATGCCAAAGTTACGTCCCTGGGAAGTTGATGTACCAATTTACCCAAACAGGGCCCATAGTTTTGGTGATGTTTCTCACATCAGAAGTTGTATTCCTCAGATAGATATTTCTAACAAGGTATCATGCACGTCAAATGGAGATCGTATGCCAAAGTTACATCCCTGGGAAGTTGATGTACCAATTTACCCAAACAGGGCCCATAGTTTTGGTGCTTCATCTCCTAGGGTTAGGTTTTTGGATGTTTAGGGTTTTCCATTGTTTCTCAATAATAAATAGGCCCTCGAGCCTCATTGTAACACAGTTTAGAGGCCTGTAGCCACCACATCTCTTCTCAGAGATAAGCTACCAACGCCCTAGCTAGTTTAGTTCCATTCTGTTTGTAAACAAATTTATGTTCTTTGATATTAATGAAATGAAGTGTTATTTCCGTTGCATCTTTTTATTTATGGTTATATGTGTATTCTGTTACGTTCTTACATAAATATAGATCATTCATCAACCCAAAGAAAACAATCTACAATATTTTCATTTTTATTCATTTTCAATTACTCAAATTTTCCCTAGTAGGTTTGAAGCTTTCCCTCCTTCCTTCTTGTCGATTTCATATATATTTTGGAGCTTATCCCACACTTTTTTCGTTGATTTTCAATACACCACTTTAACATATATTTATTTTGTTAAACCATTCAAAATAACACACGTATCTTTAGCCTTTGTTTTCACAAATATTTTTACCTGCATCATCGACTAGAGATGTTGATGGTTTTGTGTATCCAGCCTTTACAAATTTCGAGACATCATATCATTTTGCTTGCAGATATGCTTTCATTATTCTACTACAAAGTGCATAGTTCCATCCAATAAATAATGGAACTGTGACCTTTGTGCACTCCATGATATTCCTTCCAATGGTTAAACTACTAATGAAGGAACATGCTATGATACCAATTATTGGAAATACTGAGAGGGGGGTGAATCAATATTTCTTTTCAATTAGTTATTTTTAATCTTCAAAGCATTCAAATTAACATTAGCATTAGGTCAAACATAAATCAACATCAGTTCAGTAAACAACACCATTCAATCATGCATTCTTAATATTTGTCTTCAATATTTTACATCTATTCAGAAGTTCCAACTTCCAAGATTTTCAGCTCCAACCAAAGGAGGCTCCAACCCTCTAATTTATAGGCTCCAACCTAAAGCATGATCCAATGCCCTGGTTTAACAACTCCAACTAGAATGACGCTCCAACACCCTGGTTTACAAGCTCCAACTTGAAGGATGCTCTAACACCATATTTACTAGTTTCAATTGAAAGGACGCTCCAATGCCCCATGCAGGCTGCAACCTACCTTAGCATCACCCTACCACCCTAATCGGCTGGCGGACCATGTTTCACAGTGTTTAGACATATCCACTTGTACTCAAATATAATATAATACAAAAGGAACTGCAATACACCCTATACTCAACAATCAGATATGTTGTTGCTCAAAACATGAAATCTTGACCTCTGCTCAAATTACATTAACATGTCATCTATCACTCGGTCAAGTTTGTTTATGCTTGAGTACTGATGATTTTCCTTCTTGTTGTACAGGGCCACAAATAAGAGTGTATATTATGAAACCCTCACTAGATCAACTTCAATTTAGGGCCAGAGTCTAAGGAAATATTGAATCGAAATTTATCTAGGATTTATTATCAAGTCAATATTCAAAGTAATAACCTATATCCAAGTAAGAATGCACCAAACAAGGGCATTATTTAGTTGTGAAAACCCACGCTATACTCTCAATCTATGGTCGCGCCCCTCCCTTCAACCTGCTCACTTTCCCCATGGCCCCTCCGAACTCTGATCCGAAGGGGGCTCACTCTGCTGTTGTGCCCCCATCTGACGTTGTTGCTCTGGCCTTTTCCAGTCTCGTAACCCCCTTAAGATCATCCAGTTGTCTCCAATTTTGTTAAAAATCTTGAGGACATTATTGAAATTGTTCTACCTCTTGCATTGCCTCATATATATTCTCTCTCAGTGTCTCAAAAGAGATTTGTTGGGAAGTTCACTATCCTATGGCCCTCTCCAAAAACCGTGCAAAAATGGGTTGAATGAAATTGGTCTTCCTCAACTCAAGGAAAAATATGTATTCAATTTTGTGGTAGAGGCTTTTTTACCTTCTATTTTGAAACCAGAGAAGATAGAGATCTCATCTTCAAAAATGGGTCTTACTGTTGGCTCGAGGGGGTCTAGACCTAGGTTCAGAGGTGGCTGCGCGAACCAAAAAAACCTTCTATTACCGACCATTTCAGCAACGATCTGCTGTGCAGACCGAAGTCTCACCCGAGGAAATATTAGGGGATGCTAGAACCAGGTTTCCGTATCCAGAGGGACTATGGAGTGTGGCTTTATGGCTTATACTTAAATCAGTCTTGTTTAGAGCTTCATCGAACTAGTATTACAAATATACAAACTTTGTCCAACAATTATACTGAACTATATTGTGCGCTACACGTTTCTACTTTACCATGCATTTATCATCATAATAAACCATGTTCATTTCTTTGAAATGAAAATATAGATTAAAACCATGATCTAGCACAGATAATCAGAAAACACAAGTAATGCAATCATACAAGTAAAGTACATAGACCTGTCTTCAAAATCTTATTTTATTAGATCAGATCTTCTCAATACAACACTTTTTGCCCTGTGCACACAATTGCAGGGGTCTGTGCACTCAGTTACAGAATTTCTAAGGTATGCACGCACACAGCTAGAGGAGCCTTCTCTTTTGCACAAAACAAATAGAATACAAACTCAATTAAGAGTAAAATTACATCCATATTCATTATATATTCAACAAGCATCCCTAGACTCATTATATAGCAAATTATTTTACAATACTATGGTTCGAAAGCTATGGGTGGAGCTCAAAGAATACAAAATATTTCCATCCCTTTACAAAATAAGGGGCTTTGACCCGCCCCAAAGCCCCTATGGATCTTAACCATATGCGCACAACACACTTTTCTCCTCAAAATGCAGATTCTTTACCAAAAATTTGACATAGGGGTACCCCGCCCAACACTTACTTCATGGATACTAGAGTATTATATTTAAACAGATGGACTTCAAACTTTAATCTAGAGCTTAATGTTCCTAATGATGTTCCAGTTTGTGTTCACCTCCCCCACCTTCCTTTTCATTACTGGGGATATGAATATGTCAAAGCAATAGGCAATGCATTTGGAAAATATATAGATTGAAGTGAAATAAAATAAAATATGGATGCCTATGCTTGAATATGCATGGAATTTGTCGAGTTTCAACAAGATGATGAGCTTAGTGAAAAGAGTCGCCTTGACTAAGTGGGCCCGCAGGCTATTTTTGGCGCAAGTCTATTTTTAGTCTATGTCTATTTTTAGACATGATGATCATATTTCAGAAGTTGTAGGATGCTATTTGTGGATGGTTGATCAAGTTGGAAAAATAGATGAAATTATACTTTTAGATTATTGGGCGAAGTCTATTTATAGATAGCTGATCTAAAAATAGATGCATGTCGATTATTATTATCTCTTAATAATAATCAGACACTAAACAACAAATTATTCTCTTGGAGCAGTTTGTTTCAGTGCATAGATGTGGCACATCAGTGGACTGAGGGAATTACCCAATTCCCAAGGGTTTACAGAAGCTAATGCATGGAGGACTCAATTATAACTCAAGTGGCAGAGTTATGACACAGTTGGAAGAGTAGTTATGGAGCTGTATTCAGTTTAACTCAGTTAGACTCAGTTGAGCTAGTTGTATCTAGTCTAACTGAATGATACACTAGTGAGAGTAGAGTAAATTAATTAGCTAATTAATTCACAAATAATAACTCATTAATCAACTGAACAATACAACAGTTAAGTACAGTGCATGGCAGTTTTAGTGGAGACCTAGTGGAGAGATAGGTGAAAGGGCAAGATGGACTATATGTTGTGACTATAGTGATGCATTGATTGCATCACACACACATTGGAGTTGCCAATAAGGATTGCGCAGCCAAGGAAAGAGTAATTTGAATTCATTCAGAGCTATTCTTCAACAGGGATTGCGCAGTGGAGGCAGGCTAGCAGAGGGCAGAGATCAGTGCATGAATTTGCAAGATTGTTCCTAATTAGTGTATGACGATTGTACTGTACTGAGAGCTTGATAAGCTTTGAATGAGAATTGTCATATGATTCCATGATACATAATATATCGTTGGGCTTTTCAGCTTCATGCTTTCCTGGTTAAAAACTGTGTTATGTGCGATTGATTTTGTTTTATGCTTCACATGTGTGTGCAATTAATTTTTTCGCAAATAGATTAACAAGTGGAATGATTCAGTATCTTGCATAAAGTTAAATAGTGTGAGATCAGGTGAATCTAGGAAATATGCATGCTTAGGTGAATCTAGGACATATGCATGCTTAGTGCATATAATTTCTACATGGTATCAAAGCGTTGTTGATTGAAGATTGCAATTGTGAAGTGAGTTTGTGCTGGTGGACAATTCGAATTTGCTACAGAATATTCTTGGTGCAGAAGTTGAGTATACATTGAAATGGCTTTCAATGGTTTGAGATTGGAGTATGCCCTTGATGGGAGCTCGAATTACATAGCCTGGAAGGATAGGATGGAGGTAGTGTTGGAGGATAATTGGCTGAAGGAGTTCATCGATAGAGATGTTCCTAAGACGGGATCTAGCGATGCTGCATTACTTGACGCATGGCAAAAGAAGACAACAAAGACGAGAATAATTATGTTGGAAGGTGTGAAGGACCTTATTATGTCTAGCCTTCATGGGAAATCCACTCCATTCTTAATGTGGAAGGCTTTGACAGACTTGTTCCAAAGAAGAAGTGACCAGAGGAAGTTGGCGCTTAAAGACAAGCTCAGAAAAATAAAAATGGAGAAGGGCGACAGTATTCCAAAATACCTCACGAAGTTTGTCCCTTTTATGGGATGAGCGCAGGAAGTGTAGGGGGATTCTTGTTGATGAAGAAGACTTGGTGAGCTTGGCTCTCCTTAGGCTTCCGAAGAGTTGGCATAGCTACGAAGACTCTGTCAATGGACGGGAGAAACTGCCAGGATGGGAGCGACTTTGGTCGGATCTTGTGTAGGAGGAGATAAGGCGGGGTACGAGGGATGGATATTCATCTAAGAATTAAGATGAAGAGAATTTCGCTTTGGCTGCCAAAGCAAGGAAAGGGAAAGGGAAGAAATTTCCTTCAAAATATGAAGATAAAGGCAAGAAGTAGGATTTGTCCAAAGTGAAGTCTTTTCACTGTCACAAACATGGAAATTTCGCCACTAACTGTCCACAGAAGAAGAAGAACAAGAAGGCTGTTGGATCTGTAGCTGGAGAGGCCTTAGCCTCATAATTTGAGCTTGATTTCTCCTTGATCGCATGCTTGGTTTCAAGCTGTATGGGATCGGTGTGGTATCTTAATAGTGGTGCCTCTTTCCATATGACGGGAGACAAAGAGTTGTTTAGTGACTTGGAGGAGAAGTACCTCCAGATGCATATAGATATGGGTGACGATGGTCAGTATAGTGTGACTGGCATTGGGACCATTACCTTTGAGATGGAGTTTGGTAATCCATTCTTATTGAAGAATGTTATGCATGTTCCAGGTCTGAAGAAGAACTTGGTCTCAGTCGCAATGCTGGAAGACAAAGGTTATGATGTTGTTTTCAGTGAGGGAAAAGCGTTCCTTCGACATAAAACAACAGGTCAAACCAAGAAGATAGGGGTTCGAATTAAGAATCTCTACAAGCTGGAGGTAGATGGCTGCGCTGCAATGGTGGGCAAAGCAGAAGAAGTTTTGAGCCGGGATGAGGGCGAATTATGGCATAGGAGATTGGTCCATCTTCACCATGGTGCTTTGAAGATTTTGTAAAATGTTTCTACTGGACTTCCCAAGGGTACTCTTGCGCAGTCAGATTAGTGCAAGGGATGTACTATGGGTAAGTTTGTGAAGACCACCTTTCATGAGAAGGAGAACCGTGCTTCGGTGATCCTGGAGAGAATTCACACAGACGTGTGTGGACCTTCCTCAGTTGCTTCAACAGAAAAACACAAGTATTATGTTATATTTGTTGATGACTATTCTCATAGATGTTGGATCTTCTTCATGCAAAAGAAGATCGAAACGTTCTCAAAGTTCAGTGAGTTCAAAGAATTGGTGGAGAAGGAGTCGGGGAAGCAGGTGAAAGCTCTAGGGAGCGATAATGGTGGTGAATACATCTCTGGCGAATTCAAAGACTTCTGCAGGAAAGAAGGAATTCGAAGAGAACTCGTAGCGCCTCATAACCCATAGTAGAATGGGGCCGCGGAGAGAAAGAACAGAACGATCATGGGTGCTGCACGGGCGATGTTGCATGATCAGGGCCTTCCCATACACTTGTGGGCTGAAGCATGCAACACTGCGGTTTATGTGCAAAACCGTTGTCCTCATAGAGTACTTGGCATGAGTACACCCGAAGAGGCATTTTCTGGTAAGAAGCCTGATATTTCTCATTTGAAGATTTTTGGCTCACCTGTTTACATTCATGTGACAAAGGACGCTAGGAAGAAGCTGGAGCCAACTTCAAAAGTTGGGATATTTATGGGGTACACAGAAACACCGCATAATTATCGTGTGTAATTTCTAGACAGTCGGATGACTGTTGTGCGACGGGATATAAAATTCAATGAGGTGAAAGCCATGAAGTGTAGAAATTTGAATAATAGATAACTTATTCACCGAGATTATCATGATCACACACTATTTGAGCTTCATGCATAATACATAACCTCTTCTACTATTGATCATCAATTTTCGGAATTAAAAACAATCGCATACACACATTAAAACCATAAACAATCACACATATAAACACAATATTTATGGGAAAGCTTAAAGCTGAAAACCTCCAAATATCTGTATATTATAATGATAGAGAACATGTAACAATCATAGTACAAAATCCTCACAAGATCTCAGCACTATCTCCAATTTTTACTCACAAAACAAGCTCAAATCATACATATCACATGCTCCAATCTGCTCCACCTGTCTGCCTGCCTCTACTACGCAATCCAAGATGGATAATTGTAAGATCCAAGTTCGAATCCCACCAATATGTACTGTGCAATCCTCATTGGCAATCTCAATCAATGTGTGTGCAAATCTCATGCACCAGTATAGTCACAACTGATAGTCACACTGCTCTTTTACCTAACCTCTCCACTGGTCTCCACTGAACTGTCCATGCACTTGAGTTAACTGATGTTTTCTTTAGTTGATTTATGAGTTAATAATTAGTGAATTAATTTATAATTAATTCACACCACTCATCACTAGTGTATTAATCAGTTATACTAATCACAACTTGTTCAACTAAGTTAAATTGAACACAACTCCATTAACTCCTCAATCAACTCCACCAAACTCTGTCACATGAGTTCTAACTGAAGTCAACCATGCAATAGCTCCACTAAACCCTAGGAATAGCGTAATTCCTTCTGTCAGCTTCTGTGCCACATATGTGCACTTAACTGAAGTGCTCCAAGAGAATAAGATAATTTTTAGAGTCTAAATATTATTAAGAGCTAATAATATTTGACATATCTATTTTTAGACTGACAATCTAAAAATAGATTCCGCCCAGTATGTCTAAAAATAGAAGTCCATCTATTTTTTCCGACTTGACCAACCATCCACAAATAGCATCCTGCAACTCATAGACCATGATCCATATGTCTAAAAATAAGCATAGTCTAAAAATAGACTTTGCGCCAAAAATAGCCTGCAGGCCCACTTAGTGAAGGCGACTTCTTTCCACTAAGCTCCATCATCTTGTTGCATTCTCAACAGTTGTCGCTTGAGAGGGAGCTATACTTGCATGCAGAGGAGGAACTTATTGTTCCCAAAGATGAGCCTCTAGATGTGGATCAGCCATAGGAGGAGATTCATGGAGTGGAGGAGTCCACTCATGCAGAACCAAACATCAGACAAGGCATAAAGCGTACCACAGAATTTGAGAGACTGAAGCTTGATGCGACACAGAATGTAGGAGTTCCTACATCACAACGCAGACAGAGATAGTCACCTGACCAATTTACTGGATACATGGCTCTTATGAGCAAGTGTATCATGACAGAGCCATATTCTTTTGAATAAGTAGTGCAGGAGCCCACATGGATAGATGCCATGGTGGAGGAGTATGACTCCATTGTCAGAAACAGTGCTTGGGAGATTGTTCCAAGGCCGGTGCGAAAATCAGTTGTAGGATAAATATGGATCTACAAGGTAAAGCAAGCTGCTGATGGGAGCTTCGAGAAGTATAAGGCAAGATTTGTTGCCCAGGGTTTCTCACAGATCGAGGGGATTGACTATGAAGAAACCTTTGCACCTGTCGCACGGTATTCTTCCATACGGACCATCCTTGTTTTCTCAGCACAGATGGGTTGGCACATTCATCAGATGGATGTGAAGACTGTGTTCCTTAATGGGATCATCGAGGAAGAGGTGTAAATTGAGCAGCCTGAAGGATTTGAGATCTTCAGCAGCGAGTCGCATGTGTGTAGGCTCAAAAGAGCGCTGTATGGGCTGAAACAAGCACCACGTGCTTGGTACACTTGGATCGACAGCTATTTCACTGGACTTGGCTTCACCAAGAGTGAGGCGGATGCAAACCTGTACCAGATTGTGGTGGAGGGTAAGCTTTTAATCATTGTACTTTATGTTGATGATTTAATACTAACAGGTGATGAGAAGTTGATACACTCGTGCAAGGCATATCTTGCAAAGGAGTTTGAGATGAAGGATTTGGGCCTCCTTCATTATTTCCTTGGATTGGAAATATGGCAGCGGGAAGGTGAACTGTTTGTGTCTCAAGGAAAGTATGCCCGGGAGATATTCGAGAAGTTTCACATGCAAGGCTGCAAGCCTATCGACACTCCTCTTCTAGGTAATTGGAAGAAAGAGGATGCTACATCGGCAGAGGTAGTGGATGCCACTGTTTATCGACAGTTGGTGGGTTCGCTCATGTATTTAGTCAATACAAGACCAGACATATGCTATGCGGTGAACCAACTTTCACAAGCGATGGTTAAGCTTACCAAGCTCTTTTGGAAGGCAGGAAAGCATGTACTGAGATATCTCAGGGGCACATCTAAGTATGGTTTATGGTACAGATAGACAGATGAGGTGAATTTGCATGGCTTCACGGATGCAGATTGGGCAGGAAACCCAACAGATAGAAAGAGCACATCAGGAGGGATTTTTAGTATCGGATCTACGACAATTTCTTGGTACAACAGGAAACAAAGATTCGTGGCACTCAGTTCAGCGGAAGTGGAATACATGGCAGCAAGTCAAGCTACATGTGAGGCTATCTGGATGAGGAAGATTCTGGTTGGTTTGTTCGGTTCACATTTAGATCCCACTGTGATACCTTGTGATAATCAGAGTTACATTAAACTCTCAATTAATCTTGTGTTTCATGATAGATCTAAACATATTGCTATCCGGTATCGTCATATCAAAGATTGTGTGCAGTGGAAGATCATGTTGCTTCAGTACATTCCGACGGAGGATCATGATGCAGATATTATGACGAAGGCGCTCACCAGGAGCAAATTCGAATACCATAGAGGTAGGATCGGGGTGAAAGATAATCCCTATCTTGTTGAGAGGGAGTGTTGAGATTCAACAAGATGACGAGCTTAGTGAAAAGAGTCGCCTTCACTAAGTGGGCCCTCAGGCTATTTTTGGCGCAAGTCTATTTTTAGACTACGTCTATTTTTAGACATGATGATCATATTTCAGAAGTTACAAGATGCTATTTGAGGATGGTTGATCAAGTTGGAAAAATAGATGAAATTCTGTTTTTAGAATATTGGGCGAAGTCTATTTATAGATCCCTGATCTAGAAATAGATGTATGTCAATTATTATTATCTCTTAATAATAATCAGACACTAAACAACAACTTATTCTCTTGGAGCACTTTGTTTCAGCGCACAGATGTGGCACATCAGTTAAGAGCACGGATGTGGCACATCGGCTGGGAATTTTAGGGAATTACACAATTCCCAAGGGTTTCACTGGAGCTAATGGAGGACTCGGTTAGAACTCTCAAAGCGAACATGACACGGTTGGATTCCTAGTTGTAGGTTGTATTCAGTTTAACTCAATTAAACTCAGTTGAGCTAGTTGTATCTAGTCTAACTGAATGATACACTAGTGAGAGTGGAGTGAATTAATTAGTTAATTAATTCACAAATAATAACTCATTAATCAACTGAACAATACAACAGTTAAGTACAGTGCATGGCAGTTTCAGTGGAGACCCAGTGGAGAGATAGGTGAAAGGGAAAGATGGACTAGATGTTGTGACTATAGTGATGCATTGATTGCATCACACACACATTGGATTTTCCAATGAGGATTGCGCAATCAAGGCAAGAGTAATTTGAATTCATTCAGAGCTATTCTTCAGTAGGGATTGCGTAGTGGAGGCAGAGATCGGTGCATGGATTTGCAAGATTGTTCCTGATTAGTGTATGACGATTGTACTGTAATGAGAGGTTGATAAGCTTTGTATGAGGATTGTCATATGATTCCATGATACATAATATATAGTTGGGGTTTTCAGCTTCAGGCTTTCCCGGTTAAAAACTGTGTTATGTGCGATTGATTTTTGTTTATGCTTCACATGTGTGTGCAATTAATTTTTCCACAAATAGATTAACAAGTGGAATGATTCAGTATCTTGCATAAAGTTAAATAGAGTGAGATCAGGTGAATCTAGGACATATGCATGCTTAGGTGAATCTAGGACATATGCATGCTTAGTGCATATAATTTTTGCAGAATTTTATCTGGGGAAAGGACTACCAGAAGCAGTGAATATCAAGGTAGATAAATAGGCACACATACAACAACTCGATTATGAGAAACTTTCATTCAAATGTAAGGTATGTCATGAATAAGATCGTTTTGAAAATAGGTGTTTGAAGAAAGAAATATAAGAAATAAAAGGATATCAAGACCCTCAATGGTAGCTCGTTAAAAAAAATAAAAAATCTAGATCCAATCCTCCAAAAAATTCTACCCCTTCCTCTTCTGCCCCCCCTCCTCGGAGTGCCCATCCTACCTCTTCCTCTCTCTCCTTTCCTTCAGACGCCAATACCTTTGCCTCTCTTGATCCCCTCCTCGCTAGAGGGGATGCCCCCCCTTTCCCCCTCTCCCCCTTGGCCTCCCCTCCTCCCTCTCCTCTTGCCCCGTCTTCCTGCATCCTGATTCCCCTGCCCCCCCCCTCGAACCCTCTTCCTCCTCGCTTTGAAAGGACCATGACAAAAAATCAATCTAAGGAATCTCTCATCCCTTATGATAGTCACGATAAGTCAGGAAGGAAAACCAACAAGGAAATAAGGGATGAAACAAAAATAAAAATAATTGCCATGGGGACCCAAAAACCAATGGAAACGTACATTGAAAAAAGTATTGGAAACAAGGAAAAACCATATCAAACAGTTCGAGGGAAAGGTCCCTCTGCTCCATCCCAAAGAAAATAATGTGTATGGTTTCCTGGAACTGTAGAGGCCTTGGGAACCACTCTAAAATCAATACAGAAAAAGATCTAGGTAAATCTGAATGTCCAGACTTCTTCCTAATTCAGGACACCAAATCTTCCAAACAAGAAATGAATCAGATAATCCAAAAAACAAAATATTATTAAGGAACAACAATAAAAACAATAGGTGCTCCAGGCAGTGTTTTTACAATGTGGAAACAATCCTCTTGGGAAATTTTGTGTCAGGTCAAAGAGAAACAATGGATCAAGAATGAATTCAGAAATAAGATCTCTGGTTATCAAATTTGTCTCTTGAACATTTACGCTCCCTCTCATTTCAGAGACAATGATCACTACTGGAAATCCTTCGCTGATTGTTTACGTTCTAAAACCAATAAAAAACTCATAATTCGAGGAGATCTTAATATTATATTGAATGCAGATGAAAAAAAAGGTGGTAGATTTCAAGAAAATCCTTTCAGAGATAAGCTTGAAAATACCATAAACTCATAAGCTAATGGACATAATGCCCAAAAATGGTAAATTCACTTGGAGCAACAAAATGATAGGCTCAGGTAACATCAAAGAGAGATTGGATGGATTTTTAATCCAAGACAACGTCATTTCATATTATAACTTAGTGATCTCAAAGATCATCCCTTCAACATCCTCAGACCATAAGCCCATTACCATCAAATTCGAGAAAGTGAAATTTTGGGTCCTCTTCCCTTTCGTTACAATCCCCTTTGGGGAAATTATGAAGAAGTCAGAGCGCTGGTCTCCACAACATGGAATCAAAGTATTAATGGCTCCCCAAGCTTTTTTTGGGAATCAAAGATAAACAATGTCAGAAAACATTTAAAATATTGGGCTTGATTGCATTATAAAGAACCTCAACAAACGAAAGTCAAGTTGCAAAGGGAGTTAGAAAATGTGCAGAAGAGCATGGAGGAAGGAGAAGTAAAAAAATAGAAACAACTTAAAGAAAAATAAATACACTAGTAAATATATAAGAATAATAGAAATGAGGAAGATACTTGGAGGTTAAAGTCCATAATCTTGTGGATTCATGCCGGTGATCAGAACACAACCTTTTTTCATAATACTACCGAAATGAGAAATATAAGAAATCACATAGTGACAATTAAAGGAGAAAGGGATGTTGAAATAAAGGGATAGGAAGAAATGAAAAAAGAAGCACATCAACACTTCAAAAGTTTGCTCTCAGTAGGTCTTGGAAATGAAAATTATGAAGACTTTATAAGACATATCCCTAAATTAATTTCAGATGAGACAAACTTAGATATCACAAAATAAGTGGAAGAATATGAACTTCAGTTCGCCATTTGGAATCTTCGAACAAATAAAGCCCCAGGTCCTGATGGTTCCTCCATTTCTTTGTATATTTCCTTCTAGTTTCTCATTAAAAAGGACCTTTTAAAGATGATTATATGGGCCATTAGAAAAAAGAAAACAGGCGGAAACACAAACTCCACTTATCAAGCCCTTATCCATAAATAATCTAAACCCTCCACCTTCCACTGCTTTTGACCCATATCTCTTTGCAATTCCTCATAAAAAATTATTTCCATGATTCTAGCAAACTGGCTCAAGCCTCTTCTTCCCAACCCGATCTCTGAAAATCAAGGAGGCTTTGTTCCAAATAGGAAAATTGTTGATAATATTATGCTTGTACAAGAAGCCATTCATTCAAGCTTGTGGATAAATGAACAAGGCTTCATCTTGAAACTTGATATGGCTAATGCCTTTGATCGAGTCAACCTCTCTTTCCTAACTGTTTTCCTCCATAAGTTTGGCTTCGCCTCATATTTCATAGATCTCATTAAAGTTTGCACCATAGGCGCTTGGATTTCCCTCCTTATTAATGGAATACATGATTTTTTTTTTTTTTTTTTTTTAAATTTCAAGAGGCTTAAGACAAGGATGCCTACCCTTTACTTTCCTCTACATCATAATGGAAACATTTCTTAGCAGGAATTTAGAGCATTGCATATAAAATGGCACCATCGCCGACCTCTTTTTTAGCAAAGGAGTCAAGAGCATAAACCATTCACAATTTGTTAAAGACACCTTATTATTAGGAGTTGCCTCATCTATAGTTGCAAGAATATTCAAAAACATTTTGGAGAGATTCTTGGAGATCTCCGTATGCCTCCTAAGCAATTTAAAAAGTAGTATTTATGGATGGAATACTCCTGCAATAACTTTACAGTGTATCTCCCAAAATTTGGGAGTTCCTTTCAAAGATAACTGGGGCCATTTTAAGCACTTGGGCCTGCCTATCTCAAAAGATTTATTGAATTGATATATTTGGCGCTATTCCATAGAAAAAATGAAGTATAAAATTCAAAATTGGGGCATGCTTTGGCTCAATCGCGCTTAGAGGATTACTTTGATCAAATTTGTCTTATCAACTCTTCCTCTTTATCATTTTTCTATCATTCTAGCCCCTAATGGAATACAAAAGCAAATAGAGCTAATTATTAGATGTTTTTTTTATGGAAAGGAGGTAAATCAAAGACCAAAATATTCAACCCGGTAAACTGGAAACAAGTAACTTCCCTGTATTAGAATGGAGGCATTTCCATTTGAATTCATGGTTTAATGAATATCGCCTTCAGAGCTAAGATCATATGGATATTCACAATAGTAGAGCCTACCTAGTGGAAGCAATTTTTGGATGAAAAATACTTAAATTCCTCTTGAAAACATCTACTCACAAAAAAAATGGCCGTCAGACCTTGTTCCCAAATCTAGAAGTTACTCAAAAAAGTTCTCCCTCTTGTTAAAGAAAATACATCTAGAATTATGGGTGGTGGTCAGGACATTAACTTATGGAGAGAAAATATCTTGGACAATCCCCCTCTCTTTGAAGTTCAAGGAATTCAACCTCTCAAAAGTTGGATGATAAATAAAGAAATTTACTCCCTTTCTTAAATCTAAAATTGTAATCAACAATACAATTCATGGGAAGGTTGGTTCCCCCCAACCTTTTCACCTGATCTCAATAATCAATGAGATTTTCTCCTTTCTCACCTTAAAGGTGCAGCTCCTATAAGCCTCGGTCAGTAAGAAAAATTCAAATGGAAACCATCTGGAGGGGAAATGTCTGTGAAATTAGGTTATGTGAAGCTTCAAGAAGCCTTATGGCCACCCAGAATGGCCTCTTTGGAAATCAGTTTGGATAACAGAGATCCTTCCAAAAATAAAATTGTTTATTTGGACTATGCTAAAAGGAAAGATCCTAACAACATAAAATCCTAAGAAAAAAGGAATCCATGGCCCCTCAAGATGTCTCTTGTGCCAAGGATAGGAAGAAACAATCCAAAATTTATTCATAAGTTGAAAATTTACTGAAGAATGTTGGATATTATTTGTCCTCCCGATCGAGGCCAATATCAATTTTAATCTCACCCTCTCTGAATTCTATGCTAATTGGAAAGAAATATAGCCCTACTCTTTAAAAAACAAGAACTTGATAAAGAGGTTCTGGTGTATTTTTCCTTATTTTTTATGTTGGAAAATATGGCTCTCCAGAAATAAAAAAATATTTCAAAACATAAAATTGGAAGTCAGGAAAATCCTTGCTAAAAATTGGGGTTTGTCATCCGAATTTCTTTTTGCAAAAGGAGTAAAAAATCTGTACTATAGTATACTTCAGCATGAAGAGAAAATCTAGCTCAATTTTTTTTAGACATACCTCAAATCATGAGTAGCCCTCTCAGAATTACTCTCAGCAAATTCAAAGAGTGGAAAATTTGTTTGAAAGAAAAGGGATTTTTTATTTGGTTAAACTCTCTAAAGAGAGAATGTCTATTTTTTGACGGTGCTTCAAAGTCAAATCCAAGAAGAGCATGTGTTGGAGGTTACAAAATTGATCATGAGAAGTTAAACTCAATCTCCTTCGAGTGGGGACTCAGTATAGAAACAAACAACAAAGCTGAAGCGTATGGGTTTCTATTGGGATATCAAATTCTAAGAAGCAAAAATTATATGAATCCAATAATCATTGGGGATTCCTCAATCCTTATCCATCAAGTGGTTAAGAATTCGAAGCCAAAAAATGCAGATCTTGGCCAGATTATATCTAGAATCCAACACCACATAAAAAATATAGTAAATTTTTATTTCTATCATGTTCTAAGAGAGAACAATAAGATGGTAGAAAAGCATGAAAATAATTCCTATGTTCGACCCCAGGGAGAAGTAAAAATTGATAATAAAATTTCCAAGAAAGTCATCCCCTAAGTCCTTCTTATTCTTCTCTCTTATACTTGTCCATCACGTGATGAAGTTAAATTTCTCTGAGCTCTCGTACTTCCTTTCATTGATCAATTTAAATAACCCTTCGAAATCCTCTCGTATCAAAGCTGTAATCACAAAGCATATCTCATCCCTCGTCAATCTCCTTCCTCTGCCATTTTTTCTCCCAAAAACCATTGTAATCATGCTATCAATGACTCTTAGGCCTCTCATTTGACCCTCCTTTGCTATTTCTTCCTTCCCTATCCTTCTTTTCCAAGTGTTGCGCTCTTCCTTTCATCTTCTCGTCCTCACATTTCCTTTCCTATTCCCCTGCTACGCAAGCCCTTCCCTTCGTGCTCCCCTGCTTCCTCTCCTCCCCTACATTTGTCAGTATGGATCCCCTTGAGTTGTTTCCTAAGGCCCAACCTTGCCCACATTGCAAGTCTCATAAGATCATTTTGGATCATATTCGATCGATGCATTCTCAACTATGGGACAAATTTAAAACAATAATGGGGTACATCCTTCACTAGCTTAATGAACACATAAAGCAATTTGAACAACTCAACAATAAATGTACACATCTGGAGAACACAGTCATCGTTACGCAAGATGTTGTTTCTAAAAAGCCTAAAGAAAACTCCAATACTCTCGAATGTGGTAGTAAGAACCAACAACACGAGGAGAAGACAATTAACAAATAATAAGAGGAATCTAAGCCCATGGCACACCAAGACTCTCTTTGCATATAGACAGAAGGCATTCCCAGCTCTCAAAATTAATCTCTCTCTTATATTTAGTTATGCCATGTAAATGTAAGATGCTTCTTCAACATTTTGTTAGAATATTCAAGTTAAATGCGATAGGTGAACTAGGAATTTTTGAAGCTAATGTAACAACAAGAAAAGAAGGATCAAGGTCTTTTGCTTCTCCCCCTTCCTTGATCGTTCCAACCTTCATGTACTGGGGAGTTTTGTTCCCTTTTATTTTGGAATGAATGTAATATATACGAACTTGTTAAAAAAAAATAAGCCAGATCCAATTAAGTTAGGAAAATACAAATTGGCTTTAGGCCTATGACTAGGGCACAAAGTTTCAAGGAATACTTATGTGTATAAAAGGCTGAATGCACACAAGTCAGTGCTATTACTTCAGATTAATTCAATTAACAAGTCCTCCACAAACACACTATCAGAGATCATATCAGTCCCTTTACTTCTCAGTGAATGGGCTATACAATGATGGAAAAATTCAAGTGGCTTAGATAGGTCTTGATTAAGGCCCAATTCCAGAACTGAAATCTGTGACAAGTGCTAAGGAAGTGCGAAAATTTGTACTTAGTTTAGTGCTTATCAACCAATCCAAGGATGAAGCAATGTTGTGTAACAAGTATTAGCAATAGGGTTGGCTTCGAATTTCAGGTGTATAGGTTTTGATGCATGACAAAACCTTTGAGTACAATATTAGAGCATATGCCAACCAAGGAAAAGGTTGGTTGTGGAAGATAGATCTCTTGAATAATATGGACCGCAAAGCATACAAAATGATCCGTGGAATAATGAAGAACACTTGAAAAGATAAATCAAGAACAATAAAGCCATACTACCTAGAAGATATGCTAATTACCCACAAAACGATAAATCATTCAGATATAAAGAATAGATCAAACATCAACCAAATTCAGACCACCTTCAAATTTTTCTCTACTCCACAGGGTTGAGTTAATTTGAAAGGAGATACATGAATTTTTCTTGGTGATATTTTGAAGGAGAGATCTATGTATTTATAGAATAAAATAGGCCTCTTAGATAACCAATTTCAACATTTTTAATTTTAAAATTTAAAACTTGGAGCCAAAATTTCCCACTCATTTTGGACCACAAAAAAATTTGACTTTTACTTTCACTCCAGTATTTGGACCATTATGAATTTTGAAACTTTATTAATTATATTTTCTCATTCATAGAATTATCCTCCTTTTCTTAATTAAGTGTTCCATATTCTATCCAATATAATGTTTCCACATCATCACCCTTTTGGGGTTTTTGACCACAAGCAGGGGACATCATCTTTGATTAGGCATATTTCCAAAACTGCGAGGAACCTCACAACATGCCACATATTTTTGTAATCATCATGACGAGGAATATCTAATGATGATGGTATCCTAATCAAATTCATTAATTTGCATCTTCAAAATCTTCAACAAGTGCGCGGCTTCTAGGGATTTCTAAGAATTCATGTCCTTTAGAGCTTGTAGGTCCCCGTAATTTGTTAGATTGGTGAGAAAAAATCAACAGGGGTAACATCAGACCAGTATTTGGAGTCTCAGGACCTAGCCTTCCTGGACTCAAGGAGGGCTCTCTCTATTTTGTGTAAAGGATGTGAACTTGTTTGCTTTTAGGGCTTGATTTTAGGCTAGTTGTTAAGTTTAGGGTTTGTTTGTTTGTTTTGGTTGGGTAGATGATCAAGTAGAACATATGGAGTGAGAGATATTCAAGTCATTTGGCTATGGAGTCTATAACAGGTCATGGAAATTTCAACAATGGATCAGGGTGCATCACAGGGCAAATCTAACATGGTCAAATGGATCTTCAATGTTTGTGTGAGATGAAATGAACATCAAGTTTGTGAACATAGTAGGGCGAAGGGAAGTTAAGAATCCTTTGTCAAATACCTTTAAAAAATAATGGTATTTAGTGCTACTCAACATAAAGAAGTAATCATAAGACAGGGCAAACCAATAACTCTTTGATTAAACTCAAGCAAATAAGCATTTAAGACAAACAATCCGGTGAACTATAGAAGGCAAGAAACTTGTAAAACTTCTAGTGATTTTAACTTCAAGATTAGAAAACATTTAAGATAGACATATAACATAGATCAAGGAAGAGGGAATGCCTAAACATCATTGATCAGAGCTATAAAGACCTTCAAGGCAACCTTTCAAGAATGGACAAAGGGCATGATCAAAACACAACCTCTTTGGCTAAACCTAAACAATGATGCTTCAAAGAAAGACCTCAAGAACAATATTTAAGTAACATCAAACAAGTAGGGCTAACCATAAAAAATATTTGAAATCTAATGTATTGAATTAGTCATGAGATAAACAAGCATAGGTGGGTCTAGAGAGCAACTAAGAATTCTCTAAATTGACCTAGCAAAGGAAAACATAGAGGTAATGAAGAACAAACAGAGCTAAGGTGCCTTTGAAAAACATTTCTTAGTCTAAAACCTTTGTCCTGCTGCAATATAGAAGGATGTAACAAAATAATACATAAGAAAGTAATATCTGAATAGAAACACATCACCATTAACCATGCTCAGGGATCCTGCAAGCAAGCTTTCTCCATCATTAATCAAAACAAGCCATCCACAAATTCCACAACACTAATTTCTCTTCAATCTCCAAAAAAATATGTATTAATCACAAGAGTCATCAAATGCCAACCTTTTACAATAAGGCCCTTATGCTCTATTTATCTAGCAAAGGAGGGCAAAAACCCTAAATAGGGTTTGAAAATGTCAAAAAAACCCATAAATGTCATTTATGTCTAAGAGACCATGCAAGGCCCAAGACATAAAATATCTAATGAAATAAATGCAAAAATAACTCCTAACACCTAAATTTGGAGCGATTTGCCCAAAAAACATTAAAATATATTTTTTCCATAAATGAGTGTCTTTTGTTGACCTTTTGCACAAAAGGGCGTAGCAGTGAGGTCTAAAGGTGTAGCGCCTGCACAGGAAAACTAGGTCCACTTGCAGCCAAGTTTTGATGGCCTTCCCAATGTAGGAATTGGCTCCATGATGGCTCGTTGGAAAGCCTGTTGAGTATAATTTCAAAAAATTCCCTTGGTTTTTTTATTGGGCTCCATTAACCTGTTCAAAAAGTAAATCTCCCAAGGCTGCTCAAAGCGCAACGCCAACCCTGAAAACTAGGCAGAAAAGTGAAATTTGGGGTGTTTGTTACCCTTTTGGAGGACCAAATCAACTCCAAATGACCTGAAATTTGGTGAGCATTCTTTGCTTGAGCTGAGGATTCCAAAAATGTAAATTTTTCCTCCTGAGGATGCTTGTAGGAAAAACGTAGCGCCAAGGGTGCTGCGCTTTCGGCCCTTCAAATCAGCAAAAACCAAAAATTTCCAAAAAGTTCCGAAAATTTGCAAATACCTTCCTAATGGGGTTTGGGATGCTTGTAGAGAAGCATAAGCTAAGATCTCAATGTTTTCTTGGTGTTTTTCCTCCTTGAGTGCTTGAATTTCGGCAAGGGCTCTTTTGAGCTTGGCCCTTGCAAATTGATTTTTCAATGCATAGTGCTTGGCCATCTTTTTTTGTAGGCCAAGGTCCCTTTGTATCTTCTTCAGCTGCTTGTGTTCATTCTTATAATACTTAATAATGTACCTTGAAATTCCAAGTCTTATTTGTAGGTCTCTAATCTCTGCATCTTTGCTCTGGAGCAGTATGTTAGTGACCCTCTCTTCATCTTCATTTTCGCTGTCAAGGTTAATATGAATGAGTTCAAATTCCTTTTCAATCTCATGATTGTCTTCCTCTTCTTCCTTTGTTAACTTATTTTGCCTTTGTATAACTGCTTGGTGGAAGTGGAAGACATGGACCCTTGCCTTTTAGAGGCAGCAAACACATGCCTTTCTCCTCTTCGGTATGTCAAAGGAAAAGGTTCAACTCTGCTCATTTTGGTATCCTTATTTTTGTTGCCATCTTGACTGACATTAGCATTGCTATCCTCACTGTCCTCATGGATTTTATGTCTTCCATCATTTGTCTCCATGTCTTCCTCTTCATTACCTTGACTGCTGCTTACCTCATTATCTCCAATATCAGCCTCATTGTTTGCCTCTTCAGAAGCCTCATCAAACTCTTCATTGTATTCACTGTTATCATTAGCTTCATTAATATTTTGTTCCTTGGTGTCACTGCTATCATTAGCATCATTATTGCTATCACTTATCATGTTTTCTGCTTCATCACGGTCCTCTTTGTTTCTGGCATCATCATTGCCCTTATCACTACTAGGAACCTCACTGTTTTTACTGTCATTGTGGCTCTTAGTTTCACTGCCACCATCATCATCATCTGTCTCTTTGTCACTTCCTTCATTTGTGTCCACAATGTCTTCTGCCTCTTCAACTTCAATATCATCATTTCCCTTATCATCATTTGTTTCTTCCATGCTGACATCACTGCCCCCTGCCTCTTCATTTTCTTCCTCTTTACCGTCCTCTTCTTCGTCATGGCTTGATTTATCATTGCCCTCTCCTTCATTCTCATTTTATGGTTCATCTTTATTTCCCTCATGGTTTGATGAATTGGGAGAGGGCGAGGAAGGAGGATGGGATGACGAGGGCACATTTTGCTGAGGATGGGGTTGTGGGTTTGTGAAGACCTCATGAGCAATGAACACCTCCCATGGTATGCCCTTTTGCTCCAACTGATCTAGCACAACCATCTTGATTAAAGAGTGATGGAAAAAACTTTTCATTTGCTGGGAATAGTTCCTCTTTTGCACAACAAAAGACATCTTGTCAATACTCCTATATAGGTAGTAGGGTAAATGAAGCATATTAACCCTAGTAAAGTGCATGAGCAATCTGATATGATAGGAGTAGAGTCTAGAGTACCTTTCCTCACAGGTAAAATATTTCATGATGACCCTCATCAAGGGTGCATACCTCTCCAACAAATGTGAAAAAGGGAAAATATATTTGCAGCCTTCTTTGTATCTGGGTTTAAGAAATGGCTCATAGAAGCTTATGTCTGAATTTGCTCCTTTGAACCATTTTTCACCAACATTAAGCATTCCAGTGGCAATATAGATGGCATCTGATGACAGCTCAAATTTTACCCCTGCAAGATTCACTTGTTTATTGTGTAGGTTGAGGATAAATAACCTAGTGAGCTTAGGGTGACTTTGCACCTGTTGGAATTTTTCACAAATCTGAAAACACCCTACATTTTGGAAGCATGTGACAATCATAGGAGAGGCATTGAGCTCCATAGTATCTTGAGGTTAAAACCTATTAACCTTCCCACCTCTGTGTTTCTGCCTCCTAGGTACTTGGCCTTCTTCACTACTAACATTTCCTCCTTCTCCTGACATTTTGATTATTGCTGTTTTTAAACAAACCCTAGCTCTCTTTGTAAAAGTTGATATGAGAAGTGAATTGGAATGATGGTGAAAGGCAGCCTTTGCAAGTGAGTGAGAGGGATAAATTAAGGTGTAAGTGTATGACAGAGCCTTTTGAGTTTTGATGGATGGTCAACTTCAAATCATTGCAACCAAACTACTTCATACCCTACTTGACTTATATCTTCTTGTTTGTAAATGATGGAAGTTTAAACAGGGTTTTTAGCAGGGATATTTAGGGTTTTCACTCCTTTAGGGTTTGGTCAATTCCTCTTATCATCAAACCATCAAAATTCACTGGAGGAAAAAGCAAGATATCCACCTACCAATTTAGATATTCCCTTGAAAACCCTTGATAGCAACTTGGAGGTGTTTTTTGGCATTTGTAGGTGAAGGAAGAGCTTCAGGCCAAAAGCATAGCGTCTGCACGCATATTCGGGCTTCCCTGCCCAAAGCGTAGCGCCTGCATGCAAATTCGGGTCTTCCCTGCCCAACGCGTAGCACCTGCATGTGTTTTCGGGTCCTCCTTGCCCAACGCGTAGCGCCTGCACGCAGATTGGGCTAGTCGGGTTGCGAACGTGCAACGCCTGCACGCCTCTGCACGGGCCTGTCGGGCTTTCATAGGCAAACGCGTAGCGCCTGCACGAACGTGCAACATGTGTCTCTGAACACACAGCGCAGTGCAATTTTTCACAGGGAAATCCTTCGAACGTGCAGCGTCGGACCCTAAATGCGCAACGCCGACCTGAGCGCTCAGCGCCGGGTAACTTGCCTGAAATTTGACTGGAAACTCAGATTTTTCTCCTTGAAGGTTTTTGATTCTTTGCAAGTGAATAATATTCCAAATGATAGACAAAATTCCCCTTTATAGCCTAGGAAAATAAAGCAAAGTTTGAGAACCCACTTTGCTAATGTTTTTTACTCCTTTTCCTTTAACTGATATCCTTTTGACTCCTTTTTGTTGTAGGTGGCTAAAAAACATTTAAATGGCCCTTTCATTTTTTCCCTTGAGTTTGACATATTCACTTTATATTTTGAAGGGCTGCACACAGTAATATTTTCAATTTTTCTTGTGCTTTTCATGATAACATTTTTTTTTTTTTCTTCACGAAAAAAGTTCACGGGAAACCTGAACGTACTTCCCCAGAATTTCTGGATGGTACGCGCGGTAAACCGTTCGGTGGAATAAGCGGCGCCTGACCCCAAAGACTCAAGGATCGAACCCGTGACCTCCCACAACGGAAAGGACCACGTATTGGCTCACTACCACTTGAGCTAACCCTTGGGGCTTTTTCATCATAACATTCAATCTGCCTTTCTTAGCTTTTTCTTTCTAACCATTTTTTCTCTGTTTGCTCTGCAGGTTGCTGATATGGTGAACTTGACTTCCCTTTGGCCTATTTATGCCTTTAACTCCTTGGTTGACAGGTGATTTGTGAGAACCCTGAAATGGATCTTCCCTTTGATCTTTTAAACAAGATAACTCTACCCTTGACAACATTTAGGAGTTTAAACATAAAGGAGCACCTATCAACATTTTCTTTGTTCTTACCTTGGAGGTCAAATTACCTTGTGCTTGGCAGGTGACTGAACACCTTGTTTTCAACTTTCTCACTAATCCTTAGGCATGATAAACTCACCTTTGACAAGAAATATAGATTTCAAAATCATGTTTGCTATCTCCTCTTTTGGCCACTTCTGATTTGCAGGTGCCATGACACACTGACTTAGCCTTTTCTGATATTCTTGAAGTTTGATATATTCAATTTACACAACATCAACCTTATAATCACCTTGGATTTCCATCTTGGAGCTCAACCCTATGTTTTTATCCCTTTGATCATTGAGGGTAAATGACTGAAATGAGAGCTTGACCTTCCTCTCATTGATATTCTTTACTTCTTTTTCCTTTGAAACAATGAGAAATTTCACTTTGGCAAACTCTGGGATGACATACATAGTATCCCTTTTAAAATCTTCTTTTTGCTATCATGATGGAAGCCTGACATCTTCATTTTACCTCTTTTGACCATCTTTGGCATGAAAAACTCCTTGAGATGAGTTTGGAATCTGTGTAAACATTGATATTTTTGGGAACCCTTTGCTTTCATTATGGAGTCCAAACTTACCCTTTCATCTTCTCTGATCACCTTACCAAAATCCTAGGTTTCTGGGGTGCCTGAGAACAATTATCAGTGTTGTCTTCTAAGTTCTCTATAGCCCTTTCAAGTTCATTCATTTCTATCCAGTTCACCTCAACTTTTTCCCCTTTTTATCTATAATTTCTACGAAACTTCTTCCATTTTTTGTTCTCTTTCTGTGCCTCCTCCATGTGATCTGCTGCCTTGGATCCTTGCTTGGCACACTTCTGGCCCAATCAGTGTTAGGAACCTTGTTTTTTCTCAAGACCTAGTGTTTTCTGTCTTCCTTTAGGAATACATCAGTTACTTTATCAATTTCCTTTGCTGATCTACCTTTTGACATTTCTGCAGAAATGCCAAGCACATTTACCTTTTGCAAAACTTGAAATTGACAAAGTAGCCCTCTTTAGAGATTTTCTGGTCTTTCTTGGGCAATCATGTGCTGCTCTTATTTTAAATTTGAAACAACCTCTAGCATAGGAAAATCAGATCTTCAAACACCAATGAAAACCCTACTACCTATGAAACCCTAATGACCTAGTGGGAGGATCCTTTGACTTGGTATTTAATTGAAAGCTTGGCTTGGGGTCTTCAAGTGTAAAAAACAGAGTTTTTTGACAAATTGATGTATTGAAGATACAAATTCCAATGTAATTGATTTATATAAAGAGCCTACAGAGATAGTTTTGAGACCATCAATGCTTTAGGCATTTGGTGAACATGGGAAAGAGCAGGCTGATTGGTAATCCTAGATGGAAAGTGGAGGGGTGAGGCAAAGGCAAAACAAAGTGCTGAGGTTATGGGTGGGAAAATAGGATATAGGTGAGTGGCATGAGCCCATGAGGGGTCTTTTAGGAGTGGCATTTTAGCCATGGAATGGAAAAATAGTAAAATAGTGAAAAATTTGGTTTAAGGATAATGAAGGCAGTGAGATTTATAAAACTCACAATATTCATGAATTTGTTTTTATAAATCTAGGATCAACATTTAGTCATCTACAAAATAGCAAAAATTACTGATGACTAACAAAGCTTAAAACCGATCCAAACTAGAAGAATATCAAGAGTTTTCAAAGACTAATGTTGGCATCAATGATAACACCATTCAACAAGCAGCTGGCGATTCTTTAATGTATACCAATATATCATCCAAATGGACCATAATGAATGAATCTATAAAACAACACAATACATCATTCATTAATATCATAAATATAGTTGGTGCATTATATAGGCCAAATGATATGACTAAGCACTCACACAAACCTTTTTTGGTTTTGAAGTCTGTCTTCCATGTATCTTATTCTTTGACTCGAACATGGTGATATCCAAACTTTAAGTCTATCTTGGTGAAGTAATTTGCTTGTTGTAATTAATTTAGTACATCATCTATCCTAGGCAGAGGGTACTTGTTCTTGAGCATGATCTTTTTCAACGCCTTGTAATCTATACACATATACCAAGTCCCATCCTTCTTTGGCATAATGATGTTGGGTGACCCACATGGTGATGTAGTCGGTTAAATGACACCCTATTATAGTAGTTGCTACAACTGTTTTTTCACCTCACTTGCTTCTATAATATATTTCTTGTACAACCCATTGTTTGGTAATGATGATTCTAGCAATATCTGGATCTCGTGCTCCACTTCCCTCTTAGGTGGTAACCCTTTAGGCTCCTAGAATACATCCTTGTATGCCTTTATAAACTCTTCTAGTTGTTATTTTTGTTTCTTAGTACACTCCTCTAGGAATGTATTGCTTGTTATTGACTCTTCTATATATTTATTTTCTCTTAAAAACAATAAAACATACTTCTTGCTGGAACTGATTAATTTCTTAGCTTGGTTGGCACTTATGCACGAAAGTTTTGACTTGCCTTTGTGTGCGTTGATGGTGAATGATTTTCCATCCTTGACAAGCCGATACTGGTTGGATTTCCGAATGAATATGGCATCTTGCATGTACATGTAGGGACTCCCAAACATAACTACATATACATCGAGGGGAACCACATATAAATATGCTTCATCAATGAAATCAACACTAATAGTAAATTAAATTTTCATTGTTTTGTTAACTTAAGCTTCGTATCCTTATTTACCCAATTTAGAGGATATGGCCTTGGATGATCACATAATTCCAACCCCAAATTCTTGATCTGCTCTGCTGCAATGAGATTCTCTTGCGATACTGAGTCAAACAGAGCATCAATATTTTTCTTCTTGACATGTATATTTATATGGAATAGTTTGGTCATGTATTTCTCTTCTTGTTGTTGAAGGCTACTCAGATTCACCTCCTTTTGCAATAATGTAGAAACAATATTCTCATCCACTTTCGAGTTGCTTTCAATGTTAGTATGAATTCTTTGTCGAAGCGTACGAAAAAGAACCACTTTAGCTACGCATAACTAATAGCCCTAACAACAATAATGGCTGCAAAACATCTTCAGATCTGCAATTAGTAGTTAAAATGCTGCAACAAACAGATCTATAAATGGAAAGATATTGCTTGAGTAAATGAAGTTTTGCTCACTTGTCCCAACAGATAAAGACAAAGACACGATTTTAGATGACTTTTATAATGGGGGAGCTTTTCTGGAGAAACAAGAAGGGTACCATCCAGGATCTCTTTCATGGATGGGTTCACGCAATTATAAACACTTGGGATCTAACTTTCTCTCTCTCTTAGATGTAGAAGACAATGTAGAAGGTAGAGCTCAATGGGAGCAACAATGGCAGAAAATGGAGCCGTGCTGATCAGAGGAGTGATGTAATGACAAAGGTGAAATGATGGGGAAAACCCTCCTATTTATAACAAAATGTGGGTCTTCTAGATCTTGGTGCATGATTAAAATAATGTTAATCACATCTAGATCCACCTTTATGGAATATTTTATTATTATTTGTTGGAGGGAAAGGGTGTTTGACTTGGGTCAAATCCCTTGATTAGGGAAAAATAAATAAATAAATGATTTATTTATCTTTTTAAGGAAGTGGTTGGGATATAATCAAATAAATAATGATTTATTTGATTAATGGTGGTTGATTTGGTCATTTTTAACAAGGAATATTATTAAATAATTATTCCTAGAAAATAATAAGATAACTATGGGTTTATCTCATTAATTTCTTTGTTTTTGGGTTAAACATGACTGGGAATAATAATTAAATTATGGTTTAATTAATTATTCCTTTTGGGGTTTCCTAATTAATCATAGTGAAAGCGGTTTTACTTGGGGTAAAACTGGTCTTACATGGTGTACTTGGGTCCATCTAATGATGAAAAGTTAGATGACCAAAAAATGGTGTAACAGATTGCCCCCCAGCGTGCGAGTGTCAGGAGCAAATCGTATGACCGAAGTACGTTGTAAGAAGACAATCACTAGACAACAAAAAGGGTATGTCAGGGAGAGAAATATGAGGTAGATAGTGTGCTGGAGGACTAGACCCTGAGGAGACGAGACTCGCAGGTGCAACAAGTCTCTTTTTATGAGAGGGTACCTGTGCTGAAGGCGGCGGGGGAGGCATACCTATGCCCGCCGTGACAAAGTACAAAAGAATAGTGTGTCCAGTAAACCAGGGACCGAACCATAGAGTACAGCTGGCATAATCAAGAGCCAGATAAAAATACAATGAAGAGTCTCACATACATGCTGTGCCTGGGATAACAGCCAGGACTAGTACAATATCATCTGAGTACATGAGATAAATACAACCCCAAATGCCCCCTGTAAATGGGGAAGGGCTCACAAAATCTGACTGGTACATGCAAATCATAGAGGTGCTGCAAGTTGCTAAGGCCAACATCATCAAAATCTGGAGCGGCATCAAAGGCTGCAATGAAGAGGTCATCCGGGCATGTGGGGGGCTACCTGCAGGGCCACCCCCTCATGAGGGCAGAGACATCTCACACACGCCCGGGAATCATCAAGAGCTGCTGCTGGGTCACTGGACTGTCCAGTATACGAATCTCGATCATGCTGAAAGGAGCTGGAGAAGCAATCAAGTCAAAGGGAGGTAAGAAATCCCCCTGCCTGATCCGAGGCACCAAACAAAAATGGAAGCTGGAACCAAGGTACACCGCCCTCTAGACCTTGCTTCTGGAATAAATGTGCTGAGGTCGACAGAAGGAGGTCCGCCTTAGGTGAGGTAATGAGAGATCCTCAACTAAGGCACGAGAGAAGAGCAATAGAGCGACGGACAGACTAACACTAATGATGATGGTGAAAATGGGAAGGATGGAGTGGCGAATGGACGACTTCCCTTGTTAGAGCATAAAGGGCATGAATGACATGGCAGCGACTGACACAATATCGAAAGGGACAGGGGACAGTGGGGCTGAAGGGCATGAGATGCGACACAAGAGAGGAACCAAGCAACAAAGAATGGAGGGCTATAGTATGGTGTAAAAGGATGCAGGATAGACTCCATGAATGCAATGATGACTCAACTCGGATGCTCTAAGCAAGGGCGACTAGATAGTGCTGCCACACAACAAAGGCCCCAATGGGGGGTCATAGAAGCATGAGTACAAGGTGGGTACTCATGACGAAAATCAACACGAACATGGACAAGTAAGGGGGCGATATGGTGCCCCAAGTACAAGTGTCGTAAGTGAGGAAATTCGATTTTAAGGAGCGGTGAAGTGATCCTTCGTGGAAAATTGTGTCCGGGTGAAGTATCAAATCACCAAAAACTAAGGAAAACCCATTTGAGAGCTCGGTGAGATCTATCCAGCGGTGCTGACGGTTCGTCGAACGGGGCTACGATGTGGTCGCAGCAGTCGAAAGAAGAAACAGGGGTTCTCTTTTAATGAGGCGGTTTTCCCTCCAAAATCATTCATTTGCTATTGTTGCTGTGGTGAATGTGGAGAGAAGAGAAGGCCCTAAATCTTGCGGCGAACGTAGCGGACAAACCGACCGTTGGATTCGAGATCTGTCAGTTGGAGGCGAGAGGCCTAACCTTGCTCTTGCATTTTGATGGATTACATTTGCGGTTGAGGGCCCAAAACCCCCAGAAACAGCCCCTCCTTCATCTCTATGGCCGGGTCGCACTTTTTGGGGCAAAAAGTACGACCCAGGACGCAGGTATTAGGGCAACAAGTGCGACCTGGTCCAGAAAATGGCAGAAAACTGCGACCTGGGAGATAAGGGGGTTTGGTGCTGTTTTATGGCTGGGAGTTGGATTGTGGTGTGTGGTTATGGTGTTCCCGATCTGTACCCTGACAAAAAGAATGTGGTTGTGCAGGTATGGCAGAGTTGCGGGTCAACTGGAGGGAGAGGGATCTGGGAACACTTCGGACAGAGATCCAGGCGGATCAAGGCGTTCGTCGTGTATTGGCCAGATATAGGGGCATATGGTGCCCTCTCGGATGTGTGTAGGGGCAAGTGGTGCCCCCTAGAATGTATGGGGGGGCATATGGTGCCCCCAGTTTTTTGGATTTTGTTTGTAACATGCTATGGGCATGTCGGATGTATTAGAGTAGATGGACTCATCAATATATGGTTTGCGACACATATTATGGATATGCATCGTCTTTTGATGGTTGATTGAATGTTATTGTCTTGTATGACTTGTGTGTGATAAATGCCAATCTAGAACATGGTTTGCAATACTATCTACGTAGTGATTTTGGTCTCTGGGTACATGGTTGAAAGTGATGGTTTCAAACGCACGTATTAAGACTTTCACTCGTAAATAGCGTCTAAACAGCACAGGGTTATGCACACGATAAACACCATTTAGTTGCATTACAAGAAGCAGGGAATCCAAACGAACGTGCAGATGGCGGATGCGATGCAACAGGGCATCAGCTAATAGGCCACGTACTGCATCATATTCGGCCTGATTGTTGGTGGCAGAACCGATGCATACCCCGTTAGACAGACGAGGTCATGCAAGGGGGTGAAGATGGCCCACCCTGCCAAGGCAAGATTCCTGGAGTAGCGACTTGCACCATCGGCGTAACCGATAAAGGGTGTGGACAGGGGGTCCTGCAAAATGGTGTGACAAGACAATAAATGAGGGGATGAAAGGAAATGACGGCAGCGTGAGGGTACAGAAGTCATCGAGCAGTAATGGCAGGGGGAAAGGGCGGGATGATCAAGGCTCACACAAGGTGATGTATGAGAGCTATCAGAAACATGGCGAGGACTCGGGCTGCGGAGGTCAACGGAGACACAAGTGGAGTGATCTCGGGTATCAACAGACACAATGGGGAAGGCTGCAGACGGGCTAGGCTCCGGGTGTCGTGCAGAGGAGGATAGGTAAAGAATGGTGACTGTAGACTCCGTCATCTGAACATCAGGGGGGGGATGTGGATCGGAGCGGGGGGATCCTCAGGCTGGCCTGAAGCATACTGCGCGAGAATGGGAGAGGCGGATTGATTTTGTTCAACCTCATACTCGCGGATCACCTCAAGGGAGGCGCGGTAATGTGTCAGGTGAGGACAATAATGGGAGTAGTGGCCATGGACACCGCACAAAGCACAAGGCTTGTTGGTGCGGAGAGTCTTGGCGTTCTGGACGGACGAAGAAGGAGTGGGAGTTTCAGGGACCGTAGTGTCGGGGAACGCGAAGTTTACCATGGGTCGGATACGAGGTAACTCGGGACAAGCATGGGTGGCATGACCAATGACATCACATAAGGCACAAGGCTTTGGGGGTGGAGAAGGAGCCGGGTTGGTCGTGGTGGTTTGGTCTTTGGTTTCCCCCTTGCGGGCTTTGCCTTTCTTCCCGGGAGCCGACCCAACAGGAGAAGGGTCCTGTGGAGGTGCTGGGGGCACAGTGGCTATGGAGGAAGCGAGGGGGACCGGTTGAACCGGTGTCAAAGCCATGTAAGGTTTGGGGTGACCCGGGGGGGTGGCGGCTGGGGGGTCAAGGTACCAAACCGGAATACCCAAGGTCAAGTTAGGGAGAGAAAGGGTGGCCATGACGGGGACGGAATATACTCCGAGAGGGGGAGCCAAGAAGGGGATCTGTCCAGCAGGGTAATGACCAGGAGGTACGGCGCCAAGATGGTTAAGGCCAGGGGGGACCGAGCCTGGAGGATAAAGAGGTTCGGGGGCACCAGCTGTAGGGGGAGGGCCAAAAAGAGGAGGTCCGGCTGGCTGAGATGGATGGCTAGGAGCGGGTTGCGGAGGGCGAGGAGGAGGGTGCGGGCTAGCCGAGGCAGGCCGTTTATGGGCAGCCTGAGACGATTGCATCATGCAAACATTCGACAAGCTGGGATCAGTAACAGGAGGGGGAGGAAGGTGAGGAAAATTACCAAGCAGGGTGGAATCTTTATAGACGCCGGGGGAGACACTGGTCAAAGAATCGACGGTTTGCTTGTTGGCTACAGAAGAGATGGTCGTCTCGGAGGCGGATGGAGACGGCGGCTCATGATACGATAGCTAGTCAATGGTGACTATCTTTCCATTATGTGGAAAAGACATCTTGCGGAAGACCGCGGATGGGACAGCAGACATGGCATAGGTGTAGCTTCGCCCCAATAGAATGTTGGAGTCTAGAGGGGCGTCAATGACTTCGACATCAACGTAAACAGTCTTACCGGCGAGGGTGATGGGACAGTTACGAAACAGGCCAATAGGCTGGGAGGCATGACCATCCCACGCTCGAAGGGTGATCGTGGAAGGGGCCAACTCAGGGGATCCGAGTTGCTTCCAAACCGAAGCGGACATCACACAGGTGGATGCCCCTCATCAATTATACACCGGGATACAGTGGCGTTCCGGATTTTGACTGGGATTTGGAAAGCAACGGAAGGAGGAAGAGGAGGGTGGTCCGATTGAGTGGCGTCGAAAACAATCATTTGGTCATCAGCAGGATCAACAGCGCCCACGGCGGATAGTAGAGCCTTCCGTTGGGAAGGGCACGACTGGAGGAGTTCCAGTGTGGAAATGGCAGCAGGGGATTGTGCCAAATCATCTACTATACTGTACGATTGGGCGGCTCGACCAGAAGCAGCATTTCGGCGTAATGGACCCTTTGGAATCTTTGGGTGAACCTCAACTTTGGGTTGAGGGATGTGTAAGGGGCCACTGGGTGTCGAAAGAGGCTCTGTAGAACCTGAAGATGGAGGCTCGGGAGCAGACTGAGCAGGAGGCTTGGGGTACTGGCGAGACCGAGTTTGAAGGTGAAGGTCGACGGAAGGGGATGAATCGGAGTGCATCATAAGGATCTGGTAGTCAGAGGAACCAGAAATGGACGAGGGTGTGGCTGCATGGCTGTCGGGGGGTTGGGTAGCCATGAATCCCTGTTGAGGGAAAGGATCAGTGAACACAGCTGGCGGGGTAGTGGCCACATTAGGAGGAGCGTGAGGGGAGGCGTGTTGTCCGCGCAATGTGGCTTGAGACTCCCACATCTGTCGCATCTGGGGTAAGAGAGGACAATCGTGAGTGTAGTGACCGTAAACACCGCAACACGAACAGGGCTTGTTTGTGCGAAGCGGCTTGTCCGGCCTGGGCGGAATGCCCTGAGGCTGGTTGCTAGTGTTAGGGTCCATACCAGAATTGGGTCCTCGGTTACCGGGGGCAGATGGGTTCTGGTTGCCTCTCCGCCTTCTTTGAGAAGAAGGGGGAATAAATGCACCCTGCTGTGCAAATACTTGCCCTGGAGGGTGTTGTAAGGGCTGTTGCAGGTGGTGAGGAGGCAAGGGAGGCGGAAGCGCATATGCTGGAGGAGTTGGCGCACCAGGCTGCGGATAAAAGTAAGGGTTGGGTTGGGCAGCATTGAGGTAAGCAGGAGGTTGGGCAAAAGGAGGAGGCATGCCGTATCCTGGATACATGTTCCCGGGAGGGGGCAGAGTGCTAGAGGTGCTGGCCCCTCCCTGAGGGAGGCCATGGCTCATAGGAGGGTGAGCAGAGGGGTGGGAAAGAGATCCAACAATACCGGCGGCGGAATGAGATGCCCCCGGGGCGTTAGCGCCACCGGGCCTGGGGATGTCAGGAAGAACGGTATAAACATAACCAGATTGAGCGTAGATCAGGTCATATTTTAAAGCTATTTGGAGGGCGGCTTCTTCAGATTGAGGAAAGTGAGAGGCGACATCTTTGCTGATGGGAGATGGGAGGGTGCGAAGGAACCAGTCCATGTAAACCCGATCTTCAAAGGGAGGGGCTCGACATAAGCTCCGTCTTCGTCGCCATTCTTGAACATGGGCAGAAAGGCGTGTGGAAGAGGATTGCTTAAATGAAGTCAAGAGCTCCGTACCAGTGTCGTATCGGAGAGGGAGCTGGAAGTACGACAAGAAGGCTTGGGCAAGAGTCTCGAACGTGGTATGGGAGGAAGTGGCTTGTTCGACATACCATTTAGAAGCTTCGCCGATAAGTGTGCGTTGGAACAAACGAAGACGGATGGAGTCATCGGTAATGGAGTTGGAGGAACACCACATGTGGAAAGACCGGACGTGATTGGTTGGGTCTTCGCCATTAAGGCCCTCAAACTTAGGGATATGAGAGGGTAGCTTGGTGGGCATAGCGGGCCAGGTAGTATTATGGTGAATGGGGTCATTAATCAACTGATGGAAATCGGGGAGGCTGAGGCCTGCAATGTACGGCAGCACCGGGGTGGCCGGAGTAGTGGTTGTGACGGTTCCGCTAGAAGTAGGGCCGGCATTGGGGCCGGGAGAACCGCTAGCATTAGGCCCTGGTCCAGACATGGTGAAGGTAAAAGGGGGAGAACAGGAAGGAGAAGGGGGACCCGATGAATCAGGAGAGGAGTCGGAGTGCGGACTCGAAGGTGGACTGGCTCGACGACGGCGGTGCGGAGCAGGTCGATCAACCGGAAACTGAGGATGAAGGCCAAGAAGTCTCCGGGAAAGACGCCTTGGGGGCGCAATGATGACAGGAAGAAGGAAACCGACAAGGGCAGAAAGGGACAGAATCAAGAAGGTCAAGGGCAGATAAGGTGCAGTGACAATTGATTTTAGAGTCTTTGCCAGGCGGTGTAAACCATGCGCTTCTTCACTTAGGGTCAGTGTGTGGTGTGCGTTAATTTTAATTTTTAAACCCTTTCCGTTGTTGAGAGCAAAAAGTGTGCAACGTAGCTGAAAATAAACCTACAGAGAACAGAATAAAAATGCTGAAATAACAGAAAAATAACAGCTACATATGCATCTATCAAACCCAAGAAAGTGGGTCTCTCAAAACTATGTTGAAAAGAAAGGGAAAAACTATGGAAACACACACAAAGGAAGCTCAACAGATCTAGGGTCAAAGGGGACAGAGATCCGGAGGATAAAGCTGCAGATAAGGGGTGCAGATCACAGCCAAGAGACAGAGGCAAGGTGGCTGGAAAAAGGGAAATCAGCAAAAATCCGGGGGGGGGCAAGGCAGAGGCCTTTAGAGGAGGTCCAAACAAAACGACAAGAGGTGATTTGAAAGGAAAAGAGGCTGATTTCGATGGATCTGGAAGTGAGGTCACAGATCTGGAAAAAGAAAGGGCTGAAGCTCTGAAACCGACGGCTGAAACAGCTGAAACTCTTCCACACAAAGTGGAGGGTACTAAAGCCCTAAGGGGCTGGGTTCCCACTTAGATGAGTAAAAACAGATCAGATCTTGGTCAAGGCGGGCTGAGACAGAGGCTGGAAAACCCTGGCAGAGGCTGCAGCAGAACCCGGAAAAATTACAGAAAAAATGCTGGAAAAAAGGAGACGGAGTCGCAGTGCGACTGATGCGAGTTGAGGTGTGGAAATAAGAGCCAAAAGTTGCGTGGGTAGAGTTTTTGCAGACCCAAAATCAAACCAACGTTGGGAGGCTATTCCAATGACGGTCCTGAAAAATTGCCGTCTCAGGTGCGGCTGGTGTCGCTTACCTGCGCAATAGGGCCAGAAACACACGGAAGTTAGAAATTTTAGGTTTTTAGGGTTTTATGTGAGAAAAATGACATGAAAAGAGAAAAACTAAGCGGCTAAAAAAGAAGCCCTAGGGCCTGAAGTAGCTGGATATGCAGGAATATGAAAAACGACAGCGGTCGTAATTTAAAACCCGTGTGGAGTCGCCATTTGTTAGTATGAATTCCTTGTCGAAGCGTACGAAAAAGAACCACTTTAGCTACGCATAACTAATAGCCCTAACAACAATAATGGCTGCAAAACATCTTCAGATCTGCAATTAGTAGTTAAAGTGCTGCAACAAACGGATCTATAAATGGAAAGACATTAAGCAGTAAAGTAAAGAGTTTACTCCATGCATCCAACAGAAAAGACAAGAACACGATTTTTGAATGAATTTTTATATTACAGGGCACCTGGGAGGAAACAAGAAGGTGTATCCAGATCTCCTCAATGGGATGGGTTCTTTGTAGTCCTCAGCACTTCAGATCTAAGCTTTCTTTCTCTTGTAGATGTAGAAAACCCAATGTAGAAGGTAGAGCTCAATGGGAGCAACAATGGCAGAAAATGAGACCG
Source organism: Pinus albicaulis (assembly GCA_034641835.2). Lineage (NCBI taxonomy): Eukaryota > Viridiplantae > Streptophyta > Pinopsida > Pinales > Pinaceae > Pinus > Pinus albicaulis. The sequence continues at coordinate 248,757,257 of CM076579.1, forward strand.
AGTGTATAGATCCAGAGTGATCTAGTATGCAACAAAAGGTGAAGAATGATGAGGAAAACCCTCCTATTTATAACAAAATATTGGGTCCTTCTAGATCTTGGTGCATGATTAAAATAATGTTAATCACATCTAGATCCACCTCTATGGAATATTTTATTATTATTTGTTGGAGGGAAAGGGTGTTTGACTTGGGTCAAATCCCTTGATTAGTGAAAAATAAATAAATAAATGATTTATTTATCTTTTTAAGGAAGTGGTTAGGATATAATCAAATAAATAATGATTTATTTGATTAATGGTGGTTGATTTGGTCATATTTAACAAGGAATATTATTAAATAATTATTCCTAGAAAATAATAAGATAACTATGGGTTTATCTCATTAATTTCTTTGTTTTTGGGTTAAACATGACTGGGAATAATAATTAAATTATGGTTTAATTAATTATTCCTTTTGGGGTTTCCTAATTAATCATAGTGAAAGCAGTTTTACTTGGGGTAAAACTGGTCTTACATGGTGTACTTGGGTCCATCTAATGATGAAAAGTTAGATGACCAAAAAATGGTGTAACATTCAACTTGGTTGCTTGAATCATTGGCCATGAGATTCTTCTTTTTATTATCTTTCTTTTTGTTCTTTGGGTTAAGCCTGGGGTGCAACTTCCAACACTTCTCCTTTGTATGGTCATCAATGTTACAGTGGTTGTTGGCATCTTGATCTGAATGGAAAGTGGCATCCACCCATGGTATTCATCCACACATGGTATTTATCCACCCATGGTATTAATCCACCCTAGGTATTTATCCACCCATGGTATTTACCCATGGTGTTGTAAGCGGCATCTACCCATGGTATTTATTCACCCATGGTATTCATCCACCCATGGTATTTACGCAAGGTATTGTAATTGACATCTAGCCATGGTAGTTACCCATGGTGTTGTAATTGGCATCTACCCATGGTATTCATTCACCCATCGCATTTACCTACCCATGGAATTTACCAGTGGCATTGTAACTAAAAAATACTATAAGTAAGAAGTCACATTTTGTAAAGTTCAGTTTCAAAATTTTGCAACAACCTTCAACAAACTTCATTCACGTGCTACGACCTCCACAGAGCACTTTCTTGGGCAAAGCAAGAAGATTTTTTTATTTTTATTTTTATTTTTTCATTTTTTTGCAGGAATTTTTTGGGCAAAAAGTTTGCATATCAGATCTAAAACTTTTGGTGCAAAATTTACCAAAAAAAATAAAATATTTGTATTCCTTGCGAAAAAATACCCAAATTAAATAAATACAATCGACCGAATCGAAGTCTAGACGAGGGAGATATCGCTTATTTAAAATCAGCTGTGTTGCAGAAATTTTTCTAATGACAATTCGTGGACAACGACTCTCCTATAATTTTTTGCAGTTTTTATGAAAAAATTCATAAACCTGATTGTAGATCTGATCTCCTATTGAAAAATAACCTAATTTCAAAAAACAAATTGGTCGAATCAAAGTTCAGATGAGGGAGATATCGTTGATTTAAAATCAACTTCTTCTTCTTCTTCTTTTTATTTATTTATTTATTTTTTCAGAAATTTTGTAACGATGGGACAATTGTATCGCGAATTTGAGTTTCAAAAGTGTCCAGATTGGGATTTCAATCACACTAGAAGATGCAAAATGCTCATTATATTTCCAAAAATAGGTTATAATAAATATTATGAGTTATATTGACCGAGTTATGCCCATTTTAAATTAGTTTTTATATCTGGAGTAGCATTCAGAGCGGGTTCCCTTTGGAAACATGCCCTCCCACACCGCTTTAGTAGGCACCCGCTTCACATTCATCAGTTTCAAGATAGAAGCATCAGGTTTGGGTTCTTTAGAGACGTGCCCTCCCACCCCATAATATGTAGGAACCTACTAATTCATCAACAATGAACATCACGGTTATGGGTCAATCGCACAAAATCCTTATCATCGAAGTCCATTTTCTAGGCTACACATTGTTCATATCACAATTTGTCATAATCATTATAGGGTATCTCTATCCTTGGATCTTCGTTTGTCATGGTTATGGGTTATCCACAAACCTACACTTCATCTGAGTCCATTTGCTAGGCCACACAGTGTTAGTATCACAGTTGGTCACAAGCATTACAGGGTATCTCTATCCTCGAATCTTTGTTCATCTTGGTTATGGGTTAAACACACAAAACCCTTCTCTTCTGTGTCTCTTCATGTTCAAAAAAGGATTCTCAGGAGGGAACTTCATGCAATGGGGACCATTGCTTCTTAAGGGGGGAGGAATCACCCGAATGGAAAGTGGATAGTTACCCATGGTGTTGCAAGTGGCATCTACCCATGGTATTAATTTACCCATTGTATTTACCCAAGGTATAGTAAGTGGAATCCACCCATGGTATTCATTGACCCATGACATTTACCTACCCATGGAATTTACCCATTGTATTGTAACTAAAAAAGAATATAAGTAAGAAGTCACATTTTGTAAAAGGACAAATTGTCCACCACAATGTAGCTTTTGCAAATATTATCTATTTTAATAAAAAGTTTCTTTGTGGTTTTGTTTACTGTGTGTTCTCATTTTTCTGGCATTTCAATTTTTCAGCTCCAGTTTAGCTCTTAGCCCCGATGTTTGAAATAAATTCAACAATCCGCAATTATGCAATGCATTTACACAATTGTGGTCTTGGAGTGCTTGGTTGTTTTCCACCTCGTGGCTTCGTTCCTTCCATTCGTTGACCATTTCCGCTGAAATAACCAGCAAAACTTGTTCAAATGAAAATTTAGGAGCTTTCACTGAAGTAGTTTTTGAAATCATCTATTGGAAATGGGCAGATTTCTCATTTCAAAATCTTCCCCGTGTCCAGCGCGACTATCTGAATTAATTCGTCGCTGACTGCGGGCGAATTTGAAGTTTGAAATCCTCCCCCCATCTCTAATTTTCTAAAGCTAGACACTTGAAGGATGGAATTAAAATTAAGAAGAGAGTTTGAGCTCTTACCTGGCGCTTACGGATCGTTGGATGGTGTCTTGAATCGGCTGCACCACTGATTTGAAGTTCGGAGGGAAAATGGGTAAAATGCACTTCTCTAATTTACTCAAAATAGAAAGGAGAAAATGATTTTACTTTTTGTCTATTTATAGATTTTTGAAAATATTTTCACCATTATTTTATTATTTTTCCTTGATATCAGTGATGTTTTCCATTTTTTGTGCAGGAACAGGGCCTTTACATTCTTGGTGATTATTTCTGATGCAAACAAGTTGTAATATATCTCTTTTTTGGACTCGGTAAAAATAAACGAAAATGGAATCCCCAGTGGAGTCGCCAATTCTGTTGTCAAGATAAATCCCCTTTGCGGACAGAGGTGATCTCTCTGGCTCTAAAGTGGGTCTTGCAACTTGAGATACTTTCTAATACAAAGCCTTCTTAGCTAATATTCAAAATGCGACAAGAAAGGAGATAGGGTACCTTTTCCTGATGCTATGTTCGAACTCGTTGATGATGACCTTGATCCACAATCCTTTTAGGCTCGCTCCTTGCTACTAGTGGCACACGAATACCTGTGAATGATCAAGAGGCAACAACAAACTTAATCAATACATAATAATCATTAAACATTATCTATCTAGCAGATCAAGGAGTCCCATAATATTTGCATAAAAGATTAGACAAATATATAAAAAACATTAGATGTTTTATTGATAAATATGAAAGGAAGAGCTTATAACCCAGGCCTTGATGTTGGAGGCCTCCCTTTGGTGAAAATTTGAGTCCTTCACCGAAGCTCTAAATAATTCCTTCCCTCTAACAAATTAGGTGCTATCACAGCGCAAGAATGTAAAGGGAACGAGAGTTTAGACCAGCCCAACAATGACCAACCAGTGGTGGAAGGATGGGGACCAATTTATATGAAGGGAGAAGAGGTTGGGAGCCCATGAAAGGAGATGGAAGGTCCACTTTCTAAGTGATAAACCCCATGGATTAGACCAAGCTCTAAAATTAGAGAGCCTGACTCTATCACCACCGTTTAACAACCAACTCGCTGCCCTAGAAATTATAGAGGTCAAAGCTTCTTCTCCATTTGAGGAAACATTTCCAGAAAGGGATCAATGTGGTTTTGCAAGAGATAAGGGCACTGGCAGCGCTAAGCCATAACTGTCAATCTGAAATCAACATGAGCATGAAACTAGGAAACACGTTGACCTATAAAACTAGGGTTTTGATCAAGTTCCTTCAGTAATCTTCCAGGGAATTTTTCTTTGAGTCTTCAAGGGATGTCTTTATTGTTGATCAACGGTTGTCAGTGATGTCAACCCAAGCAGCACCAGGGGCTAACCCAATATTGCATGGGAATTTTGACCTATCAAATTAATATATTCTGGGTCAATAATTCTTTTGATGGTTTCTACTTGTTGAGATGTTTCCGTTGATATATGGCACACCATGTAATTCTTCACGGTTTGAGAGATATTCATGTTTGAAGTTTGTACCCCCAGTTAGTGGGCTAAAACCCCATGGGGTTAGGGCATGGGTCATTGAAAAGTCAAAATTTATATTTTTTTAAGCTCCTAAAATCCCTCCCACGTTCACTTGTTGAAGCCCCTCTCAACTTAAGCACTTATATAAATTGGGATCCTCATTTCCTCCTTATGCATGGGATTCGACCATCTGAAATAGGTCATCGTGGAATTTTCGCTCTAAATTTTTTTCTACGAAGGCTCAGAAGCTGAAATTTTTATGAGGTGAAGCCAAAATCCTAAGGAAGCTGCAGTAAAAATTTCAGATCAAGTTGCACAATATTTTTGGATATATGATCTGTGGAAGTAAGGATTTTTGCAGGCTCCTGAAATTCATCTCAAAGAAGTGACCTTGGTAAAATCATCATAACTCTCTCTCTAAGTATCGGATTGGAATTATGTAAAAAGTGGTAGATAGTGAACAGTCTTTAGTTTTCTCTCTATCAATTTCAGAGGCAAATGAAGAAACAGTGACACATGGCACACCGTACAACTGTGCTATGCTGAAACAATCCATAATTAGGGCAGTGTGAGAAATTGGGTATAAATCTCTCTTGAAGAATCCAAATTGAGTCAGACCTGTGGCATTGGAAATACAACTCAGAGGACTACTACAAGACCAAAGATCAGATATTGAGGATCTGAAATAACAGAGATACACCAAATTCAATATCGAGCTCCTAGAAGACAAGAAAAAGCTAGATCATGTGTTGTCAAGGATTGCAAAGGACCAGAATTTCTACGACAAAAAATAAAAAAAAGGTGCAGCAGAGGGTAGCATGACAAGAGCATAAACTAAGGTGCATAACAGTAGCAATAATTTCATCATATGAAGTCTTCAAGTGGGCAGCATTGCATACAATCATTGTACTTAGTCATTGTAAATACATTATTGTACAAATTGTACTAGTGTCTATCTGCCAAGGGTTGAAGAGGAAATGTTGGGAGGTATAGGATCATCATTAGGTGGTTGTGTCAAAGTTGGGGTTATGGTCTAGTATATCTTCTTCTTCTGCATCATTGTATATCATTGTAAAGTGGACCATTTTCCCTGGTATGGGAGTCCATTCTTCTTTTATTCTTCTATAGGGTGGTAGGGTGGTGATAGGGTGAGTTGTAGCTCATTGGGTGTTGGGGCATCCATTCAGTTGAAAACTGAAGAATCTCGGGCGTTGGAGCGTCCATCCAGTGGGAGCTGGAGAAGAATTATTTTCTAGATTCTAGGAAGTTGGAGCTTTACTTTCAATTGGAGTTGAATATTAAAGAATTATTAGAAAAGCATTAGGTGGTTTTTGTCCCAGAGTGGGTTTCCACCTTAAAAACTGTGTGCATTTGTGTTCCAATTGTTTGCTGCTATCATTGTACAAACACTGATAATAATTGAAGATTAACTAATGCTCTAATTGAAAGGAATACTGATTCACCCCCCCCCTTCTCAGTTTTTCCAACAATTGGTTTCAGAGCTTGGTTCCTTCAATAGTAGTTTAACAGCTGGAAGGAGGTCATGGAGCATACCAATAATGGTGTACCTCTATTCAATGAAAATAATTATGCACTTTGGAAAGGAAGAATGGAGGTCTATCTCTTGGTGCAAGGTTACGAATTATGGGACACAGTTCAAAATGGATTTACATCAACCGCGGATGAACAAGGTAAGAAGAATTTGGTAAATGATGCAAAAGCAAAGAATATTATTATCAGTGGACTTATTGAATCTGTTTATCATAAGGTGTTGGGTTGTAAAACCGCCAAAAATGTATGGGACAAGCTTGAGAATATATATGTAGGTGACTCAAATGTCAAAGAAACAAAGCTTCAAATCTATAGAGCAAAATTTGAGCAACTTAGAATGAAAGAAGATTGAAACATTGTTGCATACTTCCAATACGTTGACAAAATAACCAATACTCTGGAACGATTGGGAGAGCCAGTTGACGAGAAGACTATTATACGGAAGATTCTTAGAACGTTACCAGGGAGATTCAACCCAAAGGTATATGTCTTAGAATACAGTGCAAATCTAGACAAACTCAGCAAGGAAGAATTACATGGAGTTCTCATAGCATATGAAATGAGACTTGATAAAGAAGAGGGTACTTCACATCTAGAAACTGCGTTCGTTGCATCTAAGAAAACCAATAAGGATAAACAACCTTCAATTGAAAAGACATGCACCTGCAAGTGTGAAGAAAAGGGAGATGATGAAGAAGGTCTTTCGGAAGAAGAATATGCTTACTTCACGAGAAAAATACAAATTGGTAAGGGACAATTCAAAGGTAAACTTCCATTGATATGTTTCAGCTGTACTGAGGTTGGGAATTTTGCAGCAAAATGTCCAAACAAAAGTAATGGCAACTCAAAAAGAAAGAAAGGCTTTAAGAAATTCAACAAGCAAGGATCCAAAAGGAACTTTCTCTCTAAAGAAGATAGCTCATCATCTGATGAAGAAAATGATAGTGAAGAAGAAGCCAATGAGAGAGTATTGTTTATGGCCAAGTAAAATAAACCCAAGCACAATAAGCAAGAGGTATCAAACAATGAAGAAGAAGGATGGACCATAGACAAATTTTATGAGGAAGCAATCAAGCTTATAAAAGATCTCAAGGTGGAGAAGATCCGTTCCAAAACTCTTGAAGAACAAGTTCAAGGTCTCAAAATTGAAGTTGAAGAACACAAATGCATTGAATAATCACTTCAAAAGAAGTTAGAAGAAAGCAACCAAGAAAGGAAAGAATTAGAAGCCGAAGTAGTCTCACTGCGTGAGGAAGTGAAGAAAGGAAAAACTATCCAAAACTATGCCAAAAACTCAAGGGTATTGGAAGAACTCATCAACAATCAACGATCTTACAAAGACAAAACTGGCATCGGTTACAAAGAAGAAGAAGCAGGACCTTCTACAACAAAATACAATGAACCTATGAGATATGACATGCATGTAGACTTCATTGGGAAAGATTCGCAAGAACAGCCTTGGAAGACAATTCCTCGACGAAAATTTCCATCCAGGTATCAACATATTTTTTATGGCTACTGTTATTCATGTGAAAAATTTGGTCATAAAGCTGTAGAATGTCGCATGTACCCTAGGAAAAAATACAATTCCAGGAGATATTTCAAATATGAACCTCCCAGGGCTCAGCGAAACATCAATAGATTTGAACATCTAAGAAATAATATTGAATGTTACAAATGTCGAAACTTTGGACACATAGCCAAATACTGCAGACTTGAAAATCCTCCAGAAGAATCTTCGAAGCCACAGAATGAACGAACATGGAAGAAGAAGAAGAATGATAATTTTGCTCTCTCTCTCAAGGCTCAAAAGAAGAAATATGTGTGGTATGTTGATAGCGGTTGCTCAACGCATATGACTAGAGATAGAAATAAATTTGTATCTCTGAATGAGAAAAAGGATGGAACCGTGTCCTTTGGAAATGATGGATCTTCAAATGTTATAGGATCAGGTACTGTCACTCTCGGAAGCAAAGATGTTCTAGCCAATAATGTTCCATTGGTTGAAAACATGAACACAATTTGCTCAGTGTTGGACAAATGTGTGATCAAGGACACACAAACTATTCAACTCCACGAAATGTGAAATTAGGAAAGGCGTGTATGGTGAAATTGTGGCTACAGCAAGTTGAGCTCCAAACGACATATATGTTCTGGATGAAGCAACTAAAGCATGTCTAATAGCTAAAGAGGATGATACAATAATTGGTAGCAATGATGATCGACTAAGTAAGAATTTTTCTACAAAGGTGCAAAGTGATTTCGAGATGTATTTACTTGGTTGCAAATTGAGCATAGATGACTCATCTAAAGATGTGGATCAGAGGTTGTACAAATCTATGATTAGTACTCTTCTATATGTAACAGTCTCCCGACCAGATGTTATGCAAGCAGTTGGACAAGTAGCAAGATTCCAAGCAGCACCAAAAGAATCACATATTAAATATTCGTCAGCATTGGAATATATTCACCAAAAGCTTGGGATTCTCCCAAGTTCTCATTAGATTTTCCTTTTTCAGAATATAAATGGGGAGTGGAAGTGTGTACAGGTCTGCAGGACGGTTGTGTGTCAGCTGGAGTGGAAGTGTGTATAGGTCCACAGGATGGTTGTGTTTCAGGGGGAGTTACCCTTTGCCATTGATGTCAAAGGGGGACAGAATGTTGTAGGAAGAGGTTTCATGATCGCAGGGGGAGTACTTGTGTTGCCATCAATGCCAAAGGGGGAGATTGTTGATCAGAGGTTGTCATTGATGTCAACCCAAGCAGCACCAGGGGCTAACCCAATATTGCATGGGAATTTTGACCTATCAAATTAATATATTATGGGTCAATAATGATTTTTATGGTTTCTACTTGTCGAGATGTTTCCGTTGATATATGGCACGCCATGTAATTCTTCACGGTTTGAGAGATATTCATGTTTGAAGTTTGTACCCCCAGTTAGTGGGCTAAAACCCCATGGGGTTGGGGCATGGGTCATTAAAAAGTCATAATTAATATTTTTTAAGCTCCTAAAATCCCTCCCATGTTCACCTGTTGAAGCCCCTCTCAACTTAAGCACTTATATAAATTGTGATCCTCATTTCCTCCTTATGCATGGGATTCGACCATCTGAAACGGGTCATCGTGGAATTTTCGCTCTAAATTTTTTTTCTACGAAGGCTCAGAAGCTGAAATTTTTATGAGGCGAATTCAAAATCCTAAGGAAGCTGCAGTAAAAATTTCAAATCAAGTTGCGCAATATTTTTGGAGATATGATCTGTGGAAGTAGGGTTTTTGCAGGCTCCTGAAATTCATCTCAAAGAAGTGACCTTGGTAAAATTGTCACAACTCTGTCTCTGAGTATCAGATTGGAATTCTGGAAAAAGTAGCAAAGAGAGAACAGTCTGTAGTTTTCGATATATCAATTTCATAGGCAAATGAAGAAACAGTGACACGTGGCACGCCGTACAAATGTGCTCTGCTGAAACAATCCACAATTAGGGCTATGTGAGAAATTGGGTATAACTCTCTCTTGAAGAATCCAAATTGGGTCAGACCTGTGGCATTGGAAAGATGACTAAGAGGAATACTACAGGACCGAAAATACGTTATTGAGGATCTAAAATAATAGAGATACACCAGATTCAATATCGAGCTCCTAGAAGGAAAGAAAAAGCTAGATCATGTGTTGTCAAGGATTGCAAAGGACTAGACTTTGTACGGCAGAAAAGAAAAACAAGGTGAAAAATAGGGTAGCATGACAAGAGCATCAACCAAGGTGCATAAAATCAGCAAGAAGTTCATCATATGAAGTCTTCAAGTGGGCAGCACTGCATACAATCATTGTAAAGGTATCATTGTACTTAGTCATTGTAAATACATTATTGTACAAATTGTACTAGTGTCTATCTGCCAAGGGTTGAAGAGGCAGTGTTGGGAGGTATAGGATCATCATTAGGTGGTTGTGTCAAAGTTGGGGTTATGGTCTAGTATATCTTCTTCTTCTGCATCATTGTATATCATTGTAAAGTGGACCATTTTCCCTGGTACGAGAGTCCATTCTTCTTTTATTATTATATAGGGTGGTAGGGTGGTGCTAGGGTGAGTTGTAGCTCATTGGGTGTTGGGGCATCCATTTAGTTGACAACTGAAGAATCTCGGGCGTTGGAGCGTCCATCTAGTGGGAGCTGGAGAAGAATGCTTTTCTAGATTCTAGGAACTTGGAGCTTTACTTTCAATTGGAGTTGAATATTAAAGAATTATTAGAAAAGCATTAGGTGGTTTTTGTCCCAGAGTGGGTTTCCACCTTAAAACTATGTGCATTTGTGTTCCACTTGTTTGCTGCTATCATTGTACAAACACTGATAATAATTGAAGATTAACTAATGCTCTAATTGAAAGGAATACTGATTCACCCCCTCCCCCCTCTCAATATTTCCAACATTTATATTTTTTCCATGGTGGAAACATTGCATAGGGTCTATCACGGGGCACTTCAAGATCAGGGATAGGAAGTGAGCATGGTGAAAATTTATTGTGTAACACATAGGCTTGGAAAAAGGGAAATCAAGTGGATCGAAGCAAAAGCAGACACAATACTCTTCTAAAGAGGGAAGAAGAAGTTTAAAGGGGGGAAAGATAAAAATACGACATTGCATGGCACATCAGTGCAAATATCTAATCTGGATCTTAGGGGAAGCCCCCCAAGATCTAAAAAATTTAAATGGATATTGGGGGGGGGGGGGAGGTCCCCAAGATTTGATTGGATTGGATCGGCTGCACCAATGATTTGAAGTTCAGAGCGAAAATGGGTAAAATGCACTTCTCCAATTTACTCAAAATAGATGGTGAAAATGAATTTACTTTTTGTCTATTTATATATTTTTGAAAATATTTTCATTATTGTTTTATTATTTTTCGTCTTTATCAGTGATGTTTGCCATTTTTTGTGCAGTAACAGGGCCTTTACACCATTGGTGATTATTTCTGATGCAAATGAGTTTCATTTTATCTCTTTTTCGGACTCGGTAAAAATAAACGAAAAAGGAATCCCCAGTAGAGTCGCCAATTATGTTGTCAAGATAAATCCCCTCTGTGTGCTTCAAATTTTGTCTTTTTGGTGTTAGTTTCTTTGTGGTGTGAAAAAATCCATCCTATACTTGAAGTGGTAAAAGTGAATTTTGGTTGAATTTTTTATTCTTTGAGTCAATTAAAATTATTGTTTGCTGCTTGTGTGTTTGGAAGGAATACTGATTTGCTGTTGATTGAGTATTATTAGTTCTTTTGAGACCATAAAAGAAATTTATTTTTCATCCATTTAGTTTTCATCTCAAATTTTACTTTTTGTTAAAGTGCATTAGATCAGATTGCATTGAAAATTCGTTTTTGAGATTTATCGTTGAACTTAGATTACATCGCTTAATGATTGAAAGCTAAAATGCACATTGAGTGCATTCTCATTCGTTGGAAGGTGAATTAAGTAGATTCTCATTCCATCAAAAAGTGCATTGAGTGCATTCTTGTTCATCAAAAAGAAAAAGGAAATTGTGCATAGATTACAGTTGCATAGTTTCAAAAAAGAAATTTTGCATAGATTACATCGCATAATTTTCATCTTTGAAAGTTTTGACTTGAATTGGGATAGTGAAAGTGATATGGTTAGGAAAATCTTCGTTTACTTCATTATTGTTTATTGCATCACTATTTGAAACTCTTCCCTAAAATAGATAGCATTCATCGAATTGATAAAATCCTTTTCTCATGATAGTTGCATTATATGGATTCAGGTGACATCGATTTTGAGCGAAAAACTGAAACTTAACTCAATATCAACTTTAAAATTTACCCAATTTACCTTAAGGATCATTTGGAACTAATGAGAACATTTAAAGGTCTAGGCTAGAGACGTGTTCCGACGTTGTTAAACGTAGGAGCTGTCGCTAACGGTCTGCGTTACAGCCTGGGGGTGATATCCCATACCACATATGGAAGTATATTGATGTTGATAAGTATATTTGGGGAACACTCATCGAATGGTTACGCATTAGACAACACTACTATAGATTGGACTCCCATGTACCGTCGCGTATATTTTGGGAGACACCATTAGGTTGCAAGCCTACCATAGGTAACCCAGTCGGCCGCCTTGTAAATGTGATACACCGAACACAACATTCATAGAGATTGTGTACCCGTACTTCTTGGTTCTTTAGGAGGTATTCTGCAGTTCAAGGATACTTGGTAAGACTTTTGCCTAACTTACCCCTTTTTGATTTATTTTGTGTTTAATTTCTAAAATTTATTGCCCACGGAATAACATCTTACCCGTCCACAACTCCTTAGCAGATCTTAGGTTGTGACTAATGAAAATAGTTCCTGAGTTTACCAATCAAGGAATCCCCTCAGATGGGAATCTTGGTCCTTTTCCTTTTTTTGGAAATGTTGGTACTCCCTATATGGAAACATTTTCCCTCCTGGGATTAACCATTGGTTTGCCAATTTGGTTATTTTCAACCCCCATGGTTCCAAATGTCCAACCTGCTTCTCAACCAAGTTCGCCTTCACCTAAACAGTGTCAACCTCATGTTGATCCTAAAGTTGACCCCTCGCCTTCTTCGCATGTTTCTTCACCCCGTTCTTCCTCTTTGCCTGATGAAAGTCTAGATTCTAGTAACCAGGAAGCTAAGAAGAAGAAGCAGAGGACGAAGAAGAAGAGGAAAAATAAGCAAGGGATAAACCAAGAGACCATTGCTACCAATGAAACTGACATTGAAAAACCTTCCAATCAATCCTGTAAAGTCAAATTCCCTTGCAAGCTATGTAAGGGCGACCACCTCCTCAAATTCCCTTGCAAGCTATGTAAGGGTGACCACCTCCTTAGAGATTGTCCTCGTATTCCCAAGGTTTTATAAGTGTGGTCCATTTCTTTAAATAGGCCGTTATCATCGGCCTCTAGAGATCACGTTGGTGACAAGTCTTCAGCTAGTGATAATAAGGCCCATGGGAAAAAGGGTAAAGTAAAATTTCCCTGTAGGTTATGTGAATGGAATCATCCCATTCACCTTTTTCCTTATATGGATGAAGCCTCCAAAGGATTTGATAACCTTACAACTTCTCATCTCTGTCTTCCTACCGGCTACTAGAAGATTTCCTCTAATCCTCCACTAGTTGATCAAGTGATTGATCAAAATTCATCTCTGGTCAATTCCACTCTCCTCGAAAGTGAACCCCACGAGTCCGTTCTCGACCAACCATTGGTTGAGAAAATGGTCGACCTATACCTTTAGTTGATCATGCTTTTCCCATAGAGAGTGAACATCATACCACTAAGGTTATTTTTGTTTCTTCAGATTCCCATGAATTGGAGGGTGATCCTCCCGTTACTGTAACCCAAGGGGGCAGTTCTCCCATTCCCACGACACCCCATCCAAGTAGTCTGGTCGCTTCATTTGATTGGAGTTGACTAATAGGATATCGTATTCCTTATTACGTGCCCTTTGATACCACAATACATGCCTCTAATGTGGCCATACCTAGCACCATAATAGATGAAGGCACATATGTTAATAAGTTTTCCTCAACTACTTGGCAAGCTTTCGGTTCTCCGCAGCTTGTGCCTACTACCCAGAATCTGTTAGATTTTAACAGAGGAACCTGTCAACCATTAGGGATCCTTCCTAAGTTGCCTATTACTTTGGGAGGAAAGACTGTCTATATAGACATGATTGTTTTCCAAGTCCCTTTGGACTTTAACTTAGTCATTGGGCATGACTATACTTATGTTATAGGATCTCTTGTCTCTTCTCTCTTTCGCGTGATATGTTTTCCACATGAAGGAAGAATTTTGACCCTTGATCAGTTGTCGTTATTTGGTCCTAATATGGCTCCCAATCAACCATCATACCTAAATTGTCCTTACATATAAGTGGTATCATCCTTGCCACAAGTTAATTATGTGGCAACATGTTCCATGCCCACGTCTATTGATGATCTAGTCAGTCATATCGTGCATCATGTACTGGGGGCATTGGACCCTGATTTCCAGAGTTTTTTTCTCCCATATGATGAAAGCCTCTCGGAAGCCATGACCTATTATGGGCCATGCGCAATTTTTCAGAGCAAATTTCCTTTTCTTGTCTCAATCTCCTTAAAAAATGAAATAAGCTCTTCGGAGCAAAGTTCCTTTTCTTGTGTTAAGCTCCTTAAAAAATGAAACAAGCTCTTCAGAGCATAGTTCCTTTTCTTGTGTCAAGCTACTTAAAAAATGAAACATGTGTCATGAGGATAGTTCTTTTACTTGTTAAACCTCATTAAAAAAATGAAACAAATCCCCTTTCAATTCGAGTATTTGATTAGATCTCGTAATTCCCAGTCGATTCTTTCACTTGATCTTGTAATTGAACCTTCATTCCATCCACCTGTTAGTAACCAATAGTCTACTTAGGTCCATGAGATGAAGCTTAGGGGGCATGTACTTCGAATTGAGCCACCACGCTGGGGGCATGAAAAATTTCAAGCATAGTTTGTCTCTGTTTCAAGCTTGTACAAAAATGAAACCAATTTCAAGCATAGTTTCTTATGTTTCAATCTTGTGAAAAAATGTAACCATTTCTCATTAAAAATCTCTTGATTTCCCTTTTATCTACCTCTTATGCCTGAAGAGCCTTGGTTTTATCATTCCATCATCACCATCTTATTGGTCGATCGTATTCTCTCACTTGATTGTTTTACCCTTTCTCGAGGAACCATTGCGATGAAGTGGTCTTGTTAGCCAGCCTCTTGACCTTTACATGTTTTGAGCAGTTCCACCATCACCGAAACTAGTTGCTACCTTTTATACCACTCGTTCCTCCAGGTGGAGTCATCTTTCATCCCTTTTATTAATCTCGAAAAATGAAAATATTGTCGATTACTTGTCATTTCGAACTTGTTAAAGTAAATGAATTGCCGTGGTTTCAGTATACGTTTACCCCCTTTTTCAGGCTGAGATTAAATATTTATGAAAAAGGAATACCTTGATCAAACATGGTCAATAGGTTCTCTTGGGCATTTTTTTCTACCTTTTTGGACTCAAGATATGATTTACGAAAAGGGACATGAAGGAGTTTTCTTTTTCGTTTCTTTTTCAAACTCCCTAAACACGAAAAATATACCGAGTTTCACTTCTGTTAGACTCATTAAAAATTAAACGCGAAAGATTTGTCACCATGATGAGACCGAGTTCCTCCTTCTCAGGGCTCGTTAAAATTACTAGGACAGATTCATTCGAAGAATGAAATTACATGCTGAACATATGCTATCCTGTTCACGCTAGCTATAAAAAATAAATAGGTACTCGTTACTAATAACTGGGGAAATTTGAAAATGAACATCCTATTTGTGTTTTGGGCAACTTGTCGCTCTTGAACATGACACTCATTTGCAGTTCGTGTCGGTTTGGGGAAATCCTACATTCGTCACTTTTCCTCAATGGGTGTGGGAAATGTGTTTGCCTCTCATTCGATTACCATTTTGTTAACATGACCTTTGATCCTATTTGAGTCAAATTCTGCCATACTCCAGAGTCATGTCACCAATATGTTCAAGAGAAGTCTTTTTTGTGTTATAGTTAGATATCCTTTGCTTATTTGACCTCCTATGTTACAATCGCAAATCACTCATATCATCTTGAGATATCTGTTGTTTCGTGTCGATGATGTGGGAATCCTTATGGTCCTCCATCGACAAATCACTTCCTGTTGACTTCAACACATTATCCAGGTAGGTGATTTAGAAACTTCTTTTCAATACCTTAGAGCTTGCATGCCTCAATGGAAAGTTCCTCCTCCTTAGGCTCGTTAAAATTACTAGGATGGATTCATTCGAAGAATGAAATTACATGCTCAACATATGTTATCCTCGTCATGCTGGCTATAAAAAATAAATAGGTACTCGTTAGCAATAATGAGGGAAATTTGAAAGTGAACATCCTATGTGTGTTTTGGGTAGCTTTTCGCTCTTGAACATGACACTCATCTATAGTTCGTTCCAGGTTGGGGACATCCTACATTTGTCACTTTTCCTTCATGGTTGTGGGAAATAAGTTTTCCTCTCATTCAATTACTATTTTGTCAACATGACCTCTGATCCTATTTGAGTCAAATGTTTCCATACTTCGGAGTCGTGTCACCAATATGTTCAAGAGAAGTCCTTTTTGTGTTATAGTCAAATATCCTTTTCTTATAAAGGAGTACCATAATATTTTCATAAAATATTAGATAAATATAGAAAGAGAAAATCAGATGTTTTATTGATAAATATGAAAGGAAGAGCTTACAACCCAGGCCTTGATGTTGGAGGTCTCCCTTTGGTGAAAATATGAGTCCTTCACCGAAGCTCTAAAGCATTCCTTCTCCAGAATAAATTAGGCGTTATCACAATGCAAGAATGTAAATGGAACAAGAGTTTAGACCATCCCAACAATGACTAACCAATAGTGGAAGGATGGGGACAAATTTATAGGAAGGGAGAAGAAGCTGGGAGCCCATGAAAGGAGGAGGAGGGTCCAATTATAAGGGATAAACCCCCACGGATGAGATATCTGTTCAGATATCTCAATGGAAAGTTCTTAGTGTACCTTGGAGCTTCCATGCCTCAATGGAAATATCTTCGTGTTTGACGACATGTTCACATCATTTGCCTTCGATCGAATGATTCTGAAAGTGTTCGACTTCAACACATTCACTCACACTTGTAGATTGTGATGTTTTACCTTGAGGGCCATCGTCATTATTGGTGGGTTCTCTCGCGCATGTTAACGTTTTTCATCATTGACCAATAATCAGGTAGTTTATATCATGTTCGACACCAACACATCTATTCGCATGACTAGATTCGTATATTGGGTTGTTTGAGATTGCGGCGAAGGCCCTGGATCACATCTGATTTTGATCCGGGCTGTGGGGAGTTATTGAGTATTCATGTTTTTATACATGATCCTATCTATACAGATGGCTATGTCCATACCGTGGATCCATTTCTATGATGTCTTTAGATAGATGGTTGCGACCATGCTGTGGGTTCATTTATTATTTGATTCCTAATGTAGAATTATATGTTTAGGCATATTCCTACCAGAGATGTCATATATTGTAATATGTTTGATTTGGCAGCTTTCCTAGTGTTGATCTGAGTTATTTGACTTGGTTCATAAAGAATTTTAGCCATCACTTCCCGTTCCACCTTCATGCTTTAGGGGGCATCTGTTACATAGTAATTTGTCACCATGCTCACTTCCTTTACCTGATCCTGAGGTGCCCCATGATGGACCCTGTGCAATGTTTCCACCATGGAAAAAATATAAATACATACCCTGAAGACTCAAAGAAAATTGCCTTGGAATATTACTGAAGGAACTTGGTCAAAACCCTAGTTTTCTAGGTCAACATGTTTCCTAGTTTCATGCTCACGCTTATGTTAGATGGACAGTTCTGGCTTAGTGCTGACAACACCCTTATTTCTTGGAAAACCGTGATGATCCATTTCTGGTAGTGTTTCCTCAAACGGAGGAGAAGCTTCGACCTTTAGAAGTTCCAAGGTGACGAGTTGGTTGTTAAACGATGGTGAGAGAGTCGGGATCTCTGATTTCAGAGCTTTGATCTCATACATGAAGGTTTATCCCTTAGAAAGTGGACCTTCCTCCTCCTTTCATGGGCTCCCAATCTCTTTTCTCTTCCTATAAATTGGTCCCCATCCTTCCACTACTAGTTGGTCATTGTTGGGCTGGTCTGAACTCTCGTTCCCTTCACATTCTTGCACTGTGATAATGCCTAAGTTGTTCGGGAGAAGGAATGATTTATATATTCGGTGAAGGACTCAGATTTTCACCAAAGGGAGGCCTCCAACATCAAGGCCTGGGTTGTAAGCTCTTCCTTTCATATTTATTAATAAAAAATCTGATGTTTGCTTTCTATATTTGTCTAATCTTTATGCAAATATTTCGGTACTCCTTGATGTACTAGATATCTAATGTTTAATGATTATTATGTATTGGATTATGTTTTTTGTTGCCTCCTTATCATCATCCGCGGGTATTCGTGTGCCACTAGTAGCAAGGAGCGAGCCTAAAAGGATCATGGATCAAGGTCATGATCATCAACAAGTTTGAACATAGCATTAGGAAAAGGTACCTCTATCTCATTTCTTGTCACATTTTGAATACTAGCTAAGAAATATTTGCATTAGAAAGTATCTCAACTTGCTATACCCACTCTAGGGCTATAGAGATCACCTCTGTCTACAGAGGGGATTTATCTTGACAACACCATGTTCTCCAGGTACCGTGCCTATACACAAGCATCGTCCATAGATTTGAGATTGAAAAACATCACTTGCTTCCATATATGGTTGTGTAGACCCCCTAAATACTTGAGGAGTACATCTAGGTTCTTTGGAGAGATACCCAACATTCTTGCCATGTTTGAGAGCTTTTTGGTGTACTCATGCATACTTTGCCCCTGATTTTTCGTAAAGTAGTACCACTAAATCCACTACTCCTCTACATACCCAGGGGTAAAAAAAAGAATTTATGAGGGTTTTTAAGTCCTCACACTTAGTCACTGGAGGCTCTCCCTCCAACTTCAAGGTCTTTGTGTGGCTTTCCCACCAAGTTAGGGGATGACCATTTAATTTCATCCGCATAAATGAAATCTTCTCTTCCTCGTCTGTATGATGAACACTAAATAAACTTCTAGTTAATACAACTAGTCATTTATATTTAGAGCATTCATATAGCCTTGGTAGAACTTGATATCGACCTTCGGTTCCATTTTGAATAGGGGATGTGAATGACTCATGACACTCATACTGGGTTGATCTTTTTAGTAACATTTATTCGATTTGTTATTTGTTTCTTCATGATCTCTCGATATTTCCTCTCATTTTTCCTTTGCATTAAAACTCCCATATTCTTTTAATATCCCAATATTATTGCTTAGGGTTGTCTTGAGGAGATTTACATTACGATTTATATTCACAACTTATTGTTCAAACCATGAAAACCTCTCCTTTGTAGGATCACGAGGGTTATTCATAGATTCATTTGTCATGATTAGGTTTTTTATCACTTTTGGCCTAGCCAATCTATATCCCTTGCAAATCTCCACATTATACCCAAATAAACCTGCTCTGATATTAATATGATCCATAAATTGTCGTGGATATTCTAATGGAAAGTTCAATGCAACAAATCTAATAAAATTATACTGAAAAATAAAAATCTACAATATTATAATTTCATTTCCCTTTCAATTTATATATTTGTAGGTTATTGTTAATAGCGTATGCATGTGAAATAAAGTTATGAAGAAAATAGTGAACAATGAAAAAAAAACTCACACAGACATTTGACACAAGATATGATCTGGGAAACCCTTTGGGGAGAAAAACCCAACTAAAAGGTGAGGCTTCCATACTCTCTTTCTTTGAATATAAAATGTCTATGAGTACAAAGAAGTATGTACTATGGACTATGTGATACTACAATGTAGAAAGTCCCTCTTTATGCTCTATCTCCTATCCCTCTCAGATTTTTTTTCTCAACTATGGAACAAATGCACTTGAAAGAACGAAGTCCCTTTTCCTCCTAGTGTGTTGAAGTTTGCAATAAGAAACAATGAAATTGGCATTTGGAAACAAAAAGAAACACCTACACTAAGTGTGGGACCAGTAGGTCCAAGAAGCACCTACACTAAGTGTGGGACCAAGAGGTCCAAGGAGCACCTACACTAGGTGTGGGACCAGGAGGTCCAAGAAGCACCTACACTAGGTGTAGGGGCCAGGAGGTCCAAGCAACACCTACACTGGTGTGGGCTAAATTTGGTGCATGTCTATTTTAGTTATCCCTTAATTAAATTGGACAATAAAATGTAATCTAATCTCAAAATAACTTGTAATAGTTAACTGAGTGAGATAAACTAATTTAACTCATGAATTTTGAGTTGAGGGTAGTTGGTGAGGCATGCTGAGTAATTCTAGTTGTAACAGAGTTCGAAGTGTAGTGGTGCATTAGTTAATGCATGTTGTAAATCAATTTAACTTAGTTAAGTGAGTTAAATTCAGTTATGCTAGTTGTAACTGTTTGTTGCACTAGTGAGAGATCAAGTGAATTAAATATTATTTAATTCAAAATCAATGGTCTAACATGAAACTGATGTTTTACTATTATTAGCTGCATGCATGTCAGTTACAGTGGAGACCCAGTAGAGACAAAGGTTAAAGGGAAGTTAACTATCAGTTGTGATATTAGCTGACTGCCCAGATGCATTTAAAACACCACAGGATTCCCATGATACTTAGCACAGTTGAGGAAGGCTGAAATTTCTAAAGAATAGGGATTAAATTCACCAGGAATTGCGTGAGCGACGCAGGCTGAGGACAAGCTGAGAATTGGCTGAGTATTGGCCCGATTTTGTTTGGATCAATGTTAGACAATTAGTTGAATACAAGAGGGCTATTGTGAGAAGAGTTGTATGTAATTGTTTCATGATTCATTATGGAATATACAATATATGATAGAGGGGTTTTAAGCTGTAAGATTTCCCTGGGAAATTATCTGTGTTATGGTTTTATTGATTCTTCTTTGCTTCATGTGGTTGGCAATTGTGTTTTTAATTCCGCAATTGATTTGTAGAAGGGATTCAATATTTAACTTTAGTACATTGTTAGATCGGATTGAATCCATGATTTAAATATTGTTTGTATAATTTCTACATGGTATTAGAGCACATGAAATCACAATAGTGAAGGAGGAGTTGATTTTGTGACTGGATATAATTCGAATTTGCAGAAAGACTTTCTTGGTGCTACATCTGATTTAGGATCGAAATGGATTTCAATGGCTTGAGGTTGGAGTATGCACTCGAGGGTATCTCAAAATATATTTCTATATTTATTGGAAGGAAAGGATGGAGGCAATACTCGAAGACAATGGCTTAAAGGAATTCACTAACACTGATGTTCCTAAATCTGCTGTGACAGATGCTGCAAATATTGATGCATGGAAAAAGAAAGTGGCAAGGGCGAGGAGGATCTTACTGGAGGGAGTACGAGACCACATTTTCTCAAGTCTACATGGAAAAGCGACTCCATATGCAATGTGGAAGGCTTTGACAGATCTATTTCAGAGCAACAATGACCATAGGAAATTGGCACTGAAGGATAAACTCTGGAAGATCAATATGGAGAATAACGACACTATTTTGGTATACTTAAAAAAGTTTGTCAAATGTTGGGATGAGCTTGGGAGTGTAGGAATTATAGTCACTGATGATGATTTGGTGAGCCTAGCTCTTCTAGGACTTCCCAAGAGTTGGAAAAGTTATCAAGACTCTGTCAATGGAAGGGAAAATCTACCAGATTGGGAACGACTGTGGTCGGATTTGGTGCAGGAGGAGTTCAGAAGGAATACCAGAGATGGATCTTCATCTAAGAATGAAGATGAAGAAGATTGTGCTTTGGATTCCAAGGTGAAGAAGGGGAAAGGAAATAAATTCCATTCCAAATCTGAGACTGGTGAAGAAGGCAAGGAGTGCGACATGTTTAGAGTGAAGTGTTTTCACTGTCACGAGTATGGACATTATGATACTAATCGTCCACAAAAGAAGAAGAAAAAGAAGGCTAGAGGATCTACAACTGGTGAGGCTTTGGCCTCACAATTTGAGCTTGACTTATCATTGATCGCATGCATGGTGTCAAGTGTAATGGATCAGGGTGGTACTTGGATAGTGGTACATCTTTCCACATGACGGGAAAAAAATAACTTTTCAGTAGCTTGGAGGAGTAGGACCTCTAGATGCATATCGAAATGGGTGAAAACGGAAGGTATAGCACTACTGGGATTGGTACAATTAGTTTCCAGAGACAGTCATGTAAACCATTTTTATTAAAATATGTAATGCATGTACCAAGCTTAAAGAAAAATTTAGTTTCTGTTGAAATGTTGGAGGATAGAGGCTATGATGTTGTTTTCAGTGAAGAAAAGTTTTCCTGTGACACAAAGAAACAGGACAAGCCAAGAAGATTTGGATTCATGTGAAGAATCTCTATAGAATTAATGTAGATACGATTTATACAGAGCTTCCAACCATTGGGAAGTGTGCGAAAGCCATGCAATTGACCCTTGAGTGGGGGCTAGATTTGCATGCAGGTGAGGAACTCTTGGTTCTAAAGAATGGACCTAAAGATGTGGAGCAACCACATGCAAAGGATCATGGAGTGGAAAAAACCACTCAAGCAGAGAAATTTCGAGCTAGATGGGCAAAGGGAGTGCATGCAGCTATACCTCCAGGTGTGAGGTGGGGCGACATGCAAGATTAATCCCAAGAGGAAATTTGGGCAGGGTCCTATAGATGGTGCGCTCATGGATTGAACCTGGCTACAAGGAGCCCACAATACAACAGTAGCAGGATTAGTTAGATTGATGTAGTCAGATGTCAGGAGGACATAAATTAGAGTGACAGGTGTTAGATACTGGAGCGCAGATTAGAGTTGGTAGCAGTGCAGAGTGCATGGATGCAGATGTCAACAACGTAGAGAATCTAGTAGACATGTGCAATAGGTACCAACAGTCAGAAGACTCCGATGACAAATGCATTATACTGATTCAGTTGTTTGGAGGCTATTCAGTTTCAGAAGTGTTGCATGCGAAGGTTGAATGTGAGAGAAACACTAGAGAAGTATTGCATGCGGAGGTTGCATGTGCAAGAAACACTAGAGAAGTGTTGCAAGGACATTCCTTTCTTGTTGAGAAGGAGTGTTGAAGTTTGCAACAAGAAATAGTGAAATTGGCATCCAGAAACAACAAGCAATGCCTACACTAAGTGTGGGACTAGGAGGTCCAAGCATCACCTACACTAGGTGTGAGACCAGGAGGTCCAAGTAGCACCTACACTAGGTGTGGGAACAGGAGGTCCAAGCAGCACCTACACTAGGTGTGGGACTAGGAGGTCCAAGAAGCACCTACATTGGTTGGTGTGGGCTAAATTTAGTGCATGTCTATTTAGTTATCCCTTAATTAAATTGGACAATAAAATGTAATCTAATCTCAAAATAAATTGTAATAGTTAACTAAGTGAGATAAAATCAGTTAACTCATGAATTTCGATTTGAGGGTAGTTGGTGAGGCATGTAGAGTAATTCTAGTTGTAACAGAGTTCGAAGTGTAGTGGTGCATTAGTTAATGCATGTTGTAAATCAGTTTAACTCAGTTAAGTGAGTTAAAGTTAGTTGTGCTAGTTGTAACTGTTTGTTGCACTAGTGAGAGATCAAGTGAATTAAATATTTTTTAATTCACAATCAGTGGTCTAACATGCAACTGATGTTTTGCTATTATTAGATGCATGCATGTTAGTTATAGAGGAGACCCTGTTGAGACAAAGGTTAAAGGGAAGTTAACTATCAGTTGTGATATTAGCTGACTGCCTAGATGCAGTTAAAATACCACATGATGCCCATGATACTCAACGCAATTGAGGAAGGGTGAAATTACTAAAGAATAGGGATTGCATTCATCAGGAATTGCGTGAGCGAGGTAGGCTGAAGACAAGCTGAAAATTAGCTAAGAATTGGCTGAGTATTGGCCCGATTTTGTTTGGATTAGTGTGAGACAATTAGCTGAATACAAGAGGGCTCTTGTGAGAAGAGTTGTATGTAATTGTTTCATGATTACTTGTGGAATATAAAATATATGATAGAGGGGTTTCGAGCAGTAAGATTTCCCCAGGAAATTATCCGTGTTGTGGTTTGATTGATTCTTCTTTGCTTCATGTGATTGGCGATTGTGTTTTTTGAAGGGATTCAGTATTTAACTTTAGTACATTGTTAGATCGAATTGAATCAATGATATACATTGTTTGTATAATTTCTACATAGTGGCCTGGTTAAAACACAACTTGATAGCCTACTAGTGGTTAGGTTTGACTACCTCAAATATTAACCAGAATTAAAATATAAAATATTCTAAAGTCTTCTTCATCATAATCATGTGGCTAGCCCCTTTTGACTGAACAATGGGGGCTAATGTGGCATCCTCTCAAATTACGGTGGTGAAAGTAGGAAGGTCAACTTTTGAGTGGCGTAACGTTCGTTTACAGACTCTGATTGACATGATTCTTGCGTCGTTGGAAAGGTATTTGTGCATATAATAAGAAAAAAAGTGCCTTGATAAAGCACGAAAGTTTTACCCCCAAAAAAATGTCATTTGATGCCTCAAAATGCTCTTGGAATGTTTCATACCCCAAATTTCCAAACTGGGTCTCACTGGTAAAAAGGGTAATGTGAGCTAATTCCTCCACTTTTTCCTCTTTGAAAGCATCAAGATGGATGAAAAACAATATAATGATCCAATCTGGGTCACACCGAATGCTTGCTCCTCAAGCCACTTCTCTGTCCTCCAATCATTGAATTGACTTGAGGTCATTAGACCTTGTCAGGTCATGAAGTTAAGAAATCAATAGAATAGTTATTCTTATATAATAAAAAATTAGTAGTAATATAACAATAATATTCACTTTTATGGGATAATCCTAGTTAATTAAATGTTAAATTAATAATAATTAGTTATAAATTATTAATTAATTATTAATCAAGATTAAGGGTTAATTAATAAATTAACCACTAATACCCTTAACTATTAAGCAAGATTAAGGCTCACCATAAGCTTAATCATTAATCAGGCTTAAGGTTAATCATAAATTATTTTATAATCAAGATTAACTGTTAATTAATTTTCTAGCTTAATAACCTACGGGTTACCAGCATATCCATGCGTTGTGTGGGTATGTAGTTGGCATACACATACTAATAGTGCTTATCAAAATCAATCATAGAGAAAAATCATTCAGTTTATAGGTAATTATCACATTGTAAGATAATAGGATTAGGTAGGGGCATTACATAGTGGCCCATTTTGTTTATGGGGATAAAGTATCCTCATAATCAACACCTTATTTATGTGAAAATCCTTTTTCCATGAGCCTTTCTCTACTATTTACAATGAGCCATATGACTTATACCTTTTCTTGTAGACCCACTTGTAGCCAATTGGTTTTTTTCCAAATGGAGGGTCCACCAATTTCCTTGTTCCATCCTTTATGACAACATCATACTCCTTCTGAATTGATTATTTCCACTCATAATGAGAAGTAACTTCTTGAAAGAAAGTTTTTTCAAAGTTAATAGATATATTCTATTGAAAATCATATGAAACATCGATACCATCTACATCAATTGAATTAGAATTATCTACATAATTTCCATCTTGTTTGGTGGAACCTTTGGTTATAATTAGGATGAACACTTTCAAGTGTTTTGATGAGCCATTTTGGGGGACATTTCTAGATGGTCTAGGCTCCTCCACTAATTGAGATGGGGCTACAACATGATTTAACCTTCCAAACCTCTCAATCACATGATTCAAAGGACTTCCTGATCTAATGAAGTGGTAAAAAACTTCATGAGGCGAATATGGTGCTTCAAAAGGAGATTCTAGAGATAGATCCAAGATAGAGACCCCCCTTCAATATGTGGAATCTCATTATGAAATTCATGATATGTGTTTACATGAGTTAACATATACAAATAATAAAGTTGTTTCTCAATAATATTGTCAGTCTTGGAAATTTCAGGACAAATAAAATCTTTGGAAAGAATAAACTTCTTGTTTATCTCATCGTAAAGATGCATACCATGGTGGTATCTAAATACTCCAAGAAGATGAACTGACTTATTGCATCAAGTTTTTTTATTTGTTCCTTGAGAATTAAGGAATGTTAGGTGGAACCAAAGACCTCGAGATGCCGCATCAAGAAAATGCAACCATACCACATTTCATAACGAGTCTTATTTCTGAGAGCATAAGAGGGACATATTTTTTTCACATACGTTGCAGATATAACTACATCAACCTAAAACATCAACTTTACATTCTAAAAAACATTGTGCAATGAACCGTATTCAAGATAGTTATTTTTGTTCTTTTAGTCACACCATGTTGTTGAGGATTGTATCGAGTTGTGGTTTGATGTTGAATCCCATGGTTGTGTAGATAATTTTTGAATTCATTAGAGGTATATTCTCCTCTATAATTAGTATGAAGAGAACCAATATGTGGTTGTGCTCAATTTTGAGTCCGTGCACGAGGTTTCAAAAGCTTGAGATAAACAAGTGCACCCAACACATCTTGGAGTAGTCATCATATATTTATTTCCATTAGAAGATGGAACATTTATAGGGCCACACAAATAAGAATATATCACTCCAAGTTTTCTACATGCTCTAGAAGTGGAATCATGAAATGGTTGTTGTTTTTGCTTTCTAAGGATACATGAATCACATTGCTTCAGTTTCTTAAGAGTAGCAGGAAAAGCCAAGAACCCCATTCTTTTCCAATAAAAAAAGGTTGTTATAATTGATATGTATAGTTATAAAATGCTATAGAAGACTAAATGGTAATGTGCCTTCATCATGATGATATATTTATGTATAATTTTATTTAGAGGAGATGTCCCTTTTAGCTTTAATAGTCTTACATCCTCCACTCTAGTCATGACAACCGTGTTGTAAAATGCCTTCCCTATTTCAATTTTCTTTAAAGATATGAATGGAGTGGCCTCATTATAAAATGTGCATAAGAAACACCAAGTTCCTTTCTAGCTTTGGAAGATAAATAACATCATGCTGAAGGAAATTCAATAATCTAGGCAGTTTAAGCGTGGTGGTGCCAATTCTCGAAAGTTTAAGACTTGGCTTATCTACAAAATAGACTATGCCATCCGCGATGTCACTGAAGATTCAAATAAGCCTATCTGAAAGATCGTGTGGCATGTTGCACATGTGTCAAAAAAACCATGCATCTCTAAAGGAGGCAAATGAAGTATGAAGCATATCTTTAGCCACTCCAATATTGCAATGGGAAACAATATAATGAGCAGAATCAAGTGATTTGACTTTTGTTGTATCTCATGTTTTACCTATGAATTCTTTATTATCTTGTTTTTCCTTGATATTCTCCTAGTAGATTATATGTGTTGATGCATCATGTGTGTTTTTGCTACAACAAATGCAATTAATATCATGTCTATCTCCTTGATTGTGTTTACCCAACCTTTATTTTCTTCCATTTCCTCTTTTACTACGACTTCCTCTAGATGAATCATGTGATTGATTAATATTAAATTCATGATCAAGGCACAGCATATATCCAAAGGGATGGACTATTGTATTAATCTTCCTAGAATCATTCTCTTGTTCCACAAATTTCTCCACCAGAGAGTCAATTGTAATGGACTTTAGTGGATCACTAGATTGCAGGGATTCAAGATAGTGACAGTATGTGGGGTAGAGAGCCTTGATGAGGGATTTGAGAGGAAAGTATAGTTTCACTCCAATACCATCTGTGTCATGCGTTATAGCTCTATTATTATAGGTTAGGGCATGGGATCATCATCATTCAACTCTAGTTCAAAGAGTTCGACCATTATTTGTACTAGTTATAGCTCAAAATGTGAGTCATACAATTCCTTTAATTTATTTAAAGCACCATATGTGTCTATAATGGATACAATATTATGGTCCACCTCTTCACTTATTGATGTATCAATCAAGGCACACGCTTTATCGTCATTTTTCTTCCATATGGCTAGTTCCTTATCTAATGTAGGCTTAGTAGGTGTGTTGCCTTCCTTTTCTTTTCCAGTGGTAACTTTTACTTCATAGATGCCATTCCATAAATCATTAAAGACGAGAGAGTTCTTGATCTTTCTAGACCTAATAATGGAAATGAGGGAATGCATATTCAAACAAAACAAATACTTGATAAAATAACAAAATTGGCCTAGAATTACCGAGCTTCTCTAGAAAATCCAACAAGATTAAACTACCATATCAAGCTTCATCAGAAAGGAAAAAAAATAATATAGTGGTCCATTTAAAATGTAGAGGATAAGAACTAGAGGGAATCGATATTTGATGGAAATCAACATTAATAGAATTGATCATTTGGAATAATTTCCTCAAAGAGCTGGAGTTTATCTCATCCACTCACTTATTTTCTTCCCAAAATGAGGGCTATATTATATAATTAAGATGCCATCTTTAAGAATAAACATTTACAATGATCCATTCCTTGAAGACAAAATTATTGTGGACAATTGTAAGAGAATCTACTTCTATTGAGACAAACTCAATATATCCTTACGAAATACATCTACAAGAACTTAATTATGCCTTCCTTTCCATGGGTGTGTTAACCAATAATGTTGCTGCCAAAGAAGGTGGAACATTATGGATTGAGATGGCAAAAGACTGGATTTATAAAGTGGTGCATTTCCATTGTTGATTTGTTTTCATGTCACACATCAAATCAAGTGATTGTGAAAAAAAGAGCTTCCAATCAGTTTTAATGTTGCAAATCTTCTTCATGCACGACCAACCAAGATGGTTTCTCCCTTGAATTGAGAGAAGAGAAAAGAAGACATAAAAAAAATGAAATTTATCATGTTTATATTTTCATTTGATAGCTTTATTTCTCAACTTCATCTAACATTTCGTAGAATAAAAAGAAGAAGATCATATGCCAAAAATATCACTATTCCCCCTAGATATCTCCAATATGTCCCATATTATCATTATTTCCATAATTTATCTATTTTCCATTTTCATGACTAAGTATTTTTTATGAGGAATTACCTTACCCCCTCTTATCTCTTTTTAATTAGTCATTTACATGATCATTTATCACTATCATTTTCCAAGTTGCGCAGAAAATGTACCCCACTTCATATTCCTTCACACAACCCTTTCCTTCGCACATCCCTTGCACGACCTTTATTCCTTCACACAACCCTTTCCTTCATGCATCCCTTGCATGACATTTTCCTTCACACAACCCTCTCGTTATGACACATGGTATCCAACTGGACGTATCATGGGGCGACACTTGGAAGAGATTGGACATATATGGCTAGGAAATGACCCAACATGATGATTTGGCACTGAGATGGTAACCAAAAAAGTACATCATACTTGAGCTACACAAGGTCCCATGACTCTTTCTATTTCACACACAAGTATTATATGAGGAGCCCATTTCATTAAATAATTGTTGATACTCCCCCATAATGCATGTGGGATGAGTAGGGAAGATTTATAAATACAAAATCCAAGATTTATGTGGAGTAGATCAATGGTTTCCGAGTCATTTGAACGATTGTTGAGTCATGAACTTTCGAACGCCATAACTTGAGTTCCGGGTGCTTGTTTTCAACAAACGAGAACTCATAGGAAAGATAAAATAATGAATAAAATGATGATAATGATATCTAAATCCAAAATAATATACATAATATTGAAAATTTAAAAGAATAGTCATGAAAAAATTTGGTCCTCTCATTAAATTTTTTGTAGGGAACTCTGGATATCTGAAATGAGACCTAATTTGGAGAATGAGTTTTTAACTGCATATTTCTATAAATGGATCTTTATTAGTTAAAAAAAAATGAAAAATCATAACCATAAAGAAATTATGAATACAAATATAATAATATAAAGAATATTCCAAGCACATCGAGAAAAAGGGAGTGAGGAGGGAGGAGGAGAGATGTATTTTAGGTTTTGAGTTTTTATTGCAGAAGGATTTCTTTACTGCGTTTTGCTGAAGGAATTTTTTCCTTTCAAAGATTTTTCTCATTCAACCAAATTGACTTTCCTTTTCTTCTTTTCTTCTCATATTTATTTCCAATAGGTTATTCTATGCATGATGAGAAACTAGATTAATCTACGAGTAATTATGTTTTCTCCATTCTCCTAAAAACGTTTATGAAATTTGAGGTCTCCACACATTGTTAAACTTCTCACATCGTGATTTTATTAAATTTCCCCACAAAGAACTATTCAAGTGTCATTTTGCATTTGTGGATTTATGTGGTGATGTATCAATAGATTGTTGTGCACATGATGCTTTACAACCTCATTTGATATTAACACAACGATAATTTAAAGTTATTTGATGTCCTATCCAAAAAGTATTTTTAAAACGTAATGAAATTATTAAAATCCACTGTGCTCATGTTGTGGTGCTGAGGTATATTGATGCCTTAATTAATATTAAGGTAGTGTTTTATCGGTCATGCCTTAATGTTTTTGTGAGTAAGATGATTCTATTAACAACTGAAGCTAGTAATTACATAATGGGGAGTTGGTGCGAGCGACATGCATCATCAACTAGACTCTGAAAGATATTTCTTGGTGTTACAAAAAATGTTGCAAGTGTTGAGAGAAAAATTTCCCAGAGAGCTGAGTGCTGGGTGAGCTTGATGTTGCCGTGGGGAGTAATGCTGAGGCAAAATGGCTACATTGAGGCCTGTCGCAGAAGACTGAGGGAAGGCTGAGGGCTCTCAAGAGCCAAAATCATAGAAGTAACGAGCACTAGGCTGGAGCTACGGATCGAATGCATATCAAAAAACGAAGGCACCAGCAGTCAAAGGTTACAGTAGATCCTTGTCGGAGTTAGCCTCCACAATGATTGGCTGCTCTGGAGTGCTCCCAGCAATGAAGGCATCTTGTGCAGGTTTTTTGGTGGTAGTGCCCCCGACCTCTCTTTTAACAGTGGGCGGGGCTTCCGCTATAGGCATATGTTTATTTAACAAAGTGAAGGGGGGAGAATCCTTGGTGACGTAGTGGTGACGACGAACAATGCCGACATACAGAGTGAATTTCTGGGTGAGATCTTCCAACTTCTTCTCCAAGATGCTGTTGTGCTCTTGGTTGGCTTGTATGGCGAGACCAATCATGGTTTTGGTTTTCCAGTGTAGTTCAATATCCCTACTGAACAAATTTTCCCTGGCTCTCATAAGTCTAGGGCCAAGAATCAAATTGAATTCCTCATCGACCTCTTCAGTAACGAGGCGCTCGGGAACCAACCTGGCTTGATCTTCTAACTCCACCACCCTATGATGAGTTTCCGGATTGACCGTTGTCTCGTAGTTTAGAGCCACCTGCCGAGCCGCAAAATCTGCCCTTATAATAGGCATCATACTGGGAGAGGCCCAACGTGAAGCATGAGCCCTCCTGCCACATCCCCAGCCACGATTATTCCCCCTTGGAGCAGAGGAGTTGGTGCGATGGGTGAAAATGCTAGGATATAAGCAGAGAGTGTAGGGAGAGCAGTGAAAGTTAGGGCGAGGGCTGCAAGGGAGGGAAGCTGACAGAGGAGGCATAGATGGGTTCACAACCTAAAAACTGGGATCTAGTGTGAAGAAAGGAGAGAGGGATGGGTATGCATAGGCAAGGGATAGAGGGGTCGGTTGAGAAGAGAAGGGGGTGGGGAGTGATGAACCCTCGATCATGGTGTTGTGGGTAGTTAGAACTTTCGGTGTTTCTAAACAGGGATAGGCCAGTTGGGCGGCGCTTCATGACGTGCCCGGTACTGCCATTACTACGGTCATATGAAATGGAGGTTGCTTTCATGATTGAAGTCAGGAGGTGGAGTAGTGTGTGCCTGGATCCCATCAGGCATGTTCAGATGATCTTGATTCATTATGATGGCGCACTCCTCTTTGAGATTCTGATGGATTAGCTCGTCCCAACTTGTAGAGAGAAGCCTATTAGCACTTTCCACCCTAGCATTGGTTAGCCTATTAGCCAGCTGGTTTCCAGATCATCTGATTAATTGAAATGTGATGCCCCTGGAGTGTTGTATGTGAGTCTGAATCCTGTTGAGGATTTTCCTTAGTATCCAGCTAACTGACAACTGCATATCCATTCTCCCATGTTGTAATTTCCTATAGACTTGGGTAGTGATGGTTGAGTCTCCTTCCATAATGAGAGGCCATAAATTCCTGGTGCGAGCAATCTCAATTATGTGTTCCAAATCTTGCAGTTCGATCGTGTTGTTGGTGGAATGGCCAATATTTCCTGAATAGACCCAGAGAATATGCCCTCTAGAATTACTGAAAACTCCTCCGAAGTCGGCCATCCTAGGGTTTCCCTTGGTGGCTCCATCATAATTTAGTTTAAATGTACCAGACTCGGGGGTAGCCAAGATTGATCACGACAATGAAAGGAGGGGATCTGGGATAATGGGGGAATTGAGGAGAAGGGGATGTCCAACAAGGAAAGGATGCGAAGATCTTCCTTGGTAGGAGGGCTGGTGGGAGTTTCCAATTTTGAAGTGGTGATTGTTTCTTTGAGCATCTGGTTGATCAAGGAGATGGTTCTTTCTTCCTGGTTGATAATACCCTTGAAATTTCTTGCATTCCTTTCCTTCCACAGGGACCAACAAATCATCCCTGGGATGAGATTCCAAGCCCTGTTTATTGTAGGTTGTTTGGAGACGGTTGAGCGCTAGAGCTCAATGGTGTTAAGGATGGAGTCAGGGTCTCTGTCGGTGGCATGGAAGACCAAAAAAGCCCAGTTCCAGAAGTTGGTTGCATACCTGCATTAATTTAATATATGGTTGGTAGTTTCTGTGTTGACACCACAAAGTATGCACCTGGATGTGCCAATAAATCCATTCTTAATTAAGTTGACCCAGGTAAGTATCTTCTTGTGCATAGTGAGCCAGAGGAATATGGTGATTTTGGGCCAATGCTTTCTCTCCGAAAGAGTCTTCCATTTCTTCTTTGGAGGAGTGGGGCTTGGAGAGGCCAAGTAGCCATAAGACTCTTTGATGTTGAAGTTTCCAGCTGGACTCTTCCCCTATTTGGGCTTGTCCTCCTCGTTGTATGTTTTGATCTGTCTGTGTCCCAGTTCCTCAGAGAGTTTTTGCCATGCCTTAGGGTAAGCATTGTGATCCCACTCTTGTTTATTGTGCTAGATCCTCCAACCATAATTTTCGTTGTTGGGTTTCCAGTAGTGATTGAACTGTGTTTTGTTTTGGTTTTCCATATTTTCCTTAATCTGGTTGAATTGGATTTGGTCTAGTTTTTGGTATTGTTTCCATTCATCCTACCAGAACACATATTTCTCTCTCGTACCAATTTCCCAGAAGAAATGGTTTTGGATAACATCTATGTTTCCCCAGGCCTGGTTCCAGATAACAGATCCTTTGATCGTGCCATTGAGCTTGATAAGATGACCGTGATGGTGTGAGGGGGCATATTTTTTTTTCCATAATTTTCTCCATGGGGAGTGAGGGTTGGTAATCCATCTCCACCAGGTTTTCGCGCCCAAGGCCTTGCCTAAGATTTCCGGGTCTCTGAGTCCAAGTCCACCTTCTTGTTTGGGTTTGCAGGATTTGTTCCGGGCTGCTAGTGCCCATTTTGCTTTTTCCTCTTTGCCTTTCCGAAGGAAATCCATTTTTATACTTCTAAGATGGTCGGAGATGGATTTGGGGGTGGACAAAGATGAATAGAGATAGTGAGGGATGCCTTGTAGCACAGATTGAACCAGAACTAAACGGCCAGCTAGGTTAAGTGATCAGAAGGTCCAATTGGCTAACCATTTTTACAACTTATCAGTAAGGCTAACCCAATTGAATTTGGCAAGTGGCTTGTCGGTGAGGGGAACTACTAGGTATTTGGAGGGGAATTTGCAGATAGTGAAGTCAAGAGTCTTGACAATGTTGCTTTGGATGATCAGATTGGTATTCAGAAAAAATAATTTGGATTTCTCCACATTGATGGAGGTCCTTGAGGCACTGGAGAGCTCAGTTAATATAGCTTTAAAAGCGAGGGATTCTTTGAGGGTGGGAGATCCCATGAGGATGGTATCATCCAAAAATTGCTGATGGGTAGAGGGGGGTATGGAGTTGTAAAGATTGATGCCAAAGATGATCTCGTGAAAGGATGCAGGGGTGATGGATCAACTGAGACCCTCTACCATGAGCATGAAGAGAAAGGGGAAAATTGGGCCCCCCTTCCTGATACCACAAGAAGGACTGAAGGTTTGTGAGGGGGATACATTGAGTAGAATATAGAAGAATGCCCAGAGAAAAAATCCATGATCCATTTGATGCATTCTTTGTTAAACCCAAAAGCTTCTAGGACTTTCCTCATGTAGTCCCAGTTGATTTTGTCAAAAGCCTTGGATATATCCAGTTGAATTATCATACCGGGTTTTCTTTGTTCTTTCAGGGAGTGATTGATTTCTTGAGAGAGGATAATGCCGTCGAGGATTTGTATACCTTCAACATATCCTGATTGATGCTATGATATGGGGAGGTTCAGAATAGTCTTGATCTTTTCCTCTAAGACTTTTGAGATGATCTTGTAGATGACGTTGTAGAGAGCTATCTATCTAAACTTGTCGGGGGAGTCAAAATTCTCCTATTTTGGAATTAAGGTGAGGAGGGTGGAATTCAAGGCTTTCAAGACTGATTTTTGAATGTGAGATTCCTTAACCAGAGCGTAGGCGTCCTCCTTGAGCAGAGGCCAACAGACCTTGAAGAAGTCAGTGGTAAAGCCATTCGTGCCTGACGCCTTCCTGTTGGGCATGGACATTACCACATCTTCAACCTCCTGCATCGAGACTTTCCTCAGCAGAATTTTGTTGTGCTCCTTAGTTAGGATGGTTGGGATGTGCCTTGTGATTTTCTCAATTGCCGCAGGCCTGTCTGGATTGGTTTCTTTGAGGAGCGTACCAAATTAGTGGTTAAGTTATTCTTTCATATCATCATGCTTGTGGATGATTCCACCCCCGTTGGTCTTTAGGTTTAGAATTCTGTTGTTTCTCCTATGTTGGATCATGGACTGGTGGAAAAAAATTGAGTTTCTCTCCCCACATTTTAGCCAGTTGATGCGAGACTTTGTTGCCACAGTTTTTCCTCTTGAGTTTCCCTTTCCTCCTAGCTACGTTGGAGTTGAAGTTATTCCTATTGTCTTTGTTCATTTAGGCCTTTTCTATGATTTGTTGTTGGAGGGCTTCTTGTTTTATTTATATATTTATTTTCTCCGAGGTGATGTTGCCAAACGTTTCCTTGTTCCATGTTCTAATCTCAACCTTAATGAATTTTATTTTTTGCTGAAAATTGTACATTTTGTTCCCTTGATTGGGTTGGTGGGTGTGCCACATTATTTCATCTTGTCCATGAATTCTGGATGGTCACTCCATAATGCTTCAAATATGAAAGGTTTATTTCTGGGTCTAGCGGCAATGCGAACATACAGAGATATGGGCTAGTGATCTGAGCCCATCTAAGGTAGTATTCAGGCTTCAATTTCCCAAGAGGTGAGGTAGATTTCCTTAGATAGGAGAAAACGATCCAACCTAGAAGATATCTGTCTGTCTCCTCCACGCTTGTTGTTCCATGTGAATGTGTCATTTTTGGTTGGAATGTCTACTAGCTTGAGCTCATTGATTGTGGATTGGAAGGCCATTGAGTCTCTTTCGAGCTTTCTAGTGTCCCCCTTCTTCTCTCCCAAGTGAAAAACCATATTGAAGTCCCCTGCAATTATTTTGTAGTTGTATTGGAAGGAGTTTAGAGTCTAACTTAGAGTGTTCAACATGTCAATTATTTCTACCACTCTGTGTGGCGCATAGATGTTGGTGACAAAAATGATGTCATTTGTGGCTATGATTTTTAGACTTGTTGTTAAGGCATGTTTAGTGGTAATCGATTCTATGAGCTTGAAAACTGATATTTTCCAAAGGGTTATTATTCCCCCTGTAGTCCTATTGGTAGAGATTGCAGAGTGGTTGTAGTTTTTAAAGCAGGTTGTCTGTATCTTGTTACTGTTGTCCAAGTCAATCTTGGTTTCTTGAAGCAAAATTATATCTGGCTTGGCCGTAACCAGTCTATTTCTCAGGATCCTTTTCTTTCCAAGACTATTGAGCCCTCTAATATTCAATGTGGTGAAAATCATTGCAAAATTTTAGAGGGTATGTTTAGAGCTGTTACCTTTCCTTCGTTTATGAGGCAAGCTCCCAACTCTTGAAGGAGTTGACTGGTGGTTTTTTGTCCTCTTTTTCTGTTTTGTCCTTTTGGGAGATATTTCCTTGCCTCTATGTTTGCGAGGATTCCCTTGTCTTCTCCCGTTTCCTTGACTACTTGTCCTGAATTTTGTTTCATTACCTCCTGTAATAGATATACATCTTCTATTTTTTGGATTTGGTCCTTTGGTATAGCTTCTATTATGTTTTTTTGGCATTCCTTTGCAACTGTCAGTAGGTCAACCCCCTCCAATGCCTTTTCTATAGCATTTTCCTCTGGCATTGTAGCTTCCTGTGCCTGTTCCATCTTTGTGTCATCCTGTGGTTGCTCATTTTATAGCATGCTATGGTCTTGTTCCTTGTCTGCAAGTCTATAGCTCTCTGGAGATTGCTTGGTTTGTTTGTGGTCTTCTTCCTCCGAGGATAGAGGGATGTGCTGTTGACTGTTCATGACTTCATATTTTTTGTGATGCATAGATTTGGGCTGGTATTTTTTGTTGAGCATTTTCTTGTTGTGTTTGTGCTTGTTTCTAACTCGGGAGTATCCTTTCTTGTCTTTCTTTTTTTTGTTTGGTCCTGTGAAGGGGGGGCCTTATTTTGTGAGCATTCTTTGAAGAGGTGCCCGTGCTCGTGGCATGTCCTACATCTGAAGGGTATGTGCTCATAATCAATACTTTGCATCCAAATCTTGTCCAAGTAAATTAACTTGATTGCCTCTAGTAAGGCATCAGAGACATCAATGTAGGTGCATATTATGGCATATGAGATGTAGTGTTGAGATTCAACAAGATGATGAGCTTAGTGAAAAGAGTCGCCTTCACTAAGTGGGCCTGCAGGCTATTTTTTGCGCAAGTCTATTTTTAGACATGATGATCATATTTCAGAAGTTGCAGGATGCTAATTGTGGATGGTTGGTCAAGTTGGAAAAATAGATGAAATTCTATTTTTAGAATATTGGGCGAAGTCTATTTATAGATTTTCAATCTAAAAATAGATGCATGTCGATTATTATTAGCTCTTAATAATAATTAGACTCTAAACAACAACTTATTCTCTTGGAGCACTTCAGTTCAGTGCACAGATGTGGCACATCAACTGACAGAAGGAATTTAGCAATTCCTGAGGGTTTATTGGAGCTAATGCATGGAGGACTCAGTTATAACTCAAGTGGAGAAGTTATGACACAGTTGGAAGAAGTAGTTATGGATTTGTATTCAGTTTAACTCAGTTAGACTCAGTTGAGCTGGTTGTATCTAGTCTAACTGATTGATACACTAGTGAGAGTGGAGTGATTTAATTAGTTAATTAATTCATAAATAATAAATCATTAATCAACTAAATAATACATCATTTAACTACAGTGCATGGCAGTTTCAGTGGAGACCAGTGGAGAGATAGGTGAAAGGGAAAGATAGACTATATATTGTGACTATTAGTGATGCATTGATTGCATCAAACACACAGTGGAGATTCCAATGAGGATTGCGCAGTCAATCCAAGAGTAATTTGAATTCATTCAGAGCTATTCTTCAGCAGGGATTGCACAGTGGAGGCAGGCTAGCAGGTGGCAAAGATCGGTGCATGGATTTGCAAGATTATACCTATATAGTGTATGACGATTGTACTGTACTGAGAGCTTGTGATAAGCTTTGTATGCTTGTATGATATTTTCATATGATCTCCATGTTACATAATATATAGTTGGGGTTTTCAGCTTCAGGCTTTCCCGGTTAAAAACTGTGTTATGTGTGATTGATAATTTTTGTTTATGCTTCACATGTGTGTGCAATTAAATTTTCCGCAAAAGATTAACAAGTGGAATAGATTCAACATCTTGCATAAAGTTAAAAAGTGTGAGATCAGGTGGATATTGGACATATGCATGCTTAGTGAATATAATTTCTACATGGTATCAAAGCATTGTTGATTGAAGATTGCAATTGTGAAGTGAGTTTGTGCTGGTGGACAATTTGAATTTGCTACAGAAGATTCTTGCTGCAGAAATCGAGTATACATTGAAATGTCTTTCAACGGGTTGAGATTGGAGTATGCCCTTGATGGGAGCTCGAATTACATAGCCTAAAAGGACAGGATGGAGGCGGTGCTAGAGGATAATGGGCTGAAGGAGTTCATCGATAGCGATGTTCCTAAGCCGGGATCTAGCGATGCTGCATTACTTGATGCATGGCAAAAGAAGACTGCAAAGACGAGGAGGATTCTGTTGGAAGGTGTGAAGGACCAAATTGTGTCTAGCCTTTACGAGAAAGCCACTCCATTCTTAATGTGGAAGGCTTTGATAGACTTGTTCCAAAGCATAAGTGACCAGAGGAAGTTGGCGCTTAAAGACAAGCTTAGAAAAAATAAAAATGGAGAAAGGCGACAGTATTCCAAAATACCTCACGAAGTTTGTCCACTGCAAGGATGAGCTGGGAAGTGTGGGGGTTGCTGTTGATAAAGAATACTTGGTGAGCTTGGCTCTCCTTGGGCTTCCGAAGAGTTGGCATAGCTATGAAGACTCTGTCAATAGACGGGAGAAACTCCTAGGATGGGAGCGACTTTGGTCGGATCTTGTGCAGGAGGAGATAAGGCGAGGTACCAGGGATGGATCTTCATCGAAGAATGAAGATGAAGAGAATTTTTCTTTGGATGCCGAAGCAAGGAAAGGGAAGGGGAAGAAAAATCCTTCTAAATCCGGTGCGAAAGGCAAGAAGCAGGACTTGTCCAAAGTGAAGTGTTTTCACTGTCACGAGCATGGACATTTCGCCACTAACTGTCCACAGAAGAAGAAGAATAAGCAGGCTGCTGGATCTGCATCTAGAGAGGCCTTAGCCTCGCAATTTGAGTTGGATTTTTCCTTGATCGCATGCTTGGTTTCAAGCTGCATGGGATCGGTGTGGTATCTTGACAGTGGTGCGTCTTTCCATATGACGAGAGACAAAGAGTTGTTTAGTGACTTGGAGGAGAAGGACCTCTAGATGCATATAGAGATGGGCGATGATGGTCGGTATAGTGCGACTGGCATTGGGAACATTACCTTTGAGAGGGAGTCGGGTAATCCATTCTTGTTGAAGAATGTCATGCATGTTCTAGGTCTGAAGAAGAACTTGGTCTCAGTCGCAATGCTGGAAGACAGGGGTTATGATGTTGTTTTCAGTGAGGGAAAAGACTTCCTTCGACATAAAACAACGGGTCAAACCAAGGAGATAGGGGTTCAAATTAAGAATCTCTACAAGCTAGAGGTAGATGGTTGCGTTGCAATGGTGGGCAAAGTAGAAGAAGTGGTGAGCCGGGATGAGGGCGAGTTATGGCACAGGAGATTGGGCCATCTTCACCATGGCGCTTTGAAAATTTTGCAACAAATTTATACTGGAATTCCCAAGGGTACTCTTGCGTAGTCAGATCAGTGCAAAGGATGTAAAATGGGTAAGTTTGTGAAAACCACCTTTCATGAGAAGGAGAACCGTGCTTCGGTGATCCTGGAGAGAATTCACACAGACGTGTGGGGACCATTCTCGGTTGCTTCAACAACAAAACACAGGTATTATGTGATATTTGTTGATGAATTTTCTCGTAGATGCTAGATCTTCTTCATGCAGAAGAAGAGTGAAACGTTCTCAAAGTTCTATGAGTTCAAGGCATTGGTGGAGAAGGAGTCAAGGAAGCAGGTGAAATCTCTAAGGAGCAATAATGGTGGTGAATACATCTCGGGGGAATTCAAATACTTTTGTAGCAAAGAAGGAATTCGAAGAGAACTCATAGAGCCTCATAACCCACATCAGAATGGGGTCGTGGAGAGAATGAATAGAACGATTGTGGGTGCTGCACAAGCGATGCTGCATGATTAGGGCCTACCAATGCACTTGTGGGCAGAAGCATGCAACACTACGGTTTATGTGCAAAACCGTTGTCCTCATACATGATTTGGCACGAGTACACCCGAGGAAGCTTTTACTGGTAAGAAGCCTGATATTTCTCATTTGAAGATTTTTGGCTCACCTGTTTACATTCATGTGACGAAGGATGCCAGGAAGAAGTTGGAGCCGACTGCAAAAGTTGGCATATTTTTGGGGTACATAGAAACACCCCACAACTATCGTGTGTATTTTTCGTACAGTCGGATGACTGTTATGCAACGGGATATAAAATTCAATGAGGTGAAAGCCATGAAGTTGTCACTTGAGAGGGAGCTACAATTTCATGCGGAAGAGGAACTTCTTGTTCCTAAAGATGAGCCTCTGGATGTGGATCAGCCACAGGAGGAGATTCATGGAGTGGAGGAGTCCACTCAAGCAGAACCAAACATCAGACAAGGCAGAAAGCGTACCACAGAAGCTGAGAGATTGAAGGTGGATGTGACACAGAATTTAGGAGTCCCTACATCACAGCGTAGATAGAGACAATCACCTGAATGATATACTGGATACATGGCTCTTATGAGCAAGTGTATTGTGATAGAGCCATCTTCTTTTGAAGAAGCAGTGCAGGAGCCCACATGGGTAGATGCCATGGTGGAGGAGTATGACTCCATTGTCAGAAACAGTGCTAGGGAGATTGTTCCAAGACCGATGGGAAAATCAGTTGTAGGATCAATATGGATCTACAAAGTAAATAAAGTTGCTGACAGGAGTGTCGAGAAGTATAAGGAAAGATTTGTTGCCCAGGGCTTCTCACAGATTGAGGGGATTGAATATGAAGAAACCTTTGCACCTGTCGCACGATATTCTTCCATACAGACCATCCTTGCTCTCTCAATGCAGATGGGTTGGCACATTCATCAGTTGGATGTGAAGACTGCGTTCCTTAATGGGATCATTGAGGAAGAGGTGTAAATTGAGCATTTTGAAGTATTTGAGATCTTCAGCAGTGATACGCATGTGTGCAGGCTCAAAAGAGTGCTGTATGGGATGAAACAAGCATCCCATGCTTGGTACACTTGGATTGACAACTATTTCACTGGACTTGGCTTCACCAAGAGTGAGGTGGATGCAAACCTTTACCAGATTGTGGTTGAGGGTAAGCTTTTGATCATTGTACTTTATGTTGATGATTTGATACTAACAGGTGATGAGCAGTTGATACACTCATGCAAGTATGATATTGAAAAGGAGTTTGAGATGAAGGATTTAGGCCTCCTTCATTATTTCCGTGGATTGGAAATATAGCAGCGGGAAGGTGAACTGTTTGTGTCTCAAGGCAAGTATGCCCGGGAGATACTGGAGAAGTTTCACATGCAAGGCTACAAGCCTATCGACAATCCTCTTCCAGGAAATTGGAAGAAAGAGGATGCTACATCGGCAGAGGTAGTGGATGCCATTGTTTATCGACAGTTGGTGGGTTCGCTCATGTATTTAGTTAATACAAGACCAAACATATGCTATGCGGTGAACCAACTTTCACAAGCAATGGTTAAGCCTACCAAGATATTTTGGAAGGCAGACAAGCATGTATTGAGATATCTCAGGGGCACATCTGAGTATGGTTTATGGTACAGACAGGCGGATGAGGTGAAGTTGCATGGCTTCACGGATGCAAATTGGGCAGGAAGCCCAACAGACAGAAAGAGCACATTAGGAGGGATTTTCAGTATCGGGTCTACAACGGTTTCTTGGTATAGCAGGAAACAAAGATCCGTGGCACTCAGTTTAGCGGAAGCAGAATACATGGCATCAGTTTAGCTGCATGTGAGGCTATCTGGATG
The DNA here is from genome assembly GCA_034641835.2 of Pinus albicaulis. Classification (NCBI taxonomy): domain Eukaryota; kingdom Viridiplantae; phylum Streptophyta; class Pinopsida; order Pinales; family Pinaceae; genus Pinus; species Pinus albicaulis. The sequence goes on from CM076579.1 coordinate 248,798,892, forward strand.
AGGAAGATCCTGGTTGGTTTGTTCGGTTCACATTTAGATCCCACGATGATTCATTATGATAATCAAAGTTGCATTAAACTCTCGGTTAATCTTGTGTTTCATGATAGATCTAAACATATTGATATTCGGTATCATCATATCAGAGATTGTGTGCAACGGAAGATCATGTTGCTTTAGTACATTCCCACAAAGGATCAAGATGCAAATATTCTGACGAAGGCGCTCACCAGGAGCAAATTTGAATACCATAGAGGCAGGATCGGGGTGAAGGATAATCCCTATCTTGTTGAGAGGGAGTGTTGAGATTCAACAAGATGATGAGCTTAGTGAAAAGATTCGCCTTCATTAAGTGGGCTCGTAGGCTATTTTTGGTGCAAGTCTATTTTTAGGCTATGTCTATTTTTAGACTTGATGATCATATTTCAGAAGTTGCAGGATGCTATTTGTAGATGGTTGGTCAAGTTGTAAAAATAGATGAAATTATATTTTTAGAATATTGGGCGAAGTCTATTTATAGATCGTCAATCTAAAAATAGATGCATGTCGATTATTATTAGCTCTTAATAATAATCAGACTCTAAACATCAACTTATTATCTTGGAGCACTTCAGTTCAGTGTACAGATGTGGCACATCAGATGTCAGAAGGAATTACGCAATTCCTAAGGGTTTGTTGGAGCTAATGCATGGAGGACTCAGTTAGAACTCAAGTGGCAGAGTTATGACACAATTGGAAGAAGTAGTTATGGAGTTGTATTCAGTTTAACTCAGTTGAGCTATTTGTATCTAGTCTAACTGATTGATACACTAGTGAGAGTGGAGTGAATTAACTAGTTAATTAATTCATAAATAATAACTCATTAATCAACTGAAGAATACATCAGTTAACTACAGTGCATGGCAGTTTCAGTGGAGACCAGTGGAGAGATAGGTGAAAGGGAAAGATAGACTATCTGTTGTGACTATTAGTGATGCATTGATTGCATCAAACACACAATGGAGATTCCAATGAGGATTGCATAGTCAATCCAAGGTAATTCGAATTCATTCAGAGCTATTATTCAATAGGGATTGCGCAGTGGAGGCAGGCTAGTAGGTGGCAAATATCGGTGCATGGATTTGCAAGATTAGGCCTGCATAGTGTATGATGATTGTACTGTACTGAGAGCTTGTGATAAGCTTTGTATGCTTGTATGAGATTTTCATATGATTTGCATGTTACATAATATATAGTTGGGGTTTTCAGCTTCAGGCTTTCCCGGTTAAAAACTGTGTTATGTGCGACTGATAATTTTTGTTTATGCTTCACATGTGTGTGCAATTAAATTTTCCGCAAAAGATTAACAAGTGGAATAGATTTAGTATCTTGCATAAAGTTAAATAGTGTGAGATCAGGTGGATCTTGGACATATGCATGCTTAGTGCATATAATTTCTGCATGTAGTTCCCATTCTTTGTTCCCTCTGATATCTTGATGTATTCTCCTAGAGAATTGCCTATTCCTTTGAGAATTGTGGGGGCCCAGTAATCCTTTGGGAGGGAGTAGAACCGAATCCATACATGGACTCTTGAGAAGTCCTCTTTTTCTAGTGTGAAGTTCTCTTTCCAAAATCTCATATATATATCAGTTGAGTTGAAGAAATACAGACCTCCTTCAAAAATTCTATCTCTGTGTTCAAGGAGGTTGAAAAAAACTGTGAAAAATCCCTTGGAACCAAGTTGCACTTGGATTTCTCCTTTTGGCTTCCATTTAGAATGGATCCAACCATTGAGGGCACTTTCAGTAGGCTATATGCCCATGAATTTACAGATTATAACATGTTCTTTCATATAGTCTCTGTAGGCCGCTATGTCCGGGTTCTGTATGATCATTTCAAGAGTCTTTTTTGCCTTTGGATGACATGTTCTGGTCGGTTTTGGTTGGTTGTGCTCTCTGTCTACCGTGACAATGTCTTCCAAAACCACACTGGAGGGGGAGGGGTATGAGTGTCATCTTTGTCAGGTGTTTGGTCCTGCAAGAGGTCTAAGCCTTCCTTTCCCTTACCCAGCAGAGTGTCCTTGGCACCCTCGCTCTGTATAGGCTGAACTCGAAGTCAACCTGGTGAAGAAGGAGATGTCTTACTTGGACGAATGATGCGTGACCAGGTCACGAAAGGAGGGGGAGGCTGATTGGTTATTGTTCGATGTGGATGAGGGGGTCGCAGGGGAGCCCATGCTGGGCCACCAATTATGTTTCCATTTTAATATATATATTAAATTGGAAATTTAATTACATGCCTTTATGGTCTTGGACATACATAACATACCTCTTGGTTTTTTGAACAAAGTTGTGTTGTGTGTTGAATAGAGACTAAGACTACATCATTTATATTTTATGTGCTAGTGACTTAGGTTTTCATTTAAGAATTGGTGGAAATTCCAGAATCCATACTTGACTATGAAAATGATTGGATAATTCTTGCTTCATTGTAAATGCAGTGTTAAATAAATGACTTGTACTCTCTCTCAGTACCTAGTGGTCAGATGTATATACCTGTAGAATGGTGTAGCCTTCCTTTGCCACATTGTTAGTATGTCAATTTTAATTGAATGGCTATGCATGTTACATTCTTTTTCTTTTAATGGTTGTATAAATAACTAGAGTAGCTGGGCGACATTTCTTGAATGCTTTTTCATATAAACAATTTGTGAAAATTTATTAGGGCTATGCCCCTTTTTCTTGATCTCGACGTAATTATTTGGGAAATAACAATCACGTTATATATCCAATCTGCCATTTCGCACGTGGGGGATTTCAATTTTGGTGTCCCTTTAATACATTTAAATTAACTCGGTTTCAGACAACTTCAAAACCATGGAGATAAGTTATTAATATGTGTATGAAAATAACTCCCATATGCCATTTACAAAACCTTTAAACTAGCATTTTCACTAAAAGGCTGCAAACACATGACGATATAAGTGTAGATGAATGTAGAGTGTGGCAAAGATAGCGTTGCAAGAAAGAAGAAACAAGGATGTGCACGTGGATGGTGTTAGGAATTAGTGGGTGAGGGGTGCCAGGAATAGGAAGGAATTGGTAAAATAGAAGGCAAATTAAATTGTTTTATTTGACAAGTACCTTTGTTAATAGAATGGAGTCTGTCTTACATGTGGTAGATGCTACAAGTGGGATATACTCAACCTAATTTAACCAATATTTTCACCTAGAATCATATACTGAGATATGCCACATCCCCATATGAAAATTATGTGTAATGTTTGTTTCAGGAAACTTTGGTAGCTTTGGATAACATGTAGCTTAGTGATATGACTTTCAAACAAGCAGGGATGGTAGGGTTTGAAAATTTCAATTTAGATTTTATGTATTTTATGGATTTTGTGGGGCATATTCTATCTGTTAGATCTTTTGGAAGGTTTTCTTGCATTTTTTTGGGGTTAGAATTGCTGATGGGGATTTACTAGAATTACAAATTTGAGTTGTGAACTCTCCACAAATGAGCGACCAATAATTTTAAAGGTGTTGAATTCATATATGAAATAAAAAACCCATTTTAAACTATAAAACACCCAATTTAAATAAGCAAGATGAAGATTTGAAAAATAAAAAAAATTACCAATTTTTGAAAAAAATTCAAAATTTAATATTATAATTTTTTTTTATATTTAAATTAATATTTTAAATGAATTCAAAATATTTAAAATATCTTCACAATTCCCTACCAAATTTGTTGACTTGAAAAGTTCCACATAGAAGATTTAGATTTGGTGATATATATATATATATATATATATATAAAATTTGATTCACGAATCATTTGGGCCATTACCGCGTCTAAAGTCTACAAGCTACACCCTACCTGTTGACACTATGGAGGAGATGAGGAGATGATGAGTAGCAGACATGAAATAATTTAGTCAATATGATAGATAGAAAATTTAGTGGTGGTTGTTGATTTCCCAGAGATTACATTGAATCTTACACTTAATCCATTATTCCCAATTTTTGTTGACCAGTGGTAGAGTTATATTAATTTGATTGCTTGGTACTTCTAGATTCATTTAATGCTTGGTTGAAGAAGCATGGATTCATAGTTCTGAAATACTTTCTCCTGTACAAGTTTCGAGCTCTGCCATACAATTTTAATCTCTTGATACGAATCTCTATGGAAGAATCAGTTTGTTGAAAGATATCATGGGGCATGGCTTGTTGTTATGTTTTATATTTTGGATTACTTGAAACTAAGATGGAGGCAGGAAAATGTTAAATTTTGATTATACTTAAATTTTTTGAATGTAAAAGTAAATTTTCATTTAAAACAAGTGTTGCAGTGTAGGTTAGTACGTCCCACTCAACTTAGAAACTATGCTCTAAAAAAATTGCATAAATATTTTAACCTGTCCATGCTAATTTAATACTGGTTAATAGGAAAATTGAATCTTATAGTCTTGCTTTGGGAGAAACTAATAAATTGAAATGTGAATTGGATCACATAATCGTGGTGGGTAGTAACCACTAGTAAGTCCACAAATTTACAATTTTATTCCTACATAAGTGGTGGGGAAAACATAAATAATGGTGGGAAGTAACTCTTGATAAGTATATTTATTTACATTTTATTCCATCCATTTTTTTATGCAAAAATTTGCTTAAATTATGATGGGAAGTAAGTGATAGTAAATATTTTATTTGCCTAAGTATGAACTATTTTTAAGAAGTTTAATTTTTTATGGTTTTCTTGCAAATCTTAAAGATAAAAATCACCACACAAATATTTACAAATCATAGATGAATCTCTCAACCATATCAAAAAATTATCACATAAAATCCAAAAATTATAAGAAAAAACATATGATGCAGTTATCTATATGTCATTGTATTGTTTCCTTTATAGCTACCTAACTCCTCTCGAAGAAAAACATGCCTAGTTAATTTTTTTTAACAACAAAAATAATATTGGTTGAAAATGATGAAACCCTATGCTTTCTTGTGATAAAACAAAAATAATCTTGGTTGAGAATGATTGAAACACTATGTTTTTTTGTGATAAAATGTCTAAATATGCCATATGTGAAAATAAAAGAAAATACCATACAATAATTCAAAGAGTTAAGCTGAAAAGAGTACAGATTCTTACGTTGGTCCTCTTCTCTCTGTTAGTAGTCTTTGGTGAGTGCTAAATATGTGATATCATAGAATTCAAATCATGGTCTTGGTCCCATATCTCGACTTTAGCTTCGAATAATACAAACCATCTAGTTTTAATATCCCATGATATTTATTGAAATAAATTAATGTGTTTGTCCTTTTCCAAGCACTTTAGGAGCTCGTAATCAGTGTCATCCAACTCCTCGAATGATATCAATTGTTGTTCCACACAATGTAATGCCTCTATATTTTCGCATGAGCTAACATAGTTATATTGAAGTTTGGCTAGAGGACAAAGCCTTGATATTCCTCTGAGTTCCAAACACTGCACCAAGAATAGATATTGATGGTTTGGGAAAGCACATTTGTGATACAATACCTCAAACATTTGTGTGTGTGCCAACAGTAACAACTTGAGCTGAGGTATGCATTTTTCATAGGATAAGTACAATTATCTCTCATCCTTTCTAAATGGAAGTTCCCACAACAGATAATATTTGATAATATTTGAATGCAGAACAATATCTTCCTTCTTTGTCGAGGAAACTATAACAGTGATGCAAACTGGAATAAATAAATATACACTGATTGGCTTGCTAAATCAATGGAAATTAAATTGGAATTCAGAACAATATCCTCCATGTTTGTACGGAAACTGCATCAGAGTAGAATGAATCAGTGGCGCGGTTTCGTCTATACGGTGAAAGGAAAACAAAGCCATATCTATAAACGGATGAGGCTGGAAACTTGAAAAGTCCACGCATTCTTGTAATTGTGCTAACAATATTTGGTGTAATTCTGGCGTTTGAAGTTGAAATTTGATTGATATCCATTTATTGACCTAGATGAATTGACAGATCTGTTGGAACATGTGGAAAACTCCACGACGGAACACATGTTCAAGATTGAGTTGAGGACGACGAATATTGAACAGTGTTACCAAGACCAACCTCACCATATAATGCCTATCAGAATAATGATAATATTACCTTACATAAACGATTAATGATATCGGGACAATATTAAATCCTTTTAACTTGTGGTGATAGGTTGTGTAAATAAATGGCATTGCTATGAATTCCTCAACTGTCAAAAACCTCAATCACCTATGATGTTGTACTCGGCCTGTGAGTGAACAAGAATTCCATTCTCTCTCTCTCTCAATTTTTTGAAGGAATCCTACGCACTCAATCATTGGAATAGCTTGTGGCCTTCAGGCCTTTTATTAAGTTTTATTCACCTCTAAACCATGTGAGTTTTATGTATCAAATAACTTGGTACTTGACCATGTAAATCTATTGATGTGATGTGAATTATCTGTTGGAATCATGATTCTCGTTACAACAAAACCTACCAGTGTTAGTAAATGGATGCATCTCCAGAGTTAACAGATCCATGAGAGGCGGTTAAGCACATGCCATGAAACACACGTGGAGCATTGGTTTATACAATGTCCAATAATCTCCCCCCGAGCCCCCAAAATGAGCCAGGTGTGATTCAAAGTCGAGACCTTTGGCTCTGATACCACCTCCTTAACTCCATCAACCATTTGGCTTACACTTAATATATTATGATTTAGGCCCTCAATGAGCCACACATCATCTTCATTGGTCCTCTTCTCGCCAATATTGGCTTTACTACTTCTCAACACTCTTACTGATTCATTACCTTCAAACACAACACTACCACTCTTGGTTCTATTTAGAAAATGAAATTTTCTCCTATCTCCTGACATATGGTGTGAACATCCACTATCAATATACCACACATCATCCTCATCATGTGAAAAAGTGCATTGCCACACCTTCCCAGTTGCTCATCCTTCTTCTTCCATGCGTTCCTTGGTTGGTTCCTTGGTTGTGCATTCTCTTTTGTCTGCTTCTCTTGAACAGATAGCCCCGAGGATCTTATAGGAATCTTACAATATTTGGACATGTGCCCAAAATTTTAACACATATAACACTCTATATGGAAAATATATGAAGCCAAAGGATATGATATTTTTCTTCTCAATATGGATCTCCATCTCCTCATGCTATATCTACAATTAATGACCTTATGGAAAAACATGTTACACACAAAACAATATCCATTAAATGAACTTGTATACCTGAAAGTAGATCCTCCTCTTGGATGATCAGACTATTGCATAGGTGTATGCTTTCTTCTCCTACAAGTGGACAAGTGGTAGAAACATGTCCAAAATTGTGGCAGTTGAAACACGATATCATCCAACAAAGGGGCAAAGGAGTTTTGACTCCTCATCTAAAAACTAGTACTCTCAACCCTAAGAGAGAATGGTATTATAGATGTGAAATCCCCTCTTGGTATTCTTCTTTGGTACTGCTACTGGTGACTGGTCACATTCTTTGATGCAGGCTTGTTTGGTTTTGTTTTTTTATTCTTTCCTGCATGCAAAATTGTCTCTCCCTTTTAAAAATTTCTACTAGATATGTTCACCGCTATGGTGCTCTTTACTTGCTCCAATTGCTAGTCCTTTTCTTCAAGCTGATTTCTCAAATTGTCAATTACACCTTCAAGCACTTCAACATAATCCTTCATATCCTTTTTCTTGTTGCAATTGACTTCTTCGATGCTTTTCAATTCTGCTAGTTGTGTCCTCAAGGTAATGATCTCTTCCTCGAGATTTTTATCCTTTTCATCACAAATTTGTAATTTCTTCTCATGTTACTTACATACATATGTTAGTCTACAAATTTCACTTGAAAATTATTCAATAACAACCATGGAATATTCATATTCAGCCTTAAAAATCATGAAACTATGAACATCTTGTATTTCACTAACTAGATCTGAATTATTATCACCACTGCTATAAAAAATATAACTCGAAAGTAAATCAATGTGGCTTATACCCTCAGATATGTTGTCCTCTTGTACAACTGGTTCAACTAGAGCTTTGTTCTTCTTGGATATATTCTTCTTCTTCTTATTTTTGTTGCTCTTCTCAAACTCTTCATCACTATTGCTGCAAATTTCTCTAAATAACATATACAATCTCTCCCAAACCTCCTAGACATATTTTAAATCTCCAACTTTATCTAAGTCTGCATTATGGAGATTTTCGAGAATGATACACCTTGATTGAGCATTTGCTTCATTTTTTTGGATGAAGGTGAATCACCATCATATCCTTCACAAAACAATCTCCACAAGTTAGATCCATAATAAAATAATTTATATTTCACACTTTCTTGCCATACCTTGAAATTTGCAGTAGTGAGCACAAGTATTCCTTGAGAAGTCATTTTTTTTTTCCAATAAACCCTAGATTTAAGCTCCAGCGATAAAGTTGCAACCAGAGCCCCACTCTGATACCAATCGTTGGAATCACAATTGTTGTTACACTGAAACCCCTAAATATTAGTAAACAAACACATTTTCGGAGTTAACAGATCCACAAGATGCGAATAAGCACATGCCACGAAACACATGAGGAGTGTTGGTTTATCCAATTACCATCATTATCATTGTGAATAAACTCGGCAGGGGGTAGGCCTTGGAAGGCCCCTCTATGAATTCATGTTATCGGGCCTTAGACCCCACACTTCAAACTACATCATTGCTAGCAGCCCTTTTGGGGGTAGGTATGGGTAGGTCCCACCTCATTTTTGGGTTATTGATCCTTGAGGCTTATACGCCATACATTAAACTACATCACCACTGGTAGGCACGATGATGTGGTGTGGTGCGGGGGAGGTTCTACCAAAGTCTTGGTCATGGGATTTATTGGATTTTGATGAGGTGGCATGGTGTATGGTGGGGACCCCCTACGCAACGAGTATGATATTATATGTGTTGATGTGAGTAATGTCCATTATAACACTTGCAAAAAATATATGATGTGTGTGTGTGTGTGTGTAATAAATTAGTCTCGAGCTAGTTTTATCGACCTGCTGGTCCACGTGGCATAGACATGTGGACCAAATCCAAAGACCACAAAGGTGCCACGTGACACGCTAAATTTGATGTGACCAACATAGTTAGGATAAGTTTTACTTTGAGCATAAATTTTGATCTAAGACTCATATCGACGAAAAATTTACATTTAAGAAATATCTCACTGAGTTGGACATGATGGCAACATCAATTTCTAATTCCATAAGTTTTTTTTAGAATAGACATTTTGTGAACCCATTTACTTGACAAACATTGAGAATCGGATTTAAGACATTAGTAACACCTTCCACAACTTCATTAGTACAACGGTGTGGTAGGTAGTGTTAAAAAGTGGTATAAGAGCCTAAGCTCAACACTTGGACTGAATGGGCCTTGAAAAATGAAATTTAAAGCCTATATATAAAAGTAATCAAAGTCGAGGTTGAATGGTAGAATTAAGGGAATTCATAGATATCATTATTAGGAATTATAGTTGATATGAATGAATACTTTTTCTATCATGTTAATATGTTCGTAAAATTTTGGTTAACTTCAAATCTAAAAGGCTTCAAGATTAAGATAATGAATTGATGTACTTATGTCAGATATAAATTATGGTTATGTTTGTGTAAAAGCACATACAACAACATACATACCAGCTAGAAAATAAAGGATGAGTAGCAGGATGATGCAATACAATATGGATAGAGCCCATATGATCAAGAGGAATAATAAATTGGGAAGAGGGTGGAGGAGTATTCCCTTGAATATATGGACACCCTCATAATTATTAAGGTTGATTTAAGAAGTTGTAAAGTAGAAAATGATAGAATTATCAGGGCACAAGAACAATAAGCAGAAGTGAATGGAATGATCATGTAGAGTATATCTAACTTACAAATGAATAAATAATACGAGCATGGTGCCAACTATATGGACAAACACAAATCTAAACAAAGTCCAATTGAAGTAGAGAGGCATGGATTTGAAGCTAATAGAGTAGAAGGAACTAAATCAAGAAAAACACAAAAGAAATCTACTGAAGATACTATAAAAGGAGAAAATACACTAAGCACTCAAGAGAAAAGGGCATACAACACTGATCAGTTGTCAAGAACTGCAACTAAAATCCATTTTTGACAAGGACACTACAAGGAAAAGACCCTCTAGCGGAGGTTATAAAGGAGGTTTTTAGTGTTATAAAATTGGCCAAAATTGTCAAAAAAACATATGCTACCACATCCGTTTCTGGTAACGGAGGTTTTGGCGGAGCTTTTAACAGAAATTCAACACAAGTAAAAAAAAAAGGGTGGCCGGAGGTTATTACGGATGTTTTTTCATCGGTGCTCTTATCAGGTTTTAACGCACTGGTGCGTATCGGTAGACAGCGCATTGGGGCGGTCGAAGGAGAATGCACCGGGCCGTTAAGGAAAACAATAACACCAGGCCTGGTGTTGGTGATAAAATGCATGGGGCTGTTCTAATTGGTCTTGGGATTTGAGTAGTGCCCATAGGTCGTATAAGTGCACTAGTGCGTGTATCTTTATGAGGCACCGGTGCTCCGTATCACAGAAAGGAATCGAGATTTATAATTGGTATCGGTATTCGTGCAGTGCACATGGCATCTACAAATGCAGCAGTGCTTATAGATACATAAATGCCCCGGTGCGCAGTATCACACAAACACACCGATATTTATAACTGGAATCGGTATTAGTGCGGTGCCCATAGAATCATAAACTCACCGGTGCATATAGACACATAAACACACCAGTTTTCATTTTGTTTTTTTAGAAACATCCACCTCTGACAGTCCAATATTGTGATTATTTTAAATTCATTATTCATCAAAAGTCGACACATCTTATAACAATATTCATATTAATTACATTTTTATTAATGCATTTGAATGTGTTGTTTGGATTAATTTGTTATATCATATTAGAATTATTGTGGTTTTTTTAAATTCATTATTCATAAAAAGTCGACACATATATATAATCTTATAACAATATTCATATGAATTAATTTTTTATTAGTGTATTTGAGAACGACAATGGAGAACGCAATAGCGACAATGGAGAACGAAATAGAATAAATTAAAACATATTTTATGATTATATATATATATATATATATATATATATATATATATATATATATATATATATATATATATAAGACAGTCTTTATCACACAAAATGGGACAATTATTCGTATCCCTTTGTCTTTCAATTGGGACACTATGTCCATTACATTAAACGAAATGTATGATTTCACAGAGATATTTCAAAAAATAAAACGCCTTGCTTTGATATCCAAATTACATAGTGATCATCATTCTTTGCTTGAACTGCTATCACTGCTAGAGCTACTTCCATGACTTGAGTTATTTTCAGAAATGTTGTGTTCACAACATTGATTGTTTTCTTCTTCTTCACTTTCCATCTACAAACATAAAAATAAACTGAAATGAGTGTATATACATTGGCGAGAATAATGAAAATTCCAATATTAAATAATATACATCAATGTAAATTGAAAATAAAAATGACGTACCATAGCAACAATTGACTTAAAAACTATACACATTCTTTCAAAACCATGTACCATGCCATCTTTCAAAATTTCATCTGTTGGCGCAGTTCTATACTTTGTTGCCTGCAAGTTTTATACCCCATAACAAATCATATATTTAATATAAAAGATGTTTTTGTTCTATTAATTATAGACGGAGCTAATTAAAACAAGATCGATAGATGCTTACAAATTCCACAATTAAATTATGATATGGCAACATAAACTCACAACCCATATTTAACCCAATTTCAATCAATTTGTTTGATGGTTCTTCTTTGTATGTTAGCACCTGTTTGAAGACATTCAATGACGATTTTTGTAAAACAAATTAAAAAATACAAAAATGAAATCTAGTTAAGTTGTTATAAGGAAGTAACAATTACTCACAAACTTAGAGATCAACCATTTTCTTCCTTGTCATCTTGTTTTATGTGCTGAATGGGTTCTATTTTCTTTTCTTTTCTGCAAGAGAATTCTTGAAAATTAATATTTAATGCTAAATTGTTTAATTATTGTACCTAATGATCGAAAAATTCAATGATTACATATTACATTTGAAGCACGTTGTTGTATTCGTTCCACTAGATCCCTCAAACTTTTGCAAAAGTTTTTCCCCCTTTCGTTAACTTCCAACACCACTCTAGATGAGCCAAGGAGCAATTCATTTTCATTTGCATGTTCTATTTCTTTTCTTTTCTTAGAACAACATTCATTTTCTGAGTTTTTGGTCGCTGTAGAACATTAAACAGATGTGAATTAGTAGACTGTTTGACACATGTAAGTATATTATTAATGATAATTAAAAAAAGAAACTCATATTGGATTGATAGTATTGTTTCATTCACCTGATTCATATTTTTGCAATTTTTCCATTAAAATTTTATGCTCTTATGGTCGTAGATCAGAAATAATCATATGGAGCTTCGTCATTTTGTGGCTCTGCATGATACACAGTAAACAATACATATTAGTTAAAGTTACATATAGTTAAAAAATAATATTTTTGTAAAGAGTTTACAAAGAAATTGCCTTTTTTACTTTTCTTGATGTGTTAACAGTATTTTTGTTACTTGATATCTTATCAGTCATTTCTTTATCAATATGAAACCTATAGCATATCATTCATTAATATAATTATAAATAAATTATCAACTTTTCAAGTAGAAAATAAATGTCGAGACACTGGTGCGCCTTTCATGAAATCTGCACTGCTGTCGGTGCGTGGATATATTAACAATGCACCACAAAATAGTATAATACACCGTACGGTGCGTTCAGTATTATAAACGCACCGCAGAAACAGTGTAATAGACCTAACGGTGCGTGGGGTATTATAAACACACCGCAAAAACTGTGTAATACACTGTATGATGCTTTCCTAGTTAAGGAGAGCACCGGTGCCCTATTTCAGATTTGGCACACGTATTTAAAAAAATGTTTTCAATTTTTTATGACACAGAACTTGCGCGATGTGCTATAATAATACAGAGCACCAGTGCGGTGGCGTACGCAGGGCGCACCGATAAATAAAAATCCATTTTTTCAAAAATTCACATAATCGCCGAATGGATTGGGATCAGACTATGCAAGTCATCCCGTGGGTTGGACGTCAATCTAAAATGAAAAACCCTAATTCCTAAATCACAGAAATAGCGAGAATAAAGGGAAAAAACAAAAAAATGAAGGGTTCAGGGTAAAAATGGATAAAACTGCAGGAAAAAAATAAAAAAAACTGCAGAAAAAATTAAAAAAAAGAATTAAATTTAATCACGAAATGGTTTGAAATTATATGATAAAGGGCTTGAATCACCAGAGTTTTGGTTTCTTATTGTTTGAATACTTCTGTTCGAACGTATTTCTTGACCCACAGTGCCCTCGTGCTCTCTTGCTCCAGGTCTGTCTCCTGCAAAAATCTGACTGAAAAGTTTTAGCAAAAATAGTGAAATAATGAAAAGTGTTTAATATTTAAAGAATTATTTTATCAAATTAGATTTTCAAAAATATTTTGCTGCCCATTTTTCAAATTGCCATTTTATTTTTTTAACTTAAACAAAATAGAGTTGCGTTTTTTTTTATTTGCGTTTATTCGTTTCTGATGCGCGGAAATGTGACACACCGGTGCGTTGTATTAATACGACGCACTGGGGCCTGTTACGATGATAAGCACACCAGACTTTTTAAAGTTTTTGTTGTTGTTGTTGTATGTAAGACCATAATAAAATAATGATAAATATAAAGTACATGAATTTATTTTCATTATTTTCTAAATTTTATATATGTAAGATCATAATAAAATAATGATAATTATAAAGTACATGAATTTATTTTCATTATTTTCTAAACTTTATGTTACAAAAATTCGTATTATTCTAGATTTGTTATTTTATAATTATTTGCAAATTTACAAATTTAAATATTTTAATAAAATCATTTCACATTAATACAATTAAAATTTTCACATTAATAGAATTAAAATTTTACATACAATTACATTAATTAAAATTACAATTACAATTAGAATTAAAATTAAAATTACAATTTTACATTAATTTCACATACATGAATTATGATTAGAATTACAATTACAATTTTAATTTTACGTACAATTACATTTACAATATTACATATAATTATATTTACAATTACAATTACAATTACAATTTTACAAATATTTTACAGACAATTCAATTAAAATTACAGTTACAAATACAATTACATTTACAATTTTACATAGAATTACATTTACAATTACAATTACAATTTACAAATATTTTACATACAATTTAATTAGTATTACAATTACAAATACAATTACAATTTGTGAATTTTACATACAATTAGAATTAGAATTAGAATTTTACAATTTTTCATATATACAATTACAATCATTTTAGAATAAATTAAATATTACAATTACAATTAAAATTTTACATTAATAAATATTTTACCAATTACAAATACAAATACAAATACAATTTTACAATTTTACATAGAATTAAAATTAAAATTACAATTACATTCACGACATAATATTTAATAAATATCATGGTCATTTAATAATATTAAATTAATTAATAAACATCATCGCGATCATGATAACCATCGTACAAACATCATATTCGACTAATAAACACATTCAATTAACATCAAATTAACATTATATATTAACATCATCACAACACAAACATCAAATATACATCTCAATATGATGTCAAATAACTCATGCGCCTATCACATATACACATCTATTTGCAAGCTAAACATTAAATGAACATATCTAACATGACTAACAATATGCGCCACATCATGATGATCATCAACATGAAAATTAAGTACAACAACAACATGAACATAAAATACATGGACCATATATATATATATATAACTGAATAATGTTAAAAATATACAACTGTAATATAACTGTCATGGATCAGGCGTTGGTGGTAGTATAACAACATTAATAACACTAGAACAAGTGGACGCGGCCTACTCAGTAAAGCTGGGTGTAGCCTCGACAGTCGATGGTCGACTAGCCTGCTCATGATCATGATGATCACTAGTACTGATGGATGCATCCGCTGGTGGTAGTACAACATGATCAATATGAGGTGCAGTAGTAGTGGAGGCTTGCTCAGTCAATAGTACTGCAGCCTCGACGGTCGATGGTCTAGCCTGCTCATGATGATCGTGACTAGTACTCATGATGGATGCTGCAGGTTGCTGACTGGACATGGCCGATGGTCCAGCCTCATCTCCATGATGACTAGTGTCATATGCTGCCAATGGAGCCTCATGCTGATCATCTGGCGCGTCGCGAGGTGAACGATCACGAGATGCATCTGAGTTGCTGCTGGCGGACTGTCCATCACGTGCCGCAGCTCGACTATGCCTATAGCTACGGACAATCCTCCTCAATCGTGTAACAACTGTTGTAGCTCCTACAACATGCTGCATCAGGCTGTACATGTCACGCAGCATGCCTCTCCACATCCGTAATAGTCTATCATCACCCTGTATCTCTCTGTAATGAGCAGGCCTGATGCCCGCATCTGAAATCAATCCACAGAGTTGGCTGCCCAACTCCATCCAGTATTTGGTCTCAGGTCGACCACACCTAGCAAAAGGCAGTACCGGTGCACCATGAGGCGCAGGATCAACACATCTCTGCTGCACCACCGGCCTCATCCTCCGGCGCATCAGCCATCTCCTGATCGTAATCATCAGGATCGACACCTGGATCATGTGGTGGATCCGACATCTCATCTCCATCAAAAGAGCCAATGTCTGCAAAATATATACAAGTGCACAACAATAATTAGACAATTTCATTACACAATTTAATAAAAACAAGTTAAAGAACATGTTAGAATAAATATAATTAAAACAGTAATATTACCTCTATCATCTGGAGGCTCATCAGGAGTGAAGAGGATATTGGGACACCCTCGCCAATCTAGTCCAGCATAAGGACATTAGACCATAATGAAGGGATGCAGCTCGCCAACACTGGCTAGTAAGTCTAGAGAATCATGTGATATCCTCGCTGGAAACATAATGTCTCCCCTCTTGTGCATCATCTTCCCCCACATGCACATCCGGGCCTCGAACATCGGCCTACGAGGCTATCGAAAAAAACTAGGTCTCATCTCTAGAAACCTCTTAAAAAATAAACAAAACAGCTCTAAAGCAAAAGGGAAGTTTACCCTCCCTTGTGCATGAACACGACATCTATCTAAGGCCGTACAAAACTGTCAAAAAAAAATGGTAGACCACCTGAAAAGTCATGGCTGCTGTACTAAAGAATCAACATAATATAAAAGCGAGCAACTAATGTGTTTCCTGTCACTGGTGTTGTACGAAATGATCGAAGCGATAATAGAGAGGCACTGCACGTCCTGTCTACCAAAAGCACCTATACGTAACTGACCTCTAGGTATCTGAAACTCTGAAGGAGACAATACATGTGATCCAATGTATCTCTGGGAGTAAACTAACCGACTCCCTGCTACAAAACCAGCTGGCACGTCTGGGAATGAGGGAAAATCCACCCCTCTCCTCGATAGTCTTGTAATAAAATAAATTTCCTCCTCAGTGGGTGTGTACCACTAGTCAGGACCAACCTGAAAAGCTTGTCGGTGGGCATTCCACTTGCCGATAAGATGTCTCAAAAGCACACTATGGGCCTTTACGCCGGAAATAGCCTCCTCATAGAACTTGAGGAGGCCTACCTGCATAAGGATCTCCTAGGTATCTGCAGTAATAGGGCGAGGGCATCTATCTCTCTCCCTCTCTCTCGCCTCCCATTGGTGAATCATGTCATATTTTTCTGCTTGTTGTTGCTGCTGTTCTCTCCGAATCATTGCCATATTAAATATTTTTTTTTTTATTAAAACATAAATGTATTTATAAATATACATATATAATTTTTTTTGAAAAAAAAAAACATACAAGTCGGTGCTCCATAAAAACAGTCATTCACCGGTGCCGGTGCGTCCTAATATTTTAGCACACCGTCCCCGGGGGCCCTAATGAAACAGACCCCACCAGATTCAGTGTAGATGTCTATTTTTCAAGCACCGCAGACTGTATATAATTCAGAATAGTGGTGCACTGACTGAAATATACACCCCGACGCGTATAGTCATGTCAGCGCACCGACTTCATGACAATGACATAGTTGATGGTGTGGTCTTTTACTCGGCCGTACTGTTGACCCTCTCGAAATGCAAAATGCGGTGCGCTGACGTAAACCAGGGCGGAAAATGAAGCCAACGCACTGCACTGTGATTGCCGGGGTCAATGGTGCGCCTGGATAAATGAGCGCACCGCCTTTTTTATTTTTTATTTTTATTTTAAAATTATTTGGGGTGCCTTCCAGCACCGCCCCGGAAACGGTGCGGTTACCGTTAGCACTGGTAGCGGTGCTGCCTATAAATTTTACAAGTAGCATCGCTATCCGGTGCGAGCCGAACATCTAGAGCGCATCGCGCGACAATTTTTTATTTTTTTAAAATTTTTAATGGTTATTTTTAAGTTTATTTCAATTTCTAATCCGCTAAAAGGCTTAATTATAGAAAAACTAGAAAAATACCTGTACATTTCACCGTCGAGGAGGCATATTGGCTGTAAAATTTGGAAAATAAAATTTTCCCACTATTTTTCAAAATGCAAGCTGGAGATTGGTGGCCAATGCAGAGCAGCAGTGCGTGCAATGGGTGCAATGAGAGTGCCGATGTCAGGGCGGCTCAGAAATAAGGAAATAACACCGGGGCTTGAGAGCTCTGGAGCACTGAGGAAAGTGAATAATGAAGTTTTTTTGCCGTAATTTTTTTTTTAATTAACCCTGTTTTGGTGCATGGGGTTTTATAAGCACACCGGTGCGGTTAAATAAAACTGCACCGCGCGGTATCAATTTTGGCGCGTTGTTTATAACGCGCTGGGGCATTTCCCTAATCGTGCACCGGGATGTTTTAGTTTCGGCGTGAAAATTTGATGATGCAATGGGGCAGCGTAATGGTAAAGGACCGGTGCGTAGTAGTCACAAAGCACCGATTTTTTGGCCTTTTTTTTTTAATTTTTTTCTTTTAATTTTTTTTTTAATATAACGCTATTCCAGTGCGTGCGGTTTCTGGCGCACCGGTGCTCTTAGAGAAGAACACACTGGCTCGTTTCTGTTTTTGCGCGGTGTTTTATGATGCACCGATGCGGAAGAGTATTGACGCCCCGGTGCGTTACAATAATTGGACGCCCCGGCGGTGTGTGCTTCACGCACGCTATCTGGTGTGCCAATGTTCGCTGCGCACTGATGCATTCTATGGTATCGTGCGCACCGGTAATTGATAGCTCAGGAGCACTGGAAAACTGAAAAATCTGGGTTTATTGTCGTAAATATTTTTTTAATTTAACCCTTTACTGGTGTGCGTTGTTTATAGGCGCACCGGTACTATTTGCTACAAACGCACCGGTCAATTTGTGTTTTGGCGCGTTTTTTATGATGCACTGGTGCGGTTTTTATCTACCACACCGGGTGGTTTCGGTGTTGGCATTGTGTTTATTATATTATGACGCACCAGGCGGGTGTGTACGGAGTGCACGGTGTCCGGTGTGCCAATGATTTTTTTCGCACCGATTGTTTTATTTTTTTGAGAGCACCAGGGTGAGTTTTAACGACAAGAGCACCGATAGGAAAACATCCGCAAAACCCTCCGCCCGCCAACCTCCTCTAGTAACCTCTACTAGAAATGGATGTATGGGGTATTTTTCTTTGTGGTTCCTCAAAAACATCCACTAGAGGGTCTTTTCCTTGTAGTGGGAAGAAGTGAGAAAGGTTGAATACTTAAGGAGTTAAAGAAAGAAAAATCCCCCACCTTTGATGGGTAAAATAAGAAAGATGAAGAGGTGAAGTCCTATTTATTGGGAATGAAGAAATACTTAAAATTACATGACTAATTTGAAAACATGAAAGCTAGGGTAGAAATTTTAAACTTGGAAGGTGTTACCCAACAAAATTGGGTGACCCCATAAGGAAATTATTATCCTAGCTATATATTCTAGCTAGTAGTCCCTGATAGCCACTGAGCAATTGATGTGATGTACCATTCATATATCTTCCACCTACATCAATCATATGTCCCCTTGCCCATTTTTCAAGAGCACATGTTGGAAGGTGGGCTTCTTATCAAAAGGTACTTTATTCATTTTGCATTCGAGTGCTTATGCTTGCTTGTACTTGGGAATTTGGCATGGATTATGGGGTAACTTTGACTAAGGAAGGGCTTTTACCCTAATCTTATTCCCTCACCTTAAATGGGGGGTTAAATTTCAATCCTTGTCTCGTGGGACCACCCCTAATGGCCCAATAGCTTTAGGAGGGGAACTACTTGGAAAACCTTGACTGATATAACATAGTCCCATATCTCCCTATTCAATACTTAACACTTTCCATCTTACATTTATATGAGCCCTTATTCCAAATCCATTCTTTGAGTTCAACTGGCCATGTGTCATTTTAATTTGAAACTCCCCTTCCCCATCCTTATACCTGAGTCAGGCATGGAAATTTTTCTCTGTGAGGTTGATGTAGCTAAAATAAAATAAAGGAGCACATGATGACCATAATAAAGTTAAAAGAAAAGAAAACTTCTAAAAATTCAAAGGAGGATCGGGACATTTAAGATAACACGTGGGAAAAATCCAAAGCATGTGCTCCACCTCACTCATATGGCCATCACCCAATTCGTGGGCCCATGTTTGCCTATCTCACAGAAGAAAAGGAACCATTGCATGTCCCAACCCTTGATGGGTGATGCAATGCCCCATTATAAGGGGGTAATAAATGCTATACATAATTCAGAGTAAGCTCTAAAACCTTTGAGCTATGAGCAGTAATACAAAGAAAAATCAAGAAAAAGTGAAAAGGAAAATAAGAGGGGTGGAAAAACAAAGGCCAAAACAGTAACCCATGCATCCACGATTTCACCCTCCTCACATCTATACACCCAAGATGTGGGATTCCCCATTATCACTAGTCTGATTGACCATGGAACTTGGCCATGAAGTCTTCTCCCATTTGTTCCATCGTTATTCACCGGCACTTATTGATTGAATGGTGGGGAAAGAACATGGATTTCCCCTTAGGGGCTAGAAGCACCTAACATGGTTCTTTTTAGCCACTGCTACCTAGGGAGATGACACTTTTGCGAGCTTAAAGCCCAAAATTTGGAAGGGAAGCTTTGTATGAAATTTCATATTTTCTATTACTTGCAAGCTTGGTTCGCTTAGATACAAAAATGACTAAATGTACCTAATCATATAAGTTTCAACATTGGATATTGTGTGTGATTAGAAGGTGGTTTCATCATGGGTTGGGAAACTTAACTGGGGCCCAAGTCTATTGGAGGATCATATTGGCATCCACAGGTGATGCATTGAGAGCTATGGGTCCTCGGATAGTTGTACAGAACCAATTTTCTCCATGGGCACCTTCAACATCCACAAATTTTATGCATTTTTCCCTATATTAATTATGGGATGATGCACTTTGACCAACATTCCCCTAGTTGTCTTCGCACTTCATGAGGGTAAAGAAGTTGATCCAGGGCCCAAATGAGGTTTGTCTCATGCCTCGATACATGGGAGGAATAACATCTTCAGTTCCCTCAAGGTTGGAGCAAAGACAAATATTACACCACTTGAGACCCATGAGACCCAGCTTTGTGCCCTGAACCGACATTTGGGACCCATGGGATGATTTGCACTAAGATATAGGGGCCACCCCCTTCATCTTGATTTTAGAGGCCTACTACACTTTTCATGGCACCAAAAAGCCTCAACGTAAGCCCTTGGAGATACCATGCAAATATGATGTCAACATTTAGGCTAGAATTGGTGGAGATAAAATCAAAATTACAAAAGTTACTAGGTTGTCTTGTGACCTAGGCCATTTATTGCACATTATTTTATGATTATAAGGGCTTGTGGGCTATATAGGACATGTTAGAGCACATATAAAATATAGATCACTCATTTGTGATCTCTCAGCATCTCATCACTTGGAATTTTGGTCATCTTGAGCAATTCACACTTTTCTCTTATGGAGGATTTGGAGTAATATTTATGCACTTCAATATTTGGAGTTGATTTGTCTATATTTGGATGAATGGAATGGATTCTTTGCATTTTATTTGAATTGTATCTAGATGTTGAAAACTTATTTCTTACATGTCTAATGTATGGAATTTTTCTAGCAATTGCAATTGTGCCCTAATTTGTTGAATATCTATGAAATGCTAATCTAAATAATCTATTTCATGCATTACTAATAAGAAAATATGCAAATGAATGTCCTTAGTGGTGAATTCTTGGTATCTATCCCATGAAAAATCCATATTTTATTGCATAGGTAATTGTTGGAATGTTTCTTGCTAGGGAATCAAAATTTTGGCCTCCTTAGAAGCATTTTAGCAAATCTCACACATTAAGGACTCCATACTCTCAAGGAATGAGGGAATGGTCCATTTGGTTGGTGATCACATCTTAATTTTATCCATTTTCTCTCTTTCCTATTTTAGTCCTTTCAAGACTAGGGTAGAAATCTAGGGCTTGGGGTGAATTTCTAGGGAGGAAGGCTTTTGGTGATTCGAGAGCCTAAAGTCCAAGAGGATAGAATTTTCCATAAAAGCTTTCAATTTGGTGGGAATACACTCCAATTTCATCCATAAATTCTCTTGCCTTAGGTGTTTACCTAAGAGGGAAACCCTATTTTTTCTTCTCTCAACTTAAGGAATTCTTTGAAGGTTTCATGAACCTTGGCTTAGCTAATTTTCATTGTAGGAAACTTTTTCTCCATGCCTTGACCTTGAGTTACTCCAACACTTGTCAAATATAAAACTCTTAGGTCTTGTGCCCTTATTTCTAAGCCTCTTCGTACAAAGCGAATTGCTTCCTTGTGAAGCCTTAAATTCAAATTTTGTCTTTCTTAAAGATATCCTAATGAGTTCGTCTTCTATATTAACCATATAATATCTTTTATAAGTGATCCATCTCCTATCAACACTCCTTCCATCGGTGAAAATGCATAAAGAGAAGGGGGTTTTGGCTAAGGTGACAATGTGCCTCTACCCCATTGTTGTGCCATCATCTAGTTTATACCTTGTATGGTTTCCATCTCCAGGTCCTGCTAGAGTTTACAGCAACATTTTTGGCACCATTGTTGGGGAAATGAGGAGTGTGTCTTGTCCCTTATGAAAATATAGATCCTTATATGGCGTATGCATTGGAAGAATGAAGCCCTTATTCTCCATTGAGCTTCATATTCAATGCTTATAGGATGAAGCAATCATCTCTTAAGGCATCTTAAAATTCACCCTGGAGACTCTCATTTAATTTTCATGCGGAGATCAAGGAAATGACGCCTTGGGAATTGCACGAGGTTAATATTGATCCATTTTTGTATATTGAACAAGGAAAGTGCGATGTTGTTCATATTTTTGACAGTGATTCGATATATGACACTTATAATGATATTGTATCTCTTGCATCGCCTTCATCATATCACTCCTTGCATGTCCTTGAGGACACAAATGGGAGTGATATACATGAGGTTGTTCTTCACAAAAAGGTCATGAGCTTGATTATGGAAATATTAATTCTTTGGTTGGAAGAGAGGATCAAATGGCTCAAGTTCGGTCACTTTTCCTCATCCATGATTATTTTTCATAACATGTGTTCCCCTTGTTTTCCCACCTCTCAGCTTGCCATGCATTTGACCAATCTTGCAAGGGAATATGTGATATTTTGATACCTTGTTTTGCTAAGGCACATATAGATGGGAAGTGTTGATATATTGATCTGATAATTTGTTGGTTACATTTGGTGTTTGATTAGACTTAGGTCATGTATTGAATGTTAGAAATGCATGGTAGTGTAGATGCATTACATACTATTTTTGCATAGCTAACATCATCATACTATAATATCATGCTAGATTTGATTGCACTATATTTTCACTTAGAATAAATTTAATTTCTTGTATGAATTATTTTCTATGAAAAACATGGGTGATTAAAGTATGTTCGGTGCACATGTTGCCAAACAATTGTATTATAGTGTACAGGTTATAGGTTTGTGTCTGAGGAGATTGTTGGAGTTCTCATGAGCTCCCCATTTGAGTACATTGATCATTCACTCTATGGTGAGTTCATGTCTTAGTTGGAGCCAGATGTCATCCACAAAAATTGGGTGACCCCATAGGAGAATTTTTCTCCTAGTTATCTCTTCCATTCAACAACTAGTAGCCCCTGATATATATGCCACTTACATCAGTCATATGTCCCCTTGAAATTTTGTCAAGAGCACATGTTGGAAGGTGGGCTTTTGGTCAAAAGGTACTTTATTCATTTTTCATCCGGGTGCTTATGCTTGTTTGTACTTGGGAATTTGGCATGGATCATGGGTTAACTTGGAAAAGAAAGGGCTTTGACCGTAATCTTGTTTCCTCACGTTAAATGGGGGGTTAAATTTCAACCATGGGACCGCCCCTAATGGCGCAATGGATTTTGGAGGGGCACTACTTGGAAAAAATCGATTGATATATAGTAGTCCCATATCTCCATATTCCATACTTACAACTTTCCATCTTACATTATGAGCCCTTTTTCCAACTCCATTCTTCAAGTTCAAATAACCATGTGTCCTAGGGATTTGACACTCATCTTCCCCATTCTCATACATAAGTTGGGATTGGAAATTTTTCTCTAGGAGGTTGATGTAGAAAAAAGAAAAGAAAAGAGAATATGATGTCCACAAGAAAAGTAAAATAAAAGGGAAATTATAAAAATGCAAAGGATGGAAAGAACATCTAAGATAACATGTGGGAAAAAACTGAACCATGGGCTCTACCTCACTCATATGGCCATCACTCGGTTCCTGGGCCCATGTTTCCCTATCTCATAGAAGGAAGGAACCCTTACATGTCCCAACCCTTTATGGGTGATTAACTTCCCCATCCAAAGGGGGTAATAATTTCTATACATCATTCAAAGCAATATCCAAAATCTTTGAGCTATGAGTAGTAATACAAAGAAAAATCAAGAGAAAGTGAGAAGTCAAATAAGACAGGTGGAAAAAAAAAGGTTGAGTTGGTAATCCATGCATCCAAAATTTCTCCCTCCTCACATCTATACACTCAGGATGTGGATCCTTGTTATTGTTGGTCCCATTTACCATGGCACTTGACCATGAAGTCTTCTCCCCTCTGTTCCATCATTATTCAATGACACCTATTGATTGAAGGCTGGAGCAAGGACATGTATTTCCCCTTAAGGGATGGAAAAACCTAATAGGGTCATCTTTAGACACTTATACCTAGGGAAACCTTGTATGAAGTGCCATATTTCCCATTACTTGCAAGATTGGTTCAACTAGATACAAAAATGACTAAATGTACCTGGTGATATAAGTTGAGAACTAGATATTGTGTGTGATTGGTAGATGGTTTCATCATGGGATTGGTGATCCTAGATATTTACTTTGATGAATTTAAAATGAATTGCATAAAGAAGAAGAAACACATGAATAAATGACAATATGGACAAATGCACTAGAACTTTATAAAAAAGTTCACCAACAATGTGTGATTCATGTCTCTGGGATTCGCTCAACTACATAATTGCTTCATTAGTTTCTCTTCAATAAGGTTCTTCTTTTTCTATTCGAGCACTGAACTCTCACTCATGTGGCAATGTCTCTCCTATAAAGAGATGTTTTCCTTTGACAATAAAAAATTAACGAATTCTAAAAAACAAGTGGCATAAAATATTATCCCTTTCTTCAAGTTAAAGGGGCTGGAATCTCACATAAAGTGGAAAAATTCCTCTTTGAATCTACTGCTCAGACCCAAGCATATTTAAAAATACATGTTCTCCCTCTTACAGATATTGATAGGGGAAAATCAACAATAAATGAGGATTACATTGGTTTTTGTGCCAAAAAGGTCAATCAGATGCTGAAAATTCAAAAAACACAACACGAGCAGGTATGTCATGTCATTCTACAAATTTTGACTATAAACACAACTAACTTCTAAAAAATGCATCTTTGTCCCGAACTTCATGCCAAGAATTAATGACAAATGTGGGCTTCAAGCATAAGCCCTAAAATATTCTGCTCAGATCTAGGTTTCATTTGCACCAGTGGAATCATCTCAAATAATCATGAGGAATGACTATAAACACCCTATGGTTCTATCACCATCACTGCATGATCCCTTAGGGCTCCACTGCTTTGAAACTTGTGTCGCGAGGGAAAAAATATTCTTGGAATATTGCCTTCCTTGAAATGCACCTGTATTGGCTCATGCAGGACTAATTCGCCTAGGTTCCCATGTGTGGGCCCTCCCTACTTCCATCCATCACTTCATTTTGTGCCTCTTTGTGGTTGGGCACACCCCCATGTTCGAACAAATTATATTGGCATATATATGTTTGCTGGGTGGATATACCAACGCCCACAGTTAGCACATTGGTTAGCATATACAATGTTTGGTGTTGGCCATTGGGGGTCCTGGGGTCAAACCTGCAAGTAACCTTCCAATTTTGATATTATAATAATATTTTTATATAAATATAATTCGTAGCCCATATTTAACAAGCACCATAACTATAGCATATCGGTGTCCCATCATCCCGTTTCTACTGAGGTCAAGGGTTGGAACCCTGCCGTTATAACAATTTTTTTTTTTTGGTAGGCCAACTTGGCCAATTGTAGGTTTCCATGTGGTGCCCATTGATTGGGTCACGTGGTGCCTACAGATTGGTTCACCTCAATGCTAACCAGGAGCCACATGGGGGCGTATGGAGGGTGCCATGTGGTGCCTCCTGAGTGGTGCCACGTGGCCTCTTCTAGTGATGCCACATGGAACTTTCAATGCCCCATCTTCTTTTATTATTTTGTTAAATCTTCATAAGGCCGTAACTTCCTCATATAGAGGCCTTTTGAGGTGTTTTTCTCACCATAGGAAATATCTTGTGAAGCTCTATGACTGTGGTGCCATTTTTTTCCTGAGATTTGAGGACTTCGAATTTTGAGCCTTTTTAGATCCTCCTAGATCGCTAGGCAACTTAATCAGGTCCCAATTCCACTATAGGAGCATATTGGCATCCACAAGTGATGCGTTGAGAGCCATGGATCCCCAAACAATTATAGAGCATCATTTTTTTCCATGGGCACCTTCAACACCCACAAAGTTTCTGCACTTTTCCCTATATTACTTATGGGACGATGCACCTAAACCAACATGCCCCCAACTGGCTTAGCACTTCATGAGGGCCAGGTAGTTGATTCAGGGCCAAATTGAGGCTTGCATCATGCCTTGAGACATTGGAGGGCTAGCACCATCTTCCGTGCACTCAAGGTCAGAGTAGAGAAAAATATTACACCACTTGGAGACGCATGAGACCTAGTTTTGTGCCCTAAACCCATATTTGGGGCCCACAGGATGATTTCCACCAAGATACAGGGGAAACCCCCTTCATATTTATTTTAGAGGCCTATTACACTTGTCATGGCACCAAAGGAACTCAATGGAACACTAAAAAATCCCATAAAATCATGATGTCAACATTTCAGATATCATTTGCAGATCTTAAATCAAAATTACAAAACTTACTAGGTTTTTTTGTGACCCAAGCCATTTATTGCACATTATTTTATGATTGTAGGGGCTTGTAGTCTAAATAGGACATGTTAGAGCACATATAAATTAGAGATCATTCATTTGTGATCTCTCATCCTCTCATCACTTGGAATTTCGACCCTCTTGAGTAATTCACACTTTTCTCTTATGGAGGATATGGAGTAATCTTGATGCACCTTGATATTTGGAGCTGATTTGTTTATATTTGGAGCTATTATTTGGTCGATGAATGGAATGGATTATTTGCATATTATCTTGTAAGTGCATTTTAATTTAGAAATTTATTTCTTACATGTATAACGTATGGAATTTTTCTAGCAATTGCAATTGTGCCCTAATTTGTTGAATATCTATTAAATGCTAATCTATATTATCTATTGCATGCATTAATCATAAAAAAATATGAAAATGAATGTCCTTAGTGGTGAAATCTTGGTAGCTCTCCCATGAAAAATCCATATTCTATTTCATAGGTAATTTTTGGAATTTTGTTTGGTAGGGTATCAAAATTTTGGCCTCCTTAGAATATTTTTGGTCGATCTAATGCATTGAGGAGTCCATACTCCTAAGGAATAAGGAATTGTTCCATTTGGTTGTTGATCACATATTAATTTTATCCATTTTATTTCTCTCTTATTTCGACCATTTAAAGGCCAGTGTAGAAATCTAGGGCTTGGTGTGAGTTTCTAGGGAGGAACGGTTTTGGTGATAAAAGAGCCTAAAGATCAAGAGGACAAGGTTTGCCACAAAACCTATCAATTTGGTGTTATGAAACCAGATCCAAAAATAGAAGAAACGAGAGAAAAATGCCTTAGAAATAAGCCATTTTAATCCAGATCTTGGGGGGGAGGCCCCCAAGATCTAAAAATTTGAAATGGATCTCAGAAGATCTGCAAAATTAGAATGCCAGAAAAAAGAGAGAACACAAAGAAAATAAAACCACAAAGAAACTTGTTTTATTAAAACATAGAATAACTGTAGAAGCTACATTGTGGCAGAAAATCTGTCCTTTTACAAACTGAGACTTGTTATTTATATCCTTTTTTGAGTTACAATACCATGTGTAGATACCATAGGCCAATACCATGGGTAGATACCACTTACAATACCATGGGTAAATCCCATGTGTGGATGAATACCATGGGTGGATACATACCATGAGTAACTTACAATACCATGGGCAAATAAATATCATGGGTGGATGAATACCATGGGTCGATGCCATTTACAATACCATGGGTGGATGGATAACATGGGTAGATGAATACCATGGGTTGATGCCATTTTCCATTTGGATCATTCCTCCCTCCTTAAGAAGCAATGGTCCCCATTGCGTGAAGTTCCCTCCTGAGAAGCCTTTGTTGAATATGAAGAGCCACTGAAGAGAAGGGTTTTGTTTAGTTAACCCATAACCGTGATGAACGAAGATCCGAGGATAGAGATACCCTGTAATGCTTGTGACCAACTGTGATATTGACAGTGTGCGGCCTAGTAAATGGACTTCGATGAAGTGTGGGTTTGTGGATGAACCAAAACCATGACAAACAAAGATCTGAGGATAGAGATACCTTGTAATGCTTGTGACCAACTGTGTGAATAACAGTGTGCGGCCTCGCAAATGGACTTCGATGAAAAAGATTTTGTGAAGTTGACCCATAACCGTGATGCTGATTGTTGATGAAGTAGCAGGTGCCTACATAGCTTGGGGTGGGAGAGCACGTCTCCAAATAACCCAAGCTAAATGCTGCTATGATGAAACTGATGAATGTGAAGCAGGTGCCTACTAAAGCGGGGTGGGAGGGCACGTCTCTAAAGGGAACCCACTCCGAATGCTGCTCCAGATTTAAAATGAGCATAACTCGGTCAATATAACTCAAAATATTTATTATAACCTGTTTTTGGAAATGGAATGATAATTCTGCATCTTTTTATGTGTTTGAAACCACTATCTGGACAATCGAGACTCTCAGATTCGCGTTGGAACTGTCTCGCCGTCATAAAATTTCTGAAAAAATAGTTGATTTTAAATCAACAATAACTCCCACATCCGGACTCCGATTCGACCGATTTTTTTTTTTGAACTTGGGTGATTTTTCAAGAGGAGATCAGATATATATCCATTCTTCTAAAATTTTTCACTGAAAATGGAGAAAAATGACAGGAGAGCCGCCGTCCATGAATTGTCATCAGAAAATTGCTTCAACATTGGTGATTTTGAATCAGCGATATCTCCCTCATCAAAACTCCAATTTGGCCAATTTTTTTTTTTGAATTTGAGTTTTTTTAGGCAAGGAATCTAGATCTGGTATTTTTTTTTTGTAAATTTTTCACCAAAAGTTTCAGATCTGATCTGAAAACTCGCCACCCAAAAAAATTCATGGATTTTGCTAAAGATTGCTGCAAAACATTGAAACTGAAATATGTTTCAAACCCTCATTCCAATGGAGGCGTAACCTAGCTCCGATACCGCTAATCCAGATCTTGGGGGGGAGGCCCCCAAGATCTAAAAATTTGAAATGGATCTCAGAAGATTTGCAAAATTAGAATGCCAGAAAAAAGAGAGAACACAAAGAAAATAAAACCACAAAGAAACTTGTTTTATTAAAACAGAGAATAACTGCAGAAGCTACATTGTGGCGGAAAATTTGTCCTTTTACAAACCGAGGCTTGTTATTTATAGCCTTTTTTGAGTTACAATACCATGTGTAGATACCATAGGCCAATACCATGGGTAGATACCACTTACAATACCATGAGTAAATCCTATGTGTGGATGAATACCATGGGTGGATACATACCATGGGTCACTTACAATACCATGGGCGAATAAATATCATGGGTGGATGAATACCATGGGTTGATGCCATTTACAATACCATGGGTAAATTCCATGGGTGGATGGATAACATGAGTAAATGAATACCATGGGTTGATGCCATTTTCCATTCGGATCACACTTTGAGGGGGAAACCTCCAATACATTACATAAATGAACAATTCTTGGATGATAAAAATGACAAAAACTCCTTTCTATATATAGGAGTCCATGGGGCCACAATGTAATCCTAGCCGACCTAATAATAATAATGTAAGGGCACAATAATAACAATATGGGGGTTACATGGGTACAACAATAAAAACAAGGGGATTACACAAACAAGAATAAGGGACTATACTAGTAATATAAGGACCTAACATGCTCCTCTCCTTCAAAATAGTGTTTTCCTCAATGCTTTAGTAGCTCTGGGTGCTTTTCTCTAAAATTCTCATCCTCCCATGTAGAATCTTCAGTAGGTAAGTTCTTCCATTTGATGAGATACTCTGAAATTGATCGATTTCGTAGCTGTCGAGTTATTGTTTTCGTGACCGCTTCAGGTTCCAATATGGTTTTTCCTTCCTCATCAAGTTCTGGCAATATTGTTTGAACTAGAAGTTTGTCCCCTATAACCTTTTTTAAGCATGAAACATGGAAAACTGGATGCACTCGCGAAGAAGCAAAAGCTCTAATTTGTATGCCATAGTACCAATCTTCTGCAACACCTTGTAAGGACAATAGTACTTTGGCGATAATTTATTATCCTTCTTAGCTTGCTTGAGGGAAATTTGTTTGTATGGTTGTAGCCGCAAAAATACCCAGTCTCCCACATCAAAACTTCTCTCACTGCGATGTTGATCTGCTTGTTGTTTCATTCGATTTTGCACCAATTTTAGGTTATCCTTTAAGAGTTGGAGAACTTCTTGCCGATGCTCGACGTGATCCTCCACTGCTTGAACCCTAGAATTATCCCTTAAAGAAGATGTGATGGACGGTGGATGATATCCATAAAGTGCCATAAATGGGGTCATTTTTGCTGCAGTATGGAAGGAAGTGTTATACCACCATTCAGTGAGAGGTAACCACTTGACCCATTGTGTTTGTTTATTAGATACAAAACAATGAAGATATCCTTCCAAACATTTATTTACTATCTCAGTTTGACCATCAGATTGAGGATGATAAGATGAGCTATGAGCTAATTGAGTACCCAAACAAGAAAATAACTCTGTCCAAAAATTTCCAGTAAAAATGGGATCTCTGTCGCTCACAATAACCCTTGGGATTCCATGTAGCTTTTGAATTCTTTCCATAAATGTAGTAGCAACTGTACTTGCTTTAAATGGATTAGATAATGCACAAAAGTGTGCATACTTGGTAAGTCTATCAACTACCACCATGATGACACTCTTTCCTTCGGACTTAGGTAAACCTGTGATAAAATCCATTGAAATCTCCTCCCAACATTGACTTGGAATGGATAAAGGTTGTAGAAGTCCCTGGGTCTTAATTGTTTCCACTTTATTCTGTTGGCAAACCAAACATTCCGCCACAAACTTTTGAATATCAGATTTAAGGCCATCCTAAAAAAATTCTTTCTTCACCCTGTGGTAAGTTTTTAAAAATCCTGAGTGTCCTCCTAAAGGAGAAGTGTGCAATTCCAAAAGAATCTTTTGTTTTAGTTGGGAATTCTTACAAAGATATAAGCGATCTTTGTACCATAAGGAGTCATTTTTCCAACTAAATGTATCAGATGTACTAGGATCTTGCTGCAACTTTTGAATGAGTGTCCACACTTCTTCGTCCTTCTTCCATTCATCCCTTGCTTCGATTATCCAATCTAGTTGGATAATAGAAATGGCACAAAGCAATTCTTCCACCTCTTCATCCTTTCTTGAGAGTGCATCTGCAACAACATTTAGCTTCCTTTTTTGTAGATGATTTCAAAGTCATAACCCAACATCTTTGTGACCCATTTTTGCTGCTCTTCTGAAGAAAGTCTTTGTTCCAAAAAGCGTTTAAACTATCATGATCAGTTTTTACCTTGAAGTGTCTTCCCATTAGGTAAGGTATCCATTTCTTTAGTGCATGTAGTATTTCCAACATTTCATTCTCATAAATAGCCTTTTGTAAATACTTTCTTTTGATTGAATGACTTTCAAAATCAATGGGTCTTCCTTCTTGCATTAAAACAACACCAATTCCATTTCCTGAGGCATCACATTCCACAATAAAGGTTTTTGTGAAGTTTGGCGTAGCTAAGACTGGTGCTAGGCACATTTCCTCTTTAAGATGTTCAATGGCCTTAGCTTCTTCAGGAGGCCATGAAAATGCATCTTTCTTCAATAATGTTGTTAGAGGTGCTGCTATTCTCCCATATTTCTTAACAAACTTGTGATAATACCGTGTTAACCTGAGAAATCCACGCAAATGATTTATGGTTGTGGGGACTTTCCATTCCTTAATGGATTTAATTTTGTTAGGGTCTACCTTAACACCTTCGTGAGATACAATATGACCCAGATATTCCACCTGTTGTACTCCAAAGAAACATTTGGATGTTTTTGCATATAATTGTTTCTCCTCCAATAGTTTGAGCACCCTGTCAATATCTTGAACATGATCCTTCCAAGACCTGCTGTAGATTAGTATATCATCAAAAAATACTAGCACAAATTTTCTAAGGAAGGGTTTGAAAATGAAATTCATTAACCCTTGAAATGTAGAAGGTGCATTGGTAAGGCCAAAAGGCATGACCAAAAATTCATAATGACCCTCATGAGTTCAAAATGCTATTTTCAGAATATCTTCAGTCTTCATTCTAATTTGATGATATCCTAAACGAAGATCCAACTTGGTAAAATAAATTTCTCCATGTAATTCATCCAATAATTCATCAATCACAGGAATGGGAAATTTATCTTTAATAGTGAGCTTATTGAGCTCCCTATAATCCAGACACATGAGCCATGATCCATCCTTCTTGTGCACCAATACTACTGGAGTAGAGAAAGAACTTTGACTAGGTTGAATTATACCAACCTCTAACATTTCTGCAATCATACGTTCAATTTCACTCTTTTGGACATAAGGATATCTATAAGGTCGGATGTTTGGAGGAACACTTCCTGGAATCAAATGAATAGCATGATCATGATCACGAATAGGTGGGAGTCCTTTGGGAGTTTCAAACACCTTGGAATGATTGTCCAAGACTTGTTGGAGATCTGCAGAAATAGATGATTTTGATGTTGGAACTTCTAGTAAGAATAATTGTGCAATTACGCCTCGTTCTTTCTTTAGAAGCTTTGTCATGACATTAGAGCTTATTATCCTTCCTGGCTTCCCCATAATACCTCGTAATTCGACTTCCTTTCCTTCTGAAAAAAATTTCAAGAAAAGTTCTTGAAAATTAAAAGCTACCGTCCCCAAAGATTGTAACCATTGTACTCCTAGTACAACATCAGCACCTCCCATAGGAATGGAAAGCATTCGACTATTCAATACATATTCCCCCATGGTTAGCTTGATATTATGGCATTTTCCAGAGCAATTTATAGTTCCTCCATTTGCAACCATCACTTGACATTCTCGTGCTGGGTATAGGAAACAATTCAATTCCTTGGCTACCTTACAATGAATAAAATTATGGGTGCTACCTGAATCAATCAACACTATTACCTTTTTATTCTTGATATGTCCTTCTATCTTGAGAGTTTGAGGAGTGGTAATTCCCGCCAATGCATTACACGATATGGTCGGACTCATTTCTTCCTCTTCTAGGGCTGGTTCCTGGTGTATATCCTCTTCTTGTTCATTTTCTTCTTCCTCTTCACAATCTATGTAAAATAATTTCTTCTCAGCACACTTATGACCTTTAGTGTATTTTCTATCACAACTGTAGCAAAGCCCTTTTGCTCTTTTTCTTCCAATTGTTGTGGTGTCAACCTTGTAGGTTGTGGAAATCTAGGTGTAGCAACACTTCCTTCTTTATAGAATTGAGTGGTAGGCTTCCTTGTCGCCATAATTTTACATTCAATTTTTCTTGCCAACCCGAATGCCTTCTCCAATGAATCAGGTTCCAAAACGCGAACTTCATGTTGGATGTTATCCTTTAAAGTGCCTATGAAGAGATCAATCATGTGTTCCTCTGGAATATCAGTTACCCTTATATTCAATTTTTGGAAGTCCTCAATGTGCTGCCCCACTAAACCCTTTTGTTTGAGATTTATCAATTGGCGAAAGAAGGTGTTGCTCTTTGTATCCTCATAATTTGCTATCATTTCCTCCGTAAAAATTGACCAAGTGACAATTTTTTTACGGGAGCAAAGCCATCGATACCATACAAATGTATTTTGTTCTAAATGTAAAGTTGCAATGCGTACCTTTTGTGTGTTTTGCACATTGTTGAGATCAAAATATTGCTCCATCTGTAGTATCCATGTTACGGGATCCTTGCCATCAAACTTCCTCATATCCATCTTTGGAATATGGTGGTTCTTCCATCCAACCTTAGAGTTTATGAAATCATGATTAACATTTATTTTGTTCTCATCATGAGTTTCCTCTACTATCTTTTCGCCATTAGGAAACATTTCTTGTATCAACTTTGCCAAACCTTCAATGTCTACTTTTAGATCATTCTTCATGTTTTCCATGTTGTCTTTCATTTTTTCATCAATCTTAGCTTCCATGTCATCCATCTCAGCTTCCATGCCATCCATATTGGCTTCCATGCCCACTTCCATACCATCTGTCTTAGATTCCAAACCATTCATCTTCGCTTCCACGACTTTCTTCAAACCATCCATCTTAGTTTCCACGCCTTTCTTCAAAACTTCCATTTCATTTTTTGTTGCTCTTTGCGAAAATGAAATTTGGTGCACTTGCTCTTGTAATTTTGATATCTCATGTTGTGTTTCTTCATCTTCATGAGTCATAGTGTAGCCTTCTGAAGGCTTAATAGGTGTTGAATTCTTTTTAGGGGGCATTTTAGAACCCAATAATGATATCTATTCTTCAATATTCCCTTGGAATAAATTCAAACTAATTTTTTCAAACGATACTTATGTAATTCGAAAAACATACACACCTTTTTCTTGCTTTTGAGGAGCTTGATATTGAAACTAAATTATCTCTATGATTTCGGATTGTCAATATTTGAAATTTGGCCCTAAAGTAGCCTTCTGAATCTTATTTCGAATTCCATAGGTCTGACCTGATTTGGATTCTTCAAGGCAAAGTTATGCCCAATCTCCCACAATGACCTAATTATGGACTAGTTCAGTAGAGTGAACTTGCACGACTTGCCACATGTCACTGTTTCCTTTTTTGGCTCTGAAATTGATATGAAAAAAACTACAACCCATGTGATTTCGGCCACATTTTACAGAATTCCAATCCGATGTTCAGAGAGAGAGTTATGAAGATTTTCCCATGATCACCTCTTTGAGATGAAATTCAGGATCCTGAAAAAGCCCTAACTTCCACAGACCCTATCTCCGAAAATATTGCGAACCAAGGTTTGAAATTTTGCGACAATGTTCCTCAGGATTTCGGCTTTGCGCTCTCAAAATTTCAGCTTCTAAACCTTCACAGAAAACAAGTTATAGTGACAATACCGCAATGACCTGTTTAGGTTACATTCAGGAGCCTGCAAAAAGCCCTAACTTCTACAAATCATATCTTCGAAAATTTTGCGAACCAAGCTCTGAAATTTTGCGACGATGTTACTCTCAATTTATTCTTTGTGCTCTAAAAATTTCAGCTTCTGAAACTTCATAGAGACAAAGTTATAGCGAAAATTCCACAATGACCTGTTTGGAGCAGCAAAACCCTAGAATCCAAAGCTCTAATACCAAATGTTATGAAACCAGCTCCAAAAATAGAAGAAAAGAGAGATCAAAAACTTAGAAATAAGCCACTTCGAGGGGGAAACCTCCAATATATTACATAAATGAATAATTCTTGGATGATACAAATGAAAAAAACTCCTTTCTATATATAGGAGTCCATGGGGCCACAATGTAATCCTAGTGGGGCCACAATGTAATCATAGCCGACGTAACAATAATAATGTAAGGGCACAATAATAATAATATGGAGGTTACAGGGGTACAAAAATAACAATAAGGGGATTACACTAACAATAATAAGGGACTATACTAGTAATATAAGGACCTAAAATTTGGTGGGAATCAACTCCAATTTCATCCATAAATTCTCTGGCCCTAGGTGTTTACCCTAAGAGGGAAACCATAGTTTTTATCCCCTCAATTTAAGGACTTATTTGAATGTTTCATGTGCCTTGTATTAGATAATATTCATTGTAGGAAACCTTTTCTCTTTTACTTAACCTTGAGTTACTCCAAGACTTTTCAAATCTATAAAACCCTAGGTCTTGTGCCCTTATTTGTAGGCCTCTTCGTAAAAAGTGAATTGCGTCCTTTTGAAGCTTTAAATTCAAATTGTGTCTTTCTTAAAGAGATCATAGTGAGATTGTATTATATATTAACCCTGGAATATATTTCATAAGTGATCTCTCTCCCACTAAGACTACTCCTATTGATGAAAATCCATAAAGAGCAGGGGGTTTTAGCTGACGTGACATTGAGCCTCTACCACATTGTTGTCCCATTGGACCTTTTAAGGCTCCCCTCTCTAGGGCCTACTAGATTTTGCAACAACATTTTTGGCGTTGTTGTTGGGGACACATATCATGTGTCTCATCCCTTATGACAATGTACATCTTTATTTTGTGAATCCATTGGAAAAAAAAATCCCTTTTTCTTCATTGGTCTTCATATTCAATGTTTGTAGGGTGAAGTAGGCATCTCTCAAGGCATCTTAAAATTCACCCTAATGAATCTCGTTTAATCGTCATGCAAAGATCAATAAAATTTCCTCTTGGGAATCACATGAGGTTAATCATTTTATGCATTTTTTCACATTGAATAAGGAAGACATGATATTGGTCATATTTTTGACAATAATTCGACATATGACATTGATGATGATTGTTTATCTCTTTCATCCCCTTCATCATATCACTCTCTACATGTCCTTAAGGACAACAATGTGAGTGATATGCCTGACATTGTTCTTCATCAAAATTTCATGAGCTTGATTATGGAAATATCCATGCTTTGGTTGTAATAGAGGTTTTAATGACTCAAGTTTGATCCCTTTTCCTCATCCATGATTCTTTTTCATAATGTATGGTCCCATTTTTTTCCCATCTCTCACCATTTCCATGCATATTAATGAGTCTCACCAATAGGTATATTATGAGGGTCACAATGCCATCCTCCAAACTTAAAACTATCTTTTTCTCCATTTATTCACATTTTTGGTTATATTATGCTTAGTGAGAAGTGTAAAAGGTGTTTGTCATAGTATGTGGAATAATGTGGTTTAATTGCAGGAAAATGGAGTGTTTTTGAGATTATTACTAAGCAAGGGTTCAAAGGAGACATCAAGGAGAGAATATAGTGGGTTTGTCCACCTCCTTAACTCCCTAAATCAAATTGGTATCACAACACTCTCTCTCATCAACTTGAATTCATAGGAAACCAAGCCACCACCAGTGCAAGTGAATCGTAAGGAGGACAAGATCCACCATTTTCAAGATGAAGGAGGCAATCACTCCTATTTTCAAGGGATCTACTGCAACTACCCTTTTGAATAAATAAACAAGAAGAAGAGATAATTAGGATTCAATGTTTGTTTTCAGCTAGGTGTAGCTTTTGAGCTCAAGAGTTCGACACTATTATTTTGAACTTTGATCCGGTGTATAAGACTTTTACTTCATGATAATGAGAATATGGTTACTAAGTTGCATTTGAGGTAGTTTCAGAGGGCCGAGACCCTTGGGTTTGGGCCCAACCCAACGAATTAGGTCCCTCTTGTGTATTTGTGTTTTTTTTAGCTTCAATTATTTCATAGTTTCTTGCATTTCAGTAAAGATTAACCTATAAAAACCTGTGGTTGTAGCCTCTAAAATCACCTCTCTTGTGGGAGAACGAGTGGAAGTATTCAAAACCACAATAAAAAAATATCGTGTTTATGATTTCATGGAAATATATTAGTGTTATTTTCCTATTTTACATTTTATTTTTGTACCTTAGAAGTCAGTTTAGTGATTAGATCAGTGTTCTGGCATAAACTAGATGTTATTTAAATTCAACTCATCTTTTCCATAATAATTTATCTCATTTTATCAATCATAAATGGATGCGTGCATGTGATTGATTGTAGGGTTGTGTTGATTTGCAGAAAAGGGAACCTTTACCACTTCCATATTGAGCTCCTTCATCTTCTCTTCCCACCTTCAAATTCTGTCCCAAAACTTATTTTCATAAGCCATTCTGCCTAGTATACTATCCTAGTGCAAGAAAAACATCTGAGAGGTCCTGAGCTTGGATAGGGGCTCAACCCAACCTCCCTTAATTTACTTCAACTTCCATCCACCTCTCCATACCCTCAAGAAATCATTTTCACCTTCAAAAGCCACTCAGAAGCCCTCTTATATCATTACAGGCCCTCCTATAACAATACAAGGCACCTGTAGCAGCCACCTACATCAACCCTGTAGAGCCACTTTCCTTCATCGGTTTTTATCCCCACTGCATATTTGACTAATTCAAGATGAATAATGACCCCCAACTATGATTTCATGATCAAGGGAAGCTCCTAGGTCACTCCAATCATTCCTTTTCTTCACTGCAAAACATATTAGAATTAGTACTTTTATCACAAGTATGATTCAAGTAGGTCACTGATTTTCAAGTAAGTTTGAATTAGGTATATGATGAATGCAATTATGATTGCTGGTTTGATGAATCATACAAGATAAAATAGTTTCCTTTTTGCAGGTAGATTCGGTAGTTTAATGGATTTTTGCAAGTTAAAATAAATTTATTTCTTTAAGTAGATTAGCCTTTGTCCTTTCGTGAATTGATTAGTTAGCATTTACAAGACGAGTCAATGGAATTTACACTTCCATAGCTAGAATTAATGTCCAATTGTACCTTCATCAACTAGAATTCATTCTGATTTAGTAGGAGGAATGGTCTCTGAGCACTTTTGATATAATGTCATATTTGAGGGTGGCATGAGTAGAATCCCATATACAGTGCATACAACATTGTCACCTCTAAGTTTGTATGAACCCCAGGTTGATAAATAGAGTTGAGGAGCCCTTAAGAGTTGGAACACTCTTGGTTTAATACTAGGGTTCACCACATATTACCAATCTTGCGAAGGAGGATGTGATATTTTGATACCTTGTTTCACTAAGGCACATATGGATGGGAAGTGTTGTTATATTGATATGATAATATGTTAGTTACATTGGGTGTATGATTACACTTAGCTCATGTATTGAATTCTATAAATGCATGGTAGTGTAGATGTGTTACATATTTATTTTTTCACAACTAACATTATGATATTATGTTCTCATGCTAAATTAGATTGTGTAAGATTTTCACTTATAATAGATTTACTTTCCTGTATGAATTATTTGTTATGAAAAACGTGGGCGATTAAAGTACACCCAATGCACATGTTCCCAAACAGTTTTATTGTAGTGTGAAAGTTATAGGTCAGTGTCCCAAGAGATTTCCAAATTTCTCATGAAATCCCCATTTGAGTACATGGATCACACGCTCTACGGTGAGCTCATGTCCTAGTTGGAGCTATATGTTACCCACAAAAATTGGGTGACCACATAGGAGAACTTTTCTCCTAGTTTTCTCTTCCAGTTGACATTTGGTAGCCCCTAGTAGCCACCTAGTAGCTAATGTGACATGCCATTTAAATCTTCGCCACCTACATCAATCATATGTCTACTTGTCCATTTGTTAAGAGAAAATGTTCGAAGGTGGGATTCTATTCAAACAACACTTTATTAATTTTGCATTTGGGTGCTTATGCTTGTTTGTACTTGGGAATTTGGCATGGATTATGGGGTAAATTGGAATAAGGAAGGGATTTTATCATAATCTTGTTCCCTCACCATAAATGCAGGGTTAAATTTACCCTCTAGTCTAATGGGACCACCCCTAATGGCCCAATGGATTTTGGAGGGGCACTACTTGGAAAACCCTAACTGATATAACATAGTCCCATCTCTTCATATTCCATACTTACCACTTTCCGTCTTACATTATGAGCCCTTTTTCCACCTCGATTCTTCCGGTTCAACTATGTGTCCTTCTCCTCTTCCCCATCCTCATACTTGAGTTGGGCTTGGAAATTTTGTCCTGGGAGGTTTATGCAGCTAAAATAAAATAAAAGAGAATATTATAACCACAAGTAAAGTGAAAGAAAATGAAAATTATAAAATTTCAAAGGATGGTCTAGACATTTAAGATATCACATGGGCATGGGATCTACTTCACCTGTATGGACATCACCTAGTTCCTTGACCCATGTTTCCATATCTCATAAAAGAAAAGGAACCCTTGAATGTCCCAACCTTGATGGGCGATGACTAGCTTATCCTAAGGGGGTAATAACTGCTATGCATCATTGAAATCAAGCTCCAAAACCTTTGAGCTATGAGTAATAATACAAAGAAAAATCAAGAAAAATTGAAAAGGAAAATAAGAGGGGTGGAAAAACAAAGGTTGAGTTGGTAAACTGTGCATCCATAGTTTATCCCTCCTCACATATATACACTTAGGATGTGGGATTCCTCATTATTTCTAGTCCCATTGACCATGGAACTTTGCCATGAAGTCTTCTCCCCATTGTTCCATCATTATTCACCGATGACTATTGATTGAAGGGTGGAACAAGGTCATGTCTTTCCTCTTAGGAGCTAGAAACACCTAATAGGGTCATCTTTAGCCACTCCCACCTAGGGAGGTAAAACCTTTGTGACCATAAAGAATCAAATTTGGAAGGGAAGCCTTGTATGAAGTGTCATATTTCCCATTACTTGCAAGCTTGGTTCACTTAGATGCAAAAATGATTGAATGTACCTGATGATATATGTTGTAGCACTAGATATTGTGTGTGATTGGTAGGTGGTTTCATCATGTGCTAGGAAACTTAAACAAGGCCCAACTCTGCTAGAGGAGAATATTGGAATCAACAGGTGATGCATTGAGAGCCATGGGTCCTTAGACAATTTTAGAACATCATTTGTTTCCATGGGAACCTTCAACACACATAAAGTTTCTACACTTTTCCCTATATTACTTATGGGATGATTAATCTTGATCACCATGCCCCCAAACGACTTAGCACTTCATGAGGGTCAGGCAGTTGATCCAGGGCCCAAATGATGTTTGTCTTATGCCTTGAGACATGGGAGGGCCAGAAATATCTTCAATGCCCTCAAATTTAGAGCATAGACAAATATTACACCACTTGGAGACCGATGAGACCTAGTTTTGTGCTCCAAACCCATATTTGGGGCCCATGGGATGTTTTTCACTGAGATATAGGGTCCACCCCCTTCATATTTATTTTAGAGTGCTACTAAAATTTTCATGGCACTGAAAGGCCTCAATATCAGCCCTAAGAAATCCCACACAAGTAGGACATCAACATTTCAGCTAGCATTGGTGCAGATAGAATCAAAATTACAAAAGTTACTAGGTTGGATTGTGACCTAGACCATTTCTTGCACATTATTTTATGATTGTAGGGGCTTGTAGGCTAAATAGGGAATGTTAGAGCACATATAAATTATAGGTCACTCATTTGTGATATCTCATCATCTCATCATTTGGAATTTCAACCCTCTTAAGCAATTCACACTTCTCTCTTATGGAGGATTTGGAGTAATCTTGATGCACTTTGATATTTGGAGCTGATTTGTCTATTTTTGGAGCTATTCTTTGGATGAATGGAATGGATTCTTTGCATGTTATCTTGTAATTTTATCTACGTGTTGAAAATTTATTTATTACATGTTTAATGTATTGAATTTTTCTAGTAGTTGCAATTGCACAGTAATTTGTTGAATATCTATTAAATTCTAATCTATAAGTTTTATTCCATGCATTACTCATAAAAAATGTGCAAATGAATGTCCTTAGTGGTGAAATCTTGGTAGATCTACCTTGAAAATCCCATCTTCTATTACATAGGTAATTGTTGAATGTTTTCTTGCTAGGGTATCAAAATTTTGGCCTCCTTAGAATATTTTTGGCTCATATATGGCATTGAGGTCTCCATACTCCTAAGGAATGAGTGACTGGTCCATTTGGTTGGTGATCACTTCTTAATTTTATCTATTTTCTCTCTCTCCTATTTTGGTCCTTTCTAGGCTAGTGTAGAAAGCTAGTGCTTGGTGTGAATTTCTTGGGAGGAAGGATTTTTGAGATTAGAGAGACTAAACATAAATATGATAGGGTTTACATAAAACTTATAAATTTGGTGGGCATCCACTCCAATTTTATACATAATTCTCTTACCCTAATTGTTTACTTTAAGAGGGAAACCCAAGTTTTTCTGCACTCAAATTTAGGACTTGTTTGAAATTTTCATGAGCCTTGGCTTAGCTAATATTCATTGCACGAACCCTTTTCTCCTTGTCTTGACCTTGAGTTACTCCAACACTTGTCAAATATTTAAAAAACTAGGTCTTGTGCTGCTATTTCTATGTATCTTCGTCGAAAGTGAATTAATTCATTATGAAGCCTTGAACTCAAATTGCGTCTTCTTAAAGAGATCATAGTGAGATCGTCTTATACATTACCCTTATAATATATTTTATATGTGATATATTTCCTACTGAGACTCCTCCCATTGGTGAAAATATGTCAAGAGTAGGGGGTTTTGGATAAGGTGGCATTGGGCCTCTACCCCATTGTTGTATTATTGGTTTTGGATAAGGTGGCATTGGGCCTCTATCCCATTGTTGTATTATTGGTTTTGGATAAGGTGGCATTGGGCCTTTGCCCCATTGTTGTATTATTGTATAGTTTATACCTTGTAGGGTTTCCCTCTCCAGGGCTTGCTCGATTTTGTGGTAACAAAAGGTAATGTTGATATATGGTGGGAGGACTTAAGCAATGTCAAATAAATTAGAGAAAAGGAGTTGTCATCGAATGAGTTTGAGAAGTATTTCCAGGAGAAGTATATGACATAAAGGAAATATGATGGCAATATAAAGTAATTTAATTAGCTCAAGTTGGGGCATCTTAATATGGATGAGTACACAAATATTAGAATCACTAAAATATGTACCTTACAACAAGGATGAAAAAGTAAATATTCAAAGGTACCTTAGTGGGTTACCTCAAGAATTTAGGGATGGGATTGAGTTTGATGATCCCAAAAAATTAGAGTATAATATCAAGAAAACCAATTACTGTCATGAGCAGTTGAAACATACGACTGAGAACCAAATTGATTGAAGGAATATGGATCGGATCAATTTCAAAAGGATAAAACCCTTCAGGAATAAGCATACAAGGAAAGGTGGTAAATTCATCAATATTTCCAAAGCTGAATTCCAATGGGCATATCCTACTAGCAAAGATCAAACCTATAAACCAGTAAGAGAAGAAGATTAGGGGTACAAGAAACCACCACTTAAGTGTTGGATACGTTGAGGAAACTACATGCAAAGGGATTCTCCTCAACCACATAAGGAGAATGATAAAAGGTTATACAATGTATAAGAGGCAATGATAGTGAATGACGTGGCTCAAAGCATGCTTCAAATTTATGTAGCATTGGACAACCGACAAGCAAATAGTTAGGCCTTAGTCATCAATATGGAAGGTAAGATCATTAACTAATCTGTTTTAGTTTTAATTGATCTGGGATCTAGCCTCAATTATATTATCCCTAAAAATGTGAAATATTGGACCATACAAAGGAAAGAGCAACCAAGCCATGGCTAGTCTAGTTAGCCATGAGAGCCAAGAAGAAAATAACATAGTTAGTAGAAACATAGAACTAGATGGATTTCCTACAACAATGAACCTCAACATCCTTTTTTTGGGTTCGTATGATGTATTAATTGGTATGGATTGGATGGCAACATACAAGATCAACGTGGACTATTACACTAAATTGTTGTAACACCTTGATGATGAAGGCAAGGAGAGAACACTGAAAGGGAAGAGAAATATTATATATGTTAGACAAATTTCAACATTGTAATCAAATAAATGCAGTTGGAAAGGGTGTACTCTATTCATAATCTAGGTAAACAGTGTAGTAGGGGGCAGTAAAACCAAACTTGAGGATCACCCCATTTAAGAATACAATGTGTATTCCTAGATGAAATGC
The DNA here is from genome assembly GCA_034641835.2 of Pinus albicaulis. NCBI lineage: Eukaryota > Viridiplantae > Streptophyta > Pinopsida > Pinales > Pinaceae > Pinus > Pinus albicaulis. Next base: position 248,842,787 of record CM076579.1, read on the forward strand.
CAGGGATTCCACCTAAGAGAGACATCGATTTCTCTATCAAGCTAATTCTCGATTCGGTGCCAGTACCTAAGACACTATATCACATGAGCATAACTGAATTAGTGGAATTAAAACTACAACTAAAGGAGATGTTGTATAAGAGGTATATCATACTGAACATATCACCCTCAGGAGTAATAGCTATGTTTGTGAAGAATAAATATGTAATGTAACAACTATGCATTGACTATTAGCAGTTGAGAAAAGTAACAATAAAGAATAAATATCCACTGTCAAGAATCAAATATTTATTTGACCAACTAAGAGGAGCTATTGTATTTTGATTTTTTTTTTTTTAAGATTTTGCTATCACCAAGTCAGGATTGAAGATGAATACATTCAAAATTCTATGTTTAGAATAAGATATAGACACTACGAGTTTGTGGTGGTTCCATTTATAATTACAAATGATCCTTCCACATTTATGTGTTTAGTGAGCAATGTGCTCAACCAATACCTGGAAAAATTTGTGCTGGTATTTGTAAATGATATTTTGGTTTACTCAAAATCATAGAGGAGCATGAGAATCACTTGAAGGAAATATTACAGTTGCTGAGGGAAGACAAGTTATATGCTAAAATAAATATATATTAATTCTTCAAGACATAGGTTCAAGATTTGGGGAAGGTTGTCTCAAGGTAAGGTGTGGTTGTGGACCTCGAGAAGATTAGGGCCATCATGGAGTGGCCCACCCCCGGAATGTCACAAAAGTTAAATATTTTCTAGGGCTGGCTAGATACTACTGGAAATTCATTTGAGACTTTTTGAAGATTGGGTATCCAATTACAAGCCTAGAGAGGAAAGGGGTAAAATTTCAATGGATATTAAAGTGTGTAGTCAAATTTTATCAATTCAAGCATTTGCTCATGCATGTGCCCATATTAAGGGTAACTAATTCAAAGAAAGATTTCTTAGTTTGCATAGATGCTTGTAAAGAAGGCTTGGTAAAAGTTATAATGTGGGAATGACATGTAATCTAATATGAATTAATGAAGCTAAATGAAAATGAAATAAATTACGTCACCCATGATCTAGAGCTCACAACAATTTTACATGCATTACAAAATGTATAGACATTATACCACGGATCTTGTTGATGCTCGATGTGATCTTCCACTGCTTGAACCTTCGAATTTTCTCTTAAAGATGATGTGATGGATGGTGGATGATATCCATAAAGTGCCATAAATGGGGTCATTTTTGCTGCAGTATGGAAGGAAGTGTTATACCACCATTCAGCGAGAGGTAACCACTTGACACATTGTGTTTGTTTATCAGATACAAAACAACAAAGATATCCTTCCAAACATTTATTTACTATCTCAGTTTGACCATCAGATTGAGGATGATAAGATGAGCTATGAGCTAAATGAGTACCCAAACAAGAAAATAACTTCGTCCAAAAATTTCCAGTAAAAATGGGATCTTTGTCGCTCACAATAACCCTTGGGCTTCCATGTAGCTTTTGAATTCTATCCATAAATGTAGTAGCAAATGTACTTGCTTTAAATGGATGAGATAATGCACAAAAGTGTGCATATTTGGTAAGTCTATCAACTACCACCATGATGACACTCTTTCCTTCGGACTTAGGTAAACTTGTGATAAAATCCATTGAAATCTCCTCCCAACGTTGACTTGGAATGGATAAAGGTTGTAGAAGACCTGGGGTCTTAATTGTCTCAACTTTATTCTACTGGCAAACCAAAAATTCCTCCACAAAAATTTGAATATCAGATTTAAGGCAATCCCAAAAAAATTCTTTCTTCACCCTGTGGTAAGTTTTTAAAAATCCCGAGTGTCCTCCTAAATGAGAAGTGTGCAATTCCAAAAGAATCTTTTGTTTTAGTTGGGAATTCTTACAAAGATATCAACGATCTTTGTACCACAAGGAATCATTTTTCCAACTAAATGTATCAGATGTACTAGGATCTTGCTGCAACTTTTGAATGAGTGTCCACACATCTTCATTCTTCTTCCATTCATCTCTTGCTTCGGTTATCCAATCTAGTTGGATAATAGAAATGGCACAAAGCAATGCTTCCACCTCTTCATTCTTTCTTGAGAGTGCATCTGCCACAACATTTAGCTTCCCTTTTTTGTATATTATTTCAAAGTCATAACCCAACATCTTTGTGACCCATTTTTGTTGCTCTTCTGAAGATAGTCTTTGTTCCAAAAAGTGTTTAAGACTATCATGATCAGCTTTTACCTTGAAGTGTCTTCCCATTAGGTAAGTTCGCCATTTCTTTAGTGCATGCAGTATTGCTAACATTTCCTTCTCATAAATAGGTTTCTGTAAATACTTTCCTTTGATTTGACGACTTTCAAAAGCAATGGGTCTTCCTTCCTGCATTAAAACTGCACCAATTCCATTTCCTGAGGCATCACATTCCACAATAAAGGTTTTTGTGAAGTCTGGCGTAGCTAAGACCGGTGCTAGGCACATTGCCTCTTTAAGATGTTCAAAGGCCTTAGCTGCTTCAGGAGTCCATGAAAATGCATCTTTCTTCAATAATGTTGTTAGAGGTGCTGCTATTCTCCCATAATTCTTAAAAAACTTGCGATAATACCCTGTTAACCCGAGAAATCCTCGCAACTGCTTTATGGTTGTGGGGACTTTCCATTCTTTAATGGATTTAATTTTGTTAGGGTCTACTTTAACACCCTCGTGAGATACAATATGACCTAGACATTCCACCTCTTGTACTCCAAAGAAACATTTGGATGTTTTTGCATATAATTGTTTCTCCTGCAATAGTTTGAGCACCCTGTCAACATGTTCAACATGATCCTTCCAAGACCTGTTGTAGATTAGTATATCATCAAAAAATACTAGCACAAATTCTCTAAGGAAGGGTTTGAAAATGGAATTCATCAACCCTTGAAATGTAGAAGGTGCATTGGTAAGGCCAAAAGGCATGACCAAAAATTCATAATGACCCTCATGAGTTCGAAATGTTGTTTTTGGAATATCTTCAGTCTTCATTCTAATTTGATGATATCCCGAATGAAGATCCAACTTGGTAAAATAAATTGCTCCATGTAATTCATCCAATAATTCATCAATCACAGGAATGGGAAATTTATCTTTAATGGTGAGCTTATTGAGCTCCCTATAATCCGCACACATTCGCCATGATCCATCCTTCTTGTGTACCAATACTACAGGAGCAGAGAAAGAACTTTGACTAGGTTGAATTATACCCGCCTCTAACATTTCTGCAATCATACGTTCAATTTCGCTCTTTTGGACATAATGATATCTATAAGGCCTGATGTTTGGAGGAACACTTCCTGGAATCAAATGAATAGCATGATCATGATCATGAATAGGTGGGAGTCCTTTTGGAGTTTCAAAAACCTTGGAATGATTGTCCAAGACTTTTTGGAGATCTGCAGAATAGATGATTTTGATGTTGGAGCTTCTAGTGAGCATAATTGTGCAATTATGCCTCATTTTTCTTTATGTAGAAGCTTTGTCATGAAATTAGAGCTTATTATCTTTCTCGGATTACCTACAATACCCCGTAATTCGACTTCCTTTCTTTCTGAAAAAAATTTCATGAAAATTTCTTGAAAATTAAAAGCTATAGTCCCCAAAGATTGTAACCATTGTACTCCTAGTACAACATCAACACCTCCCATAGGAATGGAAAGCATTGGACTATTCAATACATATTCCCCCATGGTTAGGTTGATATTATGGCATTTTCCAGAGTAATTTATAGTTCCTCCATTTGAAACCATCACTTGACATTCTGGTGCTGGGTATAGGAAACAATTCAATTCCTTGGCTACCTTACAATGAATAAAATTATGGGTACTACCTGAATCAATCAACACTATTACCTTTTTCTTCTTAATATGTCCTTCTATCTTGACAGTATGAGGAGTGGTAATTCCTGCCAATGCATTACACGATATGGTCGGACTCATTTCTTCCTCTTCTTGGGTTGGTTCCTGGTGTATATCCTCTTCTTGTTCATTTTCTTCTTCCTCTTCACAATCTATGTAAAACAATTTCTTCTCAGCACACTTATGACCTTTAGTGTATTTTATATCACAACTGTAGCAAAGCCCTTTTGATATTTTTTCTTCAAATTGTTGTGGTGTAAACCCTGTAGGTTGTGTAAATCTAGGAGTAGCAACACTTCCCTCTTTATAGAAGCGAGTGGTAGGCTTCCTTGTCTCCATAATTTTACATTCAATTTTTCTTGCCAACCTGAATTCCTTCTCCAATTAATCAGGTTCTAAAACGCGAACTTCATGTTGGATGTTATCCTTTAAAGTACCTATGAAGAGATCAATCCTGTGTTCCTCTGGAATATCAGTTACCCTTATATTCAATTTTTGGAAGTCCTCAATGTGATCCCCCATTAACCCCTTTTGTTTGAGATTTATCAATTGGCTAAAGAAGGTGTTGCTCTTTGTATCCTCATAATGTGCTATCATTTCCTCCGTAAAAATTGACCAAGTGACAATTTTTTTACGGGAGAAAATCCATCGATACCATACAAATGTATTTTGTTCTAAATTTAAAGTTGCAATGCGTACCTTTTGTGTGTTTTGCACATTATGGAGATCAAAATATTGCTCCATCTGTAGTATCCATGTTACAAGATCCTTTCCATCAAACTTCCTCATATCCATTTTTGGAATATGGTGGTTCTTCCGCCAACATTAGATTTTATTAAATCATGATTAACATTTATTTTGTTCTCATCATGAGTTTCCTCTACTATCTTTTCACCATTAGGAAACATTTCTTAGAATAACTTTTTCTAAACCTTCTGTTCCATGACCATTCTTCATGTTTCTTTCCATTTTCATCGATATTAGCTTCCTGTCATCCATCTTAGATCTCCATGCCATCCATCTTAGATTCCATGCCATCCATCTAGATTCCATGCTATCATGTCATATATTTCAGATCCATGCCACTTCATCTTGATTCCATGTTGTCATTCAAACCATCCATATTAGATCTACTGCTTCTTTTCCAAAATGTATCCATCCATTTACCGCCTTTCTTCAAATCCCATGTCATTTTTTGTTGCTCTTTGTGAGAGCGAAATTTGTCGCACTTGCTCTTGTAATTTTGATATGTCATGTTGCCATTCTTCATCTTCATGAGTCATAGTAGAGATTTCTAAAGGCTTAATGGGTGTTGAATTATTTTTAGGGGCCATTTTAGAATTCAATACTGATATCTATCTTACAATATGCCCCTAGAATCAATTCAAATTGATTCTTCAAATAAGACTTATGCAATTTGGAAACAAAATACACACCTTTTACTTGCTTTTGAGGAGCTCGATATTGAAATTCAATTATCTCTATAATTACATATCCTCAATATCTGAAATTTAGCCCTGTAGTATACCTCTGAAGCTTCTTTCAAATTCCATAGGTATGATCTGATTTGGTTTCTTCAAGACAAAGTTATGTCCAATCTCCCACAATGACCCAATTTTGGACTAGTTCAGTAGAGCGAACTTGTACGACTTGCCATGTGTCACTGTTCCTCCTTTGGCTCTGAAATTGATAGACTGAAAACTACAGCTCATGTACTTGTGGCCACTTTTTACAGCATTCCAATCCGATGCTCAGAGAGAGAGAGAGAGAGCTATGATTATTTTCCCACAATCACCTCTTTGAGATGAAATTCATAAGCCTAAAAAAGCCCTAACTTCTGCAGATCATATCTCCAAAAATATTGCAAACCAATATCTGAAATTTTGGGACGATGTTCCTCAGGATTGCAGCTTCGCACTCTAAAACTTTCATCTTCCGAACCTTCGTAGAAAAAAAGTTATTACGAAAATACCACGATGACATATTTAGGTTAAATTCAGGAGCCTGCAAAATGACCTAACTTGCAAAGATCATATCTCTGAAAATATTGCAAACCAAGCTATGAAATTTTACACGATGTTCCTTAGGATTTTGGCATCGCACTCCAGAAATTTCAGATTCTGAACCTTCGTAGAAATTTTTTTATAGCAAAACTGCCTTGATGACCTATTTGGAGTAGCGAAACCCTAGAATCTCAAGCTCTGATACCAAATGTTGTGAAACCAGCTCCAAAAAGAGAAGAAAATAGATATCAATGCCTTAGAAATAGGCCACTTAGAGGGGGCAACCTCCAATACATTACATGAATGAACAATTCCTGGATGATTCAAATTACAAAACCTCCTTTCTATATATAGGAGTCCATGGGGCCACAATGTAATCCTAGTGTGGCCACAATGTAATCCTAGCCGATCTAACAATAATAATTTAAGGGCACAATAATAACAATATGGGGGTTACAAGAGTACAATAATAACAATAAGAGGGTTACACTAACAACAATAAGGGACTATACTAGTAATACAGGAACCTAATAATTTGTTGGGAAGGAAATTTGTGTTGATATTATACCACAGAGGGTTGAAATATCCTTTTTACCAACATAAATTGAATGGAAGATAGGTCAGATGGTTAGCCCTCATTAGTGAATTTGAATTCGAGATAAAGCACATCAAGGGTAAAGATAATAAGGTGGCATATGCACTTAGCAAAAGTCTACAAGTGGCTCACTTGGTAGCCATAATTTCTTGTGAATTTAACATCAAGGAAAATATCAAGGAAGTATTGGTACATGATGAACAGTTCTAGTATATGTGAAGGATTGTTTACAAAAATATATAGAAGGAAAATTGAGTAAGAATGACACACTCACAGATGATTGAATGCTAAAATTCAAAGCCTAGTGGTATATACCCTACATGGGCGACTTGAAGAAGCTCATTCTAGACGAGTTTCAAAAAAGGCCTTATTAACGTAATCATGGATATTAGAATATGATAATAGTTATAAAAAATCTGTATTACTGGCAAGGAATGAAAAAGGAATTCGCATAGTACATTACTAAGTGCTTGGAATTTCAACAAGTTAAGGTGGAATGCAAATACCCAACCATAATGTTGCAATTGATTCCAATTCTGGAGTGGAAGTGGGAATTCATATCCATGGAATTCATCACAGAGTTGCAAATACACCAAGACAAGATGATGCCATCATGGTGGTAGTGGAAAAATTGAGCAAGGAAGCTCACTTCATACCTGTCAAGTCCACCCACAATGCCATTGATATTACATAAATCTTCATGAAGGAGATATTCATGATACATGGCATACCCAGGAAGATAACCTCAAATTGATATTCCAATTTCACACCAAAATTTTGGAAAAAATGTTCGTTGGATTTTGAACTCAATTGGATTTCAATACAACATATCATCCTCAAACTATTGGCCAAACTGAGAGAGTGAACATGGTGTTAGAGGACATGTTGAGAATGTAAGTTATGCACCAGCCAAAAAGGTGGGAAGAGTTTCTTTCCTTGTTGAATTTTCATATAACAATGGCCATAATGAATCACTAAATCCTACCTCCTTCAAAGCAATATATGGAAAAAGGTATGATACACCCATTAGCTAGGATGATCTAGTAAATAGGGTAAATCTCAAACTTGATATGTTAAAGGAGATGGAACATGAGGTTATTAGTATCAGATAGATGCTCAAGGAAAAAAGGGATAGATAAAAGAGCTACACATATCTACAAATAATGTATATATAATTTCAAGTGGGGGATCACGTGTATCTTCGCATCGAACCGAGAAGGAGCTCACTGAATGTGGGGTCCTATGCTAAGTTGGTTCCCAATTTTTGCGGACCATTTTATATTTTGGAGAGAGTGGCTAGTGGCTTACAAAATAGCCTTGCCTTCGACCATAAAGGCACATGCTGTATTCCACATATCCTTATTGAAAAAATATGTGTGTGAATCTAATAAGGTGATCGATTGGTCTATGATACAGGTGGAGTCAAAGGGAGAGTTCCAGCTTGAATCATTGTACATCCTAGACCAGAAACATATTGTGCTTTGTAACCAAGTAATAGAGCATTTCAAGTTGCAATGGAAGCACTTTGGACCCAATGAGGCAACTTGGGAGGATGCATATAAGATGAAAGTATTATACCCCTTTTTGCTTAGTATGTAACAAATGCAAACAAGTTGTATCCATAAACTCAAAGTTTCGTTATTTTTTTTGTTTGTAGAACACGAGGGGCCTTGTTTCTTTAAGGGGGTGGGGTTTGTAAGATCCCTTACATTGAATATTATACTCATAAGCATTTTATATAATTATGCATCCCAATGTGATATCTATTGCTAGTGAAAAATCTATTTAAAACATAAGGAAATGATTGAAATCAATTGTGTCCTAATTGTGGTGTCAAGGTATGTTGATGTTTAATTAATATTAAGATAGTTTTTTATTGGTCATGCCTTAATGTTATATATATATATATATATATATATATATATATATATATGTGTGTGTGTGTGTGTGTGTGTGTGTGTGTGTGTGTGTGTATGTATATGTATATAGATGTACATGTACATGTATATACATCTACATATACATCTATATACATATACATACACACACACACACACACACACACACATATATATATATGACACAGTAAGAAATCCTATCATAACTAAGTTGCCAAAGAAATAGTGAGGGAAACCATATATATATATATATATGACACAATAAGAAATTCTGTCATAACTAATTTGTCAAAGCAATAGTGAGGGAAACCATCATTAGCTACTATCTGCGAATGCAGGTTGACTCATCACCATTATTCCAGGAAAATCACGCCACCTAGAATTACTTGCTGGTGGTGTGTAAGGGGGTAGGATTTCAATCCTTCCAGATGCCTCTTGATATTGAACTGTTAACTTGTTTCTTTACATTCAAGGAAGATTAACTCTTAGCCAAGCAGATGTAATTTCTACCGAGGCCACAAATTCACGCGAGAAGTTATTTTTCGCCGGAATCTAGCGATTTTTTTTCAAAAATATGATCATAGGAGTGTTTGAATAATTATTTTTATGATGGAAATGAATTTAGCACCAACAAAAACCCCATGGGCACCCAAAATACAAAATTTTGAACGATGTAACCCAAATTTCCCAAAATTTCTGCCAGATTTTGGCAAAAAGCATGCTGGAATTTCCACTATTTTCCAGGCGAATTTGTGGCCTATTTAGAATACTCCTATATATATATATATATATATATATATATATATATATAATCTTGATGTTATGGGTTAATTATTTATTTATTTAGTGACAAAAATTATTGATTATAAATGTTATTTTAAATGAGATTAAAACCCATAGGAGAAGGGATGATAGGTATATTCTAAGAGAGATAATTATCAGTTCAATTGCACCTTGGGAAATTAGATACTAGAACCAGATCATTAATGCGACTGGGAAAATCTCTATTGAGTGGGAATATCACCAACTGTTGGGTTTTTGAAAGGGAAATTTGATTGGGCAATTCCCATACTGAGTTCCTCTCCCAACCTGAATAGTTAATGTGGTGGAAAATGAATCGTATGGGGGACAAGAGGTACTCTCATGGAAATTACCAAGACATAGCATGGCGACCATAAATATATCGACCAATTCAAATAGGGGGTTCAATTGATTTTTTGGGAAAAAAACGTTGGAGAGTTTTGTGAAGATCCAACATGAGTGTGAAGATCACAGAGAGAATTCAACCTGCATTGAACCACTTCCTAGTCTTTGATTTTACCTGTGCTTCCATTTTATGGTGTAGAGGGAGATTGGAATAAGCAGATTGGGTTCTTGCCGAGACTCTAAAACCACTGGTGTTTACTGTGGCTGTGAAACCAAAAACACTTGTCTTAGGCTGTTAGATCACCCATACAACATATCACTGGTTCTTGCTATGAATGTGAAACTACCAGTGCTTGATAGGCCATTGATAAACCAATTGCAGGTGATATCAATCTCTCATCTTAACTGGTGTATTTCCCTATGAACTTACTTATCATACTCTGGAACTGGTGTAGGGGTGGCTAGTAATAAGACAAAGCAGCGTAATTGGCCTATAGTTGGAAGGATAACATGAAGTCTATCTCTAGTCACCAACTAAAATTGGCTTATCTAGATAATTAATCTGGTCTATGTATGTTATTATAAATTTTGAGTTACAGTCTTACATAGTTACCTCTATGTAAACTATGACTGAACTTTTATTTCCTCAATTTATCTACTTGATGAATGACTAGTTGAGGTGTTTGATAACATTTAAATATATATGCTCATAGTAATTTAGTTGTGTACATACATACATATATATTTGTGTGTGTGGTCACTCGGTCGTACATAGAACATACCTCCTGGTTTCTTGAACATAGTTGAATTTGGTGTTGAATAGAGACCAAGAGTACATCATTTATATTTTGTGTAACTTGGCTACAAACCAAACATTTCATTTACGAATTGGTGGACATTCTGGAATTTATACTTGATTATGAAAATGATTGGATAATTCTTGCTTTATGGTAAATAAGGTGTGAAATAAATGGCATGTAGTCTCTCTCATTGCCTAATAGTCAGATATATATACCTGTAGAATGTTGTATCCTTCCTTCGGTATGTCATAGAGTATATCAATTTTAATTGACTAACCATGCACAATACATTCATTTGTTAAAATTTGAATGGTTGTATAAATAACTACACACATGGGCGTCATTTCTTGGAATTTTTTTCATATATACGATTTGTGAAGATTTATTGGTGCTGTGCCCCTTTTTCCTGACCTCAACGTAATTATTTGGGTAATAAAAATCACCATATATATTCACTCTACCATATCATGGGAGGAAATATCAATTTCAGTCTCCCTTTATTGTGTTTAAATTAACTCAGTTTTGGATGGCTTCAAAACCATTGAGGTATAGTGTTAATTTGTGTATGAAAATAATGACCATACGGCATCTACAAAAATTTTAAATCATATTATTACCTTATGTAAAAAATTAATGAACTAGGCCAATCTTAAAACCTTTTAACTTGTGGTGTTACATTATGTAAATAAATGGCATTGCTATGATTGCCTCAACTGCCGAAAACCTCGATCTCTTGAGATGTTGTACTCAGCCTGAGAGTCACCAATAATTTCATGCTCTCTTTCTCACTTTGTCAAAGGCGTACTAAGCACTCAATCATTGGGATAGTTTTTGGCCTTTAGGCCTTTAATTAAGTTTTATTAATCTCTTAACTATGTGAGTTCATTGCATCAAGTAATCCGAGCCTTTGTTGTGTAAATCTATTGGTGTGGAGTAAATTGCCACTATTGATAGAAATAAGGGGGGTAGGCTTTGGTAGGGCCCTTTATGAGTTATTACTATTAGGCCTCGGGGATCAGACCCCACACCTCAAACGAAATTGTTGCTGGTAGCCCCAATGGTGGGTAGGTCTAGGTAGGCCCCACCTCATTTTTAGGCTATCAGGCCTCAAGGCTTAGACCACATATATGAAACTACATCACTGGTGGTAGCCTTGATGATATGGTGTGGTATAAGGGAGGGACACTAGAGTCTCGACCATGGGCTTTGTTGGATTTTAATTAGGTGGCATGGTATATGGTGGGGATTCCTACCCAATGATTATGATCTATGTTTTAGTGTGAACAACATGGATTATAACACTTACAATGCATATATGATGATGTGTGTGTGTCAATATATATATCTATTTGTGTGTCTGCAGGTGTGTGTCTCCAGTTTGTGTGGTGGAACTATTGGTCCACATGGCATACACATGTGGACCAAATCCAAAGACCACACAGGTGTCATGCGACACACTAACATTGACGTGGCCAATGTATTCAGGAATTTTTTTCTTTTGAGCATAACTTTTGATTTGGGGCCCAGATCAATGATTACATTGTTAGAAAGCTCTCACCAAGCTAAACGTGATGAAAACATCAATGTATAATTCCATAATTTTTTAGAAAAAATGGATTTTTTTATGGCTGCATTTACTTGAGAAACATTGAAAATAAGATTTAAGACATTAGTAACACCTTCCACAAACCTCAGTAGTACAAGGGTGTAGTAGGTAGTGTTACGAATATTTAGTACTCTACCATTTGATTCATCTGAAGAAATTGTTGGACATTGGATAAACCAACGCTCCCTGTCTGTTTTGTGACACGTGCTTAACTGCCTCTCGTGGATCCATTAACTATGGCAATGAATCCGTTTAATAACACCTACAAGTTTTGGTCTAATGGAAATCATGATTCCAACAAGTGGTATCAAATCCAAAGGTCTCGAGTTCGAATCACGCCCGACTAGCACTCAGTGGGAGATTGTTGGACATTGGATAAGATAACACTCCATGTGTTTTTTGTGACATGTGCTTAACCACCTCTCATGGATCCATTAAATCTAGCGATGTGTCTATTTAATAACACATGTGGATTTTGGTGTAATGGAAATCATGATTGCAACAAACATATATGATAATATGTCATGTATTGAAAGAGGAGAACCACTCTATAAAAATGAGGAGAGTCTTTCTTGTTCCCCACAAGATTTTCTTTGAATATTGATCTCTTTTCCCTTGAAAAAAATAATGAACAATAATAATCTCTATGGTTATTAGCATGAGCTCGATAAAGGATGTCATGAGGTAAAATACTAGAAATTGAATAAGGAGGAGGTTAAATCGAACTAAGAAGAGAAAATTGTTGATAAAAGTGCAACATCTTGAGTTAATGCAGGTAGGGCTTGGTGCTTACCAACACTTCGGTAGACAAAGAAACAACAAGAGATTGAGTTACAATGTACTAAGGGTTTCTAGGTCACGGTATCAGTTAGGGAATAGAGAGGACGCCCTAAAAAAACACTTTTCTATTTTGGGGATATATGCAAAGAACTCATTATGAATTCTTCTAAGAGAAGGTTAGCTAGACTCAAAATGGAAGATCTGAGTGGAAAAACTTGTGAGAAAGAGGAAAGGATACATTTTTGAGTAGGAATGGGTTTAGAACCTACTATGATGCCATCTCATAGGAATAACTCCAATGGTGGATGCATATTTTTTAACATGAAGCTATTTAATTACATTATATGACCCTTGGTTTCATCTTCCAAGAGATTTTTGGCCTTCTATACTCAATTATCAGTTCACATACTTTCTATTTACAAATATTTACAATAAAAAAGAAGAATATCATATGCCAAATATATCTCTATTCCCCCCCCACATCTATATTATGTCCCCTATTATCATTGTTTCCATCATTTATCTATTTTCCATTTTCATGACTAAGTGTTATTTTATGAGTATCATCTTACCCCCTCTTCTCTCTTTTTACCTAGTTATTTACATGACCATTTCTATCACTAATTCACTTTTCAATTTGTGTGGAACATTTACCCACTTTATATTCCTCTACACACGTCCTTCACACAACCCTTTCCTTCGCAAAGTCCTCTCCTTATGGAAGATGGTAGCCAACTAAATGTATCATGGGGTGACACTAAGAAGGAAGTGTCCTCTCCTTATGGCAGATGGTAGCCAACTAAATGTATCATGTGGTGAAACTAAGAAGGAAGTGATTGGACATAACTGGCTAGGAAATGAATCAATGCGATGATTAGGCAATGATATGGCAACCAAAAACTACATCATACGTGAGGTACACAAGGTACCATGACTCTTTATAATTCACACACAAGTGATATGAGGAGCCCATTTATTTATAAATAATTGTTGATATTCTCCCATAATGCATGTGGTATGAGAGGTAAGGGTTATAAATCAAAGAGCTAAGATTTATGTTGAGTAGATCAACCGTTGCCGAGTCATTTTGTGAAGATCAACGGTGTCTAAGTCATGAACTTCCGAAGGCCATAAATTGAGTTCTAGGTGTTTGTTTTCAATAAAGAATAACTCGTTGGAAATATAAAGGAATGAACAACACAATGGAAGTGGTATATAAGGCCAAAATCACATATATGAGTTTAGAAAATTAAAATAGCAATCATGAATAATTTGGTCATTAAATTATTTTTAGGGAACTCCGGGATATCTGAAGCAAGATCCAAATTGCAGAACGAATTTCAATCTACATGTTGACGGTTGATGGAAATTCATCGACCAAGGGGGTTTAACTGATGTGAAGTCCCAATTAGACCTCACATAGTTTGGAATAGGAGCCCCATACAAGATATCAACCCGACTAACATATATTCTTATAGATTTTCCTTGGCTACAAAGTTCAACACAAGAGAGTAATGTACATGTAATCTTGGATCAAAAAGTGAGTATGCCTTATGAAATTTGCAATTGCAGATAATATCAAGGTACTTCTACTAAGAGGAAAGAGAAAAGTGGGCCTTTTAAAGACAAGTAATAATACTAATATGGAAAAGGAACTTGAGCATATACATATGAATGAATCATTGGTCAACCAATGAAATAGTTCTCAAGGAAGCAATGATTGTTAAAGAAAATGGAGCATACCTTCACCAGGATAAGTACCAAAGCCACAAAAATAGTTCAATTTCCTTAGTACAGATGAAAAAAACATACATCGCAAACATTCAAAGAATAGTCTTACAATATTCATGACATATGCATGAAAGCGTGTTGGCTCAATAAGCTTTTAAATTAAGGAAAATTTTGAAGATAGATCAAGATAGTGAACACCACTAGCCCCAATAGTGGTGCATTAGTGTAGTCACTTGCTCCTCCAAAGAAACTATCTTTCTCTATAATTCTTGGAAGGAGGAGTCAAGGTGAAAAGTCCTTTACTTGAGAAATGAGGGTGTATTTATAACAAATGGGGTGTCCATTCACCTCCCTTGTGACTCTTGGACTACCCTCATGACTGTTTGACTCCTCAATGACCTTTCAACTTCTTATATGACTTTTCGTATTACATGGATGACTCTTGGACTTCCAATTTACATTACATTTCTCCAATATTGAATTTACATAATCTAAAAATGATGTGGCAAATATGACTCGTGACCGGACATGACATGACACTGATGACATGGATTGCATGATGATGTGGAAGTGCCAAGCTTCCCTTCTTGCTTCTTTTTCTTCATCAAAAAATGTATCCAATACTTTATCTTCATGAGAGATATGCTTTGTTCTTCATATCTTCCCTCTAAAGGGTTGTGAATCAGATGGGGTCTTCATGCGGTCTTGATATTTGGTCTTCTATTGTAATCTAATTTTCCTTTGTCTTCTTGCTTAATGACCATATTATCTCCTCATCTCCTTAGGTGTCTTATAGCATGGTGTCATTCTCCATCTCCTTCATCATCATCCTATCATGATATAATAGAATACATGCAACTGGAATCCACCCATGACAAGACGACATCAGTCTGATAAACCCTTAGCCTAAGATGCTTCATGAGATCACTTGTCAGGGTTGGAACTGGTGACTGGTTGAGTACCTGACTCAAGGATTTTCAGTTCTAGAGGCCAAGTTTCGGGACTGAGGCTCGATACTGTAGAATGCGCAGTTCAGGATGGTAGGGTCAAAGTCCTGAAAAATTTTAGGGGCTAATTTGCACGTGGCTAATTTTCCATGATTTTTCCAAAAAAAAAGATTCGCCAATTTCCATTTTTTCTAAAAATGATTCGCCTAAATTTTACAATATAAAATTACCTTACCTTAAAATCGCCAAGATTATATAGATACTATATATAAAATCATTATAAATTTTAATAATTTTACAAATATATTATAATTTACATATTAGGGACTAGTGAGATTCGCCAATGTTTTACATTTCAAGATAATTTTCCATCCTTAAAATTTTCCCTGGGACTCAAAGTATTGTGCAGTTGAGGGACTTAAGGAGTCAGGATAGAGGCTTGAGCCTTGAGACTATGAAATACGTAGTTCTGGAGGCATTGGGAAGAGGGACTAGATAGTTGAGGGACTTAAGGGCTCAATATGGAGGCTTGAGGCTTGAGATTGAACAATGCACAATTCTGAAGGCCTGGGCTAAGTTATTGCACAATTGAGGAACTCAAGAGTCAAGCTTGAGGCTTGAGGTTGCAAAATACGTAGTTAAAACCTAAGAATAGGGTGGGATATTACGCAGCTGAGGGGTTCAAGGCCTCAAGCTTGAGGCTTGAATATTGAATTTTCCAAATGCACAATTGTGGAGGGAGAGAGGCCAAGTGATTTCGTAGTTGCGCAGTTTCAGAGCTCAAGGATAAGGCTTGACGCTTGAGACTGCACAATGATTACATATTTTTGGAGCTCAAGGACTAGGACTGAGTATTGTGACTGCGCAATGTGCAGTTCTAAGAGGCAAGGTCTGGGATTTAGGGTTGAGAATGCACAATGTACAATTTAGGAAGGCTGAGTGAAGTCAAGTTGCCTGAGAATTTTTTTTTCCTGATAAGGCTAAGTGTGGGATCAATGAGGCTCAAGTGAGTAGAGACAAAACTATATCATGATAACACACTTAGAACAATCAACAACAAAACCTTGATCACTCAAAAAATAAGAACAACTCTATGCCCTCAATACGACAACAATGCACGATGCCTCTCCAAGTGCAACACAAAAGATACACTTTGCAACGAAAGTGAAGACACTTGAGCGATAATGCATGAAACTTTGGGAATGTGTGCAAAACATATCTACATGACTAGTAGTACTAATAAATACCAAATTTTCTCCTTTAAAAAAGCCAAAACTCCACTTTACATGATAAGTGACACTTCCTATGCCAAAATATGACATTTTATATATAAAGATAAAGTGTTAATGACACTTGCGATATGCGAACGATGGTGAAAACAACACATACCAGAGCTAAGATAACATGAAAAAAACACTAATTAATATGAAATAAAGTGAAGGAGATAATTGAAAACATGAAAGAAACACTCGTGAAAGTGAAGTCGAGAAAAAACAACAGTTTGTAAAACTCACTGAAATAGAAGTACCAACACATCCGAAAGTGAGAGACTGCCAATGTCAGTGTGCATTGACTATCAACATGGGTTGAAAATTGCACAAATACTGTCTTGATGGACTGTGCTATACCTATTCAAGATTGCGTGAGTAATGTGCTCATGAATTCATTACTGACCAAGCATGTGTGAGTGGGGGATTTCAACACTTACAATCCAAGAAAGGAGCTCAAAGACAGAACAAAGCAGTAACCGACCAAGAAGTGACTATGGAACAACCGATCACAAGATCCATAGTAGGAACCAAAATTCAAGTATAGGAAAAATTTTGGAGGAAGGAGGGAGAAGGAGAGAGATATTTTGGTTCCTGAGTTTTAATTGCGGATTATTTTCTCTATTAAGCTTTTGCTGAAGGTGATTTTTTCCTTTCAAAGAGTTTTCTATGTCAGCCACTTGACTTCCCTTCTCATCTTTTCTTCTCATATTTCTTTCCAATAGGTTATTATATTTATGTTGAGAAATTGGAATAATCTATGAATAATTATGTTTTATCCATTCTTATAAAACCATTTTGTAAAAAGAAAATGTAATCTAATTAAAATATATCTAATAGCCTACAAATATTGTTAAACTTTTCACATTGAAATTTTATTTATTTTTCCCATAAAGAACTATTCAAGTGTCATTTTTCATTTGTGGATTTATGTGGTGATGTATCAATGGATTATCATGCACATGTGCTTTAAAACCTCATTTTATATCAACACAACAATCATTTAAAGTTATTTTATGACCTATCCATTATATTTTTCTTTCATCTTGCAAACTCATAGTTGATCCCGAGTTTACATTATTTTAAAAGATATCCAAACTATTTGTTGAAAGTATACCCAATATATTAAAATTATTTGCATTAATATTTATTTATATATATATGTCTATTATTCATGTGCTTATAAAGAAAATCTACAATATGATAACCTTATTGGAAGATGACTTGATGGACTTTTCTCTTTAGTACTCACCCATTTCATTCACCATAATAGATATATAATATTCTTCCATATATTGAAAGAGGAGAATCACCTCTATAAAAATGAGGAGAGTATTTCTTGTTCCCCACAATAGTTTCTCTTGATGTTGGTTTATTTTCCCTTGTCAGAAAAAGTGATCAACAATCATCTTTATCGTAATTTGCATGATATTGGTAAAGGATCTCATGAGGTTGAATACTAGAAATTGAATAGTGAATAGGTCAAGTCAAACTAAGAAGAGAGTGATGTTGATAGAAGCACAGGAGCTTGAGATATAAAATGTAGCTAGGGCTTGGTGCATACCATCACTTGGGCACATAGAGAAACAAAAGGAGATTGTGTTAAAATGTAGTGATGTTTTCCATGTCACAAAATCAGTTAGGGCATGAAGATAATGCCCCCTAATATTTATTTTCTATTTTGGGACTGTATGCAAAGAACTCATCATGAATCTTGCTAAGAGAAGGTAAGATAGACTCAAAATGGAATATCTAAGTGGCAAAACAAATGAAAAAGAGTTAAGGTGCCATTTTTTTGTGGGAATGGAATTAGATCCTACTATTATACCATCTCATATAATAACTCCAATGTGAGATGTTGATTTATTAACACAAAGCTATTTTATTACATTAGATGACTCTCATTTTCATCTTCCAAGATATTTGTTGGCATTTTATACTCAAATATTGATTCATATTCCTGCTATTTACAATTATTTACAATGACCCAAAATCCCATGGGATTATGTGTCCAACATATTAAATCATTAATCTCAACTTTGCCTATTTTTCTTTCAATGCCCTCTCTAAAAAAGAATTATTTTTTGAAGGAAAAAATCTCTTTTACATATTTATTAAAGAAGTTTGAAAATGAGATATATAAATTTACACCAATCATTTTCATAAGGATAAGTGGAAAGACCTACAATTCAAACAATATATAAAGTTTATGTAGAAATTTTAATAGAAATTATGTATTTCCTGGATTCTCCTGATCTAACAATTATATGCCACTGTTAAATACAAAAGCGCTTCTACAAAAATTCTTTGCGAAATTTAAAACACGATCACCAATTGCAATATCAAGAAGAAAGAACAATCACACATAACACAACTGTTTTACCGGGAAAGCATAAAGCTAAAAACCCCACTATCATATATTATGTATATATCATGGATCATGAAACAATCTCTTACAAAACTCTAATCCAAGAGCTCTCAGTACATCATACAATCATCTCACACTGTCTTGTAGAAATTAGCAAATGCCTTAGCCAAATTTCTGCCTCCTGACAGCCTGCCTCCATTGCACAATCCAAGATGATTACAATCTCCAATTCGATAAAATCATGCCCTCTGTGACCGCGCAATCCTCATGAGAATATCTAATGTGTATTTAGTTGCTTGAGTGCAACCCAATATAGTACAACTGATAGTCAAACTGTCCCTTTCACCTACATCTCAACTGGGTCTCCACTGGATCTGACATGCATGTAGTTAACAGTAGTAAATATTCAGTTGCATGTGAGATAACTATTTGTGAATTAATTAATATTTAATTCAATGATCTCTCACTAGTGTCCCTTCAGTTAGAACTAGCACAACTAAGTTTAACTCACTTAACTGAGTTAAACAAATTTAGAACTCACATAGCTACACATCCAACTCTGTTACAACTTTGAATCACTCAGTTACAACTAAGTTCACTTGCATGTCCCACCAACCAACCTTTGAACTCGAAATTCCTTCAGCTAACTGGTTTTTCACTTCAGTTAACTAATTCCAAGTGCTCCATGAGAATATATTAATATTTATTATCCAACTATTATTAAGGGATAATAATAGTTGACATGCATCTATAAATAGACATGCGATCTATAAATAGATATCGCACATACATATATAAATAGAACTCATCTATAATTAGATTTTTCTCATACATCTATAAATAGACATCATCTATAAATAGAATTTTCTCATGCATCTAAAAATAGACCTCCTACTAAAAATAGCCTGTATGGACCCCACCTAGTGTAGGTGCTTAATTGTCACTAGGATCAAGGATGTTGTTTTCGGATATCAATTTCACTGTTTCTTGTTGCAACCTTCAACACTCCCTCTCAAAAATAAAGGAATGTTTTTGCATGCACCATGAAACTCCATGCATGCGCCCTGCAACCTTTGCATGAAACACTTCTCTAGTGTTTCTCGCACATGCAACTCTTGCATGCAACACTTCTGAAACTGAATAACCTCCAAAAAACTGAATTAGTATAATGCGTCTGTCATCAAAGTCTTATGATTTCTGCTGGTACCAATTGCACATGTCTTCTGGATCCACTGCGCTGATGACCTCTGCATCCATGCACTCTGCACTTGATATCAACTCTAATCTGCGCTCCAGTATCCGACATTGTCACTTTGATTTCATGTCCTTATGACATCTGATTTATCAATCCAACTGATCCTGCTACTGATGCTCTGTGGGCTCCTATAAGCCAGGTTTGATTCATGAGATCCACACCATCTCAATGAATACTTCCCAAAATTTCTTCTTGGGATTATTCATGCATGTCGCCCCACCTCTCACCTGGTGGTATAGCTGCATGCACTCCCTCTGCCCATCTGGCACGAAATTTCTCTGCATGAGTGGTTTATCCCACTCCATGATCCTCATCTTGTGGATGCTCCACATCCCAAGGTTCACTCTTACCTGCATGCAAATCCATCTCCCTCTCAAGGGTCAATTTCATGGCTTTCTCACACTTCCCAATAGTAGGAAGCTCTGGAGAAATCCCATCTACATCAAGTCTATAGAGATTCTTAACTCAAATCCCAACCTTTTTTGTTAGGTCCCTATATTACGAGTATAGTCCCTTATTATTGTTATTGTAACCCCATTATTGTTATTGTTGTACCCCTTTAACCCCCATATTGTTATTATTGTGGCCTTACATTATTATTGTTAGGTCGGCTAGGATTACATTGTGGCCCCACTAGGATTACATTGTGGCCCCATGGACTCCTATATATATAAACGAGGTTTTGTCATTTTTATCATCCAAGAATTGTTCACTCATGTAATTTATTGGAGGTTTCCCCCTCGAAGTGGCTTATTTCTAAGGCGTTGATATCTCTTTTCTTCTATTTTTGGAGCTGGTTTCACAACATTTGGTATCAGAGCTTTGGATTCTAGGGTTTTCGCTACTCCAAACAAGTCATCGTGGAATTTTCGCTCTAAATTTGTTTCTACGAAGGTTTAGAAGCTTAAAATTTTAGAGCATGAAGCCAAAATCTTGAGGAAAATCATCGCACAATTTCAGTGCTTGGTTCCCAATATTTACGAAGATATGATTTGTGGAAGTTAGGGCTTTTTCAGGCTCCAAAATTTCATCTCAAAGAGGTGATCATGGGAAAATATTTATAACTATCTCTCTAAGCATCAGATTGGAATTATGTAAAAAGTGGCCAGAAGTACACAAAATGTAGTTTCCTGCCTATCAATTTTAGAGCCAAAGGAGCAAACAATGACACGTGGTAAGTCGTACAAGTTTTCTCTACTGAACCAGTCCATAATTAGGTCATTGTGGGAGATTGGACATAACTTTTTGTTGAAGAATCCAAATCAGGTCAGACCTGTACCATTAGAAAGAGGATTCATAGGGTGACCTCAGGGCCAAATTTCAGATATTAAAGATCCGAAATCACAGATATAATTCAATTTAAATATTGAGCTCCTCAAAAGAAAGAAAAAGGTGTGTATTTTTTTTTTCTTTCCGAATTGCATAAGTCTTGTTTGAAGAATCAATTTGAATTGATTCCAAGGGAATATTATAGAATAGATATCAGTATTGGGTTCTAAAATTCCCCCTAAAAAGAATTCAACACCCATTAAGACTTCAGAAGGCTTTACTATGGCTCATGAAGATGAAGAAATGCAACATGACATATCAAAATTACAAGAGCAAATGCAACAAATTTCGCTCTCGCAAAGAGAAACAAAAAATGACATGGAAGTTTTGAAGAAAGGCGTGGAAACTAAGATGGATGGTTTGAAGAAAGGCGTGGAATCTAAGATGGATGGTTTGAAGAATGGCATGGAAGCTAAGATGGATGGAATGGAAGCTGGCATGGAATCTAAGATGGATGACATGGAAGCTAAGATCGATGAAAAAATGGAAAACATGAAGAATGATCTAAAAGCAGACATGGAAGGTTTGACAAAGTTGATACAATAAATGTTTCCTTCTGGTGAAAAGATAGTAGAGGAAAGTCATGATGACAACAAAATAAATGTTAATCATGATTTCATAAACTCTAATGTTGGATGGAAGAACCACCATATTCCAAAAATGGATATGAGGAAGTTTGATGGCAAGGATCTCGTAACATGGATACTACAAATGGAGCAATATTTTGATCTCATTAAGATGCAAAACACACAAAAGTTACTCATTGCAACTTTACATTTAGAACAAAATATATTTGTATGGTATCGATGGCTTTGCTCCCATAAAAAAATTGTCACTTGGTCAATTTTTACGGAGGAAATGATAGCACATTATGAGGATACAAAGAGCAACACCTTCTTTAGCTAATTAATAAATCTAAAACAAAAGGGTTCAGTGGGGGAGCAGATTGAGGACTTCCAAAAATTGAATATAAGGGTAACTGATATTCCAGAGGAACACATGATTGATGTCTTCATAGGGACTTTAAAGGATAACATCCAACATGGAGTTCACATTTGGGAACCTGATTCATTGGAGAAGGCATTCAGGTTGGAAAGAAAAATTGAATGTAAAATTATGGCAACAAGGAAGCCTACCACTCACATCTATAAATATGGAAGTGTTGCTACTCCTAGACTTCCACAACCTACAAGGTTGACACCACAACAGTTGGAAGACAAAAGAGCTAAATGGCTTTACTATAGTTGTGATAGTAAATACACTGAAGGTCATAAGTGTGTTGAGAAGAAATTATTTTACATAGATTGTGAAGAAAAGGAAGAAAATGAACAAGAAACTTCAAAAGAAGAGGATATACACCAGGAAGCAACCTTAGAAGAAGAAGAAATGAGTCCGACCATATCATGTAATGCATTGGCAGGTATTACCACTCCTCAAACTCTCAATATAGAAGGACATATTAAGAAGAAAAATGTAATAGTGTTGATTGATTCAGGTAGTACCATAATTTTTTTCATTGTAAGGTAGCCAAGGAATTGAATTGTTTCCTATAACCAACACCAGAATGATAAGTGATGGTTGCAAATGGAGGAACTATAAATTTCTCGAGAAAATGCCATAATATCAAGCTAGCCATGGGGGAATATGTATTGAATAGTCCAATGCTTTCCATCCCAATGGGAGGTACTGATGTTGTACTAGGAGTACAAAAGTTAGAATATTTGGGGATGGTAGCTTTTAATTTTCAAGAACTTTTCTTGAAATTTTTTTCAGAAGGAAAGGAAATCGAATTACGGGGTATCGCAGGGAAGCCAAGAAAGATAATAAGCTCTAATGTCACGACAAAGCTTCTGAAGAAATAACAATGAAGTGTAATTGCACAATTATGCTCACTAGAAGTTCCAACATAAAAATCATATATTTCTCTAGATCTCCAAAAAGTCTTGGACAATCATTCCAAGGTGTTTGATACTCCCAAAGAACTCCCACCTATTCGTGATCATGATCATGTTATTCATTTGATTCCAGGAAGTGTTCCTCTAAACATCAGGCCTTACAGATATCCTTATGTCCAAATGAGCGAAATTGAACTTATGATTGCAGAAATGTTAGAGGCTGGTATAATTCAACCTAGTCAAAGTTCTTTCTCTGCCCCAGTAGTATTGGTGCACAAGAAAGATGGATCATGGTGCATGTGTTCGGATTATAGGGAGCTCAATAAGCTCACTATTAAAGATAAATTTCCCATTCCTGTGATTGATGAATTATTGGATGAATTACATGGAGAAATTTATTTTACCAAGTTGGGTCTTCGTTCTGGATATCATCAAATTAGAATGAAGACTGAAGATATTCCGAAAACAACATTTCGAACTCATGAGGGTCATTATGAATTTTTGGTCATGCCTTTTGGCCTTACCAATGCACCTTCTACATTTCAAGGGTTGATGAATTCCATTTCCAAACCCTTCCTTAGAAAATTTGTGCTAGTATTTTTTGATGATATACTAATCTATAGCAGGTCTTGGAAGGATCATGTTGAACATGTTGACAGGGTGCTCAAACTATTGCAGGAGAAAAAATTATATTCAAAAACATCCAAATGTTTCTTTGGAGTACAAGAGGTGGAATATCTGGGTCATATTGTATCTCACGAGGGTGTTAAAGTAGACCCTAACAAAATTAAAGCCATTAAGGAATGGAAAGTCCCCACAACCATAAAGCAGTTGCGAGGATTTCTCGGGTTAACAGGGTATTATCGCAAGTTTGTTAAGAATTATGGGAGAATAGCGGCACCTCTAACAACATTATTGAAGAAAGATGCATTTTCATGGACTCCTGAAGCAACTAAGGCCTTTGAACATCTTAAAGAGGCAATGTGCCTAGCACCGGTCTTAGCTACGCCAGACTTCACAAAAACCTTTATTGTGGAATGTGATTCCTCAGGAAATGGAATTGGTGTAGTTTTAATGCAAGAAGGAAGACCTATTGCTTTTGAAAGTCGTCCAATCAAAGGAAAGTATTTACAGAAACCTATTTATGAGAAGGAAATGTTAGCAATACTGCATGCACTAAAGAAATGGCGAACTTACCTAATGGGAAGACACTTAAGGTAAAAACTGATCATGATAGTCTTAAACACTTTTTGGAACAAAGACTATCTTCAGAAGAGCAGCAAAAATGGGTCACAAAGATGTTGGGTTATGACTTTGAAATAATTTACAAAAAATGAAAGCTTAATGTTGTTGCAGATGCACTCTCAAGAAAGAATGAAGAGGTGGAAGCATTGCTTTGTGCCATTTCTATTATCCAACCAGATTGGATAACCGAAGCAAGAGATGAATGGAAGAAGGACAAAGATGTATGGACACTCATTCAAAAGTTGCAGCAAGATCCTAGTACATATGATACATTTAGCTGGAAAAATGATTCCTTATGGTACAAAGATCGCTTATATCTTTGTAAGGATTCCCAACTAAAACAAAAGATTCTTCTGGAATTGCACACTTCTCCTTTAAGAGGACACTCAGGATTTTTAAAAACTTACCACAGGGTGAAGAAAGAATTTTTTTGGGATGGCCTTAAATCTGATATTCAAAAGTTTGTGGCGGAATGTTTGGTTTGCCAGCAGAATAAAGTGGAAACAATTAAGACCCCGAGACTTCTACAACCTTTATCCATACCAAGTCAACGTTGGGAGGAGATTTCAATGGATTTTATCACAGGTTTACCTAAGTCCGAAGGAAAGAGTGTCATCATGGTGGTAGTTGATAGACTTACCAAGTATGCACACTTTTGTGCATTATCTCATCCATTTAAAGCAAGTACAATTGCTACTAAATTTATGGAAACAATTCAAAAGCTACATGGAAACTCGAAGATTATTGTAAGTGACAGAGATCTCATTTTTACAGGAAATTTTTGGACGAAATTATTTTCTTGTTTGGGTACTCAACTAGATCATAGCTCATCTTATCATCCTCAATCCAATGGTCAAACAAAGATAGTGAATAAATGTTTGGAAGGATATCTTCATTGTTTTTTATCTGATAAGAAAGCACAATGGGTCAAGTGGTTACCTCTCGCTGAATGGTGGTATAACACTTCCTTCCATACTGCAACAAAAATGACCCCATTTATGGCACTTTATGGATATCATCCACCTTCCATCACATCTTCTTTAAGGGAAAATTCTAGGGTTCAAGCAGTGGAGGATTATATCGAGCATCAACAAGAAGTTCTCCAACTCTTAAAGGATAACCTAAATTTGGCACAAAATCGAATGAAACAACATGCAGATCAACATCGCAGTGAGAGAAGTTTTTATGTGGGAGACTGGATATTTTTACAGCTACAACCATACAAACAAATTTCCCTCAAGCAAGCTAAGAAGGATAATAAATTATCGCCAAAGTACTATGGTCCTTACAAGGTGTTCCAAAAGATTGGTACTATGGCATACAAATTGGAGCTTCCTGCTTCTTTGCAAGTACATCTAGTTTTCCATGTTTCATGCTTAAAAAAGGTTATAGGGGACAAACTTCCAATTCAAACAATATTTCCATAACTTGATGAGGAAGGAAAAACCATATTGGAACCTGAAGTAGTCACAGAAACAAGAACTCGACAACTACGAAATCGATCAATTTCAGAGTATCTCATCAAATGGAAGAACTTACACAGTGAAGATTCTACATGGGAGGATGAGAATTTTATATAAAAGCATCCAGAGCTACTCAAGCGTTGAGGACAACACTTTTTTGAAGGAGAGGAGCATGTTAGGTCCCTATATTACTAGTATAGTCCCTTATTATTGTTATTGTAACCCCCTTATTGTTATTGCTGTACCCCTGTAACCCCCATATTGTTATTATTGTTCCCTTACATTATTATTGTTAGGTCGGATAGGATTACATTGTGGCCCCATGGGCTCCTATATGTTGTGAAACCAGCTCCAAAAATAGAAGAAAAGAGATATCAACGCCTTAGAAATAAGCCACTTCGAGGGGGAAACCTCCAATACATTACATTAATGAACAATTTTTGAATCATACAAATTACAAAAACCTCCTTTATATATATAGGAGTCCATGGGGCCACAATGTAA
This sequence comes from Pinus albicaulis, assembly GCA_034641835.2. NCBI lineage: Eukaryota > Viridiplantae > Streptophyta > Pinopsida > Pinales > Pinaceae > Pinus > Pinus albicaulis. Next base: position 248,869,517 of record CM076579.1, read on the forward strand.
TCCTAGTGGGCCACAATGTAATCCTAGCCGACCTAAAAATAATAATTTAAGGGCACAATAATAACAATATGGGGGTTACAGGGGTACAATAATAAAAATAAGGGGGTTACACTAACAACAATAAGGGAATATACTAGTAATATAGGGACCTAACATGCCCCTCTCATTCAAAAAAGTGTTGTCCTCAATGCTTGAGTAGCTCTGGGTGCTTCTGTATAAAATTCTCATCCTCCCATGTAGAATCTTCAGTAGGTAAGTTCTTCCACTTGATGAGATACTCTGAAATTGATTGATTCCGTAGCTGTCGAGTTCTTGTTTCCGTGACCGCTTCAGGTTCCAATATGATTTTTCCTTCCTCATCAAGTTCTGGCAATATTGTTTGAACTGGAAGATTTTCACCTATAACCTTCTTTAAGCATGAAACATGGAAAACCGGATGCACTCGCGAAGAAGCAGGAAGCTCCAATTTGTATGCCATAGTACCAATATTTTGCAACACCTTGTAAGGACCATAGTACTTTGGCGATAATTTATTGTCCTTCTTAGCTTGCTTGAGGGACATTTGTTTGTATGGTTGTAGCCGTAAAAATACCCAATCTCCTACATCAAAACTTCTCTCACTGCGATGTTGATCTGCCCGTTGTTTCATTCGATTTTGTGCCAAATTCAGGTTATCCTTTAAGAGTTGGAGAACTTCTTGCTGATGCTCGATGTGATCTTCCACTGCTTGAACCTTCGAATTTTCCCTTAAAGATGATGTGATGGGTGGTGGATGATATCCATAAAGTGCCATAAATGGGGTCATTTTTGCTGCAGTATGGAAGGAAGTGTTATACCACCATTCAGCAAGAGGTAACCACTTGACCCATTGTGTTTGTTTATCAGATACAAAACAAAAAAGATATCCTTCCAAACATTTATTTACTATCTCAGTTTGACCATCAGATTGAGGATGATAAGATGAGCTATGAGCTAATTGAGTACCCAAACAAGAAAATAACTCCGTCCAAAAATTTCCCGTAAAAATGGGATCTCCGTCGCTCACAATAACCCTTGGGCTTCCATGTAGCTTTTGAATTCTGTCCACAAATGTAGTAGCAACTGTACTTGCTTTAAATGGATGAGATAATGCACAAAAGTGTGCATACTTGGCAAGTCTATCAACTACCACCATGATGACATTCTTTCCTTCAGACTTAGGTAAACCTGTGATAAAATCCATTGAAATCTCCTCCCAACGCTGACTTGGAATGGATAAAGGTTGTGGAAGTCCCGGGGTCTTAATTGTCTCCACTTTATTCTGCTGGCAAACCAAACATTCCGCCACAAACTTTTGAATATCAGATTTAAGGCCATCCCAAAAAAAATCTTTCTTCACCCTGTGGTAAGTTTTTAAAAATCTTGAGTGTCCTCCTAAAGGAGAAGTGTGTAATTCCAAAAGAATCTTTTGTTTTAGTTGGGAATTCTTACAAAGATATAAGCGATCTTTGTACCATAAGGAATCATTTTTCCAACTAAATGTATCAGATGTACTAGGATCTTGCTGCAACTTTTGAATGAGTGTCCATACATCTTTGTCCTTCTTCCATTCATCTCTTGCTTCAATTATCTAATCTGGTTGGATAATAGAAATGGCACAAAGCAATGCTTCCACCTCTTCATTCTTTCTTGAGAGTGCATCTACAACAACATTAAGCTTTCCTTTTTTGTAGATTATTTCAAAGTCATAACCCAACATCTTTGTGACCAATTTTTTCTGCTCTTCTGAAGATAGTCTTTGTTCCAAAAAGTGTTTAAGACTATCATGATCAGTTTTTACCTTGAAGTGTCTTCCCATTAGGTAAGTTCGCCATTTCTTTAGTGCATGAAATATTGCTAACATTTCCTTCTCATAAATAGGTTTCTGTAAATACTTTCCTTTGATTGGACGACTTTCAAAAGCAATGGGTCTTCCTTCCTGCATTAAAACAACACCAATTCCATTTCCTGAGGCATCACATTCCACAATAAAGGTTTTTGTGAAGTCAGGCGTAGCTAAGACCGGTGCTAGGCACATTGCCTCTTTAAGATGTTCAAAGGCCTTAGTTGCTTCAGGAGTCCATGAAAATGCATCTTTCTTCAATAATGTTGTTAGAGGTGCTGCTATTCTCCCATAATTCTTAACAAACTTGCAATAATACCCTATTAACCCAAGAAATCCTCGCAACTGCTTTATGGTTGTGGGGACTTTCCATTCCTTAATGGCTTTAATTTTGTTAGGGTCTACTTTAACACCCTCGTGAGATACAATATGACCCAGATATTCCACCTCTTGTACTCCAAAGAAACATTTGGATGTTTTTGCATATAATTGTTTCCCCTGCAATAGTTTGAGCACCCTGTCAACATGTTCAACATGATCCTTCCAAGACCTGCTGTACATTAGTATATCGTCAAAAAATACTAGCACAAATTTTCTAAGGAAGGGTTTGAAAATGGAATTCATCAACCCTTGAAATGTAGAAGGTGCATTGGTAAGGCCAAAAGGCATGACCAAAAATTGATAATGACCCTCATGAGTTCGAAATGCTGTTTTTGGAATATCTTCAATCTTCATTCTAATTTGATGATATCCTAAACGAAGATCCAACTTGGTAAAATAAATTGCTCCATGTAACTCATCCAATAATTCATCAACACAGGAATGGGAAATTTATCTTTAATGGTGAGCTTATTGAACTCCATATAATCCGGATACATGCACCATGATTCATCCTTCTTGTGTATCAATAGTACAGGAGCAGAGAAAGAACTTTGGCTAGGTTGAATTATACCCGCCTCGAACATTTCTGCAATCATACGTTCAATTTCACTCTTTTGGACATAAGGATATCTATAAGGCCTGATGTTTGGAGGAACACTTCCTGGAATCAAATGAATAGCATGATCATGATCACGAATAGGTGGGAGTCCTTTGGAAGTTTCAAACACCTTGGAATGATTGTCCAAGACTTGTTGGAGATCTGCAGAAATAGATGATTTTGATGTTGGAACTTCTAGTGAGCATAATTGTGCAATTACGCCTCGTTGTTCTTTCTTTAGAAGCTTTGTCATGACATTAGAGCTTAATATCTTTCTTGGCTTCCCTGCAATACCCCATAATTCGACTTCCTTTCCTTCTAAAAAAAATTTCAAGAAAAGTTCTTGAAAATTAAAAGCTACCATCTCCAAAGATTGTAACCATTGTACTCCTAGTACAACATCAACACTTCCCATAGGAATGGAAAGCATTGGACTATTCAATACATATTCCCCCATGGTTAGCTTGATATTATGGCATTTTCCAGAGAAATTTATAGTTCCTCCATTTGCAATCATCACTTGACATTCTAGTGCTGGGTATAGGAAACAATTCAATTCCTTGGCTACCTTACAATGAATAAAATTATGGGTACTACCTGAATCAATCAACACTATTACCTTTTTCTTCTCGATATGTCCTTCTATCTTGAGAGTTTGAGGAGTGGTAATTCCTGCCAATGCATTACATGATATGGTCGGACTCATTTCTTCCTCTTCTAGGGCTGGTTCTTGGTGTATATCCTCTTCTTGTTCATTTTCTTCTTCCTCTTCACAATCTACGTAAAATAATTTCTTCTTAGCACACTTATGACCTTTAGTGTATTTGCTATCACAACTGTAGCAAAGCCCTTTTGCTCTTTTTTCTTCCAATTGTTGTGGTGTCAACCTTGTAGGTTGTGGAAATCTAGGCGTAGCAACACTTCCTTCTGTATAGAATTGAGTGGTAGGCTTCCTTGTCGCCATAATTTTACATTCAACTTTTCTTGCCAACCTGAATGCCTTCTCCAATGAATCAGGTTCCAAAACACGAACTTCATGTTAGATGTTATCCTTTAGAGTACCTATGAAGAGATCAATCCTGTGTTCCTCTGGAATATCAGTTACCCTTATATTCAATTTTTGGAAGTCCTCAATGTGCTGCCCCACTAAACCCTTTGTTTGAGATTTATCAATTGGCTAAAGAAGGTGTTTCTCTTTGTATCTTCATAATGTGCTATCATTTCTTCCGTAAAAATTGACCAAGTGACAATTTTTTTACGGGAGCAAAGCCATCAATACCATACAAATGTATTTTGATCTAAATGTAAAGTTTCAATGCGCACCTTTTGTGTGTTTTGCACGTTATGGAGATCAAAATATTGCTCCATATGTAGTATCCATGTTACAGGATCCTTTCCATCAAACTTCCTCATATCCATTTTTGGAATATGGTGATTCTTCCCGCCAACATTAGAGTTTATGAAGTCACGATTAACATTTATTTTGTTCTCATCATGAGTTTCCTCTACTATCTTTTCACCATTAGGAAACATTTTTTGTATCAACTTTGTCAAACCTTCCATGTCTGCTTTTAGATCATTCTTCATGTTTTCCATTTTAGCTTCCATGTCATCCATCTTAGATTCCATGCTAGCTTCCATGCCATCTATCTTAGATTCCACGCCTTTCTTCAAACCATCCATATTATTCTTCATACCATCCATCTTCACTTCCACACCTTTCTTCAAAACTTCCATTTCATTTTTTGTTGCTCTTTGTGAGAGCGAAATTTGGTGCACTTGCTCTTGTAATTTTGATAGATCATGTTGCAATTATTCATCTTCATGAGTCATAGTAGAGCCTTCCGAAGGCTTAATGGGTGTTGAATTATTTTTATGGGGCATTTTTTAAGAACCCAATACCGATATCTATTCTACAATATGCCCTTGGAATCAATTAAAATTGACTCTTCAAACAAGACTTATTCAATTCAGAAAAAAATACACACATTTTTCTTGCTTTTGAAGAGCTCGATATTTAAATTGGATTATGTCTGTGGTTACAGCCCTTCAATATATGAAATTTAGCACTGAGGTAGCCTTCTAAATCCTCATTTGAATGCCATAGGTTTGAGCTGATTTGTATTCTTCAAGGTAAGGTTATGTCCAATCTCCCACAATGACCTAATTATGGACTGTTTCAGTAGATCGAACTTGTACGACTTGCCACGTGTCACTGTTTCATATTTTAGCTCTGAAATTAATAGAAAATAAACCATAGTCTGTGTAATTGTGGCCACTTTTTACGGAACTCCAATCCGATGCTCAGAGAGATAGTTATGAATATTTTCTCATGATCACCTCTTTGAGATGAAATTTAGGAGCCTGAAACAACACTACATTCCAAAGATCATATCTCTGAAAATATTGTGAACCAAGCTCTAAAGTTTTGCTACGAGTTTCCTCAGGATTTTATCTTCACGCCTTAAACATTTCAGATTCTGAACCTTCGTAGAAAAAAAGTTATAGCGCAAATTCCACGATGACCTGTTTAGATTAAATTGAGGAGCCTACAAAATGACCTAACTTCCACAGATCATATCTCCGAAAATATTGCGAACTAAGCTCTGAAATTTTGCGACGATGTTCCTAAGGATTTCGGCTTCGCACCCTAAAAATTTCAGCTTCTGAAACTTCGTAGAAAAAAAATTTATAGCGAAAATGCCACGATGACCTATTTGGAGTAGCGAAACCCTAGAATCCAAAGCTCTGATACCAAATGTTGTGAAACTAGCTCCAAAAATAGAAGAAAAGAGATATCAATGCCTTAGAAATAAGCCAATTCGAGGGGGAAACCTCCAATACATTACATTAATGAACAATTATTGAATGATACAAATTACAAAACCTCGTTTCTATATATAGGAGTCCATGGGGCCACAATGTAAACCTAGTGGGCCATAATGTAATCCTAGCCGACCTAACAATAATAATTTAAGGGAACAATAATAACAATATGGGGGTTATAGGGGTATAACAATAACAATAAGGGGGTTACACTAACAATAATAAGGGACTATACTAGTAATATAGGGACCTAACACTATATATAGAAAGGAGGTTTTGTCACTTGTATCATCCAAGAATTGTTCACTCATGTAATGCATTGGAGGTTGCCCCCTCGAAGTGGCTTATTTCTATGGCATTGATATCTCTTTTCTTCTATTTTTGGAGCTGGTTTCACAACATTCTTGGCTTTCCCTGTTGCTTTGTGTCGTAGGAAAACTTTTCCTTCACTAAAGACAACATCATAGCCTCTATCCTCTAACATTGCGACTGAGACTAAATTTTTCTTCAAACTTGGTACATGCATTACATACTTTAATTGAAATGGTTTACCTGAATCCCTATGAAAGGTAATGGTACCAATTCCAGTCACACTGTATCATCCATCGTCACCCAACTCAATATGAATTTGGAGATCTTTCTCCTCCAAGTCACTGAAAATTTTCTTATCTCCCGTCATGTGCAAGGAAGCACCACTATCCGAGTACCACCCCGATCCCAATGCACTTGACACCATGCATGCGATCAATGAGAAGTCAAGCTCAAATTGCGAGGCAAGGGCCTGACCAACTGCAACTCCAGTAGCCATCTTGTTCTTCTTCTTTTGTGGACAATTTGTGGCAATATGTCCATGCTCGTGACACTAAAAACACTTCACTTTGGACATGTTGTGCTCCTTGCCATCTTCACCGGCCTCAGATTTAGAATGGAATTTCTACCCCTTCCCCTTCTTCTCCTTGGCAGCCAAAGAAAAATCATCTTCATCGTCATGATTTGATGGAGAGCCATCTTTGGTGTTCCGCCTGAACTCCTCCTGCACTAGATCCGACCATAGTCGTTGCCAATCCGACAATTTCTCCTGTCCGTTGACATAGTCTTCATAACTGTGCCAACTCTTAGGAAGTCCCAAGAGAGCGAAACTCACCAAATCATCATAAAAAATACTTGTTCCTACACTCCCAAGTTCATCCCGACATTGGAAAAACTTTTTTAAGTATACCAGAATAGTGTCGTTCTTTTCCATCTTGATCTTTCTGAGTTTATCTTTGAGCGTCGATTTCCTATGGTCGCTGCTGCTTTGGAATAGATTCATCAAAGCCTTCTGTTATCACCCTAGTAATTTATAAAGATTGTGGGCTTTTTATTTTTAGTTTAAGAAAACTAGGGGTAACCACAAACCTACATTGGAAATTTAGGATCTAGCCTTCCTAAATTTCAGAGAGGGCTCTTTCTTTATGATTTAACTTTGTTTTTGTTTAATTATTTTAGGCTAGTTATGTAGTGTATTTGGTTTTGGTTTTGAAAAGTTTGGTGGAAAATAAGATTACTTAAAGACAAATTAAAGAGGGATCTACTAGTCCATTGGGCTATGGAGTCAAAGTCTAGCAAACAGAACTAGAAGGCAAGACCAAAAGGATTCTAATGTATTCAGGGCAAGGTAGATAACCCTCAGAGATTTGGATAGATTGTTTTGATGAGATGGCTTGCTTAGGGATAAAGGGCAATGAAGGATCCTTTGATTCGGAAAAAGAGGAAGGAGGCAGGGGTCAAACGGGACTAGGAGAAATTAAGAATTCCTAAATCCAGAAATCAACAATTTTTTTTTAAATGGTTAAGTAGTTAAGATAGGGAGTTTTTACACTAGTCCTGAAGTAATACTCCTAATTAATCATTAAGATTGAACAACATGTATGAAGTGTATGTAACTCAGAAAAATGAAACAATGACAAGATAGATGCACTTTACTCTTCAAATTATCGCATGAATATTGAATTATGAAGTCCAATTAGCTATTTTCCAGATTGCTGCTTTGAAATAAACACATGTGAGCCTCCAACATACCAGCAAAATGTCTATAATGTTCTTAGTAATTTTATTCCACCCCAAACACTTCATAAAATAAAGTATTTATACAAATGTTTATTACAAATATCCTAGAGAGATCTAGGAATAACTCTAGGAAAATAAAAATATCTTTACATATTAAGAGGGACAACTGCTTAACAACCTTAGCAAGCTGTCCTCTTATCTAGAAAGTATAGAACTAATCTTATCAAATAAAAACTGTTTGTTGAATAACTGCCCCTATATGCTGGCACTTTGCAAAATATATTTTTGGAAGATGTCTTCACTGATACTCTTTCCACTTATACTCTTTGACCATCATACTTTATCTCTGATACTCTTTCATGTTGTTTATTCACCATGTTATTGCTGTAAAAAGGGAAATTACATAAGTCAAAATCAGCTGACTGTTTTTTTTTATCTCTGATACACTTTGACTCTAGCCTTTCACCCTGATACTCTTTAACTTGATATTTTGACATTCAACTGCTTGTAAAAAGAGATTCTTTAGTAGTAAAAATTCAAAATCAAATAATTGTTTTATTTGTTTCCTTTTCAAACTGACTACTTCATCCTGCACTCTCCTTCACTGTTTGCTTCTTGCAACTAGAGAAAATCTATAAACTGCTGCCACTCTTCAACATCTGGTATTTTTACTCTCTTGAGTTTTCTGTAGTTCTCATCTGCCTCAGTGTATTTAGCAAAATCTGGCTTAATTACAAGCAAATGTTTGATTTCATTCTGAAGGAAGAATAAATCTTCAATGTATTTGAGAACAACTTTCCCTATTGGAGATCCCTGTGGTAGTTGCTTATTCACCTGTTCTTTGGCATGGTCCCTTATATTTTTATCATATTCCTTTTGGTCCATGAATTTGTCATTGAATACATGGATGTCTAGAATGCCTGCTTGTCTTAGCATTGTATACTTTTCTAAAAATTTGGTAATGGAAAAGTTAATAGCATCACATTTTTCTTTCAAGTTATTCATCAGAATTTTCTTTGTCAATACATTTTTGATTTTCAGTATAGTCTCTGTTCTGTCTTGTATCTTCAATTCCTCTAGCTCAGTCCTGTTCTTACTGTTTAAGAAGCTAATTAGCCTTTGTACCAGTGCTGGTTTATCTGCTAATTCTTCTGTTGTCCTTTGTATTTCACCTTGAGTTGCTAGAAGGAGGTCTCTTTGTTCATATATTATCTGTATTGATGGCCATTGAAGATGTATGGCCTCAATAATGTTGGTACATAGATGATTTCTTATATAAGAAATATGTGTAGTAAAGCTCAAATCCTTTTTAAGGCTTTTGACTCGCTCTTCAAGTATTTTAGCTTTATGTTCATAATTATTGGCATTAATCAATGCTGTTTTATTGGATACCTCCATAATCTGAATCTTTTTCTTCAAAATATTAATTTCATTGGTTTTCAATGTCATTTCTTCCATTGCTTTGACAATTTTCCCTGCATCATTTGTCTGCTGCACCTGTAATGTTGAGGATTTTGTTTGGGAGGTAGTAGCTGATTGTACTGACATTGCAGCTGCTAGTGGCTCTTTGGGTGCTAACTTTTCTCCCAATGTAGAAGGAATAGTAGCTATAATAATAGGTATAACTGTGGGAATGGTGGAAGCTTCAGTTTCCTTCACAATTTATTTTTCTTTCATCAATATATCCAATTGGATTTCCATATCCTTGATTTGAGCAATAAGCTTTATAATCAGCTACATCATGTCTTCTTTCTCTTGATGTTCTTGAAGTATTTCCTTGCTCTGGGGGTGCTCACTTTGAGGAAGTTTTAACTTTTTCCTTAAAGCAACAATATCATCATTTTTCTATTTGATTAATACTTTAGCATCTTGTATATTTGATGGTTCAACTCCTATTTGTAGAATAAAATATTCAAAGGCCTTGATCCTTAGATCTTTTGCATATAAGGAGCCTTTATCAAGCTTCATTTGATCTTGCAAGTTGATAATAGTATTTTGCAAATTGGTTACACTCATGGCCTTTGTCACCACAGTGGAATATAACATCTCTGAACTATGTCGATGGAATTCTATATGATCCAACTCATGTACCTTTTTAGTATCTACTTCAAATTCCATCTTTTTGTAGCCAGCCACTGTTTTTGAAGTTGGAGTAGTACGTTGTAAATAGGACATGATCATTTTATTTGAAGAAAAATCAAATGCTGTAAGCAATCTATCCTGATCTCCTGGCTTTTGCTTGAGAAATTGAGAATAAATATCACTTTTAATTTCCTCATTTCTTTGTTTAATCTTCTTATATCTATCCTTACTATCCAAATATTTTTCTTCCGCTGTTTGAGAAGAAGAAGTTCCATATTCACCTGTTTTTCAATATTTTGGGTCTCCTTTCCTTTGGATGCTACTTGTTCTCTTTCAATCTCTGTCAAAGCCTCTTTTATTATTGTAGTGGCCTCATCATTACTGACCTCTGGTTCATCTTCAACCTCAATAAGTTTTTCTTTGCCTATGGAGCCAAATCTTAGCCTTTTATTGTAGATGAGTTTGAACTTGGTATCTGAAGTAGTTTATGCTGTATAGGCTCCCTCATCTCTGCTCCTTTTGTTTGAAGTCTCTAGATGTTTAGGAGTTACCACAGCAAGTGTGGTATCATTTTTTCCTGCTGGCTGTGTATTTACAATTAAATCTACCAATGTAAATTCTGCCGATTCTGTTTGATTGGAAAATTTTTCAACATCAAGCTTTGACTCATGTATAAAAGGAGGCAGCTTATTTTTAACCCTTATAATGTTCAAAAGACCTTGGGGATCATAATTCCAAGGGAAACTCACTTGAAATTTTAGCTCTGATAATCTCTTTTCTATCTCTTTCTCAACATCCCTGTTATTTACTATGAATGGACCAATCTGATTTTTTAGTTTAAACTGTGTCTTATTTTTAGAGGCCATGAAATGGATAGCATCAACATTCAACACTTGTCTCAAATATTCAAGAGCAAAGACTCTAATAGTTAGAAATTTAGGTAACTTATAGGGAAGTAGATTAGATCCAAATATTCTTAATTCGGTGTGCTTCTCATATAGGTACCAATCTCCCATTTTGCATTCTTCTGACAATTGTAATATTATCTTCATCTCATCATTTACTCTAGGTTGTTCTGATTTTTGTAAAAAACTCATAGCTGGCTTGATAAACAAATCTGTGAAATCTATATAACTGTATTCATTTCCTTCCTTTCTCAACAATGATGTCCAAAAGACAACTGATAGAGGCTAGCCCTCTACATCCATTTTCTGTAATACTAGAGGAAAGTGATCTGCTTGGGAGAATAAGAATAAATGAAATAAATAGGAAGAATACCTAAATACCCCTTCAATAGGTAACTTTGTCAATTGATGGTGTATGGAATCAATAATAAATCTGGAAAAATCAAAGATCACAACAGGAGGCTCACCAGGGGATAAATTGGATAAAAATCCAAGGATGGACTCATCAGTAAACTCATCAGTGAAATATCCTAGGATGAAGGATAACATTGAAATAACATGCCAAGAACCCTCTGGAAACTTAGAAGTGGAATATGGAGGATTTAGCTTTGGGATATCCACATGATTAGGTATGAAGTTATGAAAAATCATGAATCTTTTAGGGAAATCTAATCCTAAATATAATTGTGTCAATGCTTCAATGGATAATGGGATCGCCCTAGGTTCAAACTGTAACTGCAACATTTCATTCATTGATTCTACAGTAATAGAAAAAAATATTTCCCTGTCATTGTTCACAATTGATCTTTAGTCTGGGACATAATACTTCTGGCATAGTCTTATCATATCCTGACTAGGATGTGTTATTGGGACTACATATTTGGGTAAATTTGTGTCCCAAAGAGGCATTTCTTCTTTGTCTAAAAACTTCTCATAACACCAATTGTGTACTTCTAATAGATTGAATTCTACTAGAGGGTCTACAGTTTTGTAATCTACATCAACCAAGGGAATGACTTCTGTATTGGAAACTGGAGGTTGAAGAGTATTAACAGTCACAGTGGTATTAGCAGTGATAGCAGGAGTAGAATTTGGGGCTTTTACTACTTCAGTCTTAGGAGGTTTGGATTTAACAGGCTTGGATCCTCCAGCCTTGGGTGTAATTTTCTTTTTTGTCATTTTAAATTAACTACAACAAGATTATATAGTTTTCTATAGTTGATTTTTCTTCAATAGAGGGTAATTGGGCAGCTTTATGGGCAAGGATGATAGCAATGGACAATTTATTGCTCAATTAGGATTTTTAGGACACAAGGAATGAGCTTGAGACATAAAACGGAGGTTTTCTGAATGACTGGGGCTTCAAAAAGGGGTTTTAAGGTTTTCTATGGGTTTGAAAACCTTTCTTAGCCGTGGAATCTGTCTTGAAAGGGCAAGGACTGAGAATTTTAGCTTCAAAATGAGATTTCATGCAACTGGCAATTTCTGGGAAAAAATTGCGAGGGTTTGCCCTCTTTTTCCAAGGTTTTGATCACAACAGATGGGAAATTTTATTTTTTAATTCTTAACTGGTCCGACTGGCGGTTCAAATTGTGAATTTGCAGGTTAAATTTTGGGAAAATACCTGATTTGTAGGTATATTGATGCTGTGAGAAGGGTTTCAGAAACTTTGTTGGTTTCTGCAATGTTGGTGCAGAGAAATGGCTTCGAATTGTCTTCAAACGGTAGGCAGTGGTTGAAATCAGGTTTAAAATGGGAACTTAGGGCTTCAAAACGTAGTGGGGGCTTCTGATAACATCGGGAATGTGTGGAATAGTTGAGCGCAACAGAATATACATATAACATAAATAAAACATACAACAAAGGTTTTATCGTTTGTTATAAATCTTTCAAAAATGTCATAAATGCGAGTCGAATCGCGAGCAGGAGTGGTTTTTGTTTTATGAACGTGGAAAACCATCGATGGTTTTCGCGCTGGGTTGGGGTTGTAAATGGTATTGTCTGAAATGTTGAGAATGCAACAAGATGATGGAGCTTAGTGGAAAGAAGTCGCCTTCACTAAGTGGGCCCACAGGCTATTTTTGGCACAAAGTCTATTTTTAGACTATGTCTATTTTTAGAAATATGGATCATGTTCTATGAGTTGCAGGATGCTATTTGTGGATGGTTGGTCAAGTCGAGAAAAATAGATGGACTTCTATTTTTAGACATACTGGGCGAAATCTATTTTTAGATTGCTAGTCTAAAAATAGATATGTCGAATATTATTAGCTCTTAATAATATTTGGACTATAAACATTATCTTATCCTCTTGGAGCAGTTCAGTTTGAGCTACGGATGTGTCACATGCAGCTGATAGAAGGAATTACGCTATTCCTAGGGTTTAGTTGAGCTATTGCATGATGGACTTCAGTTAGAACTCAGGTGATTGAGTTTGGTGGAGTTGATTGAGGAGTTGATGGAGTTGTGTTTAGTTTTACTTAGTTGAACTAGTTGTGATTATTCTAACTGATTAATACACTAGTGATGAGTGGTGTGAATTAATTATTAATTAATTCACTAATTATTAACTCATAAATCAACTAAAGAATACATCAGTTAACTCAAGTGCATGGACAGTTCAGTGGAGACCAGTGGAGAGGTTAGGAGAAAGAGTAGTGTGACTATCAGTTCTGACTATACTTGTGCATGAGATTTGCACACACATTGATTGAGATTGCCAATGAGGATTGCGCAGTACATCTTGGTGGGATCCAAACTTGGATCTCATGTTTTTCCATATTGGATTGCGCAGTAGAGGCAGGCAGACAGGTGGAGCATATTGGAGCATGTGATATGTATGATCTGAGCTTGTTTTGTGTGTAACAATTGGAGATAGTGCTGAGAGCTTGTGAGGAGTTTGTACTATGATTGTTACATGTTCTCTATCATTATAATATACAGATAGTTGGGGGTTTTCAGCTTTAAGCTTTCCCATAAATCCTGTGTTTATATATGTGATTGTTTATGGTTTTAATGTGCGCATGCGATTGTTTTTAATTCCGCAAATTGATGATCAATAGTAGAAGAGGTTATGTATTATGCATGAAGCTCAAATAGCGTGTAATCACGATAATATCGGTGAATAAGTGATCTATTATTCAAATTTCTACATGAAACAAATGCGATCGTATCAAAATACGACACGTCATGGGAGGCGGTAAACGAAAAACCGACCATTTCGCACTCATTTGGACATTTGTCGATCGTTTATTTTGAGAGTGCGAAAATGGTCGTCAGCCATCGGATCTTTGGAAAGGGAGCGAATGATCCAGATTAAATGGGAAGCTGTGGTCAAATAGGCTTGTGGGACCGGGCGGCTTTATGTGGGGTGGCAGTGAAATAAAACCTTTGTAACATATGTTTATATTCAAAGTTTTATATGCGGGGTATATGGTTTACACAGGGTTTTGAAATGAGCAGTGTTATATACATATCAAAGGTTTATATACAAGGTAAAAATGTGCATAAGGCGGGATCTGTTTTAACCAAGGGTTTAAACTATATATAAAACGTGAGGTTTCATACATCGGGGAAATATTTTTTGTTTAGACATATATAAAACATGTCTAAAGTTTTATTTTATGTTTTTATTTTTATTATATAGTTATAGACTATGGAAATGTCTATCACTATAGAGGGCAGGATATTTACATATGGTTATTTTTATGCCAAAAGGGTGTAATTGGGGTTTTTATTTAAAACATGTGGGTAATTAAATTTGGCAAAAAAGCTTATATTAGTGGGTTTTTTTGGGGATAATTAAATAAAAGGAGCTATAATAATAGGATAAGGTTTGTTTTTAGGGATTTAATAGATAAATTAAAAGTTAATATGACCCAGGATATTGAAAACACCAAAATATATTCATATGACTAAGTAAAGTGATGATGTAAAAAAGCAAAGCTTTATTATTTGTAATTTGACCACTTTCACTTAGAATATAATATTTTTGGAGGGCTTTTATGTTTTTATGAATGAAGGGAATTAATCAAAGGGGATTTTCTTTTTCATTAAGTAAAAAGGTCTTTACTTATGAACTTGCAGTGAAAAATGGATGAATGTATGGTAAATGATGATAATTAGGGATTATTATAGGAATTCAACCCTTTTAACTTAACAGTCATTGAGCCTTGGGTCCGGTCCCAATAGAAGTCAGAGAAATGCTCTGAGCCTCTTTGACTGAAAGTCTAGAATGCAGAATAACTATAGGGGAGGGGAAATTAGTGATTTTTTCCATGGTGAAAAGTATTTACATGATTCTCCTACTTCTTTCTACCTACCCAACTTTTAATCTAACATTTTTTCTTCCATTTTGCAGGTGCATTTGAGCTAGCAACCTTGAACATTTTATTCTTTTGAAAGCAATAAAAACTATTTAAATCTTCCTTATATCATCCGAGGGCTCAAATTAAACTGATGAGCTCATCTTTTATTCTCTACCTATCTACTAATTAGTTAGGATTAAATTGTCTTACTAATTTTTATTCACTATTCTACAACAATAAAATTGAAACATGACAAGTCAAGATTAAGAAGTTCAACTCATCATGGATTATGACATTTATTGACACTCTGCCATAATCATTAGTAACAAAGTAAAAAGTAGTGGCATTTAGACTTGCACACTTTCATGTTTTTATTTCTTTTTTCTTTAGGGTATATTATTTTTTGTAAGTCCTTTGATTTTTCTTTTAGGACTTTACCCTCTTTTTGATTTTCTATTTTATTTTTTATTTTTTACAAAATATGGGAAAACAACTTGCAGAAAGCAAAGTATGTACATATTTACAAGACTATCATAAGTCAATTCCAAATTATGAATCATATACTTATAGGACTCTAACAACGGCTTCACATGGGGATGGCATTTCCTGGTGAAATGTCTAGAACTCTAAGATCAGTAGCCTTTCATTTGACTATGATGATTCTGTAATTGTCTTCTGATTTCTGCAAAACTCATACTTATGATATTTTACTCTTCAAATCTTAGGGCCTTCACTCCGGGCTTCAACTTTGAGAAGAAAATATCCAATCAAATGTACACACTTGCACTGAATATTTACAATGATGTAAAGAAAAGTAACTGGGACTAACTGGCTGTTAACTCAGAAGAATAGTAGTGTTTGAGCATTCTACCATTAACTGGTCCATATTGCATATCATTTCCATCTAAATATCTGATGAAGAAAGCATTGTTACCCATATATCCATAAATTTCATAGGGTCATTTCCATAGAAAGTCAAAATTTCCATGCTTACCTTTTTCTTCCCTCCTGGAATCCCATTTTAACACTTTATCTCCAATGCAAAGTCATCTTCTTTAGTTCTTTTATCAAATATTTTCTTGATCTTTTCTTGAATAACTTGAGATTTTTCATATACTTCTTCCCTAGTTTGTTGTAGATGAATAGTTTGATTTATCCTTCTCTGTATATCATTGAGTTCTACTTGTGATTATTGGATAATTTTCATTACTGGAACACCTAAAGATGATGGAAAAACTGCATCCATCCCATATACAATCTAATAAGGAAATGTTCCAATTGACTTCTTGGTAGTAAGTCTATTTTCCCATAAGGCATAGAATAACTTTTTATTCCAAGTTTTCTTATTTTCTTCAAGTAGTTTTTTGATAATATTCACAAGGCTTTTGTTTGAAGACTTGGTTAGGCCATTACCGTGAGGGTAATAAGAAATAGAGTGGCCTAGGGTAATATAGTACTTGTGACATAAGGCAATCATTTTCTTTGATTTGAAGGCTGCTACATTATCAGTAATAATTTTCTATGGGCATCTAAATCTAGATAAAATGTTGTTTTCTAGGAAATATATGATGACTGAGTCAGTGGCTAGTCTAGTTGGGATGGCTTCAATCCACTTGGTGAAATAATCTGTGGCAGTCAAGATCCACTTGTGTTGGCTAGAGGATGGAGGGTGAATTGCTCCAATGAAGTCTAAACCCCATTGTTGAAAAGGCATCTCGATAGAAATAGGTTTGAGTGGTAAAAGTAACAACTTCCTTTTTCCTTCAAAAATCTGACATTTGTGACATGAAGTAACAAATTTTTTCACATCAGAAAATAAGGTAGGCCAGTAGAAACCAGCTCTAAGAATCTTATCTGCTGCACTTTTCCAGTATAAGTGTCCTCCACAATCACCTGCATGAAATTCTCCAAGAATTTTGTCAGCTTCTGATTTCAGTAAATAGTTAAGTAATATCCCACTTTTTTCCTTCCAATAAAGCATATTATTTAGAATACAATATCTCATTGCTTTTAGTTTGATGAATCTAGCTTTTATTCTAGTTAATCCAGGAGGAGCTTGTAAATTTTTAAGTACAAAGATAATATCTGAGTACCATGGTGAGTCTAGAAAGGCTTCACTGATCAATGGAGTCGCCATCTCTTCCTGTTCATCAATTCGGGCAATGAAATTTATATCCAAAGCATTGCAATTGGATTCAGCCATCGATCTGGCTAAACCTCGTCCTTTTATGAGCTTGGTTGGTTTAATCTCTATATCATATTCAAGGATAGTGGCAATCCACTTTCCTCTTCTACCATCTGGCCCATCCTGTGTAAAAATATCTTTGACTACAGAATTAGGGACATATGCAATAATGTGGGAGTAAAGAATGTACACTCTGAAATATTTTATGGCTTTAACCGAGTCTAAAGCTTGCTTTTCCATTATGTTATATCTCAAAGGTGCATATCTAAGGGTTTTACTGAAAAATACTATAGGCTGTTCAAAACCTTGGTCATTTTTTTGTAGTAGAACTACAACTATGGTATGTTCTGAGGCAAATGAAAAGATTATAAAATATTTCTTGAAGTCTGGACATATTAGGACTGGAGTTTTTGTTAAAGCATATTTAATGGATTCAAATGACTGTTTTTTTTAAACTGTCCATTTTAAAATAGAGTCCTTTTTTAACATGTTATTCAGTTCTTTGATGATTTCTTCTAGATTAGAAATGGATCTTCTTAAAAAGTTAATTTTACCTAAAAATGCTTGTAACTCTTTGATGTTCCTAGGTGGGTGAATGTTCAGTATGGCCTCTATTCTTGTTGGATCTATTCTAATACCTTCCTTTGAAATTATGTGTCCAAGTAGTTTTCCTTCTTCTAGTCCAAAAAGAGTTTTCTTAGGATTTAATGATATACCAAATTTTCTACACTTAATGAAAACTTGTCTCAGATGATCCAAATGGTGATTATTTGTTTTAGAAAAAAAGGTAATATCATATAAATAAATAACCAAAAATTCATGTATTTCTTTAGCAAAGGCTATATCCATAGCCCTCTGAAAGGTAGCTCTAGCATTCATCAAACCAAAAGACATTTTCACATACATGAAAGTGCCCCAAGGAGTGGTAAAAGCTGTCTTAGGTTATCTTCTTTTTGAACAAGTATCTGGTTATATCCTGAGAAACCATCTAATAAAGAAATCCTGGAAGATCCAACTACCCTTTGTAAAATATGGTCCATCTTGGGTAAAGGTTAATTGTCTTTCAATGATACTTTATTGAGATTCCTGAAATCTACACATAACCTTATTTCACCAGTTTTTTTTCTTGTAGGTACTAAGTTAGAAACCCAATCAGAATATCTGATTGGTGCAATGATTTGGGAATCATACATGCGTTTAACTTCTTTTTCAATCAAAGGTAATAGGACATGATTAATCCTCCTCAATTTTTGTCTAAATGGTTTCTGATTATCTTTTATAGGAATCTTATGTTGACTTATGCTTGTGTCATATGCTTTTAAATCTTCATAACTCCATGCAAAGACATCTTGGTATTCCTTTAAAAGTTCCATGTATTTTTCTTTTTCTTGAGGGGGTAAAGATTTTGACAATTTAATTATTTTTGGTTTTGTTTCTGTCCCAATGTTACACTCCTCAATGTCATACTTGAATGGTTCCATTTTAGGCTTTTTGGGCACATCATTGGAATCAAACAAGTCCTCCAAAGGAGTTAAACCCTTAGGTAAAAAATTATCTTTTAAATATAGCATCTCAATTTCATCTTCAATTATTTCCTCTATATCTACCTTCTCTAAGTTATCTATGTCAGATTGAGTAAATACAGCGGGCTTGGTAAGTTTATGTGCATCTATGTTATTAATTTTACAATTAACCTCTAAATCTATCTTATATTTTGAATCTAAATTACCATCTGTGTCTATCTTACAATTTTGAAATTCATCCTCATTATTCAAAAAATGATAAATCTGTTCATCTTCACAGAAAATTTGCCAGTATTTGAAATTGTCTGAAACAATGGGTCTGTATTTAACTTCAGCAGTATATCTATGTGTTGGTTGAAAAGGTAAGCTACATGTGCTAGCAAAAGTTGCTAGACAATGTGCTTGAAAATTTTGTTTTCTTGGATTAGTGTCAAACTTACATTCTAGTAAATCATCACATAAATCAACTGCTGCATCTCTATATCTAGCTAATCTAGGATTGTGAACAGAATAATCTCCATTTACTTGTTTAATGATTAACTCCGAATCTCCCATAATTAAAATTCTTTGACCTCCTAATTTTCTGATGATTTGAAGGCCTAAGATAAGTGCCTCATACTCTGTCATGTTGTTGGTACATTTAAAGTTGAGTCTAAAGGCATGTCCTTTCAAATGACTGGTCTCAATGTTTGTGATCCACACTCCAGCTCCTGCTCCTAACTTATTCACTGAGCCATCAAAGTCTAAGTGCCAAAGGGCTTGATGGAAAATATTATCATTGTTTGGTTTAGGCTTTATACCAATTAATTTAGTTTGTATTTCATTATTATCAGAGTTACATAAAATGAAAGAATCAAGATCAGTTGGTGTTAAGTAAATTGGGTAATTTATTGATCTCTCAGCATTGCTAACCATGTATTTCATTAGAGTTTCTTTGTAAAATTTCTTAGGTTGTCCAAACACCATTATGGTGGCATAGCTCATGCTTAATTGTAGAGATCCCTGCAACTTAGCTCCCCATGAGCGAGAAAGAAGCATACCATATTTTGGTGGGATATCAGCTACTACAATATCCATGACCATAATTTTACCAGGATATTGAACCAAACTGACATATAAGACTTTTATCAATCCTATGCATTTGACCTTGCTTGAATCAAAAGAGAATAAATCTTTATAAGGCCTTGTTATTTCTAAATTCAGAGTTTCCATGATAGCCTTTGGCATTAAATTGTGGGAAGCTCCTAAATCTAACATTGCATTATGTAGAATTTGATCGTGAATAGTAAGGCTTATATAGAAGGGATGAACTGATCCATCTGAATGTTTACCATTAACATCAGGGCCAAAAATTAATTCAGGCTGATCATCATTTAAATTAATAGAATCTTCACAAACATTCATATTCAAAGTTTCAATAATTGTTGATTTATACACATCATTATTTACCAATTCTGTCAAAGGAATTGGTATCTTTAACTTTGCTATTTCAGTTTGAATATTAAATGCTGGTTGAGATTTACTAATCTGAATTAGTTCATCTTTTGTGACAATTATCTGAGTGGGTTTTTTAGGTATTTCGGCAGATGTACTCTTATCTTGAGTTGTTCTTTTGTTCTCTGTCTGTGTTTCTTGACTTTTTCTGTCTTTAGTTCTCTTTTCAGGGACAGATTCATGGGCAGCAGGAGTTTTTTCAGACTTTGAACTTTCAACAGAAGTTTTAGTGTTAACAGTTTTGGGATTTGCTGATTTAGAATCAACAGGATTTTTCTTAGGATCAGGAATTGTTGATTTTGCTGAATTAGGGGCTTTAACAGTGTTAGCCTTTTGGGAATTATTGGAGGATTGAACCACTTCTTCAGTAATGTCTACAATTTTTGGACTTGGCATTTTTTTGGGACTGGGAAGATTGGAATTCTGCTTGTTTTCCTTTGGGAGAATTTGCAAAATCTTTGTTTTTGGTGCTTCTAAATTATTTTTAGTTTGATTTTGAGAGTTGTTTTTTGTAGAAGGCTCATTGTTTTTTTTTCTGTTTCTAAGGTTATACTGACTGTTAATTTCATTAATGGCGAAGTCATAACCTTGTTTGAAATCAAAGGATTCACTAGATTCTACTTTGAGTTGTTGAAGCTCAAAAAGTTCTTGATCCTCCTGAGTGAGGAAAATAGTGTTTTCTTCATCTACCCCCATTACTATATTGATGTCATCCTCATCTTCATCATTATTTTGAGAACTTTCAGCATAGTTATCTTGGAATGGGGGCCTAATGTTTTGATCTGGAGAAACTTCCTTAGATTTTCCAGGGTTATTGTTTTTTTTCTGAAGTTGGGATTTCTAATTTTTGGTTGGTTATCCCATTGTGGTTTTTTCTCAATATTGTCTAATATTTCAACTACTATTTCTAAATTTTTAGCAAAATAATCAAATTTATCATCTGAGTTTGATGTTTCTTCTTGATTGTGACTCTTCTTTCATTCCTAAGTCTAGCTTTTCTAGCTAGAATATTGATTTCTACACTAAAAACATCTAATTGTGTTTGTTCTAATGTTTAAACATCTCTTTCTCTTAGTTGGTATGCCATATATGGATAAAATCCATCAGGGAATTTAAGAAGTACAGAATATGGTGTAGGTTTAAGATCTGCAAAAATAGAATTGTAGACACTGTTGTATCTAGTACAGTAATCCTGAACAAACTCATTAGGAGCTCTTTTTAAAGAATCAAACTCAGATAAAATTTGTAAAAGGTTCTTTTTCTTTTCCCATTTATTTAGAAATTCTCTATGAAAAGCAGCTAAATTACCTATACTACGAGTAGCTAAATTTTTAAACCATTTCTTAACTTCCCCAGTTAAACTTTGAGCAAACAACCTCATCTAAACATCTGATTCATCTATTTCATAGATTTCACAATAGTCTGTCATTCTGGTAACATGTTGTTGAACAGTGTATTGTGACAAGCCATCAAATAAAGGTATATTCTTTTGGTAATCTTGGGGCATCATGAAGGTTTTGAGTCAAAACAAGGGGTACATATCTAGCAGCCATAGCTTGAAGCTTAGCTGAGCTAGGAGGTACACTATAAATGACAGGAGATGTGCTGGTTATAGTAGCTGATGTGCTGAAAGCTGTACTTGAAGAACTTGGAAAAGAGGTTGGTATATATATGGAATTGGTTGGAAATAATGTAGTGCTTATAAGACTAGTGGATGAAATGGATTGAGTGAATGAAGGAAAAACTATCTTAGGCTGCAAAGGCAACTTAGGAATAAATGGTTCTGTGGATGAACCTGCGGTGGAATCTAAAAATGAGGTGACAACATAAAAAGTTGAATCTGATGGTGGAATTATTATTGTGTGCAATTGAGAAACTAAAGGTTTATTGTGAGATAATAAATGGGCTAATTTAATAGCTTCATCAATGTCTTTAATTAATGTAACATTAATATTTTCTACTTGATTTTGAGATTCAGATTTATTTGATTTTCTTTTTGCTGAAATAATATTCTATTTTGTTTTCAAGAAAGAAGTAAAAACAGGATCTATTAGAGCATCTTTTAAATCAATTTCAGATTTAATTTTAAACAATGATTGTTCAAACTTAAAAATCAATATCAGATAAGCTTACTAACTCTTTAGGTAAAGAATTAGCTTTTCTCAATGGTAATTCAGTTTCTAAATTGACAGTTTGTTTTTTCCAATCTGTTCTGGGTTATCTACTATAACTGCTTAGAAGCCATAATGACTATTTATGAATACCCACAACCCTTTAAAAATAATCTTAAAGTAAAAAGATAGATTAAAGATCTTCCTTTAAGACTAATTTTAAAACTGGAGAGTGGTTATTCCCCAGTATGGTCGCAAGTATGTTATCACCCTAGTAATTTCTAAAGTTTGTGGGCTTTTAATTTTTAGTTTAAGAAAACTAGGGGTAACCACAAACCTACTTTGGAAATTTAGGATCTAGCCTTCCTAAATTTCAGAGAGGGCTCTCTCTTTATGATTTAACTTTGTTTTTGTTTAATTATTTTAGGCTAGTTATGATAGTTCAATTTGGTTTTGGTTTTGAAAATTTTGGTGGAAAATAAGATTACTTAAAGACAAATTAAATAGAGATTTACTAGTCCATTGGGCTATGGAGTGAAAGTCTAGCAAGTAGAACTAGAAGGCAAGACCAAAAGGATGCTAATGTATTTAGGGCAAGGTAGATAACTCTTAGAGATTTGGATAGATTGTTTTGATGAGATGGCTTGCTTCGGGATAAAGGGCAATGAAGGATCCTTTGATTTGGAAAAAGAGGAAGTAGGCAGGGGTCAAACGGGACTAGTTGTAATTAAGAATTCCTAAATCCGGAAATCAGTAGAAAACATTTAAATGATTAAGTAGTTAAGACATTGAGTTTTTACACTAGTCTTGAAGTAATACTCATAATTAATCATTAAGATTGAACAACATGTATGAAGTGTATGTAACTCAGAAAAAGGAAACAATGAAAATATAGATGCACTTTACTCTTCAAATTATCGCATGAATCCTGAATTATGAAGTCCAATTAGCTATTTTCCAGACTGCTGCTTTGAAATCAACACATGTAAGCCTCCAACGTACCAGCAAAATGTCTATAATGTTCTTAGTAATTTTATTCCACCCCAAACACTTCATAAACTGAAGTATTTATACAAATGTTTATTACAAATATCCTAGAGAGATTTAGGAATAACTCTAGGAAAATAAAAATATCTTTACATATTAAGAGGGACAACTGCTTAACAACCTTAGCAAGCTGTCCTCTTATCTAGAAAATATAGAACTAATCTTATCAAACAAAAACTGTTTGTTGAATAGCTGTCCCTGTTTGTTGGCACTTTGCAAAATATATTTTTGGAAGATGTCTTCACTGATACTCTTTCCAGTTATACTCTTTGACCATTGTACTTTATCTATGATACTCTATCATGCTATTTATTCACCATGTTACTGCTGTAAAAAGGGAAATTACTGTAGTCAAAATCAGCTGACTGTTTATTATCTTTGATACACTTTGACTCTAGCCTTTCACCCTGATACTCTTTAACTTGATATTTTGACATTCAACTGCTTGTAAAAAGAGATTCTTTAGCATTAAAAATTCAAAATCAAATAATTGTTTTATTTGTTTCCTTTTCAAACTGACTGCTTCATCCTGCACTCTCCTTCACTGTTTACTTCTTGCAACTAGAGAAAATCTGTAAACTGCTACCACTGTTTAACATCTGGTATTTTTACACTCTTGAGTTTTCTGTAGTTCTCATCTGCCTTAGTGTATTTAGCAAAATTTTTCTTAATTACAAACAAATGTTTGATTTAATTCTGAAGGAAGAATAAATCTTCAATTTATTTGAGAACAAATTTCCCTATTGGAGATCCCTGTGGCAGTTGCCTATTCACCTGTTCTTTGGCATGGTCCCTTATCTTTTTATCATATTCCTTTTGGTCCATCAATTTGTCATTGAATACATGGACATCTAGAATACCTGCTTGTCTTAGCATAGTATACTTTGTTAAAAATTTGGTAATGGAAAAGTTCATAGCATCACATTTTTCTTTCAAGTTATTCATCAGACTTTTCTTTGTCAATTCCTATTTGATTTGCAGTATAGTCTCTATTCTGTCTTGTATCTTCAATTCCTCTAGCTCAGTCCTGTTCTTACTATTTAATAAGGTAATTAGCCTTTGTGACTGTGCTGGTTTATCTGCTAATTCTTCTGTTGTCCTTTGTATTTCACCTTGAGCTGCTAGAAGGAGGTCTCTTTGTTCATATATTATCTGTATTAATGGCCATTGAAGATGTATGGCCTCAATAATGTTGATCCATAGATGATTTCTTATATAATAAATCTGTGTAGTAAAGCTCAAATCCTTCTGAAGGCTTTTGACTTGATCTTCAAGTCTTTTTGCTTTCTGTTCATAATTATTGGCATTAATCAATGCTATTTTATTGGATACCTCCATAATCTGAATCTTTTTCTTCAAACTATTAATTTCATTGGTTTTCAATGTCATTTCTTCCATTGCTTTGACAATTTTCCCTGCATCATTTGTCTATTGCACCTGTAATGTTGAGGATTTTGTTTGGGATGTAGTAGCTGATTGTACTAACACTGTAGTTGCCAATGGCTCTTTAGGTGCTAAATTTTCTCCCAATGTAGAAGGAATAGCAGCTGTAATAATAGGTATAATTGTGGGAATGGTGGAAGCATCAGTTTCCTTCACAGTTTCTTTTTCTTTCATTAGTATATCCAATTGGCTTTCCATATCCTTGATTTGAACAATAAGCTTTATAAACAGCTGCATCATGTCTTCTTTCTCTTGATGTTCTTGAAGTATTTCCTTTTTTTGGGGGTGCTCACTTTGAGGAAGTTTTAAATGTCTCCTTAAAGCAACAATATCATCATTTTTCTGTTTGATTAATACTTCAACAGCTTGTATATTTGATGAGTCAACTCCTATTTGTAGAATCAAATCTTCTAAGGCCTTGATCCTTAGATCTTTTGCATATAAGGAGCCCTTATCAAGCTTCATTTGATCTTGCAATTATAATAGTATTTTGCAAATTGGTTACACTCATGGCCTTTTTTACCACAGTGGAATATATCATCTCTGAACTATGTCGATGGAATTCTATCTGATCCAACTCATGTACCTTTTTAGTATCTACTTCAAATTCCTTCTTTTTGTAGTCAGCCACTGTTTTTGGAGTTGAAGTAGTAGGTTGTAAATAGGACATGGTAATTTTATTTGTAGAATAATAAAATGCTGTAAGCAATCTATCCTGATTTCCTGGCTTCTGCTTGAGAAATTGAGAATAAATCTCACTTTTAATTTCCTCATTTCTTTGTTTAATCTGCTTATATCCGCCCTTAATATCCAAATCTTTTTCTTATGCTCTTTGAGTAGAAGAAGTTTCCATATTCACCTGTTGCTCAATAATTTGGGTCTCCTTTCCTTTGGATGCGGCTTGTTCTCTTTCAATCTCTGTCAAAGTCTCTTTGATTATTGTAGTGGCCTCATCATTACTGACCTCTGGTTCATCTTCAACCTCAATAAGTTTTTCTTTGTATATGGAGCCAAATCTTAGCCTTTTATTGTAGATGAGTTTGAACTTGGTATCTGAAGTAGTTTATGCTGTATAGGCTCCCTCATCTCTACTCCTTTTGTTTGAAGTCTCTGGCTATTTAGGAGTTACCACAGCAAGTGTGGTATCATTTTTTCCTGCTGGCTGTGTATTTACAGTTAAATCTACCAATGTATTTTCTGCCGATTCTGTTTGATTGGAAAATTTTTCAACATCAAGCTTTGACTCATGTATAAAAGGAGGCAACTTATTTTTAACCCTTATACTGTTCAAAAGACCTTGGGGATCATAATTCCAAGGGAAACTCACTTGAAATTTTAGCATTACTGACCTCTGGTTCATCTTCAACCTCAATAAGTTTTTCTTTGTATATGGAGCCAAATCTTAGCCTTTTATTGTAGATGAGTTTGAACTTGGTATCTGAAGTAGTTTATGCTGTATAGGCTCCCTCATCTCTACTCCTTTTGTTTGAAGTCTCTGGCTATTTAGGAGTTACCACAGCAAGTGTGGTATCATTTTTTCCTGCTGGCTGTGTATTTACAGTTAAATCTACCAATGTATTTTCTGCCGATTCTGTTTGATTGGAAAATTTTTCAACATCAAGCTTTGACTCATGTATAAAAGGAGGCAACTTATTTTTAACCCTTATACTGTTCAAAAGACCTTGGGGATCATAATTCCAAGGGAAACTCACTTGAAATTTTAGCTCTGATAATCTCTTTTCTATCTCTTCTCACCATCCCTGTTATTTACTATGAATGGACTAATATGAGTTTTTAGTTTAAACTGTGTCTTCTTTTTAGAGGCCATGAAGTGGATAGCATCAACATTCAACACTTGTCTCAAATATTCAAGAGCAAAGACTCTAATAGTTAGAAATTTAGGTAACTTATAGGGAAGTAGATTGGATCCAAAGATTCTTAATTCAGTGTGCTTCTCATATAAGTACCAATCTCCCATTTTGCATTCTTCTGACAATTGTAATATTCTCTTCATCACATCATTTACTCTAGGTTGTTCTGATTTTTGTAATAAACTCATAGCTGGCCTGATAAACAAATCTGTGAAATCTGTATAACTGTATTCATTTCCTTCCTTTCTCAATGATGATGTCCAAAAGACAACTAATAGAGGCTGGCCGTCTACATTCATTTTCTACAATACTATAGGAAAGTGATCTACTTGGGAGAATAAGAATAAATGAAATAAATAGGAAGAATACCTAAATACCCCTTTAGTGGGTAACTTTGTCAATTGATGGTATATGGAATCAACAATAAATTTGGAAACATCAAAGATCACAGCAGGAGGCTCACCAGGGGATAAAGTGGATAAAAATCCAAGGATGGACTCATTAGTAAACTCATCAATGAAGTATCCTAGCATGAAGGATAACATTGAAATAACATGCTGAGAACCCTCTAGAAACTTGGAAGTGAAATATGGAGTATTTAGCTTTGGGATATCCACATGATTAGGCATGAAGTTATGAAAAATCATGAATATTTTAGGGAAATCTAACCCTAAATATAATTGTGTCAATTCTTCAATGGATAATGGGACTGCCCTAGGGTCAAACTGTAACTGCAACATTTCATTGATTGATTCTGTAGTAATAGAAAAAAGGATTTCCCTATCATTTTTCACAATTGATCTTTGGTCTGGGACATAATACTTCTGGCATAGTCTTATCAGGTCCTGACCAAGATGTGTTATTGGGACTACATATTTGGGTAAATTTGTGTCCCAAAGAGGCATTTCTTCTTTGTCTAAAAACCTCTCATAACACCAATTGTGTACTTCTAATAGATTGAATTCTACTAGAGGGTCTACAATTTTGTAATCTACATCAACTAAGGGAATGACTTCTTCATTGGACACTGGAGGTTGAAGAGGATTAACAGTCACAGTGGTCTTAGCAGTGATAGCAGGAGTAGACTTTGGGGCTTTCACTGCTTCAGTCTTAGGAGGTTTGGATTTAACAGGCTTGGATCCTCCAACCTTGGTTGTAATTTGCTTTTTTGTCATTTTATATTAACTACAACAAGATTATACAGTTTGCTATAGTTTATTTTTCTTCAACAGAGGGTAATTGAGAAAATTTATGGGCAAGGATGATAGCAGTGGACAATTAATTGCTCAATTAGGATTTTTAGGACACAAGGAATCAACTTGAGACATAAAACGTAGGTTTTCTGAATGACTGGGGATTCAAAAAGGGGTTTTAAATTTTTCTATGGGTTTAAAAACCTTTCTTAGCTTTGGAATCTGTCTTAAAAGGGTAAGGACTTAGAATTTAGCTTCAAAATGAGATTTCATGCAATTGGAAATTTCTGGGAAAAAGTTGCGAGGGTTTGCCCTCTTTTTCCAAGGTTTTGATCACAACATATGGGCAATTTTATTTTTTAATTCTTAACTGGTTCGACTAGTGGTTCAAATTGTGAATTTGCAGGTTAAATTTTGGGAAAATACTTGATTTGCAGGTATATTGATGCTGTGAGAAGGGTTTCGACAACTTTGGTGGTTTATGCAATGCTAGTGCAGAGAAATGGCTTCGAATTGTCTTCAAACAGTAGACAGCGGTTGAAATCTGGTTTAAAACGGGAACTCAGGGCTTCAAAACATAGTGGGAGCTTCTGATAACAGCGAGAATGTGTGGAATAGTTGAGCATGGCAGAATATACATATAACATAAATAAAACATATAAAAAAGGTTTTATCGTTTGTTATAAATCTTTCAAAAATGTCATAAATGCGAGTCAAATCGTGAGCAGGAGTGGTTTTTGTTTTATGAACGTGGAAAAACATCGATGGTTTTCACGCTGGGTTGGGGTGGTAAATGGTATTGTATAAAACAAACGCGATCATATCAAAATACGACACGTCATGGGAGGCGGTAAACGAAAAACCGTCCATTTCGCGCTCATTTGGGAATTTGTCGATCATTTATTTTGGGAGTGTGAAAATGGTCGTCAGCCGTCGGATCTTTGGAAAGGGAGTGAAAGATCCAGATTAAATGGGAAGCTGCGGTCAAATAAGCTTGTGGGACCGGGTGACTTTATGTGGGGCAGCAATGAAATAAAACCTTTGTAACATATGTTTATATTCAAAGTTTTATATGTGGGGTATATGGTTTACATAGGGTTTTGAAATGAGCGGTGTTATATACATATCGAAGGTTTATATACAAGGTAAAAATGTGCATAAGGCGGGATTTGTTTTAACCAAGGGTTTAAACTATATATAAAACATGAGGTTTCATACATCGGGGGAATATTTTTTGTTTAGACATATATAAAACATGTCTAAAGTTTTATTTTATGTTTTTATTTTTATTATATAGTTATAGACTATGGAAATGTCTATCACTATAGAGGGCGGGATATTTACATATGGTTAGTTTTATGCCAAAGGGGTGTAATTGGTGTTTTTATTTAAAACATGTGGGTAATTAACTTTGGCAAAAAAACTTATATTAGTGGGTTTTTTGGGAATAATTAAATAAAAGGAGCTATAATAATAGGATAAGGTTTGTTTTTAGGGATTTAATAGATAAATTAAAAGTTAATATGACTGAGGATAATGAAAACACCAAAATATATTCATATGACTAAGTAAAGTGATGATGTAAAAAAGCAAAGCTTTATTATTTGTAATTTGACCAATTTCACTTAGAATATAATATTTTTGGAGGACTTTTATGTTTTTATGAATGAAGGGAATTAATCAAAGGGGATTTTCTTTTTCTTTAAGTAAAAAGGTCTTTACTTATGAACTTGCAGTGCAAAATGGATGAATGTATGATAAATGATGATAATTAGGGATTATTATAGGAATTCAACACTTTTAACTTTACAGTCATTGAGCCTTGGGTCCGGTCCCAAAAGAAGTCAGAGAAATGCTCTGAGCGTCTTTAACTGAAAGTCTAGAATGCAGAATAAATATAGGGGAGGGGAAATTAGTGATTTTTGCCATGGTGAAAAGTATTTACATGATTCTCCTACTTATTTCTACCTACCCAACTTTTAATATAACATTTTTTCTTCCATTTTGCAGGTGCATTTGAGCTAGCAACTTTGAACATTTTATTCTTTTGAAAGCAATAAAAACTATCTAAATCTTCCTTATATCATTTTAGGGCTCAGATTAAACTGATGAGCTCCTCTTTTATTCTCTACCTATCTACTAATTAGTTAGGATTAAATTGTCTGACTAATTGTTATTCACTATTCTACAACAATAAAATTGAAACATGACAAGTCAAGATTAAGCAGTTCAACTCATCATGGATTATGGCATTTATTAACACTCTGCCATAATCATTAGTAACAAATTAAAAAGTAGTGGCATTTGGACTTGCACACTTTCATGTTTTATTTCTTTTTTCTTTGGGGTATATTATTTTTTCTAAGTCCTTTGATTTTTTTGTCATACCATTTTTTGGTCATCTAACTTATTATCATTAGATGGACCTAAGTACAACATGTAAGACCAATTTTACCCTAAGTAAAATTGCTTTCACTATGTAAAATAACTTAATAAAACACATTTATTAGGTTGTTTATGGTCTAAATAGGAAACCCCAAGGGGAAATATTAAATAAATCTATATTTGTTTGGTTTTCCTCATGGAATAATTAATTAAACAGTAATTTAATTATTATTCCTAGTCATATTTAACCCAAAGCAAGGAAATTAATTAGATAAATCCTTATTTATCTTATTATTTTCTAGGAATAATTATTTAAATCTTATTTAAATAATATTCCTTGTTAAATATGACTAAATAATTTATAAATAATTAAATAAATCATTATTTATTTAATTATCATTCAACCACTTCCTTAAAATGATAAATAAATCATTTATTTATTTATTATTTACAAATAAAGGGATTTAACCCAAGTCAAATTCCTTTCCCCTCCAACAAATATAATAAAATATTCCATAAAAGGTGGATCTGGATTTGGTTAATATTATTTTAATCATGTACCAAGATCTAGAATGACCTAATATTTTGTCATAAATAGAAGGGTTTTTCCTACCATTCATCACCTTTTGTTGCCTCTTAGATCACTCTCGATCTATACTCTTGGTCTAACTTTGAGCCATTATCATTGTCATATTTTGTATTATTTTCTTTATGAGCTCCCTTTGAGTTCTATGTTTGTTTGGGTTTTCTACACCAACAAGAGAGAGAAATTCTAGATCTGAAGTGCTGAGGACTTCCAAGAACCCATCCCATTGAGGAGAATTGGAAACACCTTTCTTGTTTTCCTCCCAGGTGCCATTAATATAAAATTCTTCAAAAAAATATTGTTCTTGTCTTGTCTATTGGATGCATGGAGAAAAACCTTATTTTTACTACTTAATGTCTTTTTATGCATAGATCTAGATTTTTGCAGCATTTGCCTTGATTAAATAATTGCAGATCTGAAGATATTAGTAGCCATCTTTTGCTGTTAGGGCTGTTTGTTATGCGCAGCTAAAGTGGTATTTTTTCGTCCACTTCGAATCAAGATTCATACTAACATTTTCTTTTAGGACTTTACCCTCTTTTTGATTTTCTATTTTTTTTATTTTTTTTACAAAATATGGGAAAACAACTTACAGAAAGAAAAGTATGTAGATATTTACAAGACTATCATAAGTCCATTCCAAATAATGAATCCTATACTTATACGACTCTATCACCTTCCACATAGCATATGGTGTGGCTTTCCCATGGAGGCTTGAGACAATGTGGTCTCGTACTCCCTCCAATAGGATCCTCCTTGCCCTTGTCACTTTCTTTCACCATGCATCAAGATTTGCAGCATCTGCAACATCTGGCTTAGGAACATCCTTTTCGATGAATTCCTTCAAGCCATTGTATTTGAGTACTGCCTCCATCCTATCCTTCCAATCAAAGTAGTTTGAGCTTCCCTCAAGTGCATACTCTAACCTCAAGCCATTGAAAGCCATTTCGATCTTGAATCAGCTGTAGCACCTAGAAGGCCTTTCTGCAAATTCAAATTCTTTCCACCAACAAACTTATCTTCGCTTCAAAATTGCAATCTTCTGTGCTCCGATACCATGTAGAAATTTTAATACAAATTATGTATTTCCTGGATTCTCCTGATCTAACAATTATATGCCACTGTTAAATACATAACCGCTTCTACAAAAATTCTTTGCAGAATTTAAAACACGATCACCAATTGCAATATCAAGAAGAAAGATCAATCACACATAACACAAATTTTTTACTGGGAAAGCATAAAGCTAAAAACCCCACTATCATATATTATGTATATATAATGGATCATGAAATAATATCATACAAAACTCTAATCTAAGAGCTCTCAGTACATCATACAATCGTCTCACACTGTCTTGCAGAAATTGGAAAATGGCTTAGCCAATTTTCTGCCTCCTGACAACCTGCCTGCACTGCGTAATCCAAGATGATAAAAATCTCCAATTCGATGCAATCATGCCATCCTTGACTGCGCAATCCTCATGAGCATATCCAATGTGTATTTAGTTGCTTGAGTGCAACCCAATACAGTACAACTGATAGTCAAACTGTCCCTTTCACCTACATCTCAACTGGGTCTCAACTGGATCTGACATTCATGTAGTTAACAATAGTAAACCTTCAGTTGCATGTGAGATCAATACATGTGAATTAATTTAATATTTAATTCACTGATCTCTCACTAGTGTCTCTTCAGTTACAACTAGCACAACTGAGTTTAACTCACTTAAGTGAGTTAAACTACTTTACAACTCACATAACTACACATTCAACTCTGTTACAACTTTGAATCACTCAGTTACAACTAAGTTCACTTGCATGTCCCACCAACCAACCTTTGAACTCGAAATTCTTTTAGCTAACTGGTTTGCCACTTCATTTAATTGATTCCAAGTGCTCCATGAGAATATATTAATATTTATTGTCCAACTATTATTAAGGGATAATAATAGTCGACATGCATCTATAAATAGACATGCGATCTATAAATAGATCTCACACATATATCTATTAATAGAACTCATCTATAATTAGACTTTGCTCATACTTATATAAATAAACATCATCTACAAATATAATTTTCTCATGCATCTAAAAATAGACCTCCACCTAAAAATAGCCTATGTGGGCCCCACCTAGTGTAGGTGCTTAATTTTCCCTAGGATCAAGGATGTTGATTCCGGATGCCAATTTCACTGTTTCTTGTTGCAACCTTCAACAGTATCCCCCCTAAGGATTTTGCAGTTGGTTGAGTTTGTGTTATAACTCCAATAATTCTCAGGGTTGTTAGATGTTTTATTTTTAGTTTTAAGAATATTAGAGGTAACCGCAGACCAATTTTTAAGCCTTAGGATCTAGCCTTCCTAATGCTCAGAGAGGGCTCTCTCTTTAAGATTTATCTTTTTTGATTTTAATTGATTTTAGGCTAGTTGTTTAAGATCAATTGGGATTTGGGATTTGATTTGGTTTGGTGGTGAAATCACTGGTTCAGATGGATAGATGTAGGTCTAAATTCCATTGGGCTAATGGAGTCAAAGTATCAAGCAGTCAGATCAGGATCAAGGTCTAAAGGAAATGTTTATAGGGCAAGATAGCTGGGTCATTTCATATCTTTAGGCTAATGGTGAAAATGGTTTTAATTGGGATAAGAAAGAAATTAAGAGTTTTCAAATCAGGATAATGAGTGAAAAGATAGAAGTCAATCGAAACTAGGGAGCAATTAAGAATTCCCTAATTTGGATATCAGTAGAAAACATGTAAATGATAAACAGTTCAAGATAAGGTGTAATTAAACATATTCTAAAATAATATTCCTGTTAAATCATTTAGATCAAGTAAACATATGAGCATGTGAAAAACATAAGAAAGTAATAGAGAACAAGTGAAAATACTTCACTATAATGGCCAAACACATGAATCCTGTAATATGATGCTTTATTGCTTTAATTCAGTGTGCGGACTTGAAATTGGTACAATCACCCTCAGGTTCCAGAATAGTACACTATATAAATGTTCATCAATTCATCCACACTCAATACTTCATAATGTGAAGTATTTATACAAAAACTCTTACAAAATATCATAAAACAAACTTAGGAATTATTCATGGAAAATAAATATCTTCATGCAAGAAGATAGAGACAGATATCTAACTAATGCAGGTTGTCCCTGATTTGATTGAATTTCATGTTTGTTGTCTTTGATTTGTTGCTATTTTCTCTCTTTGCTGTTTTCTCAATGTAGGCTATTTGTTAGGCAGTGGAGTGTCTTTTATGTTGGTAACTTTCACTCTAAATTTTATTGATACTCTTTGAATATATTTGTTTTCAATGTTACTGTTGTTATTTACTTCAAACTGTAATTGTAAAACAACATGCTCTGTTTCATCTTTTCCTGACTGATATTTTTCTTATTTGACTACCTTGTTTGACTTTTTTGATCTTCATAGTAAATTAGTCAATTTCTACCAAAGTTCTGCCTCTGGTAGCTTAATTTTCACCATCCTCCTGAATATCTCATCAACGTCTGTGTATTTTGAGAACGTAGGCTTGTTGAAAAATAAGGGTTTCACCTCATGTTGCAAGTAAAATAGATTCTCAAAATTCTTATAGAGAGCTTTCCCTGTTGGAATTCCCTGCATAGTCAAATTATTAACTTGCTCCTTAGAAACCTCTCTTATCTTCTTATCATAATCATCTTGTTTCATAAGCTTATCATGAATAACCAGTGGATTTGGAAGGCCTTTTTGCCTTAGAACATCAAACTTTATCATGAACCTTGTGATGGAAACCTCCATATTCTGGCATTTTTATTCCAGCTGTATCATCATATTCTTTTTATAACTCCCCTTCCTAACTTCTAGGATGGTTTCTGTTCTATCATTGATTCCAATTTCCTCTAGTTCTTGCTTATTTCTGGAATTAAGGAACTTTATAATCTCAAGAGATTCTTCTGGTTTCTTACCAAGTTCTTCTTTTGTTTTCTGGACAGCCTCACCTACTGATTTGATGAGATCTTTTTGTTCATAAATAACCTGGATTGATGGCCAAATATCATTGACAAATTCAATGATATTGGCCCATATCAGTTTCTTGGATTGTGCCATTGGTTCTTTTAGTGTTATATATTTCTCTAGCTTCTTCAATTGCTCATTCAACCTGTTTGATTTCTGTTCTTCATTCTTGTGCATTATCTTAGCAATTTTATTTTCATCTTCCAAAATTTTCAGCTATTCTTTAAGTCTGTTAATTTCATTTTTCTGAATAGACATGTGTTGCATTGCTTTAATTAACTTACTTGCTTCATCTGTAGGTTGTACTACTGTAGTTGATGACTCTGTTGCTGAAGTTGTTGCTGAGGTGATAGGAAGAGTTGTAGCCATTGGGACTGTAGGGGCGAATGATTCTGCCAAAGTGGAAGGGACAGCAGTAGTAACTACAGGAATGACAGTGACTGGAACTGCTTCTTTGCTGGCCTCTTTTTCCTGGACCAATTTGTCCATTTCAATTTCCATTTCCTTGATTTGGGCAGTCAACTAAAGTATGAGATTCATCATCTCATATTTCTGATTTGCATCCTGTAATACTTCCTTTTCCTGAGGATGTTCAGTAGGAGGCAATTTTAGTTGCTTCTTTAATGCAACGATGTCTGCATTTTTCTTCTTAATGAGTTCATCTGCAACTTTGAAATTACTAGTATCATATTCTACTTCAATAACCAAATCTTTCAGTGATTTTATTGTATTATCTTTAGCTTGTGAAGATGCCTTTACTAATTTGAGTTGATCTCTGATGTTTGCTAGAGTGTTTTGCAACTTCTGTACACTCATGGTCTTTTTTGTCATTGTAGAATACATTATTTCACCAACTTGTTTGTGAAATTCTATCTAATCAATGGGATGAAGGTCATCTGCTTGAAATTCATAAGGTGATTTTTTGTAATCTGTTGATGTTTTGGGATGCTTGAATTTAGGCTGTAAGAAGGTCATCTGCATCTTTCTAGTTTTATAGTCAAAAGCAGAAAGCAATTTGCTTTGGTCACTGGGTGACCACTTCAAATATTATGTGTATGTATCAGTCTTTAGGGTCTCATTTATGATCTTTATTTCTTTGTATCTCTGCATAATGTCCATCTAATTTTCTGTTGGTTTGCTGGAAGATGACATTTGAACACTGTGTTGCTTCAGAATAAGCTGAGTGTTTGAAGTTTAAGGCTGATGTATTTCTCCAAGCACTGTAGGAGGTACATTGTCCTTTGCTACTGTATCTGTGTCAATTATTTCAATTGTTTCCATTTGTTCTTCTACAGGATTTAGTTTTGGATTTTTCCTGTACATTAATTTGAATTTGGTTTCAGTTGTAGTCTTTGCAGTGTATGATCCTTAATCTCTTATTATTTTTGAGTTCATGTCTTCTTGGGTTGGAGTCTGCAAGGTTTGACCAGTATCACCTTGCTTCACTGCCATTATCAAAGTGTTCTCCAACCATTTAGACTGATTGGAGAATTTCTCAATATCTGGTTTCTTCTCATGTACATAAGGAGTTAGCTTACATTTGAACCTCATTTTGCTTATTACTTCTATAGGATCATAATACCACAGAAAACTTTGTCTGAATTTAAACTCCTGCAAATACTTTTAAGCCTCTAGACCTGCATCTCTACTGTTACAAATGAAAGGGCCAACCTGATCCTTTATCTTGAACTGTGTTTTCTTTTTAGATGCTAGGAAATTGATTGCATCAGAATTTATGATCTACCTTATGTACTCAAGGGAAAATAACCTCATTGGGAGGTATTTGGCTAGTCTATATGGTAAGAGATTTGACCCATATACCCTTATCTCTGTATGATTTTGGTACAAGTACCAATCTCCTGTCCTGTTATGCTTTGAAAATTGTAGGACCTTCTTAATTTCCTTATTGATTCTTGGTTGTATGCTGCTGTTCAACATATTAACTATTGGGTGAATGAAAGAATCAATAAAATCTGTGTAGGTGGAATCAGTGGAGTCTTTTCTTATCAAAGGAGTCCAAAATATGACTGACTGTGGTTTATCTTCAACATCAAGCTTCTGAAGGTTGATGGAAAATTTCTCTGATTGAAAATACAAAAACATGTGAATAGGACTGAGGAATACTTGAAGACATCTTCTTTAGGCATTTCGACCAACTGTTCATGAATATTATCAGCAAGGTATTGGGCCAAATCGAAAATGGTAGTAGGAAGCTGACCAAGTGTGAAAATAGACAAAAAACCTAGTACTGCAATATCAACGTGCTCATCTGTGAAATAACCAAGAATAAAAGACAACATGCTAATGATTTGTTTGGTTCTTTGAGAAAATTTTGCTGATGGGTAAGGAGGATTTATCTTTGGAATTTCTATAAATGAAGGCATGCAAGTTTGGAATATCTGAAACCTCTTAGGGAAGTCCAGATTCAGGTATAATTATGTAAGAGCCTCAATGGACAAAGGGATTTAATCTGGCCTAGGTTGTATCTGCAACATCTGGTTGATTGACTCAATTGTAATAGTGAAAATATTTCCTTTTTAGGAGTTATTATGGATCTCTGGTCAAGGTAATAGCAAGATTGACAGAGCCTAATCACTTCTGGGCATTGGAAGGTCCGTGGGACAACATAATTTGGTAAATTAGACTCCCAAATAAAAACTTCATCAGCCTAATCTATAGATTAGATTTTTAATGGCTCCAACAGTGGAGCTCAAGAAGATTAAATTCACTGACTGTGTCATTAAATTTAAAGTCCTTATCAGACAAGGGAGTCTGTTCTAAATCTACAACAGGAGGTTGCAGAGGATTAACAGCTACAATGCTTTTTGAAGCCATTCTTTTGTTAAATTTCTTCTATTGATTAATCTTTGACTTAAGAAAAACTGATTTAGGCCTTTAGGAGCACCTCTGAAAGATTATAACAGTTTGCAGAAGGATTTAGGATAAAACAAGGGCTTATCTATGGTATGCAACGGTTCAATTGATCTAATTGTACTCTTATGTGATTAAAAACAGTATCAGGCCTTGGGAATCTGTAAAATAAGTCTAGGGTTTGCAAAAAAAAAAGATTTGGGAAGCTACATGGATTTCCTTTTAGGTCTGCAAAGGCTTATATTTGATTCAATTAATCAAACTGTATTATCTGTGACCAAAAGAAATCTCCAGACCTCAAATTTATGCAAAAGGACGCCTAGGGTCTGTAGGAAAGGATTTAAAGGCACAGAAGGTTTCCTTTAGTCTGTAAAGGCTCCTATGCTAATTCAATTGCTTATTACTCTTTTTTTGTAAGCACAGGTCTTAGGACTTTGAGGAATACCTGGAGAAAGATGGAGATTTGATTTTCAAAAGGGTTCCAGGGTTGTAGAGAGCTTTTCTAAGGCTTCAGAGGTCTTTATAGTGCTTATGACTGTTTCTACAACGACTGTGGCAGCAAAAGGTGTTGAATTCTGGTGAATTTGGCTTAAAATGATGTCGGAAACAACTTTTTTGGTTAGGAATAGCTCTTTATGTGAAAAAGTGTAACAAAAACGGTGTAAAAGGATGCGAAGGGCAGCTATATGGTCTTTTTAACCAAAAATGATTATTATTTAAAGCGCAGGGTTAATTCAAATAACAGAGTGGTTTGGATAATGGTTAGGAGATACCGTTGAGCAATTTTTGCATTGGACAAAGGTGGTAGGCGGTAAATTTTGGATCGATGCGATCAAATAGAATTAGGCCACGTAGTAGGGATCGGGGCTCCGAAAACCGCAGATATCGCAAGGTCTGGGATATGCTAACGATCGGGAAAAAAATGTGCGATAGGCAATAGCGGTCGTCGGATCTGATCGGTTAAGATCTGACGGTTGGTAAGATGCGATGGAGTATTGGGTATTGGATAGGCATGGGGCCAGGGAAAAGTCAAATGCAGAATTTATATGATATAGCATTGGTCAGGTTTATATGATACAACCAATGGGGTTAAGGTAAGTGGGACTTTATAATAGGCGAGGATAGTTATCAGTGGGCCCGAAATATATGACATGTGGGGAATATTAAACCACGGATTTAAAATAAAATATGGGTTGGGAATAATATATATAAAGGAATTAAAATAATATGAGTTTAAAAGGTATATAATGCGGGAGTTAATACATAAAGTTAAACGTTAATAATGAAATATAATGCGGGAAGTTAAATACACTAAGTTTTAACTTTAAAACTGATATCGGGAAGGCATTTTTTAACTGTGGGACCCGACATATCATCTTTTTTAAAGAAATACGTAGGATAAAGTTATTTTTGGGGTTTTAATGTATTTTTGAATGAAAATGGAAGTTAATAAAGTATTTTTACCTTTCCAAAGATAAAATGGGTTTTAACTTAGGAAAAGGGATTTTTGCAATGGAAAAGAAGTGAAGTAATGGGGAAGATGTAAAATGAAGGGGAAAAGGTCTTTTTACAAGGGAAATGATTTTGAAGGGAAATTAGTAAATTAAATGACCAATTTTCTAGTATCTATGCCTTATGAAAACTGCTTCTACCTACCCATTAGCTACCCTAACAATTTTTCTTCATTTACATGGGTGCATTTGAGCTTGCAGACCCTTATTCATTTTTCTTTTAACAACAAACTAACTAATTCTATCCTTATTTCTTCCAAGGGCTCAGATTGAACTGTTGAGCTCCTTATTTTTCTCTACCTAACTACTGATCTCCCAATATTAAACAGTTTGGCTAGATATTTATTCTCTATCTATCAACATGAAATTTAAAGCATTAAAAAGTCAAGATTAAACTGTTTAACTATCATGGATTGTGGCATTTTTGACAAGCTGCACACAATATTTATTTTGCAAAGTAATGTAAATATAGTGGCATTTGAATTTTCAACCCTTTCATGTTTTATTTTTATCTCTTTTTGTTTGGGGTCCATTTTTATATTCTTTTTGATCTTTTTTCTTTCAAGTCCTTTGATTTTTCTTTTAGGACTTTTACCCTCTTTACATTTTTTTTAATATGGGAAAACAATTTGTAGAAAGAAAAGTATGTACATATTACAAGACTAATCAAAATCAATTCAAAATAATGAATCCTATATTATAGGACCCTAACAGTGGCTCCACATGGGGATGGCATTTCTTGGTGAAATGTCAAGAACTCTAAGATTAGTAGCCTTGAAATTTGACTGTGATGACCTTGAAACTGTTTTCTGAGCTCTACATTGTTCATACTTATGATATTCTATCTTTCAAAGCTTAGGGCCTTCTCTCCGGGCTTCCACTTTGTAAGAAAAACATCCAATCCAATCTAAACTTTGCAATGTTATGTAAAATGAGTAAAGTAAACAAAATGAACTACTGTTATTCTGGGGAATAGTAATGATTCAACATTCTACCATTGATAGGTCCACCTGCAGATCTGATCCATCCAAATCCTTCAAAAAGAATGCATTGTTACCTCTGTAACCATAAATGGCATAAGGACCTTTCCATAGGAAATCAAATTTCCCGTGTTTACCTTTCTCTTCTCTTCTAGAATCCCACTTAAGAACTTTGTTACCTACATAAAAATCATCTTCCTTTGTCTTCCCGTCAAATATATTTTTAATCTTCTCTTGAATAACTTGAGATTTGACATAGACATCTTCTCTGGTGCTGCAAGTGTATGGTTTGATTTATCCTTCTCTGGATATCATTGGTTTCTACCTGCAGTTCTTGGATCATCTTCATTACTGTCACTCCTAAAGAGGATGGAAAAACAACATCCATCCCATAAAAAAGTTGATAAGGGGATGTACCAATGGATTTCTTTGTGGCAAGTCTGTCTGCCCATAAGGCATTAACTAACCTTTTGTTCTAGGTCTTTTTATTGTCTTCTATTAGTTTCTTGATGATATTTACAAGAATTTTGTTGGATGATTATGCAAGTCCATTACCTTGAGGGTAATAGGCTGTGGAATGGCCAAGGGTAATGTGGTATTTGTTACAGAAGTTAATCATCTTCTTAGACTTGAAAGCAACTGCATTATCAGTAATGATCTTTTGAGGGCATCTAAATCTAGACAGTATATCATTTTCCAAGAATGAGATTATGACAATATCAGTGGATTGTCTACATGGAATGACTTCTATCCACTTAGTGAAATAGTCTGTGGCTGTCAAAATCCATTTGTGCTGGGCTGAGGGGGGAGGGTGAATTTCACCAATGAAGTCTAGACTCCATTGTTGAAAAGGCATTTATGTGGAAATGGGTTTAAGGGGTAAAGGTAAAAACTTTTTCTTCCCTTCAAATATTTGGCATTTGTGACAGGAGGTCACATATTTTTTTACATCTGCAAAGAGTGTAGGCCAGTAAAAAACAACCCTCAATATTTTATATACAATTGACTTCTAGTAAAGATGTCCTCCACAGTCACCTGCATGAAACTATTCCATAACTTTATCAACTTCATATTTAAGTAAACAATTCAATAAAATGCCACCATGATCTTTCCAAAACAGTGCATTATCTATGATACAAAATTTCATTGCCTTTAACTTAAAAAATCTAGCTTCAGTTCTTGACAATTCAGGAGGAGCTTGTAAATTTAGTACTACAAATATGATATCTACATACCATAGTGAATATGAAAAGGCTTCACTAGTCTATGGAGTCGCCATCTCTTCCTGATTATCTAATTGGGCAATAAAATTTATATTTAAGGCCTGGAAATTTGATTCAGCCATGAGTTTGGCTAAACCTTGGCCTTTAATGAGTTTGGTGTGCTCAATTTCCATGTCATATTCCAAAATGGTGGCAATCCACTTGCCTCTCTTACCATCAGGCCCATTCTGAGTCAGAATGTCCTTAACTACTGAATTTGGAACATAAGCAATGATGTGTGAATACAAGATGTACACTCTAAAATCTTTGGTAGCCTTCACTAAAGCTAGTGCCTGATTTTCCATTATGTTATATTTCATAGTAGCAGCTCTAAGTGATTTTCTGAAAAAAGCAATGGGCTATTCATAGCCCTGATCATTCTTCTGCAGTAAGACTGCAACAATTGTATGTTCTGAAACAAAATAAAAAATAATGAAATCTTTTTTGAAATCAGGACTTATCAGGATTGGTGTTCTTGTGAGGGTTTGTTTAATTGATTCAAATGATTGTTTGGCATCTACAATCCATTTAAATGCTGATTCTTTTTCAACATGTTATTGAGTTCTCTAATTAATTCTGGTAAGTTTGAAATGAATCTTCTAAGAAATTTAATTTTACCTATGAATGCCTACAATTCCTTTATGTTTCTAGGATGGCTTATGTTCAAAATGGCCTCTATTCTAGATGGGTCTATCCTAATTCCCTCTTTTGAAATAATATGTCCTAACAGTTTACCTTCTTCAAGTCTAAAGAGAGTCTTTTTGGGATTCAAAGAAATACCAAATTTTCTGCATTTAATAAACACTTGTCTGAGATGATCTAGATGTTCATTGTCAGTTTTTGAAATTACAGTAATATCATCTAGATAAATCACAAGAAAATCATGAATTTATTTGGAAAAAGCTATGTCCATAGCTCTCTGGAAAGTGGCTCTTGCATTCATTAATCCAAAAGGAATTTTCACATACATGAAAGTACCCCAAGGAGTACTAAATGCAGTCTTTGGTTGGTCTTCTTTTTGAACTAAAATCCGGTTGTATCCAGAGAATCCATCATGCAATGAAATTGTGGAAGATCCAACTACCC
This sequence comes from Pinus albicaulis, assembly GCA_034641835.2. Classification (NCBI taxonomy): domain Eukaryota; kingdom Viridiplantae; phylum Streptophyta; class Pinopsida; order Pinales; family Pinaceae; genus Pinus; species Pinus albicaulis. Next base: position 248,912,088 of record CM076579.1, read on the forward strand.
TCTGTAAAATGTGATCCATTTTGGGGAGAGGATAATTATCTTTTAAGGACACTTTATTTAAATTCCGAAAATCAACACAAAGTCTGATTTCCCCTGTTTTCTTCCTAGTGGGAACTAAGTTTGAAACCCAATCATAATATCTGATAGGTGCAATTATCTGAGCTTCGTACATTATTTTTACCTATTTCTCAATTAAAGGCATAAGAACAGGATTGATTATTCTAAGCTTCTGTTTAAAAGGTTTTTGATCTTCTTTTATGGGTATTTTGTGTTGTATTATGCTAGTATCATAAGGTTTTAAGTCTTCATAACTCCATGCAAATACATCCTGAAATTCCTTAAACAGAGCTATATATTTTACTTTTTCTTCTTGAGGTAAGGCTTTTGAAAGTTTGATGAGTTTAGGCTTCAATTCTGTTCCTATGTTTATTTCTTCTATATCTGATCTTAATGGTTCCATTTTTGGTTTTCTTGCAACATCATTTGAATCAAAAAGATATTCTAAAGGGGCTAATCCCTTAGGTAAAAAGTTATTCTTAAGGTTTAAAATTTCAGAATCATCATCTTCTATTTCTTCTATTTCTACTTTCTCTAATTTGTCTATTTCTACTTGAGTGAATTTAGTGGGTTCAGTAAAATCTAAATTATTTACATCTACAACATTTATATCAATCTCACTATCTATAGTTTGATCTACTATACAATCTGTGTCTATGTTACAATTCTGGAATTCTCCTTCAGCATTCATGAAATGATAGATTTGTTCATCTTGTTAAAATATTTTTCAATATTTTAGATTGTCTGGTATAGTTGGATTGTGTCTTACTTTTGCTGTATATTGATGATTTCATTGAAAAGGTAGATTGCAGGTGCTAGCAAAAGTTGCTAAACTGTGTGCCAGCATGTTTTGTTTTCTAGGAATTGCATCAAAGTCACATTCCAACAGTTCACTAATCAGATCTAAAACTATTTCTCTATATTGGCTTAATCTTGTATTATACACAGAATATTCTCCTCTAATCTGTTTTACAATTAACTCAGAGTATCCCATGATAGAAAGTATTTTTGCTCCTAAATTTCTCATGATATGCAATCCTAAAATTAGAGCTTCATACTCAGCCATGTTGTTGGTACATTTAAATTTTAATATAAAGGCATGACCTTCTGAATGATTGTTTTCCATGTTGTGTATCCAAACTCCTGCTCCTGCTCCTAGTTTGTTGATCGAACCATCAAAATCTAGGTTCCACATTGATTCATGAAAAATATTGTCACTGTCTGGTGCTTTCTTTTACTGTTTTAATTCTGCTTTATTCTCTATGCTAGAATCAAAATTACATAAAATGAAGGAATCCATATCAGTAGGTGTAGAATAAATTGGATAGTTTCGAGGTCTTTCTACACTACTAACCATGTACTTAATTAATGTCTCTCTGTAAAGTTTCTTAGGTTGACCAAAAACTGATATTGTTGCATAAGACATATCTAGTGGTAGAGATCCCTGTAATTTAGCTCCCCATGAGCGTGATAATAGCATTCCATACTTGGGAGGGATGTCAGCTACTACAATACCCATGACTATGCTTTTTCCTGGGTATTGAACTAAAGTGACACATAAATCTTTGATTAAACCAAGACATTTCACTTTACTGGAATCAAATGAGAAAAGGTCCTTGTATGGTATTGTTATATCTAGATTCAGGGTTTCCATAATTGCTTTTGGCATCAAATTGTGTGAGGCTCCTGAATCTAGCATAGCATTATGTAAAATTTGATCATGGAAATTTAAGCTAATGTAGAAAGGAGGAACCCCCCCTTCTTTGTGTTTTCCATTCATATCAGGACCAAATATTAGTTCAGGTTGGTCATCATTCAAATTAACAAATTCTTCTCCATCATTCATGTTTAAAGTTTAAGTGATATGTGATTTGTATAGGTCATGTTTTACCAACTCTGTCAAAGGAATTGGTATCTTCAGTTTGGCAATTTCATCTTGGATGTTGAATGGTGCTTGTGCTTTTCCTAACTGAATTATTTCTTCTTTACTAACTATAGTTTGGGTGTTTTTCTCTTCTTTCTCTACAGTTGGTTTTTCATTTTCTGTTTGTGTTTCCACTGTTTTACTGTTTTTAATTTTCTTTTCAGGGACAATTTGCGATGCAGTGGAATTTTTGGCAGGTTTTGAGGATTCAACAACTGTTTTGGCAATAGCTGTTTTAGGATCAGCTGATTGGTGATCAACAACAGATGTTTTTGGATCAGAAATTGTTGTTTTAGCAGAATTTTTTGTTTTAGTAGCAGCTGATTTTTGAGGATCAGCCGATGTTTGAACAACAATATCTGTAATGTTAACAATTTTAGGACTAGGTGCAAGTTTTGGACTAGAAAGTTTCTGATCTGGACTTGAATTCTTTTGATTTGAACTAGAGTTTTGCTGAGTTTCCCTAGGGAGGATTTGCAGAACTTTAGTGGTAGGAGCTTCAACTACTTTCTTTGACTGATTTTCGACATATTTCTTAGTAGGGGCTTCTACATTTTTCTTACTTCTAAGGTTGTATTGCTTATGAACTTCATTAATGACAAACTCATAACCTTGCTTGTAATCAAAAGATTCCCTAGATTCTAATTGTAACTGTTGTAATTCATATAGCTCCTGTTCTTCTTGTGTAAGAAAAATGGTGTTATCATCATTAATACCCATTAGATTGATCTGAGTATCTTCATCATCTTTGTTTTGGTGAGAAATTTCAGCATAGTTCTCTTGGAAAGGTAATCTTATTGTTTGATCAGGTGCTGATTCTCTAGATTTACCAGTGTTGGTGCTTTTCCTGAAATTGGGATTTCTTATTTGTTGACCTTGTTGTGAATTATCCCACTGCGGTTTCATTTCCATACTTTCTAGTCTATCCATCATTTTCTGCATGTAGATGTTTCCTCTTTTATTGCTACCCTTCTTTCATTTCTCATTCTTTCTCTCTTGGCTAAAAGATTGGATTCTACACTGAATGCTATGTTTTGTATTTGTTCTAGTGTTTATGGGTTCCTTTCCCTTAACTGGTATGACATATCCATATCAAAACCATCAGGAAATTTGAGTAATGCTAGATCTGGTGGGGGTTTAATGTTTCTTGAAATATAATTATAGATACTGTTGAATCTAGTACAGTACTCATGAACTTTTTCATTAGGTCCTCTTTTTATGTTTTCATATTCAGAAAAAATTCGTAGTGGAATCTTCTTTTTCTCACATCTACTGATAAAAAATCTATGGAAGGCTTCTAAATCAGCAATGTGATTGGTAGGTAAAGCTTTAAACCATTTTTTTTACTTCTCCAGCTAAGGTTTTGGCAAACAGTATCATTCGGACATCGTCCTCATCAATTTCATGCAGTTCGAAATACTCAGTCATTTTGTTAACATGCTATTGTGCAGTGTATTGAGTAGTTCCTTCAAATTGAGGGATTTTTCTTTGATAGTCTTGGGGCATGTTATGTAACTGCCCTGGTTGGACCAAAAGAATCATATCTAGCAGCCATGGCTTGGATTCTAGCTTGGTTGGGAGGTAGATTTGAATTGCTTGGTGATGAATTAGAAGTACTTGCAGATGAGGTAGGAGCACTTGAAGATTTAGTTGGGATGGTGGAAGAAGTACTTGGAAATGTGATTGAAGTACTGGAAAATGTAGTAGCAGTGCTAGAAGAGGTGCTTGTAAATGAGAATTAAGTACTAGAAAAAGAAGTAGAGATACTAGGGGATGAACTTGAGGTGTTGGGAGATGGAAATAAAATTCTAGGTTGAAGTGGAAGTTTGGGAATGAATGAATCTGTGGAATGAAGTGTGGTGGAAATAATAGATGAGGTGGTACTAAACAAGGATGAACCTACATATTCTAAATGATTGGTGGAAGGCTTAGGAGTATATGTAGATAAAACAATCAATTCAATAGAATGTTGAATGTAAGCTTCATCAATTTCCTTAATCAAAGTTGCAGCTAAAGCATAAAGTTTATGAAGAGGATCTAAAGCTTCTTGATCTGTAATGAGTGAAACCATTTCCTTCTTAGTTTCAATGAATGAAATGAAATCAGGATCAATTACACTATTAAAGATATCATTATCTAATTTAGTTCCAAACAAAGATTTCTCCAAAAGATAAATCAAATTCAATGTTTTGTAAACTTGATAAATGTTTGTGGAGGGAATTTTCTTTGATCAATGGACTTTTATTTCCTAAACTTTCTACTTTTTTTTTTGTTTTACTTCAAAATTCTGTCAGGGTTATCTATTATTACAGTAGCTTGTGGATCAGGATTGGACTTGGTATAGTAGGTTCTTCTAGAAGCTAGAATTCTAATTTTTTATGAAAAATTTCTAACAACCCTAAAACAATATTAAGGTGAAAAGATAAGTAAAATATTTCCTTTAAGTTTGTTTTAAGACCGAGGATTGGTTAGCTCCCCAGTATGGTAGCCAAAATGTTATCACTCCAATAATTCTCAGGGTTGTTAGATGTTTTATTTTTAGTTTTAAGAATATTAGAGGTAACCACAAACCAACTTTTAAGCCTTAGGATCTAGCATTCCTAATGCTCAGAGAGGGCTCTCTCTTTAAGATTTATCTTTGTTGATTTTAATTGATTTTAGGCTAGTTGTTTAAAATTGATTGGGATTTGGGATTTGATTTGGTTTGGTGGTGAAATCATTGGTTCAGATGGATAGATGTAGGTCTGAATTCCATTGGGCTAATGGAGTCAAAGCATCAAGCAGTCAGATCAGGATCAAGGTCTAAAGGAAATGTTTACAGGGCAAGATAGTTGGGTCATTTCAGAACTTTAGGCTGATGGTGAAAATGGTTTTAATCGGGATAAGAAAGCAATTAGGGGTTTTCAAATCCGGATAATGAGTGAAAAGACAGAAGTCAATCGAAATTACAAAGAAATTAAGAATTCCCTAATCTAGATATCAGTAGAAAACAAGTAAATGATAAACAGTTCAAGACAAAGTGTAATTATACATATTCTGAAATAATATTCCTGTAAATTCATTTAGATCAAGTAAACATATGAGCATGTGAAAAACATAAGAAAGTAATAGAGAACAAGTGAAAATACTTCACTACAATGGCCCATAACATGAATCCTGTAATATGATGCTTTATTTCTTTAATCCAGTCTGCTGACTTGAAATTGGTACAATCACCCTCAGGTTCCAGAATAGTACACTATAGAAATGTTCAACAATTCATCCATACTCAATACTTCATAATGTGAAGTATTTACACAAAAAATCTTACAAAATATCTTAAAAACTTAGGAATTATTCATGGAAAATAAATATCTTCATACAAGAAGATAAAGACAACTATATAGCTAATGCAAGCTGTCCCTGCTTTTATTGAATTTAATGTTTGTTGTCTTTGACTTGTTGCTGTTTTCTCTCTTTGCTATTTTCTCAACGTAGGATGTTTGTTAGGCAGTGGAGTGTATTCTACGCTGGCAGATTTCACTCCGACTTTTACTGATACTCTTTGACTCTTATACTCTTTGACTATCTTTGTTTTCACTGTTACTGATGTTCTTTACTGCAAACTATAACTGTAATACAACATGCTCTATTTTATCTTTTCCTGATTGATATTTTTCTTATTTGACTGCCTTGTTTGACTGTTTTGATCTTCATAGTAAATCAGTCAATTTCTCCCAAATTTCTGCCTCTGGTAGCTTAATTTTCACCATCCTCCCGAATATCTCATTAGACTCTGTGTATTTTGAGAAGGTAGGCTTGTTGAAAAATAAGTGTTTCAACTCATGTTGCAGGTAGAACAGATTCTCAAAATTCTTGTAGAGAAATTCCCCTGTTGGAATTCCCTGCATAGCTGAATTATTAACTTGCTCCTTAGCAACCTCTCTTATCTTCTTATCATAATCATCCTGTTTCATAAGCTTGTCATGAAGAACCCGTGGATTTGGAAGGCCTTTTTTCCTTAGGGCATCAAACTTTATCATGAACCTTGTGATGGAAACCTCCATATTCTGACATTTTTCTTTCAGCTGTATCATCAGATTCTTTTTATAACTCGCCTTCCTAACTTCTAGGATGGTTTATGTTCTATCACTAATTCCAATTTCCTCTAGTTCTTTCTTATTTTTGGAATTAAGGAACTTTATAATCTCAAGAGCTTCTTCTGGTTTCTTACCAAGTTCTTTTTTTTCTTTTTCGGGATAACCTAACCTGCTAATTTGAGGAGATATTTTTGTTCATAAATAACCTGGATTGATGGCCAAATATCATTGACAGATTCAATGATATTGACCCATAGTAGTTGCTTGGATTGTGCCATTGGTTCTTTTACTATTAGATATTTCTCTAGCTTCTTCAGTTGCTCATTCAACCTGTTTTCTTTTTGTTCTTCATTCTTGTGCATTATCTTAGCAAGTTTATTTTCATCTTCCAGAATTTTGGGCTATTATTTAAGTTTGTTAATTTCATTTGTCTGAAAATACATGTGTTGCATTGCTTTAATTAACTTGCTTCATCTGTAGGCTGTACTGCTGTAGTTGATGACTCCGTTGCTGAAGTTTTTGCTAAGGTGATAGGAAAAGCTGTAGCCATTGGGACTGTAGGGGCCAATGATTCTGCCAAAATGGAAGGTACAACATTAGTAACTACAGGAATGATAATGACTGGAACTGCTTCTTTGCTGGCCTCTTTTTCCTGGACCAATTTGTCCATTTCAATTTCCATTTTCTTGATTTGGGAAGTCAACTAAAGTATGAGATTCATCATCTCACCTTTTTCATTTGCATTCTGTAATACTTCCTTTGCCTGAGGATGTTCGATAGGAGGCAGTTTTAGTTGCTTATTTAATGCAAAAATGTCTGTATTTTTCTTCTTAATGAGTTCATCTGCAACTTTGACATTACTAGGATCATATCCTACTTCAATAACCAAATCTTTTAGTGATTTGATTCTATTATCCTTAGCCTGTGAAGATGCCTTTTATAATTTGAACTAATCTCTGATGTTTGCTAGAGTGTTTTGCAACTTCTGTACACTCATGGCCTTGTTTGTCATTGTAGAATACAACATTTCACCAACCTTTTTGTGAAATTATATCTGATCAATGGGATGAAGGTCATCTGCTTGAAATTCATAGGATGATGTTTTGGGACGCTTGAATTTAGGCTGTAGGAAGGTCATCTGCATCTTTCTAGTTTTATATTCAAAAGTAGAAAGAAATTTGCTTTGGTCATTAGGTGAATGCTTCCAATACTGTGTGTATGTATCAATCTTTAGGGCCTCATTTTTTATCTTTATTTCTTTGTATCTCTGCATAATGTCCATCTCCTTTTCTTCTGGTTTGTTGAAAGATGAAATTTCAACACTATGTTGCTTCTGAATAAGCTGAGTGTTTGAAGTTGAAGGCTGATGTATTTCTTCAATCACTGTAGGAGGTGCATTGTCCTTTGCTGTTGTATCTGTGTCAATTATTTCAATTGTTTCCATTTCTTCTTCTATAGGATTTAGTTTTGGCTTTTTCCTGTACATTAATTTGAATTTGGTTTCAGTTGTAGTCTCTGTAGTGTATGATCCTTCCTCTCTTATTCTTTTTGAGTTCCTTTCTTTTTGGGATGGAGTCTGCAAGGTTTGACTAGTATCACCTTGCTTCTCTGCCATTATCAAAGTGTTCTACAACCATTCAAACTGATTAAAGAATTTCTCAATATATGATTTCTTCTCATGTACATAAGGAGTTAGCTTACATTTGACTCTCATTTTTCTTATTACTCCTAGAGGATCATAATACCATAGAAAAATCTATCTGAATTTAAACTCCTGCAAATACTTTTCAGGCTCTGGACCTACATCTCTACTGTTACAAATGAAAGGGCCAACCTGATTATTTATCTTGAACTGTGTTTTCTTTTTAGCTGCTAGGAAATTGATTACATCATAATTTATGATCTGCCTTATGTACTCAAGGGAAAATAACCTCATTGAGAGGTATTTGGGTAGTCTATATGGTAAGAGATTTGACCCATATACCCTTATCTCTGTATGATTTTGGTACAAGTACCAATCTCTTGCCTTGTTATGCTCTGACAATTTTAGGACCTTCTTAATTTCCTCATTGGTTCTTGGCTGTATGTTGTTGTTCAACATATTAACTATTGGGTGAATGAAAGAATCAATAAAATCTGTGTAGGTGGACTCAGTGGAGTCTTTTCTTATCAAAGGAGTCCAAAATATGAATGACTGTGGGTTATCTTCAACATCAAGCTTCTGAAGGTTGATGGAAAATTTCTCTGATTGAAAATACAAAAACATGTGGAATAGGACTGAGGAATACTTGAAGACACCTTCTTTAGGCATTTTGACCAACTGTTCATGAATATTATCAGCAAGGTATTGGGCGAAATTGAAAATGGTAGCAGGAGGCTGACCATGTATGAAAGTAGATAAAAAACATAGTACTGCAATATCAACATGCTCATCTGTGAAATAACCAAGAATAAAAGAGAACATGCTAATGATATGTTTGGTTCTTTCAGAAAATTTTGCAGATGGGTAAGGAGGATTTATCTTGGGAATTTCTACAGATGAAGGCATGCAATTTTGGAATATCTGGAACCCCTTGGGGAAGTCCATATTTAGTTATAATTGTGTAAGAGCCTCAATGGACAAAGGGATTTCATCTGGCCTAGGTTGTATCTGCAACATCTGGTTGATTGACTCAGCTGTAATAGTAAACATAATTATTTTTTCTTTTTTCAGGAGTTATTATGGCTCTCTGGTCAGGGTAATAGCAAGATTGACATAGTCTAATCACTTCTGGGCATTGGAAGGTCTGTGGGACAACATTATACTTTGGTAAATGAGACTCCCAAATAAAAACTTCATCAGCTTGATCTATATATTTTTCATGGCTCCAGCAGTGGAGCTCAAGAAGATTAAATTTAGTGACTGTGTCATTAATTTTAAATTCCTTATCAGCCAAGGGAGTGTGTTCTAAATCTAGAACAGGATGTTGTAGAGGATTAACAACTACAATGCTTTTGGAAGCCATTATTTTGTTAAATTTCTTCAATTGATTAATCTTTGACTTAAGAAAAACTAATTTAGGCCTTTAGGAGCACCTCTGAAAGATTATAACAGTTTGCAAAAGGATTTAGGATAAAACAAGGGCTTATCTATGGTATGCAATGGTTCAATTGATCCAATTGTACTCTTCTGTGATTAAAAACAGAATCAATCCTTGGGAATTTGTAAAATAAGTCTAGGGTTTGCAAAAAAAAAGATTTAGGAAGCTATAGGGATTTCCTTTTAGGTTTGCAAAGGCTTATATTTGATTCAATTAATCAAAATGTATTATTTGTGACCAAAAGTGTTAAGATATTTTGACACATAGGAAGTAGTTAAGAATAACTTATTCTAGTGTAGAGTTAGGTAAAGTGTGTTTCTTTAAGATGTACATTTGTAACTTATAATCCAACGATCACAATTTGTAGTGATCCGACGATTATCTCTCTCCTCGGTATTAATGACACTTGATCTGTGGCTTAACACCCGATTGGTCCATGATATCTAATTAAAGAGCATGGAGGGTCATTTGTCTGGTAACAGTTAATGGGAGAAACATATGTAACTTTTCGTTTTATATTAATAAATTTCCTAAAGTGGCCGCGTTGGCTCAGGTCGTGGACTGTTTTCCTCTTCGAGGGTTTTAACCACGTGATTATACTGGTGTACTGATTTGTGATATGTTTTTGAGTGGTGACCTTTGGTTCTTGATCTAAGGAACTTACCCTATAAATTCCTACATGGTATCAGAGCTATTTTGACGGCCACATCTGTTGTTGATCAAAATCCGAAGCCGGTTTGACTACATGTGAATGCCGTTTTGTAGATCTACTATTTCTAAACATTTTTGGGCTTGGAGAACTGCTCTGTTGTGCCCGGAGCATCTGTTACAGTGTGGAACACCTTTATTTTCATGAAAAAATGTTTCTGGCTGCCCAAGTTATGATAGTTTAGATTTGGAGATATAAAGTATCTGTTTTGCAGTTATATTTGTTAATAGTTTTGCTTATTTCAGTTCCCTTTGTTTATTTTTCAGTTTTTAGGTTTTATTTATTTGTCGGATCTATACCCTCTTCTTTGTGTATGCTATTTTCTCTGCATTGCGTGTGATCTCGGCAAATCGGAAACAGGAAAGGGGATTTGTTTTTCTACGTATGCTCTTTCCCCGCGTTTTTGTGCGATCTCAGGAAATCAGAAATAGTGAAAAAATAGATAGTTGGCGGTAAGTGTTACACCAATTTTTGGTCATCTAACCTATTATTATTAGATGAACCTAAGTACACCATGTAAGACCAATTTTACCCTAAGTAAAATTGCTTTCACCATATAAAATAATTTATTTGTTTATATTTCCTGGTCATATTTAACCCAAAACAAGGAACTTAATTAAATAAATCCTTATTTATTTAATTATTTCCTAAGAATAAGTTATTTAAATCATTATTTAAATAATATTCTTAGTTAAATTTGACTAAATCATCCATAAATAATTAAATAAACCATTGTTTATTTGATTATATTCCCATCATTTCCTAAAATGATAAATAAACCATTTATTTATTTATTATTTATAAATAAAGGAATTGACCCAAGTCAAGAATCCTTTTCCCTCCAACAAATATAATAAAATATTCCTAAAGGGTGCTTCTAGAATTCGATTAATAATATTTTATTCATGCACCGAGTTCTAGACCACCCCAATATTTTATTATAAATAGGAGGGTTTTCCCCATTCATTAGTCACCTTCATTGCATTAGATCACACTGGGTCTATTCTTGGTCACCATTTTCCATTTTTGCTTTATGAACTCCCATTGAGTTCTATGTTTCTCTAGTTTTTTCTACACCAATAAGAGAGAGGAATGCTAGATCTGAAAAACTGAGGAATTTCAAGAACCCATCCCACTGAGGAGAACCGAAAAACACGTTTCTTGTTTTCCTCTCAGGTGCCCCATTCTTTAATATAATATAAAATTCTTTTAAATACATTGTTCTTGTCTTGTCTGTTGGATTCATGGAGCCATGTTATATTTTATCTGCTTAATATCTTTTGTGCTTAGATCTAAATTTTTGCAGCAAACTTAAAGATATTCTGCAACCATAATCGATGTTAGGGCTATTTTTTATGCGTAGCTAAAGTGATCTTTTACGACGAAAGATTCATACTAACAATTAGGCTAACCGAGAATCTAACATTCTACCGTAAGGCTTTGAATTTAATTTTTTTGGCTCGGTTTTTGTGTTTTTTTGTGCAGGAAAAGGCACACACATAGAAAAAAAAAACCTTCCTTCTTTCAAACATTTACAGAATCCTTTTACTATATCACTTGGTGAGGAGTTAGTTTATGAGAATAGAGGTCTTGGGTTCAACTCTCTCTCTCAAGCTTCTTTTTGTAAAAAAGTTTTTGTTAAAGGGGTGAGATTTTTTTTTTAAAGTTGAACTTCATCACCAAATTTCAAACTGTTCTTGTAACTATTCGGCATCTACAACTCGTTTTTAAAAAAATGCATAACTTCTTCATCCAGAAGCCGTTTTTTTTTAATCAGCCTAATTTTTAGAGATCTTTCCATTGGAGCAGTTAGTTTCAGCTTTTCTTAGCTTCAGTTTTTAAAAAATGGAAAGTGCATGCCCGATTATTCTTAACAACACCAATTATTTCTAATGGCTACCTCACATGGTAGATATACTTAGAAGTAAAGGTCTTTATAGAATAGCCATAGGCCATGAAACTAAACCTTTCGATGATGATAAAGTCACTAAATGGGAAAATAAACAAGATCAAGCACGAGGGTTGATAGGAATGTCCATTGCTCAAGATCTTCGATTTCATATCCTTGACATTGACACCCCTCATAAAGCCCTCGATAAAATAAATACTGTCTTTGGAATTCAAAATCAAATAAGGGCCCACCAGCTTGAAAATTATTTTCTTACTTTGGACCCCAATAATTTCTCCTCTATTGAGGATTTTTTGTCCAAATTGAAGACCCTTAGAGTTCTTTTAGAAGGTTGTAAGGTAAAAAATGAAGATGGTAGCCTCATCTATTGCATTCTTTCTAAGCTTGGCCCTGCATACTCTATATTTGTTTTTTCCTTCCATTCCACTAGAGAAGCCATCATTTCTTCAGGAACCACCTACAATAACCCATATTTTGATGCCTTTTGCGATTCTTTGATAAGAGAACAAGAAAAACTCTTACACCTTGGTCTTATCACTTCTGGAAATGCTTCTAAGAAAGCCTTAGAAGCCAAACAACAATCATATCAAAATAATCCCAAGAAGCAGTATCCTAAGAAGTATGGTCTGAAACCAAACAAGGGTCCTAAGCAATTTTAGCCGCAAACTGAAAAAGCAACTCACCAAAATGATAAGGCATATAAAAAACAAAGGAAAGAAGACAGATAGACATTGCAAATTTTGCAATCGTGATGGCCATATAGAGTCCAATGTTTTAAGAAGATGGAAGCCTTAGAAGCAGCAATGAAGAAGCACAACATCAATTTGGAGCACTCTTCACCTTAATCTTCAGGAATGGCACTTTCTGCTTGTGGTTGTCAAGCATCAAGATCTAGTTATGCATTAAATGTATCTTCTTCTTCTCATTTTCATGAGTGGCTCATTGATTCTGGATCTTCTTACCACATGGCCAAAAATAAAGCCATGTTTTCTTCTTTAAATGATTGTAACACCAAACATATTTATGTTGGTGATGATAGATCTCTTAGTGTTGTAGGATCTGGAACCATTCATCTATATAATGGTTAGTTTAATGATGTACTATGTGTTCCTACCTTGTCATGCAACCTTCTATCTATTTATCAGATAACTCATTCAGGTGAGGGGAAATTAGTATAATTCTCACTTCATGATGTTGTAATCAAGGACCTCAAAGATCCTAGACATATTTTAGCTACTGGCATTGTTGATGATTCCACAAGGTTGTATAAGTTTGAAAAATTTGGGTCATCATGTATTCCCTCCATTTTTGTTGCTCATAATGATGAAGTGAGCAAACTATGGCATGAGCGATTTGGTCGCTTAAACTATCGCTCCCTTCAAACTCTATGTAAGGAAAATATGGTGAAGGGTCTTCCTATGGTATCTTGCCAAGATGGTGTTTGCTTCGGATGTGTACTCAGAAAAAATCATTGGGATAGTTTTGACAAACGTGCCTCTTGGCACGCTTCAGCCCCTTTGCAGCTTGTGCACAATGATTAATGTGGTCGACTTCCTGTTGTTTCTTTCTATGGTTGCAAGTACTTCTTAACTTTCATTGATGATTTTTCCAGACGCAGTTAGGTATACTTCCTAAAACTCAAGAGTGAGGTTTTTAACATGTTCTTGGCCTTTAAGGCCTCTGTTGAGAAACAATCTGGACATCCAATTCTTAAGTTAAGATCAAACAATGGAGGAGAATATGTTAACAACAAATTTATCAAATTTTTCACTGAGCATGAAATTCAATTGCAACATACTTTTCCATATACGCCCCAACAAAATGGTGTAACTGAAAGGAAGAATCACACCTTAAAAGAAAGGGCTAATTGTATTCTTCAATCTAAAGGAATTAGTCTCAATTTTTGGGCAGAAGGAATTAATTGTGCTAATTACATAGTAAATTGCACTCGTACTAAGGTTTTAAAGAATATAACTCTAGAAGAAGCTTGGAGCTAAATCAAACCAGATGTAGGTCACTTTCGTATTTTTGGAAGTGATGCTTGGGCCCATATTCTAGATGCGAAACATAAAGCCTTAGAACCTAAGTGTGAAAAATGCATTTTTGTTGGATAATCTGAAGATGTCAAAGGATATAGACTTCTTCAACCAAAATCCAAAATTATAATCATTAGAAGAGATGTAAAATTTGATGAAAATATATCGGCTTGCGAACCTAGTTTGGCGGGTGTGCCACCTTTGGCCTGCGAGCCTGATTTGGCATATGTGCCACCTCTCTCTCTCTCTCTTTTATTTTTAATAGCATTCATTATAGTTTAGATGATGACAGCGAGGATGCAAATCCTCCTCCACCACTTGAAATTATTCCTTTTACTCCACCACTTCCAAGATGGGTCCACTCTACTCGGGATGCAACAGGTTCTCTTGCAGGTGACCCTGCCGATCGACGACGTACAGGTTCTCAGTTCGAAAGAGCCTCTTCCTTTTTGGCTCAAGTTCCATAAAATCTTGATCCAGAAACCTTTGAAGAAGCCTCCGGTCATCCAGATTGGGATGAAGCTATGAATGAAGAATATCGTTCCTTATTGGCGATTGATACTTGGGATCTTGTTCCTCTTCCAAAAGGAAGAAAAATTGTTAGATGCAGATGGGTTTACAAAAAAAAGTTTGGACCAGATGGAAAAGTGGATAGACATAAAGCTCGTCTTGTTGCTAAAGGATTTTCACAAGTTGAAGGCATTGACTATACTAAAACCTTCTCCCTTGTTGCCAAAATGAATTCTATCCACCTTGTTCTTTCCCTTGTTGCCTCCTTTAAATGGGAAGTCCATCAGATGGATGTTAAATCTGCCTTCTTACATGGTGATTTGCATGAAGAAATCTACATGGAACAACCCCCTGGCTTTATCCAAAATGACTCTAGCCTTGTTTGTCGCGTTAGGAAGTCTTTCTATGGTCTCAAAAAAGTTCCTCGAGCTTGGTATGCCAAAATGGATAGATTTATATTAGATAATGGCTTTTCTAGGTGTCATTTTGACAACACTATCTACACCAAGAAAGTGGGTAAGTCCTTCACCATCGTTGTTCTTTATTTTGATGATCTTATCCTTACTGGTAGTGATCCAAACCATATAAACCATGTGAAGTCTAGCCTTAAAAAGAAGTTTGAAATGAAAGACTTAGGACACTTGCATTATTTCCTTGGTCTTCAAGTCTTGCAATCCAAGGAAGGCATTACCCTCTCTCAGTCCAAGTATGTCTGTGATCTTCTACACCACTTTCACATGGAAGACTGCAAGCCATCCCCTTCTCCATTTCAGTCTGGAGTCAAGCTTTCAGTCACTTGTACTACCCCTGAAGTGGATGCTACCTTATACCGTTAACTTGTTGGTAAACTTCTGTATCTAAACCATACTCATCCTGACCTTTCCTTTGCCGTTGGTATTGTCGCTCGATTTATGCACCAACCTCATGAAAGTCATTGGAAAGCAGCTAAAAGAATACTTCGATATATTCGAGGTACAGTTCAGTTCAGGATTCATTACAGTGCAGGAGCATCTCCATTGTTGATTTGTTTCATTGATTCTGATTGGGATGGTGACCCTGATGATCGAAAGTCTACTGCAGGATATGTATTCACTCTTGGTTCAGGACCTATTACTTCGTCTTGTAAGAAACAAAGTGACATCTCTCTTTCTTCAATAGAAACAGAGTATCATGGTGCAGTTGAAGCCAACAAGGAAGCCATGTGGCTTCGTCAGATCCTGTCTGAATTTTGTCTTCATCAGCAACATCCAACTACACTTTTGTGTGATAATCAGAGTGCCATTCAACTATGTAAAGATCCAGTTCAACATCAGCGTATGAAACACATTGAACTCCACATACACTTCATTAGAAAGATCAATCATGATCATGTTCTTGAAGTGCAATACTTTCCAACCAATGATGATCCAGGTAGATATCGGTGGCCACCCACCTCATCCATTTGGACCCGCAACATCAATTCTTTCGGTTTTTTAGCTTCATCACAATTTACTATTTTTAGCATGTTTTCAGGTCCTGCACTCCCGGAGCTGTTTTGGGGACTTAATGATCTAGGTGGATATTGGTGGCCACCCACCAATTCCATTTGAACCCCCACCATCAGTTATTTCAGTTTGTAAGTTTCAATACAACTTATTATTTATAGCAGTTTTTCAAGTCTTGAACTTCTGGAGCCGTTTTGAGGCCCTAAACGACGTTTTTTTTGGACGTTTCAGATTTTACATTGTTTCTCAACAATAAATAGGCCTTCAAGCCTCATTGTAACACAGTTCAGGGGGCTGGGAGCTGACAGATCTCTTCTCAGAGATAAGCGTTACTAGTGCCCTAGCTCGCCACATCTCCATCATGTTTGCATTGTAACATAGTTCAGGGGTTGTTAGCTGACACATCTCTTCTCAGGGATACGCTGCCAGTATCCTAGCTAGTTTTATTTCCATTCTGTCTATAAGCAAATTTCAGTTCTTTGATATTAATAAAATGAAGTGTTATTTCCGTTGCATCTTTGTATTTATGGTTATATGTTTATTCTGTTGCGTTCCTGCATAAATCTGGATCAAATGATCAAGTAGCAGATATCTTTATGAAGGTTCTCACAGAAGCGAAGTTTACCAAACTTTAATCCATGCTTGGAGTTCAGGAAAGTTGTCATTAAGGGGGGATAGGCTCTAATGCCTCCTTTCTTCTCCTATTGTGTCACTTTTGTAAATCCTTCAATCCTATCCCAATTTGTTCTTAAGGGGGGATGTTAGGATATTTCAACACATAGGAAATAGGCTCCTTTTGTGTCACCTTTGTAAATCCTTGAATCCTATCCCAAGTTTCTCTTAAGGGGGGATGTTAGGATATTCTGACACATAGGAAATAGTTAAGAATAACTTATTCTAGTGTAGAGTTAGGTAAAGTGTGTTTCTTTACCATGTACATTTGTAACTTATAATTCGACGGTCACGATTTGCAGTGATTCGACTATTATCTCTCTCCTCAGTATTAATGACACTTGATCCGTGGCTTAGAACCTGATTGGTCCATGATCTATATTTAAAGAGCATGGAGGGTCATTTGTCCGGTAACCATTTATGAGAGAAACATATGTAACTTTTCTTTTTATATTAATAAATTTCCTGAAGTGGCCGCGTTGGCTCAGGCCGTGGATTGTTTCCCTCTTCGAGGGTTTTAACCACGTGATTATACTGGTGTACTGATTTGTGATATGTTTGTGAGCGGTGACCTTTGGTTCTTGATCTAAGGAACTTACCCTGTAAATTCCTACAAAAAGCAATCTCCAGACCCCAAATTTTTGCAAAAGGATGCCTAGGATCTGTAGGAAAGGATTGAAAGGCATAGAAGGTTTCCTTTAGTCTGCAAAGGCTCCTATGCTAATTCAATTGCTTATTACTCTTTTTCTGTAAGCACAGGTCTTAACACTTTGAGGAATAATTGGAGAAAGATCGAGATTTGATTTGCAGAAGGGTTCAGGGTTTGCAGAAAGATTTTCTGAGGCTTCAAAGGTATTTATAGTGCTTATGACTGTTTCTGCAGTGACTGTGACAGCAAAAGGTGTTGAATTCTGGTGAATTTGGCTTAAAATGAGGTCGACAACAATTTTTTTGGTCAAGAATAGATATTTTTGCGCAAAAGTGTAACATAAATGGTGTAAAAGGATGTGAAGGGTGGATATATGGTATTTTTAACCAACAGTGATTATTATTTAAAGCATGGGGTTAATTCAAATAGTAGAGTGGTTTGGATAACGATTAGGAGAAACCAATGAGCGGTTTTCGCACTGGCCAAAGGTGGTAGGCAGTAAAGTTTGGATTGATGCGATCAAATAGAATTACACCACGTAGTGGGGATTGGGGCTTCGAAAACTGTGGATATCGCAAGGTCAGGGGTATGCTAATGATCAGGAAAAGAAATGTGCGATAGGAAATAGGGGCCTTCAGATCTGATCAGTTAAGATCTGACAGTTGGGAAGATGTGATGGAGTATTGGGTATTGGATAGACGTGGGGCCCGAGAAAATTCAAATGCGGAAGTTATATGATATATCCATTGGTCGGGTTTATATGATAAAGCCAATGGGGTTAAAGTAAGTGGGAATTTATAATAGGCGGGGATAGTTTAAGTTATCAATGGGCCCGAAATATATGACAGGTGGGGAATATTAAACCATAGATTTAAAATAAAATATGGGTTGGGAATAATATATATAAAGGAATTAAAATAATATAGGTATAAAAGGTATATAATGCGGGAGTTAATACATAAAGTTAAACGTTACTAATGAAATATAATGCGGGAAGTTAAATACAATAAGTTTTAACTTTAAAACTGATATCGGGAAGGCATTTTTTTACTGTGGGACCCGACATATCACCTTTTTTAAAGAAATACTTAGGATAAAGTTCTTTTTGGGTTTTTAATGTATTTTTGAATGAAAATGGAAGTTAATAAAGGATTTTTAATTTTCTAAAGATAAAATGGGTTTTAACTTAGGAAAAGGGATTTTTGCAAGGGAAAAGAAGTGAAGTAATGGGGAAAAAGTAAAATGAAGGGGAAAAGGTATTTTTACAAGGGAAATGATTTTGAATGGAAATTAGTAAATGAAATGATCAATTTTCTACTATCCATGCCTTGTGAAAACTACTTATACCTACCCATTAGCTACCCCAACATTTTTTCTTCATTTACATGGGTGCATTTGAGCTTGCAAACCCTTATTCATTTTTCTTTTAACAACAAACTAACTAATTCTATCCTTATTTCTTCCAAGGGCTCAGATTAAACTGTTGAGCTCCTTATTATTCTCTACCTAACTACTGATATGCCAAGATTAATCAGTTTTGCTAGATATTTATTCTCTAACTATCAGCATGAAATTTAAAGCATGAAAAAGTCAAGATTAAACTGTTTGACTATCATGGATTGTGGCATTTTTGACAAGCTACACACAATCTTTATTTTGAAAAGTAAAGTAAATATTAGTGGCATTTGAATTTGCATCACTTTCATGTTTGATTTTTATCTCTTTTTTGTTTGGGGTCCATTTTTATATTATTTTTGATCTTTTTTCTTTCAAGTCCTTTGATTTTTCTTTTAGGACTTTTACCCTCATTACGTTTTCTTATTTTTTTAATATGGGAAAATAATTTGTAGAAAGAAAAGTATGTACATATTACAAGAATAATCAAAATCAATTCGAAATTATGAATCCTATATTATAGGAACCTAACAGTTTGTGGAGAATTACTAATTTGTTTCACATAAATAAATATAGAATGTTCAATATTATCATTTTGACCAAGTGTGTATATTTGTTCATGTTTTACATAGACATGCAAAACTTAATGTCACTGATAGAAAGCACAAATGACGGTTGTACTATGATTAAAGAGTACCACTTCTATATTAGTCATGATTTTATGTATGACACACATTCTATTCAAAATTGTTTCAATGATTCATTGAAAAGATTTGGGACTTAATTCAAGTAAAATTTGATATGATATGCTTGTGGAAGTCAAAAAAAATCCTTATAATCATTCTATTGGTTGTGTTTCATTTAAAAGAAATCAAATATTTTCTACATCATTTAATATTTTTTGGAGATTGGGCACGGAGAAGGAGAGAATGATGGTGCAACGACATGTGTAAAATGATCAATTTGAAAGTGGGAGATGAGCCATTCCATGGACCAATGAAATTTATTGATCATGTTTTTCAATGGTGTACTAAATTTAGGCAACAAACACATTAGATGGTAAAGTGGTGTGCACAAGTGGGTATATATATTTTGTTTACAATTTTTATCATATTTACATAGTTGAAAGTATATTTTGATATTATTGATGATGATTATGATGTAAAATAATTTTAAAATTTATTGAACCTTCAAATATACATGTTCTTCAAACTACAAGTTCTTTTGGAATTTTGAAATCAAGGATGTAAAGAGGTTAATTTCATATGATGCTAACACTACATGTGGGACTAGATATTTGACTCTTTAAGACAAATGGATTTTAAAATGTGTTTTCATTTGACAAAAGGATGTAATTACGATTTTTCCCAGTTTATATAGATGATGGAGAATCCACAGAGCTCTGTGAAAACATATTTGACAATTATGTTAAACCTTGGAAAAATATAGAAATGACTCATAAGGGGGAAATGCCACTTGAAATCTTGGAGGAGTTTTAATCTAAGCACACAATGGTATCCATTGATGGGGATAGATTTTTTTTTGTTGGAGAATGTAATATTCCACTACACGTGCAATGTATCTATGATAGTAATATAATATTATTTCTTATTTTCTTTCTATTTTTTACTTTTTTTTATATAGTTTTCAAATACTTCATATTGAATATGATCTAATTGTTTATGCACTTTAATTTGTTATGATATTGTATCTAGGTAATTTTTTCATTGTGCTTGCACCAACAAAAAATATAAGGGAGTCAAATATTAAAATTTTTGTGCAATGTGCAAAGAGAAAATCCAAGTTAATGGAGGATTATGAGAATAGTGGTTTTATGCATGTAAGGGGATCTTATTCTTTTTTTTTTTCATGTAACCACATATGAGAAACCCCTAGAAACTTCACCATCATTAATATGTGTTAGCTAGTGTAAATCATTGGCATATACTATAGTACACCAAGTGTAACACCCCCTTCCCACATCTACCCAAGCAACTAGCCAACCGAGGTAAATATGTGAGGAGAGGCTACTATGATGAGATTCAACGTCCCGGGTGACCTTAAGGAAGTGAAACCGACGAAAACACCACATACATACCTTGTACAACAACAACAACACCCCGAGGAGGTAACCCAACCATTCGGGCCTCTTAACCTTGGGTCACACTAATATTTTGACCTATTTGAGCCATAGCCATAGGAATAACACTGCATGCCAGTGACCAAGGCCCCAAAAAATTAGTTCTATGCCTGCATCTCCGGGATTTGAGCCACCTTTTAAGGCCTAAAACCTAATGATTTTCCCAAAACTTCATGAAAAGTTCAGAGATGATAAATAACAATAGCAAAATGATAAGGAAGAAATCACACCATTAAGAAATCATATGGAACCCTCCTAGCCATGATAGGAATTTTTTCAAACATGTCACAAACATTGAACCTACAGGTGTAAACAATAGAACAAAGCAAAGGGATCTGATACTTATCTGAGAATCGGTAAGAATCATTTCTCCCCTACATCATTAATTGCCATACGATCTATTTGACCATAGATAAATTGTGCATTCACTTACAAGTAAAAAACATGGAGAGAGCCATACATCATCACTGATAAAAATACATGCTTATAGCTAACATAATAACAACATCAATACTATGGATACAACAACAATAGAATCCACATAATAACCAGTGCATTTATACATAAAATATCAAAGGAATGAGCTTCTCATTAATGAGTGTAAAAACCAACTGGAGATGGGACTTCCACATTCCACCTGACCATAGATTGGCTGAGCCAAATATCTCTTCAACTAATCACCCTTGTGCCATATTCCAAACATGAATGTGGGATCTCATCTAACACATCAATAAAAACCAACCAGGGCTTCCAGAGGCCAAACCACCTCAACCGCAAATAGTGATTCCACCTCATGGTTGGACATCACAACCATCACAGATTGGTCTCTATCCAAGCTGTTATAGGGCTCCAAAGTATTTGTTCCAACCAGGGCTTCCAGGACTAGTAACTCAACCCCAACTGTTAGAGGGCTTCCAGAGCATATGTCCAACCAGGGCTTCCAAAACTACTAACTCAACTCGCCTAGGGCTTCTAGAGCGTTTTCCCTACCAAGGCTTCTAGTACTCGTAACTCAACCCACCTATGGCTTCCAAAGCGTTTTTCCAACCAAGGCTTCCAGGAACTAATAACTCAACCCACAACTAAGGAATTATGAGAACCAACCAAAAAAAATCAATGGAAATAAAATCACAACACCATGGCTATCCAGGAAATGTCAAGGCTAGCCAAATCCACTATCAATCCAGGAAATCCTCCATGACAATGAGATTTCATGACCAAGAAACCACATGCATACACCATGCATGCCAAAAATAGTGAGGAAAAAATTCATGCAACTTGGTACCTACAATCAAAACCCGTTGTAGCTATTGATATCGATGTATGCTTGAACTTTCCTGCTCTTCCTTTTCCTTCTTGCTCCAAATCACAAAGTATGCAACACTCTCCAAGAGTACTCCAAGAAAACTCTAAGTATCCAAGAGTATGAGAGAGAGATAGAATAATGAAAGAGCTCCAAAAATGCACTGGAAAAAGCTTACCCACTGATCCTCAGAAGCCTTTTTATCAATGAGGCCTCTATTTTCTTCATTTTCCTCCTCACATGGAACCTATGACCTTTCACCTCCCTTTTCTCATATTTTCCTTTACTTTCATAAATAATTTCCAAATAATGCCTCTTGCCTTTCCAAAGCCTTTTCCATTGCCTTTGCCAATTTCCTTTAGCCATAATAACAAAAATGAACACCCACTAGGATGTTTTTCCCAACATCCAGCTTGGAATACATGTCCCATCACTGTGGCATTATATATTTTTACATGGATTTTTACCAGGACTGTTACAGAACCCTCCCCCTTGGGGGAACACTATCCTCGGTGTTCATTGCCACCTACAAACTACTAAAAACAAAACATATTTTCTATGGATTTTTATAAGAAAACTTATTACAGTATTTACAATGAATATCCCACTCAAAATAACAAATCATCATGAAAATCATAATGTGCACTGGATCTTTATAACACAACTCATTACGGTATTCACAATAGTATACACATACACATTTGCTCAACAAACAATTAAAGGATACGATGCCGGTATTAGTAACAAGAAATTGATAGGCTCACACCTCCACCCTCAAAGTTGTACTAGGAATAAATTCCTTCCTAGGAAGTCCAGAATCCACTATCATAGTCAAACTCTGCATCTAATGTCCAATGCTACAATCTTGCGCTACTGTACCCTCAATGAAAATTTTCCGACTCATTATTCCATGACACACTACCAATGTACATCTGATTCCATCTGGAAGTGCTAATGACCAAAAAAAATCCATCCCTAACCTTCCCTTCTCTTCTACACAATCCCTCGGGAAATCCAGTCACCCCTTTCTATGTAGTCACACACCTTCCGAGTTTCGTTGGCACCCCCATCCCGGGCATTCCATCCCTTGGCAAGGCTTACTCGCATCGGAAGATACAAAAGCAAGTCATATCCCTACCTCAAAACCTGATCCAGGTGGATAATGGTGGCTACCCACCTATTCCACTTGGGGCCCCACCATTGCTTCTTTCAATTTTTTAGTTTCCTTAATTGTAGCACAATTTACTATTTTTAGCAGTTTTTCGGGTCCTGAACTTCTAGAGCCGTTTTGAGGCCCTAAACGATGTTTTTTTTTGGAAATAATGGGAGCACACGGAAGTTCCTTCAATGTTTCTCACATCAAAAGTTGTAGTCCTCAGATATATCTTTCTAACGAGGTATTGTGCACGTCAAATGAAGATCGTATGCCAAAGTTGCATCCCCGGGAAGATTGATGTACCAATTAAGGGAAACGGGGCCCATAGTTTTGGCGTTTCATCTCCTAGGGTTAGGTTTTTGGATGTTTAGGGTTTTCCATTATTTCTCAATAATAAATAGGCCCTCAAGCCTCATTGTAACACAATTCAGAGGCTTGTAGCTGCCACATCTCTTCTCAGAGATAAGCTACCAGCGCCTCAGCTAGTTTATTTCCATTCTGCCTGTAAGCATATTTCATATCTTTTTTATTAATGAAATGAAGTTTTATTTCTGCTACATCTATGTTTTTATGTGTATCTCTATGTTTCATTGTGTTCCTGCATAAATACATAACAGTGGTATCAAAGTGGTTTGATATTTATCGATCCTTCTTTGCATGTCCCCACGAGGTCGGGGAATAAGGAGTTAGGGCTCGATCTGGTTGAACCTTTGCAAGATCAGCCTCGCAAACCTCAACGACCACCCATGGGAGAACAAAATAAATATGAGGCAGCAAGAGATCCTATCAAAATATTTCTTGAGGAGGCCCTCGAGAAACAAAGGAATGTGACGATGGATAACTTTGCCCAGATCCTTCAACGACTACCCACCGACGACGCATCTACATCCAACAGTCACTCTGGAGGCGCCACTCCTTTTAAGGTACAAGTAAACTTTGAAATTCCCATATTTGAGGGCCAAATATATGTAGATGCCTCAGCTAGATGGTTGAATCTATTAGTAGGATATTTCTCGGTTCATGACTTTTTCGACTAGGAGACGATTATATTTTCACTCCTCAAAGTCGTCCCCTATGTTAAGGACTGGTGGGAAACCTATTGTGAGAAAAAGGATGAAGGGGAACCCTATCTGTTCTCAGTCATAGCCACTTGGAATTCTTTTTGAGACACCATCAAGGAACAATATTATCCCGTGGGGTGCTATGAGGATAAGTACATACAATGGACTATGCTATGACATGAAAGGGATCAATATGTGCATGAGCTGACGAATCTGTTCCATACCCTGTGCACAAAGTTGGGTATCAAAAATTCAGAGAAACATTTGGTGCTAAAGTACCGCAATTGTATACACAGACACATTTAGGAGGAAATGGAGTTCCTTGACATCTCCTCTCTTGGTACGACATACCGGTATGCTGCCAAGATTAAGCAGAAATTCAAATAGAAGAAGCGAGAATTTGGTTATGCGAATCAAAAGCAAGGGAAGGTGCCCCCAAATCGCAGAACAAAGGACAAATCCAAGAAAACCTACCAAATCTGCAAGCAAAGAACACACGGTGAAGCCAAAGAAGGACACGAGGAAGTGGTGTGAGTTCCATAAGAGCTCCACTCACAACACAAGTGAGTGTCGGGCCAAGCAGTCACTGGTGGCCGATATGAAGGCTTCTGACTCAGATGCATGATCCAATTCTGAATCAGAACCCGATAAGGGGAATGAAAAAGGGAATAATATTATTGATGCAGAGACCATAGCCACCATTGCCACCACAAATATCTAGAAGGAGGAACCAGAAGATCTAGAGGAGGAGGAGCATATCTTCCACTCCCAGATGTGGGTAAAGGGTTCCCCTCTATAGTTCATTGTCGATAGTGGGAGCCAAAAGAACCTCATCTCAGCAGAGGTCGTGAAGTGGTTGGGCTTGCTGACCACAACACACCCACAACTATACACCATTGGGTGTCTTCACCAAGGACAAGATCTCTACGTCAACCATTAGTGTAACCTTCCCTACAACATCAAGCCCTTCACAGATGAGGTATTATGTGGCATTGCTCCTCTTGATTCTTGTGATGTATTATTAGGCCTACCCTACTTGTGGAAGCGACATGCTGTGTGTGAGTCCCAACCTCATGCTATTATTGTTACTTTGGGAAATAAGTTGTACTGGATACCATAGGTACTACTGCCTTCCACTATCTCTTTGGATACTGCAAAACAATGCAGTAAGCTAATTTCCAAAATCGAAAAATTTGTTTTCTTGATAATTCGCTCTCAGGGCAAGAAGAATATTTTGGCCACGACCTCTAGACAGGGATCCTCCCCACGACAACAAAAAATGAACAAGGTCGTGGAGGAGTAAAGGGACATCTTCACCTCACCTACAGGGGTGCCTTTGCACTGTCAGGTGAAACACCCCATCGATCTAACCCTAGGTGCATCACTGCCCAATGGATCGATCTATCGACGCTCTGTTTTGGAGAACGATGAAATCAAGAGGCATATTCAGGAGCTGCTGTAGAAAGGTCCATCTGGTCGAGTTCATCACCCTGTGGGAGCCTAATCATATTGGTGTAGAAGAAGGATGGGACTTGGAGACTCTGTATTGACTACCGTGCGCTGAACAAGATCACTGTCTAGAATAGGTACCTGATCCCATGGATTAATGAACTTCTGGACCAACTCAAAGGGGTGAAATATTTCAGCAAGATCGACTTGAAGTCCGGGTATCATCAGGTACCAATCGAACCCTCCGATGTGTGGAAGACTGCCTTCAAAGCCAAGGAGGGAATTTTTGAATAGCTGGTCATGATTTTTGAGTTGACGAATGCTCCCACAACCTTCATGAGGCTGATGGATGAAATCTTGCGGCCATTCACCAACTGATTTGTAGTAGTGTACTTGGATGACATCTTGATCTTCAGCCAGACTTGAGAAGAGTACCTCCATGACATCCAACATGTCCTCCAAACACTGCAGCAACACAAGTTGTGTGCCAATTTGGAGAAGTGCACTTTTTTCATGACTGAGGTTCAGTATCTGGGATACATTATTGATGAGCAGGGGGTGCATGTGGATCCAACCAAGATACATGTCATTCAGGATTGTCCAACCCCAACGACTCTAACAAAGCTTCGTAGGTTTCTGGGTCTTGCTAATTTCTACTGCAGGTTCGTGTTGGGATTGTCTCATATCACTTTTCCCTTGAGTCAAGTCACCAAGGGAGGAGTGAAAGAAAAATTATTTTGGACGGAATCTCAATAGAAGGCGTTCGTAGAATTTAAACATAATCTCTGCTCTGCCCTAGTGTTCACATTACCAGACTTGGAATATCCATTTGAGATCGAGACAGATGCCTTTGACTATGATATTGGAGCAGTTCTTACTCAAGAGGGGCACATAGTGGCATATCACAGTGAGACACTATCCAAAATAGTCCGCAAGTATCTCACTTGGGATAAAAAAATGTATTCCATTATGCAGGCTTGCTGACAATGGAAGCATTACATTTTGGGGAAGAAAACAGTGATCTACACATACCACTGACCCTTGCAGTTCATACAAGTGCAAGGGAATTTGCCGAATGATCGCCATCATAAGTGGTCCACATATCTGCAACAGTTTCATTTTAACACTAAGTAAAAGAAGGGCAACACCAATAATGTTACAGATTGCCTCAACCGACCACCGATTGTGGTGCTAACCACCGTTCTCAAATCTTGTGGGCACGAGACTTCTGATTGGCTACTTCTCTATAAGAGTGATCTGAAATTCGACCACACATACAAGACACTCTTGGAGGGTACGCAAGTTCCAAATTTTCACCTCCAGAATGCACTGATATGTCACCTAGGACACCTTTGTGTTACTTCAAGCAAGTGTGCCAAGATTATTTGGGAAGCACACAACAGTCTAGTCGCTGGGAATTTCGGGGTCAAGAAATAATGGAAGTATTACAAAAATATTTCTATTGGCCGAATCTTCGACAGGATGTCAGGAAGTACATCAGGTCCCGCACTTCTTGCGCTATTTCCAAACCGACCATCAAGAAGAAAGGCCTCTATACTCTGCTACCTATCCTGAGTTAACCTTGGGAATCCATCTCCATGGATTACATGTTGGGCCTTCCTTCCACTAAGCATGGAAACGATTGTGTTTTCGTGGTCGTCGACAAATTCTCGAAGATGGCCATTATGGTGGTCTGCAAGAAGAATATCACAAAAAAATCCACTGCTAAACTATTCTTTGAATGAGTGTGGGTGCACTTTGGGATCCCACAGTCTATCATCTCAGATCAGGATAGAAGGTTCCTCAGCACATTTTGGTCCAACCTCTGGTCAATGCTGGACACCAAGCTCACCAAGTCCATAGCTTTCCATCCCCAAACTGATGGCCAAATAGAGGTCATCAACAGGATGATCGTACACATTCTACGCATGTACAATTCAAAGCATCCACACACATGGGATGATATCCTCCCCTATGTACAACACAGTTATAACCGAGATCTCCACATATTAACCAACCACAGCCCCTTTCAGGTGGGCTTGGGATTTCAACCACTATGTCCCATTCAAGTAGCCATGCCATTTGTGACTACTGAGGCCGATTCGGCTCATGTCCAGTCTGAAGATGACAAGGCGAACAACTTCATTGAGCGCATTCAGAACATCCGCCAACAAGTTCATGACATATTGGAAAGATCCAATGTTAAGTACAAGCAATGACATGATCAACATCAGGTGCCACACAACTTCTAGGTGAATGAAAAAGTGTGGCTACATTTGTAGAAGAAGTGCCTTGTTGGACCCCACAACAAGCTTCGTCCGCTTTGATATGGGCCATACACCATCACCAAGGTTGTAGAGGCCAATGCCTTCAAGCTCAGTATTCCACCATTCCTTGGTCTGCACCCAGTGTTCAATGTGGACCGCCTTCGGTCCTACTTCCCACCTCTACTGGACACCTCCGACATTGCAAAACAACTCACACCAACAGATTTAAACCCAGACTGCATGGAACAAACCACCACAATCGTATCATGGACATGAAAATAAATAACACTCACCAACAGAGGATCCAACTGTATCGGGTTATCAAAACTAGCCAACTCCTGCACCAAGGAAAATGGTTTACCAGGGACCAAGTTCAACAGAAGTTTCCTCATCTCATGAAGGAAGTCAACGCAATGGAGACCATTTCTTCCTAAGGGGGGATGAATGCTCCAGGTGGATTTTGGTGGCCACTCGTCTATTCCACTTGGGGCCCCACTATTGATTCTTTCAGTTTTCCAGTTTCCTTAATTGTAGCAAAGTTTACTATTTTTAGTATTTTTTCGGGTCCTGAACTTCTAGAGTCGTTTTGAGGCCCTAAACGACGGTTTTTGGAAAAAAAACGGGAGAAACATGGAAATTCCTTCAATTTTTCTCACATCAAAAGTTGTAGTCCTCAGATAGATATTTATAATGAGGTATTGTGGGCGTCAAATAGAGATCGTATGCCAAATTTGCGTCCTAGGGAATATTGATGTACCAATTTACCCCAACGGGGCCCATAGTTTTGGCGCTTCATCTCCTAGGGTTAGGTTTTTGGATGCTCAGGGTTTTCCGTTGTTTCTCAATAATAAATAGGCCCTTGAGCCTCATTGTAACATAGATCAGAGGCCTGTAGCTACCACATATATTCTCAGAGATAAGCTACCAACGCCCTAGCTAGTTTATTTCCATTCTGCCTGTAATCATATTTCAGTTCTTTGTTATTAATGAAATGAAGTTTTATTTCTGCTGCATCTTTGTTTTTATGTGTATCTCTATATTTCATTGTGTCCCTGCATAAATCCAAATCAAAACCATCATTATAGTCATATAATTCTCATGGAAATCAATGGACACTATTGGGTGCCAATGTCCCACAATGGCCTTGCTCCTGAAGTGCTTTACCAACATACTGGTGCATGTTCCAATTCATTTTACTGACGCTGCTAGTTCCTGCAGTCAGTTTCAATCATCCCAACCAAGAATTACATGCTTTCCTGTACCAAGCACATAATTTCCATTAGATTCAAAATAAATTGAAATAACTTCAAATCATACCTCATTTGTAGCTTGTCAATAAAGTACACTTGCAATCCTATCCACTTCTTGTCACACAAGTCAAACTAGTTTTTTGATCAAATCATCATGTATAAACATATCACATCTGGTTATATCAAAACACAACCATCATAGTTTAAAATCATGAATCATATGCAATCATAATAAACCATAATCATAAATCACTTGTAACCATCATAATTTAGAATCGTATATCACATGCATAATAGAACTGAAATAAAATACTGATACTTATCCTTCATCAGTCCTTAATTTTGCCTTTTTTCTTTCTATACACGCCCTTGATTAGTTTCCACACCTGGTAGGCACCCAATTCCTTTGATTCTCTTCAATAACGTACACACACATAATTTACATCACAACACGTACACCCACATACGACATACAACACCATACAATACACACAACCACACGGGCATACGACACATACACCTACGTCCGTGTACAATTCAACATAATACATACGCCTACACGGGTATACAACACATACACCTACACCCAGTGTACAATACAACACAACACATACACCTACATCTGATGTACTACACAACACAATATATATACTTATACAGAGTACAACACAACGAATAGACACGTCATGATACCATGACTACACCATGCACATACATAGTACCACATGCCCACAGCACAACATGTACGACATGTACACAATAAAACATGTATACTAGTACCATATGAACAACATGTACACAATACCACCTATACAAAACACTACTTGCACAACATGTGCACAACATCACATGTATACGACACCAGATACACAACGCCAAATGTACACCTCACCACTTGTATAATGTGTAGACAATACCACATGTACACAACACCACATTCACGACATGTACATGACACCACATGTACACAATGCCAGATGTACGACATGTACACGATACCACTTGCATACAACACCATTTGTACAACATGTACACAACACCACGTGCACACAACACCATAAGTACATAACACCATACGTACACAACACTGCATATCCAACATGCACACAACACAATATGCACATAGCACCACATATCCAACATGCACACAATACGGTATGTAAGTTGCACTACATATCCAACATGTACATAGAATCATCTATACCTAGCACTGCATATGAAATATACACACACCACCATATATACAACAAACATACAACATCATATGTACAAAATACTACATATGTTACATGTACATGATATCACTTATCACTATAGGTACAATCGCTGAATATACAACATGTGAAACATATGCAGAACAATAGCATTGTACATCCATAGACCACATACTGATCCCATAAGAAACCTTTCTTCTAGTGTATTTCAACTATCCATGCTTATCATAGCATGCTGCATATCACACTATCACTTCGTTGATGTACCCCTCAACATTACCTGTCCATAACATAACATAGGCATAGTACAAGCATATAATATCAATTCATGTCCACTTGATACTGACCTCATAGATCTATCTGGATTACTCTTCCCGCTTGATTCCTCATAAGACCAAGAACCTCTTCATGCCATTCACCTACATAAGGAATAATTCCTCCACAAAAATTCTCCTTGAAGACCCTGCCATACAGTGAAAAATACATGCATACATACATACATACATACATACACATAATCATTAGCATAAAACAATGATGATCCTGTTAGACAATGACATACATACACACATATATACATATAAACGTTAGCATTAAAAAATCATGCTCCATGACGACCTTGTTAGACACAACATACATACATAGATACATGTACACAAATATAAACATCAACATAATCATGATCACAACATAATTGCTACATATCATAAGGTTTAGGTTAAGATAACTTCCTTTATTCCTGCACAACATGCACAACGTTGAGAACAATAGTTCCCAACATAGCCAAGGCATCTAAATGCACTTTACCTTTCGTGTTAGCTTTCTCGCGACTATTTTTCCACCGACCATTTGCCTCAATGGACCCAAGAAATCCACCTGGTTGTGATATTCTTAACTTCCGCTGTGCTTGCTCATGCACCGAGCTTCATCGGTGTCTTTCATTACCTGCTAGGTTTCATTTAGCTCTTCAAGAGCTCCATCAAATTTCTCTTTCCCAACCAATTACCGAGACTCAAAGCATAAAATACAAGGACAAGGAAAAGAAACAACAAGAAGAAAACCATGAAAACCAATGAAAATACGACACTGCAACCAAAGTGGCATAGTTATGCACCATTCATAAACAAGACCGCAAATCAAGTGCAACAAATAACAAGAGAACAAAAGCAAAATAATAGCAACAAACACCGTGACTCAATCCCCATAGGTTCCCAAAGCTTCCAAGGGAAATTTCAACGCGAGCCTTCTTACATATTTCATGGCAGCCTCTTTTGCCATGCAATCCCATGAATTATACTGTCATGACCACATAAATTTCAGTGCATAAATAAACATAAAACATGTTATTTACCTTATCTTATTGTGCCAAGCACACTGACCTGTAACTAAACACACATGTCATCCATATGTACCAAACATCAAGAAAACATACCTATCAATTCAAAATAAACTTCTACCAAGACTAACAACCATTTCATAATCAACAATAAACTCACATTCATCGGTCATAATACATAATGTTACAACTATCAACTACTTACAATCAAGTACATACCGAATATCTCAACACATATGTGTTAGTACAACCATCTCAAAATAATATAATTTCTTCATGCAATCTTATAGGCACATACTCATATCAAGCAAGTAATCAAACATTCATACAACATATAAATGACATAATAAACACCAAACACTTGAAAACCGAACAAACAACATAATAAAAAATTCAAACACTAAATAAGCAACATAATCAAACTCATACCTTGATGTATCTTAAGAGGAGGCTATCTTGTTTGCACAATCAATCTTTATTAGCACGATATAACTTCACAACACATTAGCTCAACCTAAATAAGATCATGATATCCATAACAGTAACTAACTAACATGTTCACATCATAAGCTCATAAACAATTGTCAGTCATGCATAAAAATCAGAGATACATAGTCAACCTAGATTAGTATGACATAATAACACAAATAAGTCGACTCATACCTGAATGTCATAACCCTAACCATCTGCCTAGGCCAGTCCAATTTAGCATGATGCATATAACATCAAAATATTAATGCTATAACCCTAATCATCAATTAACTAACATATAACAACAACAAGTTAACATATAGCATGCTCATCAACAACATATAACATAATTATAAGGTTAATACCATGCTTGAATAGCCAACCCATGTACATACGATCACACTAATTAACTAACATCTATCATGTATGTAACCATAAAATCAATAGAATGAAAGGCATACACATAACTGTAATACATATGACTACACTAAGAATCTAGAATTTATCACATATGTAACCATAATAATAGAATGGAAGACATATAAGTAACCTTAATGCTTACAA
Source organism: Pinus albicaulis (assembly GCA_034641835.2). NCBI lineage: Eukaryota > Viridiplantae > Streptophyta > Pinopsida > Pinales > Pinaceae > Pinus > Pinus albicaulis. The sequence goes on from CM076579.1 coordinate 248,944,803, forward strand.
CAACCATGAATCACATACCTACATGCCAAGCATACAAACTTGTATGAAGGTCTGCTCTTACCCCACAATCCATTGTTGCAACTTCACTTAATGATCTGCATCTCCTGCTCTATTTAGCTAACACATTAGTATCATATCATACCAATATCATCATGATGACCTAATTGCATACAATGACCTTATGCATAACAAACTCAATAAAACCAATGCAAACTTGACCATATGCACCCACTTGACATGTATAACCAATCATGAACGACCAATGCATGTTCAACATATGACATCACCCAAGCAAGTATACATGGATAACATCGAAGCATGAACAATATGTAACCCTAGCATAAACAAGAAATGCATGTACAATATGTAACAATATGTAAGTAAGCGTGCACAAACAATACACAAGCATGAGCAATACATAACCAATCATACACTCATGACAACATGTTGACAATAACACCATTAACACTTCCATGGCGACACCACTGCCATTATGGGAAACACAACACAGATGAAACAAGCACATATAGACCACAAGCACACTAAACACATATGAAAACAACATATATGATCAACACACTGCCCATCTAGTCTAAGGGTTGAACCATGCTATGATACCACTCTGTGGTATTAGATATCAACCAAAGAGAATGGGAACTAAACATCGCCAAAAGAGAACATAAACCAGACACCACCCAAGGAGAACACAACCACACTCTGATACCAATCTATAACACCCCGTTCATACATCTACCCAAGAAAATGACCAACCGGGGTAAATATGTGATGAAAGGATACTATGATGAGATTCAACCTCCATTGGTTCCACTTCCTTAAGGTCACCTAGGAGGATGAATCTCATCATAGTATCTTCTTGTCGCATATTTACCCCGGTTGGCCGATGGCTTGTGTATATGTGGGAAGGGGGGTGTTACACCAAGTTACATCAAGTATCAACATATCACATATAATAGACTTGGGGAATTTACCCCAAAAACTCTTGTTTACAATTCATAGCACACAATCATCAGAGCTAACCTTATGGGGCTTATTCTTGGGTATGTGTTATATTATTTCTAGAAATAGTTGCATGCGCCTTGTGTGAACCCTCCCTGTTCGTTGCGCCTGGCGCAGCAGGGGGGTCACAGGGGGGAGATATCCCCCCCTGTCCAGGGGTTAGCAGGGAGCGGGTAGCCTCCTGCAGAGGGTCTGGGGTAGTGCCCCGATAATTTTTTTTTTTGGACCCTATTTTAGGTGGGAGAACCCGCCTATGGTTTTGTGCATGGGTTTTCACATGGTTTTTTGGAATAATGGTTTTATGCCCCTAGTATTTTGTAGATCGGGTCAAGGGAACTACGATTATGTTCTAATCTAGGGTTAATGGATTGGGGTTTATGAATGCTTCAACGTATATATATATATATATATATATATATATATCTGTGTGTGTGTGTGTGTGTGTGTGTGTAACACTAAAAGGAATATAATGAAAAATCAAGCTGGTAGTCCCGATTTAGGATCCAGGGAAAAAATCTTTGTGTATATCTGTTTTATGTTTAATGCTCTCGCTATTGTTTATTTTCTGTTTTTAAGAATTCGTTTGCAAATAATTTCTGTACATGGTTAAAACCTACACTTATCAAAGGGGATCTATTATATTAAAAGGTTATTTATTTCAAAAAACCCATAAAACTGGTTAAGTGAAGAAGCTAATTCAACTAATAAGGTAGATGCACCATGCATTTTTATTTTATTTTAAAACATGCGTAATAGTTATTGGAAAGCTACATGAAGAGCTTTTTAATTAGCAAACAATTCATATTCTATAATATGTGGTTCAATAAAATGACAATTGATATTGTTTTGTTAAAAAAAAGTATTTGTGATTTGATAAGTTCTATACAAAATATTAACTCGTTAAAGGAAATAGCATTTAATTCATTGATGAACACATATGTACCATGCAATATACTTAAAATTGGATGCCTAAGAAATTTGGATTAGAGAGCTCCAAAAAGCTATTTAATTAGGAAATTATTTCTCATTATAGAATTAGAATTATATTTTCTCATTTTGATGATACTAGAATCTACCTAATTTCCCAAATATAAGTGGTTTCACTTTACTCTTGTTGCTTTCTAATTGAACATACACAAAAATTTTCCATGCGAGTATCGATATGCCAAGTGGCAATAATTTCAATGGGATACTATTTCAATGAATTTAAATAACTTTATTTCTTCTACCCATTCACCCAGGTATAGGTGGTTTCTTATTATTTTTTTGCTTTATAATCAAGGAAAATATGGAAATTTCCCGACTTCCCTCCCCGATTTGGATGGAATACACATATTAGGGAAAACTTCCAGGAAAATCTCTTCATTTTGAGGATAGTACTTAGGGTAAACTAGCTAGTTTAAATTTTGACAATCTAAACCAACCATGACATCAAATGAGCCCCAATAATATCCACAGAGGAAAATAACCCAAGGGATTTAACCCCATGAACTTTTGCTTGTAATTCACATAAATCCCTTTATTCAGCCAACAATTTATTTAAAAAGGGTTCTAATACTTCCATGATAATATGAAAATAATGATAGAATATATTCAATATAACCAACATTCCACCTTTTGAATTTCTTTCTTTCTCAAATTCACAATAATTCATTTGACTAAAAATGTTGGATTTCTTAGAACACTAGATAAAAAGGCATTTTTCATACCTTGAATAGAAGCATTGGTAAGAGTTGAATGCATTAAGAAAGTGGATCTAGGAGTTGAAGATAAGAAAATATAATATTTTCATTGGCATATGATGAAAATGGAAAAGGAATTAAAATGATTGTAATTAGTTGAAGTTGTTATTACAAATTGAGAAATTAATATTTTGAAGTAATAGTTGAAAATTTAAGAAGGTTACTTTGAATGGGATAAAGAGTTGGTTTGGTTGCAGAATCTTGTAATGAACAAGATACCTTTGAAAGGTGAGGAAGATAATTTTTTGATCCGTTTTCTACAAAGAGCATATTTTAATAAAAAAATATCAACAATAAAATAAAATAAAAATGATTCCCTCTTCAAACCAAAACTATTTTTGTTTTTAAATAAATCCTTTGAGTTAAAATTAAAAGATTTAAATTATCATAAGGTTTTTGAAAACTAGTAGCAAGATAAAAAATGCCTCCTAACCAACACCTCTTAAATAAATCGAAATAAGATGGAATTTTTTGAACTCTAAGGTGACTGGGAGAAATTTACAAATAATGACTTATGATCATTGTTCTACAAAGGGCACATCCATGAATTTAAAAATAAAAAGAACGAGCATCTAAGTCTAAATTCAAAAGATTGAGATACTGCAAGGTGTTGTAGCTGCTAAAACAACCCCCAAATTTCAACATTCTCAAAATTTGGAGTCCCCCTATCATAAAATTTTCGAAGGACAAGTCTCCATCATTATTCTAAGTTAATTTGTCCTCATGATTCCTCTGAGTTTCTTTACTTATCAAATTTGCCAAAAAAAAGCTTTATCGCAACTTACATCCACTATGTGTGACTAGTCACTATCACACCCTACATTTACAAGTCATGACAATAGTGTATGCTCGCATCTTAAGATGCACTATCACACTCTGCCATTCTAGTATATGACTATGTATCCCTGTTGCATCGACCTACCTCCTAGTCATAGTTTATTTTGAGAGAGAACATTTATTATGCCTATCCTCGCACGATTAATTATACATTTTACACCACCTCATTTTCCTTTGGGTCCCGAGTACACAACACAAAGATCCCCCTAAGATCACTACTTGCCTATGAAACCTCAGATTACGGCCTAGCACTGGGATCAAATTTAGTAGCACATTCTTCCTTTCTACTTTTGCAATTTTGTCTTTTCGTTACTTTCTCATTTCGTCTCATTGTAATGTTTCTTTTAAGGGTGTTGGAAATCCATCAACCAAGGGGGTCTTCGTAATGTGAAGTCTCAATTAGAGCTCACATCATTTGGAGTAGGAGCCCCATCTGAAATATCGAGCCAACAACCATGTTTTATTGTATATTTTCCTTGGCTACAAATTTCAACACAAGAGATTAATACACATGTATCTTCAAATCAACAAGTGAGTATTCCTTGTGAAATGTTAAGCTGCGGAAAGTATCAAAGTCCCTCTACCAAAAGGGAAGAGAAAAGTGGGCCCTTTAAATACAAGTAATAGTACTAATATAGAAAGGGTACATGAGCATATGCATATGAATGAATCATTGATCTACCAACGAAATAGTTCATAAGGAAGCAACGATTGTTAAAGAAAATACAACACACCCTCAACAAGATAAGTACCAAAACCACCGAAATAGTTCAATTTCCATAGTACATATGAAAAAAACATACATCACAAACATTCAAAGAATAGTTTTACAATATTCATGACATATGCATGAAAGTGTTCTGACTCAAAGAACCATTGAGTTAAGTGACATTTCCAAGATAGATCAATACAATGAACAACAATAGTCGCAATAGTGGAGCATTAGAGCATCCACTTGCTCCTCCAAAACAACTATCTTCCTCTCCAATGCTTGGTAGGAGGATCCAAGGTGAAAATTCCTTTACATGAGTAATTAGGGTGTATATATAACAAATGGAGTGGCCATTCACCTCCCTTGTGGCTCTTGGACTACCCACATGACTGTTGACTTCTCAGTGACATTTAAACTTCCTATGTGACTTTTCGTATTACATAGATGACTCTTGGACTTCCACTTTACACTAAATTTCTCTAATATTTAATTAACATAAGCCACAAATGATGTGGCAAACAATGACTCATGACCATATATGACATGACACTAATGACATGGACTACATGATGATGTGGTAGTGCCAAGCTATCCTTCTTACTGCATTGTCTTCATTAAAATATGTATCCAATATTTTTTCTTTGTGAGAGATATTATTTGTTCTTCATATCTCCCATAAAAAGGGTAGTGAATAAGATGGAGTCTTCATGCAATACTGATCTTTGGTCTTTTGTTGTAATCCAGTGTTCCTTCATCTTCCTACCTTATGATCATCTTATCTCATCTCCTTAGTTGTCTTATAGCATGGCATTATTATCCATATCCTTCATCATCATCATGTAATAACATAATAGAATACCTACGACTGTAACACCCATGATAAGACAAAATTAGTCTGATAAACCCCTAGATTAAGATGCTTCATGAAATCACTTGTTAGGGCTAGAACTGGTGAATGGTTGAGTGACTAACTTAAGGATTTCATGGTTCCAAAGGTTAAAGTCCCGGACTGAGGCTTGATACTATGCAATGCATAGTTTAATTTAGACAGGGTCAAAGATTGTGCAATTTAGGGGCTCAAGAGCTCAAGACTGGGGCTTGAGGCTTTAGATTTCCCAATGCGCTATTCTGGAAGGACATAATCAAGGGAATGTGTAGTTGAGGGAATCAAGAGGTCAATATTGAGCCTTAAGGTTTCCTAATGCAAAATTTTGAGAGGCCAAGCTAGGTGATTGTGTAGTTTAGGGGCTCAAGTGCTGAAGGTTGAGGCTTGAGGCTTGGAGTTTCCCAATGCACAGTTTTGGCAGGAGAAAAAGATGGGAGATTATGTAGTTCAGGGGTTCAAGGGATAAATATTGAGGCTTGAGGCTTGAATTTTCCCAATGTGAAATTATGGAGGGAGGATAGTCTAATGGATTATGAAACTCAAGGTGAGGCTTGACACTACATAGTGCGCAGTTAAGGATGATTGGGAGGTAGAAATTGCGTAGTTATGGATCTTAAGGGTCAAGGTTGGCCACTATGAATATGCAGTTCCAAGAGGAAAGGTCAGGGCTTGAGGGTTAAGACTGCACAATGCACAATTTAGGAAGGTCGAGTGAGGTCAAGTTGCCCGGGAGTGAAATTTCCAGATGAGGCTAAGTGTGGAATCAATGAAAATAAAGTAAAAAATGGAAAAAATTTAGCATGATCACACACTTAAGAAAAGTTGAATACACAACATTTATCACTCATAATATATGAACAAAATTCTTTGCTCAATGATGACATTGCGGTGAATTCCCCCAAGTGAGACAGTAAACGTACACTTTGCAATGATAGTGACGAAACTTGTGCGACAATGCATACAAATTTGGGAATGAGTGTAAATCATGTATACATGACTAGAGGAACTCATCAACACCAAATTTACCCTTTTAAACAATAAAAAACTCCACTTTACCTGATAAGCGACATTTCCCATGCAAAAAGACGACATTTTCTATATGAAGAGAAAAGTGCGAACGACACTTACGATATGAAAACGACGATGAAAGCGACACATGCTAAAGTGAATATAACATGAAAATGGAACTAATGAAAGTGAAAGAAAGCAAAAGCAACAATCGAAAACATGAAATATTTTCTTATGAAATTGAAGGTGCACAAAAGAGACAATTTGAAAAACTCACCAAAATAGAAGTACAAACCCAACCAAAAGTGATGGACTGTTAATGATAGTGCACATTGACTATCAAAATGGGTTGTGTTAGCACTGATATTTTCATCCCACCCATCTCACCTTATTTTACTCTAATTTTACCTCATCTCCATCATTATCATTGACCTCACTTCGTTTCTTAACCATTTTTCCCAAGGGTGCCCAATTCATCATTGTTCACAAGCACCAAACCCTAATTTCCTATCCCACTGAGCTAGGGTTTTATATGGAAACAAGAAATTTGAGTAGAGGAGGCATATGGTAGGTCATATAATTAATTATGAGGTCATTTTTTGAGAAGTCATTCCAAGAGTCAAGTCATTTGCCACTCATAGGGACAATTTTTCGTCAAATTGTGTTTTTGACAAAGGAAAGATGAATTTTACAAACGTGAAAGAGGTTTTTGTCCATAATAGGCAAAGGAATAAAAAAATCCTTCATATTTTACACAAGTGGCATGGTTTTAGAGAAATGTCACAAACACAGGTGCCACATGAGAGTTGCTGCACCTCTGGAGTGACCTTGGGGGAAATCACGTCTTCTAATATCTAGAGTGTCAAAATCACTTGTTTGGTAATTCAAATTATAAATAAACAAATATATATTTCCAATTAGCTATCATGAGCTCCAAAAGTTTCCTGCAACAACACTCTGCATTTTTCCACCCTCATTCAGCATGTTTTGACCAGTCTTGGGAAAATCAAATTTTTACAAGGCAAATAAACTCCAATCAGAAACAAAAAGGTATATTTGGAAATTATACAGGATAATATTTCCAACGAGCTATCCTGGGCCCAATTTGGACACCGGGAAGGCCTCCAAATTTGGTCTGCAAAAAGGTGCTTTAGGGGCGCTGTGCGTTCACCCAGGAAGTGTCAAAAGCCTCTATTAGCCTGTCATTCCACCAAATTGATGCTCAATCTTTGCAAAAGGGTTATTCAAGATTAATTTATCTGTAAGTAACCAAGCCATCATCTCCTTGATGTATTGTGGTGCCTCATAGTCAATTCAAAACCTATTTCTAAAAGTAAAAAACCCTAGTTCTTATCAAAATCTGATTCATTCCCTAAACCTAATCCCTAACTTTCACACATTCTCCCTCAAATCCCTTTTCCCTATCCAAATTCCATAAAAAATTTCATCCCTATTTACCCTAAGACTAGGGTTTCTCTTTCCTAGGCTCCCTTCCATATTCCCATCTCCTCCCTTTCCTCGCACCACTCTTCACTTCATACACTTTCATTTCATTTCATCATATCCCTAGGGGTTTTACACCAACCATGGCTGAAGAGGAGAACTGAAGTTCTAGTGAGGAATATGAAGTAAAAATCACCAATGAAGCAATTAAAGGTAAAGAGGATGAGATTAATGAGCTCCAACATAATCTTGAGAGGGCCAAGTTCAAACGAGCCCATGCAAAAATTCAAGCTTTGATCAAGCAAGAGAAGAAAGAGAAGTTGGAAATACTTGCAGAGGTGTCAATTCATGATTCAAACATTAAATGATCAATTACCCTCACAATTTTGACAATTTTTGGCAAAGTTTTCCATTCTATGAAAATTCTATGTTTTTGAGTATTTTTGCACACAGAAATTTTCCTAAACGCGTAGTGACCTGGATGCTACGCTATTTTTTGGGACCTTCAAATGATAAATGGCCACTACTAGTAGGTTTATATTGATGAGGACATCAACCCTAGAAATTTTTAGAGTTTTTGGAGGAGAACTAGTCCATCAAAAGCTCAAAAAACCATCAAAATTTCATGTTTCTGCCTTTAAATCTGCCTGGTCGCTGCGCATTTACCAGTCTTGGGAGAATAGGTATTTAACAGGGAAAATCGGCACCATTTTGAAAACTGGAGGTAGTTTTGGAAAATAGACTCAAATGTCTTTCCTATGAGCTATCATGGAGCATATTTTGACATCGGTAAGGTACTCAAAATCAGCCTTGAACAGAGGTCAATTTTTCTGCCTGGATGCTGCACGTTTCACAAGAGAAATGTATTTTACACAATCTTTAGAAATTTTTGAAGTTTCACTCCAATTTGACTTTTAATTTAGGAAATGAGGAATTTGATTATGTAAATGGTCAATATGAATGTAAATATCATGTTTTTAATTTTACTTAGGGTAAATACATTAGGTAAGTCAACCATTTGAGGTGTAATGAATCAGTTCATTAGAGATAGGAATGAGTCACTTTTCTCATCCCACACTCTAGCTGTCAGTTCAAATTTTTATGTAATATATCCCTCATCTCATGAATTCGACCCCTATGGATGATTGGAGGTGGTTTTGAGGTCTATTTAGCTCATCTCTTCTCAAGAGTCAAGTGGTGGGAATTAGTTTCATTTTGATTTGTGGATCAATAATACTTTGTATTCAGTTTTGGCCATTAATACAAGAGGAGTTGCAACTATATTTATGGGATACCCGTGGTATTAAATGTCCTTCATTATTTTCTATTTAGTTACATATGTGTGAATGTATTGTTCATTTCATTTCCATTTCTATGATATTATCTTTTATAAGCGTGAGATTCAGAATTCATGCTAGTCATGCTCTGTTTTGAATAGTTGGTCATAATTTGTTTCATGTCTTATGTCTGAGAGAAATTCATCTTTTATGCTTCACTAAGCCTTCTTACATTTTCTGAACCATCCCATAACCATTTGCCTCAAGTGATTGACATTGTACCTACCTTTCCCCATTCATCTCTACAACCCTTTTTATCTCTTGCCCTTACCTAGCCTTTCCTTGATCTATTTTCATTATCTACCGATTTACCCAACCAAAACCAAATCAAAACAAACAACCCCTTGTACTCATTATCTAGAATAAAACCCTAATTGCTTCATCCCTCCTAGCTGTGACCCTTTGGAGAGAGCCCTCTCCAGCTTGATAGGGCTAGCTATCAAGTCAAAATATTGGTTTTTGGTTACCTCTATTGGGATTTCTTCCTCAGCCTTGGGAATCTGGTGGAGTGATAACAAGTTGAACATTGCACATGCACTTTCTTGATTTACTGTGCTATTTTTTTTTTAAGCTTGCGTAAAAGGATACACTCTTGAACTTGTTGTGAAATGAGCATGTGTGAGCAAGGGAATTCGACCGATCAAGAAGTTCCCACGAAACAACTAATCGCAAGATCCACAATAGGCTCCAAAATTCAAGTGTAAAAAATATTTTAGAGGGTGTTTGTCACAATGAAAATACTTGGTGACACAATAGTAGAACTCCAACTTCTAAGCCTTGGTCAATTATTTCGTGTAGGGTCTAGTTCTTTAGGGAGTATTGATTCATCGTTCATGTTACCATGGATTCCCCACTTATCTGTGCATAAGCATATTCCCCTCCATTCCTTTACTTGGTTAAACACAAAAATAAGGTTAGTGATCACACAATGTTTTGAATATACAAAGGGTAATGAAGTTGGCGAGCTTTAGGTTTTCAGAGTGTAGTTTTCCATCTTTGGTGTTGCTCTACTGCTAGTAGGCCTAGACAAGTAATTGAAGGAGTCACTTGAGGGACACGAACATTGCTCCGCTGCTAGCAGGCCTGGACAATACCCAAATGGAGTTGCTTACATCACCTCTCTGCACAAGAAGCCTTTTTCTTATTTTTCCTTTATTTATTTATTTTATATAGGGTTGTGCATAAACACTTATTTATTTCATGGGTAGAAGAGGGATCCCAAATTATTGAGAGAAGAAGAGGTTCTCCCTTCATAGAAACATATATAAGACCTATGATATTGGTTTTATCCTTTATATTTTCCCCTTCCCATTCTCTACTTGATTGGATCAACCTGAAAACATTGAAACACAAAGAACCGAGTGTAGGCATGAGGTTTCCAGAATATACATGGAGATCATGGTTCAACACAAGGTTTTCTTTACGCAAGGATCATATTTTTTGTTGGATCATCATTGACCAAAAGGTGTAACCAAGACAAGGAGGAAGGACATATAATTATCCAAATGTTGTAGTGTCACCAAGTACTTTTCTATTTTTCCACACTATCTTTCAAACCCAAATAGGACACCCTTCATGCAAAGCATCATTAAACAAAACACACAACAAAAAACACTAAAAGGAAACAATACTAGAAGGACAAAACAAAGGGAGGCTAACTGAAAAAATGATGTGGAACCAAAATGAGAAAACACAAGACAAAATACAAAAATTGAATGCAGGTAAACTAATATCAACTAGACCTACTCCTAACCTAACCAGCTAGAAGGTAGGGGTCACATATAATTAAATTTCCAATGTAGCCACCATAGTTGTTCCTGACCTACAATCACAAAGATATCATCAATTAAAACTAAGATACAAAAATGTGCAACATAAAATATAAGAGCTTGTATAAAATTCACAACAAAAAAGAAGGTCTTTTCTATCGGCAAAAAGATATGCCATAGCCACTACTTCTAACCAGTTCAAATTCTTACCATTTCGATAAAAACCATCACTAAACCAACCTCTGAAGCTTCTTGAGGAGGTGTCTTCATCTGCAATGTATTCCTTAGCAAGCACGGGGAAAGATCAAAAAATGTTATTTTAAATGGAGCTTTCCAAGTGAGATTTATCCAACCATTCAGCAGTTGGATCATGAAATTCAAAACAATCCTCTTGAAAACCATGAAATATTTGAAAATATGAATTTTCAATTAAAGGAACAGTATTAGGATGGGAATCTTGTGAGGGAAAATAAATCTGATCATATTCAACAGGCGTGTCAAGACAACGAGGCCTTGACATGAGAATCAACGAGTGTAAAAGTGCCTCAACCGCTTGACAAGTACCTAGACATTGTGATGCTAAGCCATAATGATCAAATGATGTAAACCAACTGTCATTAGATGTGCTACTGGGAAAATGGTAAGTTGAATGATAATCATCAAAGATAGAATCATGATCAGATGGGTTGATTAAAGAATCATATTCCCAGTTTTTAATTAACAAATATAAATAAATTTGAACAGTTTCGAAAATTCTTTTCATAATAGAATCATCGCGTGATGAGTGTAACAAACCATTTTCTTGTAATTGGTTACACACTACACTAGCACCATAATCATCAAAAAAATTAAAAAAGGAATGATAGTATGACAAACACATGAAACCAGTCAGGGTAAAATGAGTGAAGAAGAATTTCATTTGCCAAATAATCCATGCATTCACTAGTGCTCAAGAGGATTTCAGGTGCGATGAAGAAAAATGTTAGCATCAAAATATTCACAAGAAGAATTAGGAGTTGATTGTTTTCAAAAGAATGTGACAAGCATGACTCCTTTGGCCAAATATAATCTTTAGAATAAACAACTTCACAATTCTGTGCTTCTGTGAGAGATACACCTTCCAAAAATGTGTTAAGATCAAGAGTTTTGCATGGAGGTGAATCAACTAAAATAGAAACTTGAATCCGATTAGAAATCAAATCTTTAAAGTTCAAAATATTGTATCCACAATGCCAAAAATATTTAAAGAAGGAATTTACATGAGTGAAACCATGCATAAAGAAGATTTTTGCGAGGAATACCATACCTGACTTAGTTCGGGGATCTTACCAGAGGTGCGAGATCTTGACATAACCATCAACGAAAGTTGAAGTGCTCCGACTCCTTGAAAATTCTCAGAACTTTCAAGGATTGTCAAATCAAATTTTGAATATTGAACCAAATCATGCATGGTTTGAGGATACCTCCTTTCACTAATTTCAATGAGATGAATGTTACCCAAATGGCAGCCATCTCTGTCACCGAATTGATCATATTTTACAAATTTGACAACCAGATTACTCAAATCGAAAGATTCTTCTGATCACAAATCTAGAGATGTTGTCTTCATGAAAAACAAGAGATGATACAGGATGGAAAGGATAATCAATGATTTGATTTTTTTCTTTTTCATCATGGATAACCTAACTACCTTGTGTCAGTTGAGAATTTGGCTTATGAGATGAATAGCTTGAGGAGCATGGAGTATCTTAATCACAAATAGTAGAGCACAAGGTATAGTGACATGAACAAGCAGTTTCGACAAGAACATCTTCTTTGACCGAATCAGATTCTAGATCTAAATTTTTTGAATTAAAATCTTCATGAGAAACTGAAAGATGAACTGGTGCACTTGGTCATTCATCATCGCTTATGTAAACAAAATTATCACCATTAGAATGATTGTTTCCTAGGACTACGGGTCTAAATAAAATGATTTCATTTGATTCATTACCATGATTAACAAATTCAGTATCATCCAAGAATGAGGAAACACCATCGTCACATGGAGGACTTTGAAAAAGAGAAAAAATATTGAAATAATATTCATCTTCCCGCTCCTCTACCTGCGAAATGTGACTAACTTTCATTTGTTCACTGCTCATATTTGGAAGAGATGGATTAGGTAGATCAAGGGACAAGGGATCATAATAAAGAGATGGTAAATGTTGACAGGCATCCAAATCACATTCAAGACCAGATTTATGAGTGTTAACACCCACTTGAGGAATGGAAAAACTTGTCTTCACCATAGGATTCACGAGCCATTCCGAGATTTCTTTCATGGGATTTGAGTCATGAAAATAAAAAGGAGGATGAGAATATGGATTAGGAATTTAATGTGTATATTGAACAACTTTACTATCATTGAAAGGAGGAATCCTATTGGAAATGGAAAAGGAGGAGGACAAGGAACAGAAGGAATGGTAGGTTTCTCCTCTAAAATTAGAGGTGTCTCATGATTTACAAGAGTTGGGAAAGAAGAAAAATTAGGTAGTTTGGATTTACCATTCAAAGAGATATAAACCAAACACTCAAAATTTTGTTTCAAGAAATCCAAATCCATATCTTATTCAGGAAATTCATAACAAAGGTGACTGAATCAATTGGAGAAATCCTCAACTGATTCATCAGGCTTCGTTATAAGGTAATTTATTCTCTTATAAAAATATCAGTAATCATAACTATAAAATGATAAATGAATCTCCTCAACGAGATGGTTAAAAGAATGAATGGAAGAATGTGACACCATCGACTAACTCAACCTTCAAGGGTGAGGAAGAAAACAATACAAGCCACATCTTCACAGTCAATTTCATAATATTAAAAAAAAATAAGAAAAAGAGATACATGCTTAGTAATGGATGTATCCCCCTCACAATCAAACTTGAATTGAGAAAAATCATTAAGAGATTCGTCAGGGATTGAAATCTGACCAGGAGATAGGTTAGAAAAACACCCTGGGAGTATGATTTGAGGATGAGCCATTTATGATAGCTTGATTCAAAATAGACTCAAGTGGGAAAAACTTGTCATTTGGCCCTCCTTCTAGTGCTATTTTTTATGGTGCTAGAACTCTGTCAACCAAGGGGGTCTCCCCAATCTGAAATCCCAATTAGATCTCACCATTTGGAGTAGGAGGCCCATCTGGAGTATCAACCCGAATGCCATGAATTCTTGTAGATTTTAATTGGCTAAAAATTTTAACACAAGAGAGTAATACACAAGTATCTTCATATCAACAAATGAGTATGCCTTGTGAAAATTTCAACTGCAGAAAGTATTAGGGTCCTTCTACTGAAAGGGAAGATAAAATTGGGACCTTTAAAGACAATTAATAGTACAAATATATAAAGGGAAAAAAATCACTTACATATGAATGAATCATTGATCAACGAATGAAATAATTCACAAGGAAGCAATGATTGTTAAAGAAAATACAACACACCTTCAATAACATAAGTACCAAACCCACCGAAATAGTTCAATTTCCTAAGTACATATGAAAACAACATACATTGAAAACATTCAAAGAATAGCCTTACAATATTCATGACATATGCATGAAAGCGTGATGCCTCAACGAGCTTTTGAATTAAGTAAAAGTTCAAAGATACATCATGATAATAAACACTACTAGTCCTAATAGTGGAGCATTAGAGCAATCACTTGCTTCTCCAAAACAAATATCTTCCTCTCCAATGCCTGGTAGGAGGAGCCAAGGTGAAAATTTGTTTACAAGAGAAATGAGGGTGTAAATATAACAAATGGAGTGACCATTCACCTCCCTTGTGACTCTTGGACTACCCTCATGACTTTTGACTTCTGGATGAACTTTCAACTTCCTACGTGACTTTTCATATTACATGGATGACTCTTGGACTTCAATTTTACATTAAATTTCTCCAATATTGAATTTACATAATCCATAAATGGTGTGGCAAATAATGACTCGTGACTAGACATGAAATGAAAATGATGACATGGACTGCATGATGATGTGGTAGTGCTAAGATGTCCTTCTTCTTGCTTATTCTTCATTAAAATATGTATCCAATACTTTGTCTTTGTGAGAGATATTATTTTTTCTTCATATCTTCCCTCCAAAGGGTAGTGAATAAGATGGAGTCTTCATAAAGTCTTGATCTTTGGTCTTCTTTTTTAATCCAGTTTTCCTTCGTCTTCTTTCCCGATGATCATATTATATCCTCAGCTCCTTAGGTGTATTATATCATGGTCTCCTAATCCATCTCATTCATAATAATCCTGTCATAACATAATATAATTCCAGTGACTACAATTCACCCATGAGAAGATGACATCAATTTGATAAAACCGTAGCCTAAGATGCTTCATGAAATCACTTGTTAGGGATGGAACTAGTGACTAGTTGAGTGACTAACTTAGGGATTACGCAGTTCCAAAGGTTAAGGTCTGGGACTGAGGCTTGAGACTATGCCATGCACACTTCAGGATAGCTAGGGTCCAAGGATTGCATAGTTGAGGGGCTCAAAAGCTCAAGACTGGGGCTTGAGGCTTGAGGTTGCCCAATGCATAGTTCTGGAAGGAAGAATCAAGGGATTGCACAGCTGAGGGAATCATGAGCTCAAGCTTGAGGCTTGAGGTTTCCCAATGCGCAATTTTTAGAGGCCAAGCTAGGTGATTGTGCAGTTTAGGGGCTCAAGAGCTCAAGGTTGAGGCTTGAGGATTGGAGTTGACCAATGCGCAGTTTTGGAAGGAGAACAAGATGGGGGATTACACAGTTGAGGGGTTCAAGGGCACATAATTGAGGCTTGAGGCTTGAGGCTTGAAGTTTCCCAATGCACAATTATGGAGGAAGGATAGTCTAATGGATTGTGCAATTGTGAAAATCAAGGTGTCAAGATGGAAGTGGCTGGAAGCTTGAGGCTTGACATTGTGTAGTGCGCAGTTAAGGTTGATTGGGAGGAAAAATTTTCTAATTCTGGAGCTCAAGGGTCAAGGATGGGCGATGTGACCGTGCAATGTGAATTTCCAAGAGGAAAGGTCAAGGCTTGACGGTTAAGACTGCATAATGCGTAGTTCAGGAAGGTTGAGTTAGGTCATGTTGCACATGAGTGAAATTTCCGGATGAGGCTAAGTGTGGAATCAATTAAACCAAAGTAAACAAGGACAAAAATTGAGCATTATCACACAAATTGAAAAATTTAAGACACAAAATTTATCACTAAGAATACATTAACAAAATTCTTCCCTCAATGTGACGACATTATGATGAATTTCACCAAGTGCGACACTAAAGGTACACTTTGTGATGACACTTGTGCGACAATGCATAAAAATTTGGGAATAAGTGTAATGCATGTCTACATGACTAGAGGAACTCATCAACACCAATTTTACCCTTTGAAACAAGCCAAAAATCCCGTTTACAGGATAAGTGACTCTTCCCATGTCAAAATATGACATTTTATATATGACAAGAAAAGTGTGAACGACACTTGCGATATGCGAACGACCATGAAAGCGACACATGCCAAAGTGAAGATAACATGAAAATGAAAATAATTAAAGTGGAATCAAGCAAAAGCGACAGTCAAATAGATGAAAGCGACACTTGTGAAAGTGAAGGTTCGCAATAGTGACAAAAAAACATGGAATCGACAATAAAAAACATGAAAGCGAAACTTGTGAAAGTGAAGGTGCGCAAAAGAGACAGTTTGAAAAACTCACCAAAATAGAAGTACAAACACAACCAAAAGTGAGGGAATATCAATTAAAGTGCTGACACACTGTTGACATGGGTTTAACATTGCACAACCACTGTCTTGATGGATTGTGCTATGCTTGTTCAAGCTTGCGTAAAAATACACGCTCATGAACTTGTTGTAAATTGAGCATGTGTGAGCAAGTGACTTTGACTGATCAAGAAGTGACCATGGAACGACCGATCACAAGATCCATAGTAGGCTCCAAAATTCAAGTGTAAGAAAATTTTTGGAGGGTGTCTGTTGCAGCGATAACAATTTCATATCCGATTTTAAGAAGGAAACGAAAAAAAATAAAACTTTAAAATAGAAACATAGAGATATAATAAAACTAAAATTCAATTAATAAACAGAAAAATGTTGAAATTGTTTACATGCAAAATAAAAGTAAACTAGCTCACGCGGGGATAGCTTATATCTGAGAAGAGATGCGATGAATACATGCCTTTTGAATTGTATTTCAATGAGGCCCTAAGGCCTTTTTATCATGAAGTAAAAATGAGAAACTCTAAAAATAGAAAACCTTAAACCTAGGATATGAAGTGCGGAAAGTTTATGGGCCTCGATGGGTAAGTTGGAATGTGAACTTCCCGCGGTTGTAAATTTGGCATACAATCTCTGTTTGGCACAAACAATATCCTATTGGAAAGGCCTATATGAGGAGAACAAATTCCAATTTCCAACAACAATTTACAAATGATGTATTCTGTTTCCCCAAAAACCATCGTTTAGGGCCTTAGAATGACTCTAGAAGTTTAGGACTTGAAAACTATGAAAAATAAAAAAATTTGTTGAAAAATAGGACATTGTGCTATGATCCAGGTGGAATAAGTGGGTGGCCATTGGTATCCACCTAGATATATCAATCCTCTTTTTTTAGGAAGCAGTGGTCTCCATTTCATTGAGTACCTCCATGAGATGAGGAAAGTTCTTCTAAGCTTGGTACCTGGAGATCCACTTGCCTTAGTGTACAAGTAGACTTGATTTGACAATACGATATAGTCCTTTGTTTGTGAGTGTTCTTAATCTGTGTATCCATGATATGATCAGTTGTGGCTTGTTTAATGAAATATGGATTGAGCTATGTTGGTGTCAATTTCTATCCAATTTATGATGTGTCCAACGATGGTGGAAAGTATGGCCGAAGGTAGTTAAAATTGAAGACTATGTGTAGGCCAAAGAATGGGGGGACACTTAGCTCAAATATGTTTCCACCCAAAACCTTGGTGATGGTGTAAGGTCCATAACAGGGTGGTTGAAGCTTCCCTTGCAAGACATTCCTTCTACAAATGTAACCATGGCATTGTTTATACTTAATATCGGCTTTGTGAAATATATCATGGAACTAATGGCGAATGTGTTGAATCTATTCAATAAACTTGGTAGCTTTTTCGACTTCAAATTTAACATGTGCAAATTCTACTTGTATAGTTGTAAGGGGCAGTGCAACGCCAATGGGACACAATAGTTGTAATCCTAGGCGCACTAGAAAGGGGTTATGGTTATATGAGCTATGGAGAGCTCTATTGTAGCTATGTTAAACATATGGGAGACTCTCATCCCACGTTCATGGATGATTGGAATTGTACATGCGTAAAATGTGCATGATGATCCTGTTGATGACCTCTGTTTGGCCATCAGTATGGGGTGGTAGGTAGTTGAATTGGTGAGATTTGTGTCCAATGGTGTCCATATTCTCAAATAAAATGTACTTATTTACCTGATATACAAATTTGATATGATGGTATAAAAGATCCAAAAATATAACCACACCTATTCAAAGAAGATCTTGGCAGTGGCTTCTAATGTGATTCTCGTCTTGCATGCAAGCATACTGGCCATCTTAGAAAATATATCAACAACCAAAAACACAAAACCATTACCATGGTTGGTCAAGGGAAGGCCAAACATATAGTCCATCGATATGGATTCCCAAGGAAAATTAGGAGTAGGGAGAGGGGTGTATAGGCCTTGCATATTAATGGTTGGTTTGGCTATGGCACGGGTAGTGCAAGATCCCATATAATTTCCAACATCATGTTGGAGTTTTGGCCAATAAAAATACTTTTGGAGTACAAACAATATTTTCTCCACGCCAAAGTGCCATGTGACTTGGCTATACTGTTCCTCCCCGATCATCTTGGCACGCTCACTTGAAGGAGCACAAAGGTGTCCTAGGTAGCACAATAATCCATCATGGAGGTCGAAGTATGGAACTAGCTTGTTGGTCATCAACAATTGTAGGTGGAAAATTTTTTTGAGTCAATGTCATATATTTGTGTCCATCCATAGGTTTCGTTCCCACGAGAGTTGAGAACAGTGGTCAATGCCACAATTGGGGGTTGACTGAGGAAGTCTACGACATGATTGGTGCTACCCTTCTTATACTTAATTTTCAAATGGAATTGTTGCAGATATGCATGCTATTGTTTATGGTAATAATTTTATAACTTCCCCTATGTCTACATAAATTGAAGGGGTCGGTGATCCATGTATATGATCATCTCTTTCCATAAAATATAATGTTTCCATTGGCGGTAGGCCTACACGATGAAATACATATCCTTATCATAGGTGGGGTATCTACGGATAGTATTAGAGAGTGGCTCACTATGATAGGCCACCAAATGTGCTTGTTGAGTAAGAACTGCACCAATAACACAGTAAGAGTCATTTGTCTCAATCTCAAATGGATGTTGTAGGTTTGATAGTGTGAGGACTAGTGCATAGCAAAGGCAAAATGTTAGTTCAACGAATGCCTTCTGTTGTGACTTGTACCAATTTTTTTTTTTCTTTTTATCCATCGTTGGTAACTTGAGTTAAGATCCAAGTTATTTGAGAGAGCACCAACACAAATATTCGATAGAAGTTAGAAAGGCCCAAGAAGATGCGAAGCTCTATTATAGTTTTCGTGGCTGACCAATCCAAAATGAATTAGATCTTAGCTGGATCCAAATGAACACCTTGATCATCAATAATATAACCTAGATATTGGACCTTGTCCATGCCGAAGGAACATTTTTACAAGTTAGCACATAACTTGTGTTATTGCAAGGTGTGAAGGACATGCAAAATATGTTTCAAGTGATCCTCCTAACTCTTGATAAATGTGAGGATATCATATAGATATACAACCAAGAACAATTTGGTGAAATGCCACAAGATGCCATCCATTAACCTCATGAAATTTTTGGGGGAATTTCTCAAAACTAAGGGCATGAAGAACCACTCAAAAAGACCATCCTTGGACATGCAAGCAATCTTCCACACAATTGTGGAATATATTGGAAATTGGTGATAGACATACTTCAAATCGATCATGCTGAAGTACTTGGCCCCTTTGAGCTAGTCAAGAAGGTCATCAATCCACATAATTAGGTATCAGTTCTTGACTATGATTTTGTTTAGGGCCTCAAAATATACGCAGAGTCTCCAAGTCCCGTCCCTCTTCTGCATGATTGCAATTTGGATCCCACATGGTGAGGAAATTGGTTGGATGTGTCTTTTTTCTAGTAGCTCCTGGATTTTCCACTTTATTTCTTCATTTTCCAGAAGAGAGCAATGATAGAGTGCAAATTGGGTAAAGGAGTGTCAGGCATCATATCGATTGAATGATTGATCTGATAGTGAAAATGTAACCCTATGGATGAGGAGAATATGTCTCTGTACTCTTCCATGAAATTATCCAATCACCTCTATTATGTAAAGGAGACCTATTTAGAGGCCATGACCTTCCACTTAATCTGAGAATGAATCAAGAGGAAGTTAAATTTTCCAGTTGAGGAGATAATCTTACTACATTGCTTCTTAGAGAGTAGATAAATGGCAGTATGCGAGGCTACCTATGTTACTTGTATAGTTTTCTACCCAAAGTAATAATAACAGTACAAGGTATAGAGTCATACACAACATGATGCTTCCACAAGTATGGTTGGTCGAAAAAAACATCAAAAAATTCAAGGGGATTAACATCACACAATACCTCCTCCATGAAATACTTGATGCTGTAGGGAAGGTGACACTGTTGGCTGATGTGGAGATCTTTCCCTTTGTGGAGACACTCGTTGATGTATGGCTATTGGTATGGTGTTTTCAACAACACATACCACTTAATGACCTCTAATGAGATGAGGTTATTTTGACTCCAACTATCGATAATGAAACATAGCAAAGCACCCTTCACCCACATTTGTGAGTTGAAGAGACACTCACCTTCTTTATGTATCTTCAAGCTCACTTTGGTGGACCTTGGTGATAGCAACGATGGCACTAGGTTTGTCATCAATGATCTATTTCTTATTTTCAGTGTCTAGTTCAGAGTCATAACCTATATATGACTTTGAACCTTTCAACTCGGCCACCTATTACTGCTTTGAACGACATTCATTTGTGTTACGAGTGAGGCTCTTATGGAACTCACATCACTTTATAGTTTGTTTCTTTGTTTTCCAATTACTGTTCTTTTATTATGACTTTGATGGGTTATCCTAGGCTGTTCTACCTCATCTCTATCCTTTTTTCTGTGTTATGGGTGTTCCTTTTCCCTGCTTTTGAATTATAGATCCAAAGTATCGCTTCTTTTGTTTTAGTTTTGATCAATTTTGGAAACATATCGATATGCTTCGCTAAGAAAAGAGATGTTGAGGAACTTCATTTATGTTTAGATGAATTTGTGTAGACAACCATGATACTTGAGCACTGGATGTTACTCATAGTCCTTAATACTCAACTTTTTTCACAGTGTATGAAATATATTTGTGAACTTTGGCACTTCTTGGTCCCTTTCCTGCCATAGTGTGGTCCATTTTATATAATGATCCTCATAACTTCCAATAGGGTAATACTATTCCTTAATAACATCCCTAAAAGAGTTCCAAGAGGGTGCGATCGAAAATAGTTCAGATTCCCCTGTGGTCCTTTTCTCACAGTAAGTTTCCCAACAGTCCTTGACATGGGAGGCGACTTTAAGTAATGCAAAAGCGATATTTTCTCTATAGGAAAAATTATGGACAGAAAAATATTCTGCTAGTATATTTAACCATTAAGAGAATTTGCATCTATATTTCCTTTAAATATCATAATATAAAAATAAAATTGTACCTTATGTTGAGATTCAACAAGATGATGATCCTAGTGAAAATTACGCACCTTCACTAGGTGGGGCCCTCAGGCTATTTTTAGGTGTATGTATATTTTTAGAATGGTGAGCATATTCTAATATTAGCAGGATAATAATTCTATATGGTTGATAAAATTCTATTTTTATATGAGTTTCTATTTTTAGAGATATGGGCGAAGTCTATTTATAGATCGCATATCTAAAAATAGAATGCATGTCGATTATTATTAGACCTTAATGATAACTAGACAATAAATAATAACTTATTCTCTTGAAGCACTTGATTTCAGTTAACTGATGTGGCAAACCAGTTAGCTGAAGGAATTACGCATTCCAAGGTTGGTTGGTGGGACATGCATGGTGGACATCGTTGTAACTGAGTGTGACAAAGTTGTAATAGAGTTGGAAGAGTAGTTATGTGAGTTGTTATTTAGTTTAACTCCGTTAAGTGAGTTAAACTCAGTTGCGGCTAGTTGTAACTGATGATACACTAGTGAGAGATCAGTGAATTAATTATTTAATTAATTCACAAGCAGTGTCTCACATGAAACTGAAGAAAAATAGCTGTTAACTACTTGCATGTCAGATCCAGTGGAGAGATAGGTGAAAGGGTTTGGTTGACTATCAGTTGTGACTATAGTGGTGCATTAAATGCAACCACACACACATTAGAGATGCCAATGAGGATTGCACAGTCAAGGCAAGACAATAGCGATTTCATTCAGGGATCTTCTTCAGTAGGGATTGCGTAGTGGAGGCAGGCTATCAGGAGGCATTAAATTGGTGCATGTGTGAGCCAATTTTTGTATGACAGTGTGAGACGATTGTAGATTGTACTGAGAGGTCTATAAGAATAGCTTTGTATGATATTGTTTCATGATCCATTGATATACATAATATATGATAGTTGGGGTTTTTAGCTTTAAGATTTCCCGGTAAAAACATCTCTGTTATGTGAGATCGATTTTTCTTCATGTGTTTGCAATTAGCGATTTAATTTTCGCAAAGAATTAAGTAGAAGGATTCTGTATTTAATAGTGGATTTAATTGTTAGATCAGGAGAGTCCGGTAATACATATCAGTATCGTTTAAATTTCTACATGGTATTGGAGCATAGAAGATTGCAATATTTAAGCAATTTTGATTTTTGTTGGTGGAACAATTCGAATTTGTTGCAGGAATATTTTGGTGCGATAGTTGAGTAAACATCGAAATGGCTTTCAATGGTTTGCAGTTGGAGTATGCACTTGAGGGAAGGATAGTATGGAGGCGGTTCTTGAAGATAATGGCTTGAAGGAATTCATCGACAGTGATGTTCCTAAGCCCACTTCGACGGATGCTGCATTACTTGACACCTAGAAAAAGAAAGTAGCGAAGACGAGAAGGATTTTGTTGGAAGGTTTGAAAGACCATATTGTGTCAAGCCTTCATGGGAAAGCCACTCCATTTTCAATTTGGAAGGCTTTGACAGATCTTTTCCAAAGTAGCAATGACCATAGAAAGTTGGCGCTGAAAGATAAACTCAGAAAAATCAAAATGGAGAAGGGAAACAATATTCCAAAGTATCTCATGAAGTTTTTCCAATGTTGAGATGAGTTGGGGAGTGTGGGAATTACAGTTTTTGATGATGATTTGGTGAGCTTGGATCTCCTTGTACTTTCGAAGAGTTGTCACAGTTATGAAGACTCTGTCAACGGATGGGAAAAACTGCCAGATTGGGAGTGACTTTGGTCGGATCTAGTGCAGGAGGAGATAAGGCGGAACACCAGGGATGGCTCTTCATCAAAGCATGATTATGAAGAGGATTTTTCTTTGGCTACCAAAGCAAGGAAAGGGAATGGGAAGAAATTCCACTCAAAATCTGAGGCTAAAGGCAAGAAGTTGGATTTGTCCAAGGTGAAGTGTTTTCACTGTCACGAACATGGGCATCTTGCCACTAACTGCCCACAGAAAAAGAAGAACAAGAAGGCTACTGGAGGTGCAGCTGGTGAGGCCCTTGCCTCGCAATTTGAACTTGATTTCTCTTTGATCACATGCTTGGTTTTAAGTGTAATGGGATCGGTGTGGTATCTTGATAGTGGTGCTTCCTTCCACATGACAGGAGATAAGGAGCTCTTCAGTGAGTTGGAGGAGAAAGATATCCAAATGCATATAGAGATGGGTGACAATGGATGATACAGTGCGATTGGCATTGGTACCATTACCTTTGAGACGGAGTTAGGTAAACCATTTCTGTTGAAATATGTTATGCATTTTCCAGGTCTAAAGAAGAAATTGGTCTCAGTCGCAATGTTGGAGGACAGAGGTTATGACATTGTTTTCAACGATGGAAAATCTTTCCTACAACATAAAAAAACGAGTAAAAAAAAGAAGATAGGGATTTGAGTTAAGAATCTCTAGAAGCTGGAGGTAGATGGCTGTGCTGCAATGGTGGAAAAAGAAGAAGAAGTGGTGAGCTGGGATGTGGGAAAATTATGGCACAGGCGATTGGGCCATCTTCACCATGGCACCTTGAATATTTTGCAGCAGATTTCTGCTGGAATTCCCAAGGGTACATTTGTGCAGTTAGATCAATGCAAGGGATGTACTATGGGTAAGTTTGTGAAGACCAATTTTCATGAAAAGGAGAACCATTCTTCGGTGATCCTAGAGAGAGTTCACACAGACGTGTTTGGGCCATTCTCGGTTGCTTCAACAACAAAACACAGGTATTATGTTATTTTTGTTGATGAATATTCTCATAGATGCTGGATCTTCTTCATGTAGAAGAAGGATCAAACATTCTCAAAATTCTGTGAGTTTAAATCATTGGTGGAGAAATAGTTGAGGAAGCAAGTGAAGGCAGCGATAATGGTGGTGAATATATCTCGAACGAACTCAAAGAATTATGTAGAAAAGAAGGAATTCGGAGCGAACTCATAGTGCCTCATAACCCATAGTAGAATGGGGTTGTGGAGAGGAAGAACGGAACGATCGTGGGTGCTGCACGAGATATACTGCATGATCAGGGCCTACCAATGCACTTGTGGGTGAAAGCATGCAACATTGCGGTTTATGTGTAAAACTGTTGTCCTCATAGAGTACTTGGCATGAGTACACCTGAAGAAGATTTTATTGGTAAGAAACTGGATGTGTCTCATTTTAAGATTTTTGGCTCATCTGTTTATGTTCATGTGACCAAGAACGCCAAGAAGAAGCTGGAGCTGAATTCTGAAGTTGGGATATTTGTGGGGTACATAGAAACACCCCATAATTATCGTGTGTATTTTCCAAACAGTCGAATGACTTTGGCGTGATGGGATATAAAATTCAATGAGGAGAAAGCCATGAAGTTGTCACTTGAGAGGGAGCTACACTTGCATGCAGAGGAGGAAATTTTTGTTCCTAAAGATGGGCCTCTAGATGTGGATTAGCCACAGGAGGAGCTTCATGGAGTGGAGGATTCCACTCATGCAAAGCCAAAAATCAGAACATGTAGAAGGCGTACTACAAAAGCTGAGAGGCTGAAGCTTGATGCTGCACAGAATGTAGGAGTCTGTACTTCATAGCACAGAAAGATACAGTCTCCTAACCGTTTCACTGGATACATGGATCTCATGAGAAAATTTATTGTGACAGAGCCATCTTCCTTTTATGAAGCAGTGCAGGATCCCACTTGGGTAGATACAATGGTGGAGGAGTATGACTCCATTGTCAGAAACAATGCTTGGGAAATTGTTCCAAGGATGGTTGATAAATCAATGGTAGGTTCAAGATGGATCTACAAGGTAAAGAAAGATGCTGATGGGAGTGTTGAGAAGCATAAGGAAAGATTTGTTTCCCGGGGCTTCTCACAGATAGAGGGGATTGATTATGAAGAAACCTTTGCACCTACACGACATTCTTCCATAAGGAACATCCTTTCTCTCTCAGCGCAAATGGGTTGGCACATTCATCAGATGGATGTGAAGACTGCGTTCCTTAATGGGATCATTGAGGAAGAAGTGTACATTAAGAATCCTGAAGGATTTGAGATCTTCAGCAGCGAGTCACATGTGTGCAGACTCAAAAGAGCGCTGTATGGGCTGAAGCAAGCACCCCATGCTTGGTACACTCCGATCGACAACTATTTCACTAAACTTGGCTTCACCAAGAGTGAGCTGGATGCAAACCTATACTAGATTGTGGTGGAGGGTAATATTTTAATCATTTTTCTTTATGTTGATGATTTAATACTGACTGGTGATGAGTAGCTGATACACACATGCAAGGAGGACCTTGCAAAGGAGTTTGAGATGAAGGATATGGGCCTCTTTCATTATTTCCTTCGATTGGAAATATGGCAGTGAGATGGTGAACTGTTTGTGTCTTAAGGAAAGAATGCTCGGGAGATACTTGGTAAGTTTCACATGGAGGACTGCGAACCCATGGATACTCCTCTTCTAGGAAACTAGAGGAAAGAGGATGCTACATCGACAGTTGGTGGGTTCGCTCATGTATTTAGTTAATACAAGACTAGAAATATGCTATGCAGTGAACCAACTTAGTCAAGCAATGGTTAAGCCTACCAAGCTCTTTTGGAAGGAAGAAAAGCATGTCCTGAGATATCTCAGGGGCACATATGAGTATGGCTTATGGCACATACAAGCAAATGAGGTGAAGTTGCATGGCTTCATAGATGCAGATTGGGAAGGCAGCCCAATAGACAAAAAGAGCACATGAGGAGGGGTTTTAAGTATCATATCTACAGCTTTTTCTTGGTATAGCAGGAAACATAGATCCGTGGCACTCGGTTCAGTGGAAGCGGAATACATGGCAGCAAGTCAAGCTACAAGTGAGGCTATCTGGATGAGGAAGATACTGGTATTGATTCATTGTGATAATCAAAGTTTCATTAAACTCTCGATTAATCCTGTGTTTCATGATAGATCTAAGCATATAGATATCCAGTATCATCATATCAGAGATTGTGTGTAGCAAAAGATCATGTTGCTTCAATACATTCCTACGGAAGATCATGATGCAGATATTTTAACGAAGGCACTCACCAGGAGAAAATTCGAATACCATAGAGGCAGGATCGGGGTGAAGGATAATTCCTTTCTTGTTGAGAGGGAGTGTTGAGATTCAACAAGATGATGATCCTAGTGAAAATTAAGCACCTTCACCAGGTGGGGCCCGCAGGCTATTTTTAGGTGTATGTCTATTTTTAGAATGGTGAGAATATTCTAAAATTAGTAAGAGACTAATTCTAGATGGTTGAGTAAATTATATTTTTAGATGAGTTTATATTTTTAGAGATATGGGCAAAGTCTATTTATAGATCACATATCTAAAAATAGAATGCATGTCGATTATTATTAGCCCTTAATGATAATTAGACGATAACTAATAAATTATTCTCTTGAAGCACTTCATTTTAGTTAATTGAAGTGGCAAACCAGTTAGCTGAAGGAATTACACATTCCAAGGTTGGTTGGTGGGACATGTATGGTGGACTTCGTTGTAATTGAATGTGACAAAGTTGTAACAGAGTTGGAAGAGTAGTTATGTGAGTTGTTATTTAGTTTAACTCCGTTAAGTGAGTTAAACTTAGTTTTGCTTGTTGTAACTGATGATAAATTAGTGAGAGATCAGTGAATTAATTATTTAATTAATTCACAAGCAGTGTATCACATGCAACTGAAGAAATACAACTGTTAACTACTTGCATGTTAGATCTAGTGGAGAACCAGTGGAGAGATAGGTGAAAGGGTTTGGTTGACTATCAGTTGTGACTATAGTGGTGCATTCAATGCAACCACACACACATTGGAGATGCCAATAAGGATTGCACAGTCAAGGCAAGGCGAGATCGAATTCATTCAGGGATCTTCTTCAGCAGGGATTGCGCAGTGGAGGCAGGCTGTCAGGAGGCAGTAAATTGGTGCATGTGTGAGCCAATTTTGTATGACATTGTGAGACGATTGTAGATTGTACTGAGAGCTATATGGGAAGAGCTTTGTATGAGATTGATTCATGATCCATTTATATACACAATATATGATAGTTGGGGTTTTTAGCTTTAAGATTTCTCGGTAAAAACATCTGTGTTATGTGCGTTTGATTTTTCTTCATGTGTTTGAAATTGACAATTTAATTTCCGCAAAGAATTAAGTAGAAGGATTTTGTATTTAACATTGGATTTAATTGTTAGATCAGGAGATTCTGGTAATACATATCAGTATTGTTTAAATTTCTACACCTTAAAGGGGTTGGTGACTCCAAAGTAGTTGTTGGATGAAGATGTGTTGCTTATCAATATTCGTTAGAGGATATGGAAAAAATTATCCATCATTTCGTTACTTTTTCACTCAAGGGATTCTTTAAGAACAATTTGAAACGATATCCTGCTCCCTTATCCTTATTTTCTTCTTTCATGGGAGCTCATCAGGGTCAGCAAGGATGATCTTGCAACTGCTAAAGTAGTTTGAGTCCCAAATCCTAATACCCCAACCTCGTTGGGGACGTGAAAAAAAAATAGAAAGAGGAGAATGATATGATACCACTGATTGCCATTTATGAATTGAATGAAATGAAGTAAAATTTTAAAAGAGAAACACAACGATATAATGAAATTGATCTTCAATTAATAAATAGAAAATGAAAAAACTATTCACATGTAGAATAAAAGAAAATTAGATCCAATAGTGGTAGATTATCTCTAAGAAGATATGTGATGACTATGATCCTTAGAAATTGTAATAAAATGAGGCTAAGAAGAATTTTTATCATGAAGAAATAATGAGAAAACCTAAACATCCAAAAAACTAACCCTAGGATATGAAGCGCCAAATGTGTATGGGCCCCAATGGGTAAGTTGAAATGTCAGCTTCCAGGGGTCATAAATTTGTCATATGATCTTTGTTTGGTGTGCACTATAGGTGATCTAGGAGGATCTCAGAGAACAAGTGGCTTTAAAATTTCTCAAAAATCAAAGTGTCCAGATGACAACAAGACTAGGAACATGTCGAATTGTTCTCCGTTATGACTCCAATGGTGCAAAATCCATAATCAAATATTTGGTGTCTTGATATCATGCATGTTATGTTCTATTTTCTCTTCAATTTATGTGCTTATGTTTCATGGTTTTAAGTGATTTTATATATGAACTTCTTTAATGCATATATAAGAAAAATATCTTGGATCAAGTGGTATCAAAGCAGGTCTTTATTGATGTGAGTTACATGAATATATGCTAACCAAAAACAAGCTACAAAGAGGTGAAGGAAATCTTAAGTCCTTTGATACCGAAGTAGGACGTGCACCATGAAGAAGAAATATGACAAGCAAGGAATCTCATTGGGAAGAAGAGCAGAATTACCGAAAGGCATTCTACAACATGGCAGAGAAAGTAGAAAAATTGTCTGCAGAGTCTGAGAAGACTGTCAAGCTTGATAAGAAATATGCAGATGATCACAGCTCAGTAAATCATGGAGATGGTGGAGAAGAGCCCCATCCCTCTCCATATTCTGATGAAAATTCCTCTTCTTCTTCTCATCATTGTCACAGACATCATAGACATACATATAAGAAACCTTTCCTTAAACTAGATGTAAATTTTGACTTGCCTATGTATACTAGAGAATGCAATGCGGAAAAGTTCAAAATTGGATTATACAGATTGAGGTCTACTTCTGGATTCAATAGATAAGGAAATACGAGGCAAAGATCCAATTTTCATCTCTTCGACTGGGTGGCACCGCTCTCATTTGGTGGGAGAGCAAACTACATGGCAACATAAATTTGGTAACCTTCTCTCCTCATGGTCAAATTTTATTTCTGCATTGCAAAATCAGTTTTACCCATTGGGCTATAAGAAAAAGGAATTAATGGAATGGAAACACATAACTCAAGGCAAAGGTAAAATGTGCAAAAATTCACTGAAGAATTTATAAAACAAGCATTGAACTTATACATTTCATTAGATTCACCAGAGATTGTAACTAAGTTTATTGGTTCTTTACATAGTTACATAAGGAATTCATTATTATTGTTTGAGCCTGATACCATTGATGAGGCCAATGTGAAGGCCATGCATCTTGAAAGCAGGGGGACACATGAAAAAAATGACCACCCAAAGAGAGCTGCAATAACAGAGAGAAGAGAAGAAAAGCCCTCTTTTACACATTGTGAGAAAGAGGGACACTGCACCTTGAGCTGAGACCTAAGAAGGATGAGAGAAAGGAGAGGCAAAAGAGAGCTACCACCATGAAAAAAGATCAAAAGTCTGAATTAGAGGAAGATGAGAAGGTCATGGCTGCAGGAGTTGCACGAGGTAGACCAATTGACTTGGGATCAGATTCTGGTGACGAAAGAAGGATTGCAGCTCTGGGAATCACAGCATATGGACCCATCAATTTGGGTTCAGATTCTGGTGATGAAGCAAAAGTTTCAATAGTTAGTGTACCAAATATGAAAAGGTATCCAATGTGGCATGGATACATGAGCTTGAGGAGATAAACCAAATCATTCAAGTAGATAATATTGAGCTAAGGAGACTCCTATAGGAAGCAGAAAAGGATAAAAAAAGGTTGCTACAATAGTTGCAAGCTAAGGACGAGGCCTTCGAAAAGCAGCAGCATAATCACCTTGAGGTAAAAAGTGATTCTTTGATTTCATATAATTTTTATGATGATGATTTCGTTGCTTTTGAAAAAAATACTACATGAATCAAATTCAAACTATTAAAGAAAATGGGGTATTAGGGAAAGGGCCTCGACATTAATGACCAGGGCATCATAAACCTAATAAAATTAAAAGAATTACCCCATCATGCAAGACTTGGGTATGTCAGGAAGGAGGTGTGAGAATGCTCCAAGACAACCACCCACCCACCAATGATAGATGAGGAGAGAACTTCATCACATTCTAGCAAAAGTGAGGGATCCATGAACACTTATCAGAGGCAGATTGAGAGGAAGCGTTCCAGGATGATCTAGAAAGTTTGGAAGAAGAAGAATCATTGCAACAAGGATGAGCACCAGAAATTTGCATGTCAAACTCTTCGGGCCCAAAAAGCACCCATAAAGGATCTTGCCATCGAAAATATTCCACAAGCAAACCCACCACAGGAAGATGACCCATTTACTTTATTAAGTAAAATATGGTTTTTTTAAAGGTAGTAGCTTTTTATAGCCATATTTTGTAAATAATGCGTTACAAGTAAATGCAAAAGTGATGATGTGTTTTCCATCGCTTCAAAATGCAACGATGATGTTTTGGCCTTTTCTTATGAGTAGTTGAGGTATTTGTTTTTATTATGTAATCCTTGACTAATGAGTGTGTGCTATAAAATCTTGGCAAGTGAGGGGTTGTGTGAGTCATGTGTGGTTTGTATATGATTGCAAAGGTTTATGTACCAGATTTGTATGCAGGTGATTGAAAGTGCAATTTGGTGAGGACACATGCAGTGTGATGGATGTGTCAATGCTTTTGGGAATCTAGAAGCTCCTCAGTGGGTAGGATTGATCCAGGAGGATCTCAGAGAAAAAGTGTATTTAAAATTGCCCAAAAATAAAAGTGGCCATATGACAACAAGATTGGGACCATGTCAAATTGTCCTCCGTTCTGATTCCAACGCTGAGAATGACACTCCAATCTGATCCCGTATGGAGAAGTTAGAGCAAGTCAAAGTTGTGGTAAAAGTTGGGTAGCGGGCTAGGTTTAAGTGTCCTATAATTTCACCGTCAACCAGCAGGGAACCTAACATCGAGAAGTGGGAGAATTTTTCAGGTACTTTATTTTCCTAATAACCTCCAGTTTCGAGAATTTTCAAAAAAAGGATATGGTTAAGGAGTATATATATATATATATATATATATATATGGGTGGTGGGACACCAACCCCACCACCCCACAACCATATTATATCAATTTGTAGGGGGGCGGGCTGTCAACCCCACCAACCCCGGAACCGCCACCACAATGGAATGAATAACATGGTGCAGTTGGGTCGAGCCGTGTGGAGCGGACCCACCCACCGCCTACACTATAATTTATACAACAAATAACTAAAATGGGAGGGGCAGGATTTGATCCCCCGACCTCTCCTCAACCAATGACAGATTTAACCATTGCGCCAGTGGAGGTACTTTGTACACTCTGCCCATAAGTTTATATAAAAAAAATCATTTCCATAGTGCGCCCAGGCAGAGAAGCGGATCAGAGTGGAACCCCGAGCGGGCCAGAGGGGAGGATCCATGCCTAGGGAATATTGAGGGGCATCAGAAAGATTCCTAGGGGTGCAGAACTTTCCAGTGTCAGTTTTGGACAGATTTTATATCGATTTTACTCCTCTCGGCGACAGGAACTCAACAGTGATGTCCGTTTTTAAATCGGAAATCTCCATTTTTTGGCCATTTTCTATATTTGAGGTATAAGGATTATTTATGTAATTTTAATTGTACTTCTTCTTTCCACTTAATGAATGAAGGCCTCCCCACTATTGAGAAGGGCCTGGAGACGTAGTCCAAATTGGACAAACTCCGTAATAAAATATTTGGTGTCTTGATCCCATGCATGTTATGTTCTCTTTTCTCTTCGTTTTATGTGCTTATGTTTCATGGTTTTAAGTGTTCTGCTATATGAAACTATTTAATGCCTCTATAAGAAAAATATATTGGATCAATAGCCCATTGGAAAGGTCTACCCGAGGAGAAAATTTTTTGACTTCCTATGGAAGTCCAAAATTTTCATCATTTTATTTCCCCAAAAAGTGTCGTTCAAGGCCTCAAAACAATCCTAGAAGTTCAAGGCCTGAAAGCTACCAAAAATAGAAAAATGCCTGAATAGAAAACTGTGCTTAAAAATAGGAAACTGTGTTATGAGCCAAGTGGAATAGGTGGGTGTCCACTTATATCTACCTGGATCAGTCCTCCCCCATTAGGAATCAATATTATCCATCGTGTTTAGTGCCTCCATGATATGAGTGTAATGTTCCCAACTAAGGAACAACTACACTATTAGGAATAACCTGAGTTATTACCAATGTGGAGCTTCAGAAAACCATGAGCATGGAAATTAAGAGAAGCTCATTAGATGTAAAATAACATCAAACCAGCAGCTGAAAGAACCTCAGCAAGAGTTAGGCCTATATTCTCTTTCCCGGGTGGGGAAATGCAGCAATACAGGGCATAAAACTGGAACTCTGCAAAGAATAAGATGTATAACGGTCCTGTTATGATGAATAAGCTTAAAATATACATAAGAAACACATAGAAATTATGTTTATCTACAACAGCAACTTGTACTTCGTTTCATGATCCGGAGAGTGGGGAAAAAGGGTATTTTATGCCGTAAAAAGATTATTTTCAGAAATGAGCATACAATTAAGTAGGGGAAATGGCTGGATATGATATCTTAGGTCATGAGGGACCTACGCTCCAAATTTCAGCTCAAATTAATTCTTCTAGCTATGTTAAACAACTCCTCCTTTCCCGACTAGGCTAGAAAACCTTGATTTCCCATGACTTTGCTAAACAGAAATTTCTGAATACAGTGAGAGCGTAATTGCTAAGAGGGTTTCTATAGAAAATGATGGAATACATATGATATGAAGCTTATATTATTCAAATAACAGAGAAATGGAGTTTTAACCTCTTTTACATCAAGAAAAAGACACCTGGCAAGGGTTTCCGGCAATAACCATGTACAAAAGGTAGGACTGCAGAAAATAACGCAGTCTACAGAAAATATGCATTAAAAATGAATGAATATAACATATCAAAGCTGAATAATACAGAAATATGGCCAAAGGCCTCTCTAAAAAACTCCCAGAGGGAAATAAGCACCTCTTCTTACAAGATGAGCACAAAATCAAAGGGTGCAACACTGCTGCTGCTGCCCCTGCATCAAGGATGCAGTTTTCTGAAGTAGACTATGTTGTGGCTGAATGTGAAGGAATGGCCTCAATACAAATACTGAAATGAAGCTCAAATCACTCCCCTTTGATCCCTTAAGCAAGCTGATCTCAAGAGGGGATGGAATTCCTGCACAAAAATTCCTTGCACTAAGTAGTGTAGCAACTCCGGCTAAACAGCTGAAGTATGCAATTGGTTTCTAGACCAAAATATCTGAATACATGAATGAATTCCCTTTGATTCTATGCCTCCCTTTTATCTTTTGTGAGCCTCCTCACCCCGGACCCCACACAACGTTGAGGTGACTTCTTCATGAAGCTTCCTCTTTCAAAACTGCGCTACCCTAGCTTGCTTCCCTCCTCTTGTGGCTGCGTTGTTGACTTGGTCAACTAATCCACCTCTCTTTTCACACTAGGGATCTTCAATCTAGTTTATATATGTGTCTTAGGCTGATCCTTGTTCACATTGAACCGATTTGCTTAGGTGATCTCTTCCTCCTCAAGAATGCATGTTGACTTAGTCAAACTTGACTATGTCCTTATCTATTTTTCCCATGTTCACACTTGTAAGTGTAAATTTCTCCTGAAGTGATCCCCTTCCTTTTTAAGGTGGAAATTATTCATATTTTTATTTTTCATGGGCTCCCTTACCCATTTATTCCTCTCCCAGGTGAAAGTAAAAAAATCTAATGTTCCAATTTGCTTGTTGCAAAATTGGGAACATTACAGTCCTCCCCTGCCAAATTTTGCTTGTCCTCAAGAAAATGCAAGCATAGGACTGAAGAGAATCCTCTTCTCCCATGTAGCACCCTCATAAAATGAATTCTCCCAAGGATCAAGGTGCTGCATCATCAATATATCTCCAAGTTGCTCCTCCCAAGTGTGTAAGCTATTTAAATAACTGACATTTGTGACAGTGAAACATCTATGGAAGAAAAAATGGGTTGTTTGAAGGTCCTCTTGAGGCATGTGGGCTGATATAAATTGGGATTCATCATCCCCCTTTTAGTTTCTCCCTCCCCAAGCTATTAACCAAACATAATGAGTCACCCTCCAGTATGGCAACTCATGAAGGATCTCTTCCACCTTGAGCTCCTGCAAAGAAGGTGGGTTGCATAACTGTTTGTGTGGAGTTAAAATGTGCATCTCTTGTTTCTTTTTTCTCCACTTATGATATATATGGGGCTGCTGCTGATATATGGCTGAGATATAATAGTCTTCAAGAAAGACCCAAGCCACCCCATCAAATCCAACACCCATGAGGTGTCTCCTCAAAGAACTCAAACCCCCCAAATGAGTCCTCTCATTTGAAGGTAAGATGTATAGAATGGCAACCAAGGTTTGCCCATTGTTTTTTCTGAAATATGCAGCCTTTTTAATGTGAAGAATTATATTTTCATTGGGCCTCTTCAACTCTTGTGCCCCTCCTCCAAAGGTGCTTCCTACAATCAATGTTTTAGCAGCATAATATGGAAGCATAAACATATGAAAACAAGGAGGTAGAACATAGTCCCAAACATGGAACCAACACAGGGCATTCTTTGCATGCCTCAATACATAGTGCAACAAATGTTCTTTCAGCCAATTTTTTGCTGCCACATCCATTTTACAAAAGGGAATCATGAAAGCATAATTTGGTGCCAATGATGCAAACCGAAAACCATGTGGCATTCCTCCACAATCCACAAATAGAATGGCCATCATAAATGCTGCAAGTGGCCTCAAGTACATAAAAATATAATATGCAATAAGGAAATACCCTTCTTGGTATGATATGATGCTCATGTAGATAAGGAAGTGTAAAATACAAAACAAAATTGTACCTCCTCCATCATGTACTTCGGTCATTGAGCTGAAATGGCTCAAGTGAAAATTCTCCCTTGCTGCAGGTGAGTAGGGAAGTGGTTGTGCTGACCTTTGCTTCATCTTCTGGGCTGTACATCTCTCCATATGCTAATATACATTCAATTTAATGTCCTCCCAAGTGAACTCCTCCCTTGAAGGATGTTATGCATAAAAATGCATGGAGGGAAAGTCCACAAATGCTGCATGTAGATCTTTCTCCTTATGCTTGTGAACCCAAGCCAAGAAGGTCAAAACATAGTAAGGGATACTCTCATCCACTACTTTCTCATGCCCATATTATACATGCTCCCATTGTGCATTACTTGTGAAGTGGTCTTGGGAACACTTCAGGAAGTAATCCAAGCTCCTAACTGATAGCGCTGCTAGCCCTTGGAGTAATGCTACTATCATCTCAAAGCTCAATTATTTGACATAGGTTGTGTCAAAGACTCTTCCCAAAATGCTGTTGTACATGTAGAGATCCTCCCAAGATGGAGGGGCTGCTCTTTACACTATTCTAGTGCCATTCTTTACTCTTGAAGCATCATGCCAAGTGTGAGAGAAATTCTGCCCTTGCTCTCTCCCAATCCTCCAAAGCAACAAATGACTTTGCTTCGTCATCATACCTCCATCATATAACCTATGTGGTGAAAACATAATGATCACATCACCATAATGCATCCACCCTCCTTGATACCCCATGATGAAAGTATCCTACCAATCTCTCTTCCCCTTCTCATCCCATGGGAAAGGACATGTCATAGAGTGACCAAAATCTCTCAAGAGTAGCCAACGCAACATTTTCTCTTGCTGCCCGGTGTCATAGACTTGCAAGAGGTTTACCAATCTCTTGCCTCTCATCCACATCCACTCAACTCCATGTGGATGCCTCCTAGCTTGCTCCATCTTGGCATTCCTCCAATGAGGTCTACCATCCTCCCATATCAGATCTTCCTTCTTGCATTTCATAAGAGGTTGAAATGCAACTCCTCAGAGACCTCCAAGAAAAGGTCTCTCATCAATGACTATCTTGGACCCATAAGGATCCAAAGGGGCTGAAGGAAAGGTCTCCTTGCTACTACCTCTTGACAGCGTTGTAACCCTCCTCCAGGGTAATTTGTCTATCTCATGCATCAACTCCCAAATGCACATTTGATTCTGCATGAACGTGCTTGGAGCAAGGTTCACTCCATCCTCCAAGAATTCACACTCCAACCTCAAGGGTTGTGTGTAACTTATCAGTGATACATGAGGTTAAGAGTTCAAATCTCCCTTGAACCCTTCAAACTTGCACATCACAATGCAATCCTATTACTCTATCTTAGCAATATCATTTGATACTGGGCCATATGCAAACAAATCTCCAACCCTTTCCATAAAATTTTCTGAAATGTTAAGACATGGAAACTTATGCATACCTTTGTGAGCCCTTGGGACATCTTCTGTGGTTGCAAGAGGTCCTCTCTTCAATGTGTTGGCTGATCCAACTACTGGTGTAGAAGGCTGCTCTCTCAAGGCCATGGAAGCACTGGTACTTGCTCCCTCCCATGGTGGTGTGGGTCTATTCTCCTATGATATTCCTCCATCAAAAGTTCTGATCAGATCTCGAGTAAATTCAGAAAAATAAGTCACTCTTGTGTGGCTCAAGTGACTGCACCACCAAGCATTGGCTTCACCCTCCAGGTGCAGCGCTGCAACTTCTGCTGCCTCCTCCTCTACCATTGGATGAAGTAGGAAGAATGCCTCAAGATTCCTTGCCCAAGTTCTTGCTATAGTTGACCCATCAAATTTAGACAATAGGAACCTATTTCCTTTGATCTCTCCTTTGCTGCAGGGTCTTCTCTCTTCTCTCAGTTGAATAAACTGAGGAAAATCTAGGGTTTCTTTGATGGCCCTAGGTTGGCACTTGTATTCTGCCAAATATCCACTTAGGATTTCATGCTCTAAGTGGTCTCCTTTCTCTTCACCTCCTCTATAAGAACATGAAGTGCATGCATCTTCTTCTGCTTCTTGAAACCTTCTAGAGGTCTCACTGCAATTCTCTCCTCCTTGAAACCCTCTTGGAGTTTCAATGCATTTCTCTTCTTCTTTCTTCTTGGATCTGAAAATGGATGAAAGTAAGATCATCCTCTCCATAATTTTGTTCTCCTCTCATTCTTATCTTCTGATTGGATCTGAAATCCACAGGCTAAGCCAAGATGGCAGCTCTGATACCACTATAATGTTCCCAACTAAGGAATAACTACACTATTGGGAATAACCTGAGTTATTACCAATGTAGAGCTTCAGCAAACCGTGAGCATGGAAATGAAGAGAATCTAATTATATGTAAAATAACATCAACCCAAAAGATGAAATAACCTCAACAAGAGTTAGGCCTATATTCTCTTTCCCGAGTGGGGAAATGCAGCAATACAGGGCATAAAACTGGAACTCTGCAAAGAATAAGCTGTATAATGGCCCTGTTATGATGAATAAGCTTAAAATATACATAATACACACATATAAATTATTTTTATCTACAACAGAAACTTGTACTTCGTTTCATGATCCGGAGAGTGGGGAAAAAGGGTATTTTATGCCCTTAAAAGGTTATTTTCAGAAATGTGCGTAACAGTAAGCAGGGGAAATGGCTGGATATGATAGCTTAGGTCATGAGGGACCTACGCTCCAAATTTCAGCTCAAACTAATGCTTATAGCTATGTTAAACAACTCCTCCTTTCCCGACTTGGCTAGAAAACCTTGATTTCCCATGACTTTGCTAAACAGAATTTTTTGAATACAGTGAGAGCGTAATTCCCAAGAGGGTTTCTAAAGAAAATTATGGTAGAAGTCTGATATTAAGCTTATATTATTCAAATAATAGAGAAATGGAGGTTTAACCTCTTTTACATCAAGAAAAAGACACCCGGCAAGGGTTTCCGACAATACCCATGTACAAAAGGTAGGACTGCAGAAAATAACACAGTCTATAGAAAATATGAATTAAACATGACTGAATATAACATATTAGAGCTTAATAATACATAAATGTGGCTAAAGGCCTCTCTAAAAAACTCCCGGAGGGAAATAAGCACCTCCTCCTACAAGATGAGCAAAAAATCAAAGGGTGTAACACTGCTGCTGCTGCCCCTACATCAAAGACACAGTTTTCTGAAGTAGACTGCGCTATGGCTGAATGTGAAGGAATGGCCTCAAGCCAAATACTTAAATGAAGCTCAAATCACTCCCCTTTGATCCCTTAAGCAAGCTGATCTCAAGAGAGGATGGAATTCTTGCACAGGAATTCCTTGCACTAAGCAGTGCAGCAACTCCGGCTAAACAGCTAAAGTATGCAATTGGTCTCTAGACCAAAATATATGAATACATGAATGAATTCCCTTTGATGGTATGCCTCCCTTTTATCTTTTGTGAGCCTCCTCACCCCAGACCCCACACAACATTGAGGTGACTTCTTCATGAAGCTTCCTCTTTCAAAACTGCGCTGCCCTAGCTTGCTTCCCTCCTCTTGTGGCTGTGCTATTGACTTGGTCAACTAATCCACCTCCAATGCTACTTTTCACACTAGGGATCTTCAATCTAGTCTATATATGTGGATTAGGCTGATCCTTGTTCACATTGAACCAGTTTGCTTAGGTGATCTCTTCCTCCTCAAGAATGCATGTTGACTTAGTCAAACTTGACTATGTCCTTATCTATTTTTCCCATGTTCACACTTGTAAAGTTTAGCTCCTGAAGTGATCCAATTCCTTATTAAGGTGGAAATTATTAATATTTTTATTGTTCATGGGCTCCATTACCCATTTATTCCTCTCCTAGGTGAAAGTAGCAAAATCTAATGTTCCAATTTGCTTGTTGCAAAATTAGGAACATTACAATGAGGAAACTTCTGCTAAAATTTGTCCCTATTGAGCCACTTCCCTTGGTGTATGCGCTGGCCTGCTTTGAAAACCAGATAAAATTTGATCATATGTTGGTGAGTGTTATTAATTTATGTGTCCATGATCTAATTAGTTGTGGCCTATTCAATGCAATTTGAATTTATATTTGTTCATGTCAGTTGCTTTTTAATTTATGATGTGTTTGACAATGGTGGAAAGTATGTTCAAAGGCGGTTCACATTGAAAACTGTGTGTAGGCTAAGGAATGGGGGGATACTTAACTCAAAATATCTCCCCCCCCACAATCTTGGTGATGGTGTAAGGTCCATATTGGAGTAGTAAAATATTTTTATGGGCCCTTGCAAGGATTTACTTCTAAAAATGCAACCAAACCTTGTCTCCCACTTGAAACTTGTGTGGCACCCAGTGTCGGTCATGACATTATTTGTACATAGTATTGGATTTGTGAAAGATATCATGGACCTGCTGGTGGACGTGTTGAATTAATTCGATAAAATTTGTGGCTTTGTCAGCTTTAGATTGAGCATGTGTAGATTCTTCCTGTGTAGTTTCAATGAGCAATGCAATGTCAATGGGACATAATGGTTGAAATCCTTGGCCCACTAGAATGGGGCTATTATTAGTTGAGCTATGGAGAGATATATTGTAACTATATTGAACACAGGGGAGAGTCTCATCCCATGTTCATGGATCCTTGGAATTGTACGTGTGTAAAATGTGCATGATCATCTTGTTGACAACCTCTGTCTAGCCATCACTTTGGGTGTGGAAGGAAACTTGGTAAGATTTATGTCCATGAATGACCAAAGGATCGTCCAAAATATACTTGGGAACCTACTATCCTGATCTGATATAATGGTATGTGGGATCCTAAAATGTACCCACACCTATTGGAATAAGAGTTTGGTAGTGGCTTTGCATGTGATGCTCTTATTGTAATAAACCATAATGGCCATCTTAGAAAATCTATCGACAACCACAAACACACAGTAATTACCATGGTGGTCGAAGTAAGGGAAAATATATAATCCATCAATATGGATTCCAAAGGACGTTTAGGATTAAGTAGAGGAGTGTATAGGCTTTACTTCTTAATGGTTGGTTTTACATTGACGTAGGTAGTGCAATATCGTATATACTTTCCAATAGCCTATTGGAGTTTTGGAAAATAAAAACACTTATGCATTACTATCGCTACTTTCTTCACACCAAAAAGATCTACGACCCAACTATAACATGCCTGCTATATAATCTTGGCATGCTCTCTTTAAGGAATGCAAATATGTCCCACGTCACACAACAATCCATCCTAGAGGTGGAAGTATGGAATTAACTTGCTGGTCATCAACATATTTTATGTGGTAGAAAATTCTAATTAAGTTTCATATAGCTGCGACCATCTAGAGGTCATGTTCCCACAAGAGTTAAGAACTATGTTCGGTGACACAACTGGGGGACAATTGAGGTAGTCTGCAACATGATTGGTGCTACCTTATTGTATTTAATATTGAAATGGAATTGTTTCAAATATGAAGACCATTTCCGATGGTGATAATTCTAAAACTTCCCCTGTGTCTGCATAAATTTAAGGGAATGGTTATCCGCATGGATGATCGTGTCCTTATCCATTATATAATTTTTACATTGGCAAAAATCCTGCATGATGGAATACATCTCATTATGATAGGTGGGGTATCTCCGTACAATATCAGAGAGCGTATCACTATGATATGCAATTAGATTCCCTTGCTCCCTAAGAACTGCACCAATAGCATAGTATTATGCATCCATCTCAATATCAAATGGTTGATTTAGGTATGATAGTGTGAGGACTGGTGCAAAGAAAAGGTGACATTTCATTTCAAAAAATTCTTGTTGTTAGACTGAAAAAAAAATCTTTACTTTTTCTCCACCCTTGGTAACTTGACTTAAGGTCCAAATGATATGAGAGAACCCCAACATGAATCTTTGGTAAAAAATAGCGAGGAAAAAGAAGCTGCAAATCTCTATTAGATTCGTCGGGTCCAACCAATCCCAAATGACTTGGATCATAGCTAGATCCACATGCAAACCTTTCTTATTAATAATGCAAACCTAGATATTGGACCTTGTTCATGCCAAAGGAGGATTTTTCCAAGTTAGCACATAGATTGTGGTACTGAAGGGTGTGAAGGAACTGAAAAATATGTTGTAAGTGCTCCTCCTAAATCTTGCTGAAGATGAGGATATCATCCAGATAAAAAACCACGAACAATTTTGTGAAAGGCCGCAAGATGTCATCCACCAGCCTCATCGAAGTTGTGGGGGGCATTCCTTGAACATAAGGCAATGAAAAACCACTCGTAAAGACACTCCTTGGACTTGAAAGAAATATTACACACATATGTGGGTTCTATTGGAACTTAGTGATAGCCAAACTTTAGATCAATCTTGCTGAAGTACTTGTCCCCCTTGAGCTATTGAAGAAGGTCATCAATCTGTGGAATCGGGTACCTGTTCCTGATTATGGTTTTGTTCAGGGACCGATAATCAATGTAGAGTCTCCAATTCCCATATTTGTTCTAAATTAGTACAATCAAGCTCACATAGGGTGAGGAACTTGGTTAGATGTTCCCTTTTTGTAGCATTTCCTAGATCGACCGATTAATTTTTTCATTTTCCATAAGAGAAAGACGATAGATTTTCCCATTGAGTAGAGGTGTCAAGCCTCATATTGGTTGAATGCTTGATTTGATAATGTAAAGGTACCCTAATGGGTGAGGATAATATGTATATATAATCTTCCATGACATTATCCATTAGCCTCTGTTGCACGGAGGAGCCTTGTTTGGAGGGCGTTGTCATTTTTACAACGCCCTCCAAAATTTTTCTATATTCGAATTTTGGAGCCTAAATTATTTCATGTGAAGTGTCACTTTTGGTCATATAGTTCCATTTCATGTAATTACACATGTTTCAAGTGTTCATGTTCCTTCCTAAGTGTCATCAGATCACTAAGATACACAATTGCACACTTTAGAGTCATAGTACACTTCCTAGTAAGAAAATGACACTTATCGGTCACAACTGAGTATACTTTGTTTGTTGCACTTGAATATTGTTTGTGAACTGGCGTTTTGATATATATTTCTTATTCTTGGGTATTTCCTAAGTTTTAATATTAATTTTACATTGTAATTCTTGAAAATACCCCTAACTCAATGTGTTTTCACATGTTTTCACCATTCATTACTTCAACATTTTTCTGACTTTCAAAGCCTACCCCTTAGGATATGAAGAGTGCACTACACACTTCTAAGGCCTAGTAGAGACCCTCCTTTTCAGCTATAATTATGACTTGTTCCACCTTGAGCCCTCTGTCTCCTGTGCCACACGATTCTAGTCAACAAACTCTCCTCCTTGGTGCTTATCCTCCCTCACAGCACTAGTCTTTCCTTTTCCTCGTAGTCTGGTGCATTGCACACTTCTAGTGGGTAGTGATGCCTCTCTATATATCTTGTGATTTCGAACTACACCGTCCTTATGGCCCCAGAATTCCTCCCTAGTGCATGGTGTAGTTTTAGTGAATAGTCTTGCTTCCTTGCCTTTTGCAACTATAACCTGTGCCCACCTTGCCTCCTCCTCCTCCATAGCTATGCATGGCACAATATTAGTGAGAAATTAAGCCCTTATCTGTCTTCTGCAAGTGTTTTATGCACCTAGAAGGCCTCTCCCTCTCTCCTTTGTGCATTGTTGAGCCACAGTTAGAAAATTTGCATGAAACATGATAAAATAGGAGATTTTTGAGCTAATGTTTGCTTCCCATGAGTGTTCCACATTTGCAGGTGTTCAATAAAACATGGAAAATATATATGAGGATATTTTTCAAGAAAGGATACCCACTGAAGCATCTTGAAGAAAAAATGAAAAGAGGAATCTTGTTGCGGCAGTTAAAGAAATGATGGATTTAGATGATCAAAGTGACTCTTGAAGAATCCATTATATCTCAAGTCCTTTTGGAGGGGAGAAGGCAACAATAATGCAATATCTATTACAAGTATTGATGACATAGTGGAAGTGTTGTCACTTCTCAAAGAACTCCATGTTACAAGTCACTATGAGTCCAAGTCATCAATGTCTATGACTTGTCATGTTGTTGTCACATGATGATGTTATTATGGAAAAAATTATTGTAAATATGTAGAATTCCAAGAGTCATATATGGAAAAAATAGTCATTAGGAAAAGTCTAAAAGTCTCACGGAAGTCAAAAGGTCACATTAGAAGTCCAAGAGTCATGAGGAATATGAAAGGTCATTCTTCTTGTTATAAAAGAATTTTGATTACTCAAGCAAAGGAATTTTCACCTTGGCTTCTCCAACCAAACATTAGAGAGAAATATTTTTCTTTTGGAGAGAAAGTAGTGGCTTAATGCTCCACTATTAGAGCTAGTGGTGTCTCATTGTATCATGTATCTTGGAACTTTCAATTAATATTTGAAGCTGATTGAGCTAACACATTTTTATGTATATGTCCTGAATATAATAAGGCTACTCTTTATATGTTTTTGGTATATGTTTTGTGTTTCCATATACTAAATAAATTGAACTATGTGACTGGCTTTATTGCTCATCTTGTTGAATCTGTGTTGTAAATTTTTTAATGATCATTACGTCCATGTGAACTATTTCACTAGAAAATCAACGATTCTTCCATATATATGTGTGTGTATGTGTGTTTTTATTAGAATAATACTAATACTTTTCTTATAAATACTCACTTTTACTCCCTTCTGATGAAATAACCTTAGTACATATCGCAATTAAACATTTCACAAGACATAATCACTTGCTCATTAAAAAGTACATGCACATTTATCTCTTATTATAACCATTGCATCTAAGGAAAATACATAAGAAAATGGCAGCCAAGCCACATTTTCGGATGGGGCTCCTATACCAAATGGTGTGAGGTCTAATTGGGACTTCATATTGGGGAGACCCCTTGTATGCTGGTGCAATCCAACATTGTCAACATTTGGGCAGAATAAGGAGGACGACCTTTTATGGTTGAGATTTCACCAAATAATAACAGCCAACCATCCTTACAAGGCAGTAATAGTTCGAGTTTAACTCCCACTCACATTTATGAGATAGGAGAGTCCCCTAATCATAGTCTGGATTAGGATTTTGAATTAACTTACGATCAAATCTAGAAATCCGACATATTACTCGTCAGTCAAAATATCTTGGTTTACCTCCTGTCGCTACTATTATTCCTCATAAGCCAATAAAGAAAGAAACAAATCATCACATCATATTGGTTTATTTAGTTGAAGATATGGTTATTTCAACCCTTAAATAATTAGTTGATTCTATTGGAAGAGTACATCAACAAGGGGACCTTCCACCTCCTGAGGAGGATTTGGGAGGAGATAGGGAGGATTTCCCTTTTCTTTACCAAGAACAACCGAGAGAAGAATTTACTGATTA
The DNA here is from genome assembly GCA_034641835.2 of Pinus albicaulis. Lineage (NCBI taxonomy): Eukaryota > Viridiplantae > Streptophyta > Pinopsida > Pinales > Pinaceae > Pinus > Pinus albicaulis. The sequence continues at coordinate 248,989,554 of CM076579.1, forward strand.
TAAAAAGGATTTCAATAGTTAAGGGTAAGACTCCTTACAACCAGAGGGTGGAGAGGGAGAAGAAGAGGACACAACTGATGAAGAATTGGATTGGATGGCCCAAGGGCCGCTTGCTCTTCTAGGAAATCTTCATCGCATGCCTAAACATCCGAAAAAACTAATTTCAAAGTTTTATCATGATAAGAATATGAAAGTTGAGGACCATATTTATGACTTCTAGATGCATTTGAGAATGATTGAGGTACTTTTTGATGAAATTTCTTATAAGATTTTTCTGTAAACTCTAGAGGGTAGAACATCAGTCTGGTATCACAATATTATGCCTAATTCAATCCATAGTTGGAGGGAGTCCAAGAATTTTTTATTGGATAAATTTGTTGATGATAAAACTCCCACGATGTTGCTCAAAGAACTCAGGAATCTAAAGATGGGGGAAAATGAAGAAGTGAAGGATTTCAACCAAAGGTTTACATGCTTGTTGAATAAATTCCCTATAGATGTTCAACCACATGATATTATCACTAAATATTATTACACAGATTCCTTTCCTACTAATACTTCCGTGTTTGATAAAAGAGATGAAAAGGATACATTTGATTTGTAATTTTCAAAATAATTTCTTTTGAAAAGGACTTACATTCTATTGGAGCCATTGATTATCACAAAGATTCTAAAGAATCCAAAGATATTAGTAATAAAACTTTGGCCTCTTCCACTAAAGCCAAATATAAATATTATTTTGACATGGAAAGCTTGGCTAAAACTTTGAAGTTGCTCACTAATGATGTATCTTAACTAAAGAGGAAGTCTAGTGAGGCATCGAAAAATAGTAAGTCTTTCAAGCCGCCTTCCCTTAAGAAGAATAACAGTAGTTAACTAGCTAAATATAATGAAAGTTCCAATGTTGAAAGCTTGGGCATGGACATATGAATGCTATGATTACCAACTTCGTAGACACTTTATTAACAGAAGAGCAGTCTGAGTAGGCTAAAGAAGAAAATGAATCTGTCATGACTGAGGAAAGTTTAGGTGTTAGGAATTTAGTCAATACATTTGGGATCATATATAACACTGATAAACACGGTGATGATAAATCACTAGTAAGTAAAGCTCCTCGTCAAAAAACAAATGAGTGATATAATCTGAGGAGCAAAGGACCAATTTCTGAGTAAGAGATTAAAAGGAAATTGTTGAGAAGGATTCTATCGCCTATTAATCCTGCTTAGAGTTTGCAGAATACGTTTGGAAGTGATCCTCCTCCTAAGAACACTTCCACAAACAAAAAGAATAAGTTCATCATTCCAAAAGATTTAAACAAAAAAACATCACTAGATACTTCAAGAATCAACATATCCTGTTAGAAATGAAAGTATTTATTATAATATTGTTGAGGATATAAAAAGAGCTCTTTCTAACATTTCAATATTTGAGCTCACAAAGATAAAATGGCAACGTGAACTAATTATCCAAGCACTTGCATCACAACCTTCTTCAGGTAATGAAGTTTTTTCTTCTCAAGTTTTTTTCGATAAGTCTCGTGGTGGTCTTGAGTCTGTATTTAATTATGTTAATTTAAATACAAATGCTATCTACCCCCCTTTTCTCTTAATGTTTGAAATCTTTAATTATAATGTCCATAATTGTCTCATGGATTCTAGTGCATTTGCAAATGTCATGTCACTATCTGTAGCTAATAAAATCAATGCCAAGTGGGAAAATATTGTTGTGTGGATCATACATATGGACATATTATTAGTCTTGGAAATTGGTGAACTTAGTCATGTAATCAAATCATAGAGTTAACTAATGCATTAATATTATTATTGTGGACATTCCTAAAGCCTATGGTTTTCTATTGATTAGAGATTGGTCTAACAAGATACAACAATCTTTCTAAAAAAAATGGACACATTTATGGCTTCCTTATAAGGGAAGAAACAATCATATTCGTGTAAAAAGTGATCCTTACATGAAATACACCATGAAAATACTTGAGGGATACAATGAGGTAGTCAACTTTGTAGATATCATCTTTAGGAATTGTTTTCTAGAAGTTGATCATAGGTCGTATCAAGTGAAACCTTCACTTCTGCCATCTGATACAGAGTTGGAGCTCCTTTTCTGCAGTCCAACTGGTGTAAATGAAACTTGTAACATATATGCACATACTATTAGTGTAGGAACTAGCTCAATAGCCACTGATATTTGGACCTGATACTTTGATGGTTCTAAGACTTGGGATAGTTCCGAAGTTTCTTGTGTTCTCATTGACCCTCGGAATAAAAGGTATAATTTATAATGCCGCTTGGAGTTCGAGTGCACAAATAACAATACTGAATATGAAGCACTCGTGTTGGGATGAATTAAGGCCATATAAATCAAGGTGGAAGCACTTAAGGTAATTGGTGATTCAGAGATTGTTACCCTCCAAGTACAAAATAACTTTCACCATGTTTCACCTAACTTGAAAAACGGCCAAAAAGAGATACTGAAATTCATGGCCAATGCGGATGTGTTCAAAGATGTGGCTATTGAAGAATATGAGCATGATAAAGCTTTGAAGGAAGCAACCCAAGCATCTAAAGGGAATCCAATGCCAAACGGTGTGATATCTCTTGAGAGATTATAGGACTTCCAAAAACACTTTAGAGGACCAGTGAATACAAAGACTCAACATTATCACACGAACAAGTCAATTTGGGAACCAAAGAAGATCCTAGGTATATGAACCTTGATTCATGTTGTTTTGCTCAAGAATGACATGATTTTATCTTCCTTTTGAGAAAATATCATTATGTATTCACATGGACACATGATGATTTAAAGACATATGATACACATATCATCCAACACGTCATTCCTATAAAATAAGGGGTGAAACCATTTTAAAAATAGTTAAGGAAAGTTCATTTGATAATTGAACCCCTGATTCAAAAAGTATTGAGGAAGTTAATGGATGCTCAGATAATTTTTAAATTTTGACATTCTACAAGGGTTTCCAACCTGGTTCCTGTTAGGAAAAAGTTAGATGAGATACACATATGTGTTGATTTTCATAACCGCAACTGGGCTTCAGAAAAATACAATTACCCAATTCCATTAATGGAGCAGATACTTGAGACAATATCTGGGTCGGAAATGTTCTCGCTAATAAATAGGTTTTCTGGATATAATCAAGTGCTAGTAGCAGAACCAGACAAAATAAAGACCACCTTCAAGACAAAGTAGGGAAATTTGGATTTCATGCGCATTCAAGTTGGCATTATAAATGCTGGCACTACATTCCAAAGGGCCATGGACATCACATTCCATGGATTAAACAAAGTGTAGTTGTCTACTTAGATGATGTTATAATGTTTTCTAAGAAGATATTTGATCATATTCATCATCTGAAGCATATTTTCGAGTGATGCCACAAGTATGGAATATAATTGAATATGAAAAAGAGCATATTTGGTGTGTTCAAAGGTAATCTCTTAGGATAGATCTGTTATGAAACTAGCTCCCAAAATAGAAGGAAAGATACAACGCCTTAGAAATTAGCCTCTTCAAGGGGGAAACCTCCTTTACATTACATAAATGAACAATTCTTGGATGACACAAATGACAAAACCTCCTTTCTATATAGGATTCCATGCGGTCACAATATAATCCTAGCCGACCTAACAATAATAATGTAAGGGCACTATAATAACAATATGGGGACTACAGGGGTACAATAACAACAACAAGAGTGCTACACTAACAACAAGGGGGCTATGAATAACAAAAATAAGGGACTACACTAGTAATTTAGGGCCCTAACATGCCCCTCTCCTTCAAAAAAGTGTTTTCCTCAATGCTTGAGTTGTTTTGGATGCTTTTTTATAAAATTATCATCCTCCCATGTGGAATCTTCAGTGGGTAAGTTCTTCCACTTGATGAGATACTCTGAAATTGATCGATTTCGTAGCTGTCAAGTTCTTGTTTCTGTGACTACTTCAAGTTCCAATATGATTTTTCCTTCCTCATCAAGTTTCGGAAATATTGTTTGAACTAGAAGTTTGTCACCTGTAACCTTCTTTAAGCATGAAACATGGAAAACTGGGTGCACTCGGGAAGATGTAGGAAGCTCTAATTTGTATTCCATAGTACCAATATTTTGCAACATCTTGGAAGGACCATAGTACTTTGGCGATAATTTATTATCCTTCTTAGCTTGCTTGAGGGACATTTGTTTATATGGTTGTAGCCGTAAAAATACCCAGTCGCCTACATCAAAACTTCTCTCGCCGCAATGTTGATCTGCTTGTTGTTTCATTTGATTCTGTGAAAAATTTAGGTTATACTTTAAGAGTTGGAGAACTTGTTATTGATGCTCTATGTGATCTTCCACTGCTTGAACCTTATAATTTTCTCTTAAAGATGATGTGCTGGGCAGTGGATGATATCCATAAGTGCCATAAATGGGCTCATTTTTTCTACACTGTGGAAGGAAGTGTTATACCACCATTCAGCTAGAGGTAACCAATTGACCTATTGTGTTTTTTTATCATATACAAAGAAACAAAGATACCCTTCCAAGAATTTGTTCAGTACTATCTCAGTTTTCCCATCAGATTGAAGATGATAAGATGAGCTATGAGCTAGTTGAGTACCCAAACAAGAAAATAATTATGTCCAAAAATTTCCACAGAAAATGGGATCTATATCGCTTGCAATAATATTTGGGTTTCCATGTAGTTTTTGAATTGTTTCCATAAATCTAGTAGCAACTGTAATCGTTTTAAATGGATGAGATAATGCACAAAAGTGTGCATACTTGGTAAGCCTATCAATTACCACCTTGATGACACTATTTCCTTTGGACTTAGGTAAACCTATGATAAAATCCATTGAAACCTCCTCCCAACATTGATTTGGAATGGATAAATGCTGTATTAGACTTAGGGTCTTAATTTTCTCAACTTTATTTCGCTGGAAAACCAAACATTCCACCAAAAAAATTTTAATATTAGATTTAAGGCAAACCCAAAAAAAATCTTTCTTCAACCTGCAGTAAGCTTTTAAAAATCCTGAGTTTCATCCTAAGGGAGAGGTGTGCAATTAAAAATTAATCTTTTGTTTTAGTTGGGAATTCTTACAAAGATATAAGTGATCTTTGTACCATAAGGAATCATTTTTCCAACTAAATGTATCAGATGTATTGGGATCTTGCAACAACTTTTAAATGAGTGTCCATACTTCTTCATCATTCTTCCATTCCTCCCTTGCTTCGGTTATCCAATATAGTTGGATAATATAAGTGGAACAATGCAAAGCTTCCACATCCTCATCCTTTTTTGAGAGTGCATCTGCAATAACATTTAGCTTCCCTTTCTTGTAGATGATTTCAGTCATAACCCAACATCTTTGTGACCCATTTTTGCTGCTCTTCTGAAAATAGTCTTTGTTCAAAAAAGTATTTAAGACTATCATAATCAGTTTTTACCCTGAAGTGTCTTCCCATTAGGTAAGGTCACCATTCTTTAGTGCATGTAGTATTTCCAACATTTCCTTCTCATAAATAGCTTTCTGTAAATACTTTCCTTTGTTTGGACGACTTTAAAAAATAATGGGTCTTCCTTCTTGCATTAAAACAACACCAATTCCATTTCCTGAGGCATCAGATTCCACAATAATTTTTTTGTGAAGTATGGCGTAGCTAAGAACAGTGCTTGGCACATTACCTATTTATTATGTTCAAAGGCCTCAGTTGCTTCAATAGTCCATGAAAATGCATCTTTCTTCAATAATGTTGTTAGAGGTGCTGCTATTTTCCCATAATTATTAACAAAATTGCGATAATACCCAGTTAACCCAAGAAAACCTCACAATTGCTTTATGTTTGTGGGGACTTTCCATTCCTTAATGGATTTAATTTTGTTAGGGTCTACCTTAACACCCTCCTGAGATACAATATGACCCAGATATTCCACCTCTTGTACTCCAAAGAAACATTTGGATGTTTTTTCATATAATTGTTTCTCCTCCAATAGTTTGAGCACACTGTCAACATGTTGAACATGATCCTTCCAAGACCTGTTGTAGATTAATATATCATAAAAAAATACTAACACTAATTGTCTAAGGAAGGGTTTGAAAATGGAATTCATCAACCCTTGAAATGTAGAAGGTGCATTGGTAAGGGAAAAATGCATGACCAAAAATTCATAATGACCCTCATGAATTGGAAATATTGTTTTCGGAATGTCTTCAGTCTTCATTCTAATTTGATGATATCCCGAATGAAGATCCAACTTGGTGAAATAAATTGCTCCATGTAATTCATCCAATAATTCATCAATCATTGGAATGTGAAATTTGTCTTTAATAGTGAGCTTATTGAGCTCCCTATAATCCAGACACGTGTTCCATGATCCATCCTTCTTGTGCACTAATACTATTGGAGCAGAGAAAGAACTTTGACTAGGTTGAATTATAGCAGTCTCTAGCATTTCTGCAATCATATGTTCAATTTCTCTCTTTTGGACATAAGGATATCTGTAAGGCCTGATGTTTGGAGGAACAATTCCAGGAATCAAATGAATAGCATGATCATGATCACGAATAGGTGGGAGTCCTTTGGGAGTTTCAAACACCTTGGAATGATTTTCCAAGACTTTTTGGAGATCTGGAGAAATCGATGATTTTGATGTTGGAACTTCTAGTGAGCATAATTGTGCAATGATGCCTCATTGTTATTTCTTCAGAAGATTTTTCATGACATTAGAACTTATTATATTTCCCAGATTTCCTGTGATATCCTATAATTCAACTTCCTTTCCTTCTGAAATATTTTTCAAGAAAATTTATTGAAAATTAAAAGCTACTGTTCCCAAAGATTTTAACCATTATACTCCTAGTACAACATCAACACCACCCATTGGAATGGAAAGCATGTAGAAATTATATAAAAAGCATGTATATCTTGGATTCACCCGATCTAACAATATGCTAAAGTTAAATACTGAATCGATTCTACAACTATCTTGCAAAATTAAAAACAATACAATTTCCAATCACATGAAGCAAAGAAGAATAGATCAAAACCACAACACCAGATATTCCTAAGGAAAGCTTACTGCTCAAAACCCCCCTATCATATATTGTATATTCCACAAGGAATCATGAAACAATTACATACAAAACTCTAATCCAATAGCTCTCACTACATCATACAATTGTCTCACACTGTCATATAAAAATTGGCAAGTTCCTTAGCCAATTTAATGTCTCCAGACAGCCTGCCTTGCTCATGCAGTTCCTGATGAATGCAATCCTTAATCACAAATAATTCCAGCCTTCCTCAACTGCACTAAGTATCATGGGAATCCTGTGGTGTTATAACTACACCTGGGTAGCCTACTAATATCACAACTGATAGTTACACTTCCATTTCACCTTGTCTCAAATGGGTCTCCATTGGAACTGACATGCATGCAGTTAATAATAGTTAAAACATCAGTTGCATGTGAGATCACTATATGTGAATTAATTAATATTTAATTCAATTGATCTCTCACTAGTGTATCTGTAGTTACAACTAGCACAACTGAGTTAAACTGATTTACAACTTGCATTAAATAATGCACAATTACACTTCCAACTCTGTTACAACTTGAATCATGTAGTTACAACTGTAGTTACTCTGCATGTTCCACCAACCAACCTCTTAACTTGAAATTCACTTAGCTAACTGATTTTCCACTTCAGTTAAATATTTCCAAGTCGACATTGAGAATAGATTATTGTTTATTGTCCAACTAATATTAAGGGATAATAATAGTCAACATGCATCTATAAATAGACATGAAATTTATAAATATAATTTTCTCATGCGTCTATAAATAGACATCCACCTAAACATAGTCTGTGTGGGCCCCACCTAGTGTAGGTGCTTAATTTTCACTAGGATCAAGGATGTTGTTTCCAGATGCCAATTTCACTGTCTCTTGTTGCAAACATCAACACTCCCTCTCAAAAAGAAAGGAATGTCATTGCATGTGACATGAAAATCCATGCATGCGCCATGTAACTCCATACATGCGCCATGCAACCTTTTCATGCAACACTTCTCCAGTGTTTCTCGCACATGAAACATTTTCATGCAACACTTCCAAAACTAAATAGCCTCCAAAAAACTGAATCAGTAAATGCATATGTCATCAAAGTCTTTTAACTTATGCTAGCTACTGCACATGTCTTCAAGATCCACTGCATTGTTGAAACCTGCATCCATGCACTCTACACTTGTTGCCAACTCTGATCTGTGCTCTAGTATCTGACACTGTCACTTTGATTTCATGTCCTTACAACATCTGACTGCATCAATCCAAATAATCCTGCTACTAATGCTCTGTGGGCTCCTCGTATCCAGGTTCGATTCATGAGATCCACACCATCTTAATGAATCCTTCCCAAAATTTCTTCTTTGGATTACTCATGCATGTCGCCCCATCTCTCACCTCGTGGTATAGATACATGAACTCCCTCTTCCCATCTGGCTTGAATTTCTCTGCATGAGTGGTTGCTCCCACTCCATGATCCTCCACATGTGGCTGCTCCACATCTTGAGGTTTACTCTTACTTGTATGCAAATCCATCTCCCTCTCAAGGGTCAATTGCATGACTTTATCACACTTCCCAATGGTAGGAAGCTCTGTAGAAATCACATCTACATCAAATCTATAAAGATTCTTATGAATCTCCAGTTGTGGCTGCTCCACAACCTTTTGAGACTGCTTCTCATGCTACACATTGAGAGGCTCCCTCTCTACCACCAAGTCACTAACCTCTGCTTTGCTCCTCAAAGCTTTGCATACATCTTGTACCTCAGTGCATGTAGGTTCTTGGCTCGCGCACATTGTAATTGTCCTGCCATCGCAAAATTTTCTAACAAAAAGAGATGATTTTAAATCGATGATATCTCCCTCATCCGAGCTCTAATTCGACCGATTTGTTTTTTCAATTTGGGTATTTTTTTTTGCAAGGAATCCAAATATGCTATTTTCTGAAAATTTTGCATCACAATATTAAGATATTCTTTGCAAACCCGCGCACCCAAATAATTCCTACCCTCATACCATGTAGAAAATTTATAACACAACTCCGATACCATGTAGAAAATTTCTACATGGTATGAGGGCAGGAATTATTTGGGTGCGCGATATTGTATCAAAATATTCAGATATTCTCTGCAAACTCGCGCACCCAAATAATTCTTGCCCTCATACCATGTAGAAAATTTATAACACAACTCCGATACCATGTAGAAATTATACAAAAAGCATGTATATCTTGGATTCACCTGATCTAACAATATGCTAAATTTAAACACTGAATTGCTTCTACAAATATTTTGCGGAATTAAAAGCAACACAATTTCCAATCACATGAAGAAAATAAGAATAGATCAAAGCCACAACACCAGATATTCCTGGGGAAAGCTTACTCCTCAAAACCCCTCTATCATATATTGTATATTCCACAAGGAATCATGAAACAATTACATACAAAACTCTAATCCAAGAGCTCTCACTACATCATACAATTGTCTCACACTGTCATACAAAAATTGGCAAGCTCCTTAGCCAATTTACTGTCTCCAGACAACCTGGCTTGCTCACGCAGTTCCTCATGAATGCAATCCTTAATCACAAAGAATTCCATCCTTCCTCAACTGCGCTAAGTATCATGGGAATCCCTTGGTGTTATAACTACACCTGGGTAGCCTACTAATATTAAAGCTGATAGTTACACTTCCCTTTCACCTTTTCTCAACTGGGTCTCCATTGGACATGCATGAAGTTAATAATAGTAAAACATCAGTTGCATGTGAGATCACTATATGTGAATTAATTAATATTTAATTCACTTGATCTCTCACTAGTGTATCTACAGTTACAACTAGCACAAATGACTTTAACTCACTCAACTGAGTTAAACTGATTTGCAACTTGCATTAACTAATGCACCACTGCACTTCCAACTCTGTTACAACTTGAATCACTCAGTTACAACTGGAGTTACTCTGCATGTCCCACCAACCAACCTATTAACTTGAAATTCACTTAGCTAACTGATTTTCCACTTCAGTTAACTATTTCCAAGTCCACATTGAGAATATATTATTGTTTATTTTCCAACTAATATTAAGGGATAGTAATAGTCGACATGCATCTATAAATAGACATGAAATATATAAATAGAATTTTCTCATGCATCTATAAATAGACATCCACCTAAACATAGTCTGTGTGGGCCCCACCTAGTGTAGGTGCTTAATTTTCACTAGGATCAAGGATGTTGTTTCCGGATGCCAATTTCACTGTTTCTTGTTGCAAACTTCAACAAAGCATTGGACTATTAAATACATATTCCCCCATGGTTGGCGTGATATTATGGCACTTTCACGATAAATTTATAGTTACTCCATTTTCCACCATCACTTGACACTCTGGCATTAGGTATAAGAAGAAATTTAATTCCTTGGCTACCTTACAATGAATAAAATTATGGGTACTACCCGAATCAATAAGCACTATTACATTTTTCTTCTTGATATGTCCTTCTATCTTGAGAGTTTGAGGAGTGGTAATTCTTGCCAATGCATTACATGATATGGTTAGATTCATTTCTTCTTCCTCTAGGGTTGGTTCCTGGTGTATATCCTCTTCTTTTGAATTTTCTTGTTCCTTTTATTCCTCCTCTTCCCAATCTATGTAAAATAATTTCTTCTCGCCACACATATGACCTTTAGCGTATTTGCTATCACAACTATAGAAAAGCCCCTTTTCTATTTTTTCTTCCAATTGTTGTGGTTTCAACCTTGTAGATTGTGGAAGTCTAGGAGTAGCAACACTTCCATCTCTATAGTTGTGAGTGGTAGGCTTCCTTGTAAACATAATTTTTCTTTCAATTTTTGTTGCCAACCTGAATGCCTTCTCGAATGTATTAGGTTCCCAAAGGAAAACCTCATGTTGGATGTTATCTTTTAGAGTCCCTATGAAGACATCAATCCTATGTTCCTCTGGAATATTATTTACCCTTGTATTCAATTTTTGGAAGTCCTCAATGTGCTCGATCATTGAACCCTTTTGTTTGAGATTTATCAATTGGCTAAAGAAGGTGTTGCTCTTTGTATCCTCATAATGTGCTATCATTTACTCTGTAAAAATTGACCCAAGTGACTAGTGGTTTACGAGAACAAAGCCATCGATACCATACAAACTGATTTTGTTCTAAATATAAAGTTGCAATGCGTACCTTTTGTGTGTTTTGAATATTATGGAGCTCAAATTATTGCTCCATTTTTAGTATCCAAGTTATCGGATCCTTTCCATAAAACTTCCTCATATCTATCTTTGAAATATGGTGGGTCTTAGATCCAACATTAGAGTCTATGAAATCTCGATTAACATTTCTTTTGTTCTCATCATGAGTTTCCTCTACTACCTTTTCTCCATTAGGAAGCTTTTATTGTAGCAACTTTTCGAACCCTTCCTTCAAACCTTCCATGTATTTCTTAAAATCTTCCATGTCGCCTTCTATACCATCCATCTTAGCTTCCACGCCATCCATCTTAGCTTCCATGCCATTATTCAAACCATCCATCTTAGCTTCCACGCCTTTTTTCAAACCATCCATATTAGCTTTGATGCCTTTCTTCAAACCATTCATATTAGCTTCCATTTCATTTTTTGTTACTCTTCACGACAGAGAAATTTGTTGCACTTGTTCTTGTGAACTTGATATATCATGTTGCACTTCTTCCTCTTCATGAGTCATAGTAGAGGCTTCTGAGGGCTTAATGGGTGTTGAATTATTTTTAGGGGGAATTTTAGAACCCAATACTGATATCTATGCTTCAATATGCCCTTGGAATCACTTCAAACTCATTTTTCAAACAAGAACTATGCAATTAAAAAAAAAAATACACACCTTTTTCTTTCTTTTGAGGAGCTCGACATTGAAACTGATGTATCTATGTAATTTATAATCCCCAAGATTTTATCTTTGGTTCTTTTGTATCCCTCTAAATCTTCTTTGCAATTCCACAGGTCAAACTTGATTTTAATTCTTCAATACAAAGTTATACCCAATCTCCCACAATGACCTAATTATGGATTGGTTCAGTAGAGAGAACTTGTACGACGTGCCACGTGTCACTACTTCCTCCTTCGGCTCTTAAATTGATATAAAGGAAACTTCAGTCCGTGTAGTTTCAGCCACTTTTTACAGAATTCCAATCCGATTCCTAGAGAGAGAGTTATGAAAATTTTACCAACGTCACCTCTTTGAGGTGAAATTCGGGAGCCTGCAACAACCCTAACTTCCACAGATCATATCTCCGAAAATATTGCAAACCAAGATCTAAAATTTTTACACAAAATGCCTCAGGATTGCTTCACAATTTTTTTTTTTCATTTATCTTTTTAACCTTCGTATAAAAAAATTTATAGTGAAAATTCCACATGCAGCAGCGAAACCCTAGAATCCAAAGCTCTAATACCAAATGTTATGAAACCATCTCCAAAAATAGAAGGAAAGATAGATCAATGCCTTAGAAATCAGCCTCTTCGAGGGGGAAACCTCCTTTACATTACATAAATGAACAATTCTTGGATGACAAAAATTACAAAACATCCTTTCTATATATAGGATTCCATGGGGTTACAATATAATCATAGCCGACCTAATGATAATAATGTAAGTGCACAATAATAACAATATGGGGACTACAGGGGTACAACAATATCAATAAGGGGGCTACACTAACAACAATAAGGGACTACACTAGTAATATAGGGCCCTAAAAATATCATTGCTAAGAGTAAAATCAAGTTCGATCCATAAAGGCTCTGAACTATTTCTCAAATCCATTTTCATATGAACAAGAAAGCAATGCAATATTTCTTGGGAAAGATCAATTTCCTACATAAGTTCATCTCTGATTACACAAATATTTCCAAAACTTTATAAAGATATTATAAAGAAAGATGCTACATATAAGTGGGATAAGAGGGAAAATGATGCATTTTCTTGGATCAAGCAAGCCGTATTTGATTCTCTAGCCTTATACAGTCCAAATTTTGACAAATATTTCTTGTTATATGCTTTTTCTTCTGACACATCTATTGCTGCCATTTTAACACATAAAGATGATCAAGGAAATGAACAACTTATATATTTTATGAGTGATGGTTTACATGTATCAAAATTGAATTATCCTTCCATTGATAAGCAAGTGTACATAGTTTAAAAGGTGGTCAAACACTTTAGGCCCTACCTCCTGAAAGCTAACACGATTATCTATGTTCCTCACCCAGCTATTAGGACACTTTTTGTATGTTTAGATTCAACAAGAAAATTTCAGCACCCACGCCTAGTGCATTAAGCAACTACACTAGGGTGGGGTCCACAGTGCTATTTTTAGGTGCATGTCTATTTTTTAGTTATCCCTTAATTAAGATGGACAATAAAATGTAATCTAGTCTCAATGATAACGTGTAATAGTTAAATGAGAGTGATAAAATCAGTTAGCTCATGCATTTCGAGTTAGAGGTAGTTGGTGAGGCATGCAGAGTAATTTTAGTTGTAACATAGTTCGAAGTGTAGTGGTGCATTAGTTAATGAAGGTTGTAATCAGTTTAACTTAGTTAAGTGATTTAAACTCAGTTGTGCTAGTTGTAATTGCTTGATACACTAGTGAGAGATCAAGTGAATTAAATATTAATTAATTCACAATAAATGATCTCACATGCAACTGAGGATTTACTATTATTAGCTGCATGCATGTCAGATCCAGTGGAGACCCAGTTGAGATCTAGGTGAAAGGGAAGTTGACTATCAGATGTAGGATTATTGGGTTGCACACATGCAACCAAACACCCATTGGAGTGCCCATGATACTTGCGCATTCAAGGAAGGCAATAATTCCTATATTTTTGGGATTTCATTCATCAAGGATTGCGCAAGAAAGGTAGGTTGTCTGGAGGTAGTAAATTGGCTAAGTATTGGTCAATTTTATTATGGCAGTGTGAGACAATTAGCTGAGTACTAGAGGGCTCTTGTGAGAAGATTTTTGCATGTAATTATTTCATAATCCATGCTAAATATATAATGGAAGATAGTGGGGCTTTGAGAAATAATCTTTCCCCAGGAAATTATCTATGTTTTGGTTTGATCTATTCTTCTTTACTTCATGTGATTGGCGATTGTGTTTTTAATTCCGCAAAAGATTTGTAGAAGTGATTCAAAATTTAACTTTATTACATTGTTAGATCAGATTGAATCCAAGATATACTTGCTTTTTGTATAATTTCTACATGGTATTAGAGCACATGAAATTGCAGAAGTGAAGTAGGAGCTGAGTTTGTGACTGGATAGAATTCGAATTTGCAGAAAGACTTTCTTGGTGCTACAAATGATTCATGATCGAAATGGATTTCAATGGCTTGAAGTTAGATTATGCACTCGAGGTAAACTCAAAATATATTGCTTGGAAGGACAGGATGGAGGCATTACTTGAAGATAATGGCTTAAATGAATTCATTGACATTGATGTTCCTAAACCCACTGTGATAGTTGCTGCAAATATTGATGCATGGCAAAAGAAAGTGGCGAAGTTGAGGGGGATACTGTTGGAGGGAGTACGAGACCACATTGTCTCAAGACTGCATGGGAAATCCACACCATATGCAATGTGGAAGGATTTGATGGATATTTTCCAAAGAAACAACGACCATAGGAAATTGGCACTCAAAGATCAACTCAGGAAGATCAAGATGGAGAAAGACGACTCCATGCCAAAATATTTAACAAAGTTTGTCCAATGTCGGGATGAACTAGGGAGTGTTGTTATAAATTTCATTGATGATGATTTGGTGAGCTTGGCTCTCCTAGGACTTCCCAAGAGTTGGCATAGTTATCAATACTTTGTCAATGAAAGGGAAAATTTGCCAGATTGAGAACGACTGTGGTCGAATTTGGTGTAGGAGGAGTTCAGATGGAACACCAGAGATGGATCTTCATCTAAGAATGAAGATGAAGAAGATTATGCTTTGGCTGCCAAGGAAAATAAGGGGAAAGGGAATAAATTCCATTCCAAATCCGAGTCCAAGAATGGCAAGAAGCAGGACATGTCCAAGGTGAAGTGTTTTCATTGACACAAACATGGGAATTTTTCTACTAACTGTCCACAAAAGAAGAAGAACAAGAAGGTTGGAGGATCTGCTATTGAAAATGTTGTCATTGATGGCAAAGAAGGACAGCAGCAGAGGCAGAGATGAAACGGTTGAACAGTAGAGGCAGAGGTCGAGCAGCAGAGACACAGCGAAAGTAGAGGCAGAGACAGAGAAAGGAGACAGAGCATCAGAAGAGGCAGAGCAGCAGAAGAAGAACCACTATCAAAGCAGTGAAATGTTTACAGATGATTGGGAATAAACTTGTGTGTTAGGGGAAATGTGCGTTATAATAAGCGGAAGTGCCGTGTTGAGGCATATAACGAAAACAAGACGGGTTTATATATAACATAGTTTGAACCAAGATTATATACAACAAAAACATGACTATCTTTATGAAACATAACGAAATTGTGAGAAGAAGCGGAACCATGAGCGGAGTGAACAGTAAAGGCGGGTTTCTGGTTTTCATCGCACCGCCTTTGTCGGGCAAGCGGTATTCAAGATTTCGAAGCGATTCCATACGCTGTCTGACACGTGGCCTCAAGTGATTTCGGAAAACCACTCTCATTGCGCATTATTGTTCGTGCATTTAAGGAAAGCGATATCTTTCGGATCAGATGAAGCAGCACGACGGGCTTATAACCGTTGGATCATGATCAAAGTTACATAGAGGTATGTTAAATGCTGGGGCCCGAACATTATAAAGGTTAATGCTGGGACTTAATATACGCCAAGATTTATTTATAGGCTTTAACATTTGAGTTAGGAAGGATGTATATATATATATGTGTGTGTGTGTGTGGATACATTATGCCTAATGAAAAGGCCAAGGTTATTATTTCTGGAAGTCGGGTTTAATCAAAGTCGAAGTTTATATTCCAAGACATGGATCATTATAATAAATCGAATGGGCAGAAGAGGTTATTAACCTTTGTGGGACCCCCTATATATTATTCCGAGAATCATTACCCCAACTGGAGGATACATTAAAGTGGAAGCAGACACCTACATATATGCAGCACCTTATTCATGTTATGCCTTATATGCAAAGGTCCAAACCATATATATATTTATACGATGTGCAATATATAAAGGTAGGGTGCAATGCAGCATGGGCCCAACGAGCAATGTTGGATTTAAACCATTGGCAAACACATAATTTATGATAAATAGAATGGACAGAAGAGCTTTTATTAACCTTGTGGGACCTGTATGAATCGCATCGGAGAAAAACTTGGCTGCGGAGCATGACAATAGAAGTTGTGATTGTGATTAATTTTTGGACCCGATGGGCTTACAAACTATGACTCATATATGGTTGAGTTCTGGTAAACAGTAATTCATCGCATCGGAACAAGCCAAGATTGCGATTGCGATGAAGTCCTAGACCTGATGGGCTTATAAAATATGATTCATGTAAGGTTGAGTTCCGGTAAATAGTGAATCATCGGAATCAGAGCATCGGAGCATTGGAATGTCGATACATTCAAATGGAAATTGCGATTGCGATCAATCGCAATTGGAAGAAGTCGAGGAGTAATGTATAGCATCAGAAAGCGTGGCAAGTGGGCCCGGATATATGATATTCTATTGATTATATGGAATCGACCCCTTATATTAATGTTTATAACGCTTGACTCGGGGAATATGCATACATGGTGATATATTTATATACTGTGCTAAAGTTGAAACTTATAGAAAATGAGGTGCGTGCTGGGCATTCGTTAATGTGAATTCATGGGTCTTTACATTCGGTTGGAGAATATATATGTATATATATGCTGATACATATAATAAATACGCTGGTATTTAATATAATGGTTTTTATAAAGTTCACGGATTGGGTTTATTACAAGAGCCTGCAAGGATGAAAAAGAGAAAGATAGCTACAGAAAAATGTGCAGTAATCCAAAAGAACAGAAGAGGGTTGATTTGAAAATAAATTATATGGACAGAGAATGTGTAAGCAGGCAGCCCGAGGACAGAGATTGAGAGTGAACAGACATTTCCCAGATTCATATATATTTAAGAATAAAACCTGAAAAGGGGTTATATATGTAGCTGGTGCACACAGGTACAGTAAACAGATGAATAGACGCAAAAGTGAACCAAATATACAGAACAGTCACTCAATAGCAACAGAAAAGACAAATCCAGTAAAGCCAAGTCCCGAAAAGGAGCTGAGTGGAATTTAAATGTGTAATTGAAAATGTAAATATTTTTGTTTTATATTGTTTGTGATGCAAAGGCAAGTGTCCAAAGGAAAAAGAAAAATCCCATTGTAACATTGAAATTTGTACATATTGTTATAATTTTAAAATGAGTTGGAAAAAGGAATGAGAAGACAGAAGCCAACGAGTCATGACTGTTCACTCCAAATTCCTTGTGAAATACAAACAGTCATGTGAGGAACTCTATATATAATATCAACTGGATATGCATAAAAGAGATTAGAGAGAGTGAGTATATAGAATGCATGAAAATTGAGGCAGAGAAGATAAGGAAGAGAGGAGCAGAAAGAGATGCTACAGAACAGAGCTGATATCTGAGGTAAATCAACAAACAAATTTTTAATTGAGGAAGTTGGAGCTTCCCTATCAAGTTGAAGCTTGATAGCCGTCAGTTGTAGCTGACTGAGGTTGGAGCCTCCTGTAGGTTGGTGCCTGCAGAAAAATAGTGGTGAGAGGGAGTTGGAGCTTGCCTTTGCATCAAAACAATAATAAGATGTGGTTTTCTCCCTTTATGGGTTTCCACTTACATCTGTTGTCTCTATGTGTGTCTCTTATGTGTAGATGTGATTCTTTCAATCTACTTAATTGTTTGCTGCTCTCAACATAAGTTTGGTGTCACATTAATTTAATATTGGCTGCAACATTTTAAGACTGTTCACATATTAAGCTGTAAATAAGTTTGGCGAAATTTTTTTAAAAATCTTATGTATGTATTAAACTGATTCACCCTCCCCCCCCTCAGTTTAATTAAAGATTCAACATCTGCAGCTGGTGAGGCTTTGGCCTCGCAATTTGAGATTAAATTCTCATTGATCGCATGCATGGTTTCAAGTGCATTTGGATCTGTGTGGTATTTGGATATTGGCGCTTCCTTTCACATGACGAGAGACAAGGAACTTTTCAGTGTCTTGGAGGAGAAAGATCTCCAGATGCATATTGAAAAGGGTGATGATGAACGGTATAGTGCTATCAGTATTGGTACCATTACCTTACAAAGGCAGTCAGGTAAACCCTTTTAATTAAAATATGTAATGCATGTACCAGGTTTGAAGAAAAATTTAGGCTCAGTCACAATGTTGGAGGATAAAGGCTATGATGTTGTTTTTAGTGAAGGAAAATATTTCCTGTGACATAAAACAATAGGACAAGCCAAGAGGATAGGGATTCGAGTTAAGAATATCTAAAAGATAGAGGTGGATGGGTGTGCAGCAATGATGGGCAAGGCGGATCAAGTGGTGAGCTGGGATGAGGGCGAATTATGGCACAGGAGATTGGGCCATCTTCACCATGGAGCCTTGAAAGTCATGCAACATATTTCTACTGGTCTTCCCAGGGGTACACTTGCGTAGTCAGACACATGAAAGGGATGGACTATGGGAAAATATGTAAAGGCCACCATTCATGAGAAGGAAAACCGAACTTCGGGGATCCTTATGAGAGTTCACACATACGTGTGTGGACCATTCTCTGTTGCTTCAACAGAAAAACATAAGTACTATGTAATATTTATTGATGAATTTTCTCGTAAGTGATGGATCTTCTTCATGCAGAATAAATATCAGACATTCGCTAAGTTTCTTGAGTTTAAGGCACTAGTGGACAAAGAGTCGAGGAAGCAAGTGAAGCCTCTTAGGAGCTATAATGGTGGAGAATACATCTCTAATGAATTCAAGAAATTTTGCAACAAAGAAGGACTTCGAAGAGAACTGATAGCGCCTCATAACCCCTAGCATAATGGGGTCACAGAAAGAAATAACAGAACGATCGTGGGTGCCTTTAGACTGCTATATTTCATAGCATCACCAGGTGACTAATTATTGCTTAGATTTGTCAAAATTGAAAATAATATTCCATGGTTATCATTTATTTTCATAGAAAGAAAGGGAGAGCCTAACTTCTAAGTGCTTCAGAAGAATTCATCTGCATTTTCAGTTCAAGGAAGAAGGAAAGGGTTGCTGAGTAAGTGTAATATTGAGCAAAAGTCCATACTACCCTCATTCAGTCCATCTGCATTCTTCTTACCTTCATTTGCCTAAAAAACTCTGTACTCAAATGCTCTAAATCCCCACCTAACCCTGAAATCCTTACACACCAAACTCATTGGGCTTATCCTTGTATAAAACCCACTCATTACCTAAGTCCGAAGTTCTATACCATAGCTCTTCTCGCCCACCAAACAACCGTTGGTATGAAACATAAAACTTACCTGTGCTCGCATTTCACAGTTCACAAATTTTTAACTTTACCTCTTAAATATTTATGCCGAATCTTGTTTTTCCGCTGATGCGATGAAGTGGGACTTTCCATACCTTTAACGCATTGTCCAAACTGCGTGCAAACCTTCATATTTCTCATTTTCCTTACCTTTCATCGGTTCACACCCTTCAACGCTTAGCGCGTCGCATTTTGTACTTCGCGCATTTCACATCTTACCCCTTTATAGTGCCTGCAAGTAAAAGGTTTTAACTTGCAATATGCAGACTTGTGGGACCCACATTTCCCTTGTACAACTTCGAGGCTTATAAATCTCTCATATTATGGGTCAAGCAACGTTTTCCATGTTTTAACTAAAATCACTTGTCTGCTTGGAGAAAGCTTATGGAGGGGTCCATTTCCCAATTGCACTCGCAAATCGCAGAGTTTAAAGGATGGGCGCGGGAGGTAAAATTTAAGATCGCCGAAGTGTGATGTGCGATGGGTGGGGCCCAATCGCAGATCACATATTTTAGAAATCAAGCGCAAAAGGCCGATGTTAAATTCGTCGATCTGCGATATGAAGTGACATGGAAAGAGACATGGCAGGTGACGTGGCATGGTCACGGGGCAGCGATGTGGCTTTGACCCCACAGATCATAGTTGAATTATGATGATGTGGCAAAGTGACATGGAAGGTGACGTGGTAGATGACGTGGCCGGGCCCGCGTACCACAAATCACAGATCTCACAGGTTAAGTTTATGGTTAAAAGTTAAAATTTGCGAAGTGCGATGGAGGCCCAAACACGGTGTAGTTTCAAAGGCACAATCCAAAGGATTTCAAATCCATATGCAAGGCATTTTTTGTGCTAAATTTCATCGGAGGAGGAAAAAGGGATTACAACGTAAAAATTTGTGGAACACTGAAGCGAGATGTGCAACAATGGTGGGAACCAATCAAAATGCACACATCACAAATGTTAAAAGATAAGTGCTAAAAGGAAAAGTTAAGGTCAATGGGATGCAAAATGCGATATTGGCGTGGATGTGATGTCTCTCAGAACAAAGAACTAAAGCTTCTCAAGTCTGGGTGGACCCACTTTCCCTTGACACGTCAAGTCTGGGTGGACCCACTTTCCCTTGACACGTCAAGTCTGTGTAAACTTCCCACTACTCTCTGCCATCCCCGCTCACCTCCGCACATCGTATGGTTCACAGCACCTTTCAGCCTCCTTGCATTCGCCGAAGGTTAAAAAAGGAGGGGGGTATGAAATGGGTGGTATCTCATACCACCCGTTCGACTACATGTTGCACCCAGGGCTATTCCGCACCCCCTCTCCAATATCGCCCACCACTCACAACCCCCTCCGAAAAGCCCTTTGCACTACTCACAAAACCATTGCGCCTTTTTACCGTTGCATGTACTACGTGCGCCAAGTTTTATTCCACTGTCTGCTTCAATCACATCCCCTCCTGTTAAGAAAACAGTTGCATCATAAAGGGTTGGGTTGTTATCCAACAGACCCGCGCCACCTTCCGACCACCATACCACTGTTTCAAAAGCCAGATGTCGGCATAACTACATAGTTTACTCTCTCAGTTATTGTCAAACTAATACAGGAATTGAATTTGCAGGTATTACTGGAGTAAGTGTGAATTTCCAAGAAGAAACTGTCAACAATCTGCGAAATCGGATTACAGGGCTCCTTTAGATTGTCGATATTGGCTATTATCCCCTGCTGTCATACCCCTTCCCCAGCACTGACCCATAATCATTTCCCTTTCTTGGTTCCGCTCTCTATCATCCCTTTCTCCATTGCAGGATTATGAAAGAAGAATCATTGTCCCTTTCTCAGTTCCCCTCTCTGTCATCCCTTTCTCCATTATAGGATTTTGAAAGAAGAATAATTGAAGAGAATGCCTCCGAAGCTAGATCAACAACCTTTTAATCCTATGGTCTACCCACAAGTGGACTTGGATCACTTGGCTTTAGTAGACAGAGACTACAAAATCCATGATACCGAGTCAAATTCAGATTTATTTGATGTCTACTTCTGGTTTGAAGACCAATTTCTTGAAGGAGCTAATGAAATTAGCCTATGGGAGATTCAGTTACCTCTTTACATCTTCCCAAAAACCCATAGTTTCCCAAATTTCATCAAGAAGTGCCGAAGCTGTTATGATATTAATCAGAGGACTATAGTCACCGCATTAGGAGAAATCCTGTTTGCCATCAATGCCCAATCCATCCACCAGATAATCCCTTTCTCGTATGAACCACTCAGAGAATGTTATCAAAAGCTTTACCCTACCAGCAGAGCCAAAACTTTGAAATTTTCCATGGCCCCTGATACCCTAGTGACCACAAAGAACCCTCCTCATCTCTTATCTTCCTTTTCTAACAGGACCAAGCACATTATATCTATTTTATCTTATTTGTTGGGTTATCACACTGATCAGTGGGTAGAGGAAGCTATGATAGGTTTTTTTCCCACTCTTTCCCCAGATTTTAAACCCACTGTCCTTTTCACTTATGCTCAATTTCTTGTAGAAGCCTTTCAGGAACAATTTTTAAAGTTTGATACAAAGGAGGTTTTCAAATACTCCTCTATGTTGGTATATATGTTTGTTCATTTCCAGTCTAGAAGGTTTCAATTTAAGATGACCAAGGTAAATGAAGATGGAGAGCCCCAATCTGTCATGTTCTGGACCACCCTGTTATTAAATGATCGGAAGGATTATACATACAAGGATTTTTGTGGATTTGTTTGTGCACCTAGCCATCAGAACACTCAGAAATGCAGCAGAGCCCAAGATAAATGGAGAAATTAGGAAAGCCATGCAACTAATAGAAAAATTGAAGATAACAGATTGGTATTTGTACCAAAATTACACAGATATTCAAGTCTATGGAAGTGAGCTAGACCCCTACGACTTTCCAAAGTTCCTCTCCATGAGGGTCTTTGCACTAGAATACATAAGGAAAATGATTCATGCAGACCCTGCATGGATTATCTCCAGGAAAAGGGTGGAAAACAAATCCACACCCTATGTTCACACACAGAGACCTTCAATTGAGCAGTATGCCAATAAAAAAGAATGGGTGACTAATACCCTCCAAGAGGAGGAAGAACAAGTTTTCTCCACTCTAGACATCCAAACCCCAACACCACAAGAAAGGAAGAATGCATAAGGAAAATAAGATAAGGGGAAAGAAAAAGAGCAAGAGATAGGGAGAAAAAGGCCAAGAGAGGACCCATCACCTTCGATGACTGATACCTCTATTAAATAATTAAAAATAAGATATAGGAAGAGGGCCCAAGTTTATATGGATATTGATCAAGGAGGAGAATCAGGGCAGAAAACAATGGTTCATATTTCAGACACCCTTGGGCCATCTCTAGTGGGTGATCAAACAATGTCCTCCTCTATGTCTGAAACCACAATATCTCTGCAACAACAGGCCTTGCAGACATCTACTTCCAATCCTACATAGAAGGCCAAGAAAAATCAGTTTATGACATATTAAAGGAAATAAAGTTGAGAAATGAGGTTCTGAAGACTAAAAATTACAATAAATTCTGGAAGCAGACCCCAAGTTCTCAAAGTAGGCTACTGTCTGCTTTTGACACTAAGAAGAGAAGGATGTAGATGACATTTCTAGAAGCCTTGATCCCACAACCCCAAGGAGTAGGAGATTACAAGAAGGCATCATTCAAATTTAATGCTAAGGACATTCATTCGATTGACCAAATGGAATTACACAAGTAGACTGGAGAGATGGTGGCCTCCACCTTGAAAAGTACTGCTATGAGCTTGTCAAAGTTGCAAGTATCCTTATCCAATGCTCAATCACAAATCAAGATATAAAATATATATTCCCTAGCTAAAGACTCAAGGATCAAGTATTTAGAAGATTTAATAGTGAAGATGGGTCATGACCCAACCAATGTTCAAGCCGTGGACGAGGTATTGAAGAAGAAGAATGTTGACATAGCAGCCCTCGGGAAACAACTCAAGATGCCAGCAACAAAAGACCCTTTGGACAAAGGCATTGAGGAATATGAGTCATAGAAGGCAGAGCTATTGAGGTTATTTGTGGAATAGTCTTCCCAAATCAAACAGATGGAAAGTGAGATGGAGAAGCTGTTGAAGGAAAAAGAAGAAGCAACTCGAGTAGCACTCATCCCAGTGGAAACTGTCCCCATTTCAACAATCCCATCAAATTTTCCCACAACTGCTGGATCATCTAGTGGGAGAGACCAGCTATCAAAGGCCATGGAAAGTATGACCCTACATTCACAAGAGATCCATAAATTGGAAGCAAAGATTGGCATCCTGAGAGATCAAAAGGCCAAGTCTATAACTGCCCATGAGATATCCCAAAAGCATATTGAAAGATTAGAGAAGGCAGAGAAGGAATTTTCGGACATCAACATTTTGGGCCAAATGAAGTTGATAATTTGAGGCTGTATCATAAAGTAATTGGAGGAAATTTGGGACTCCATCCACATAAATTTTGAACAGAAAGAGTTGGTGTACAAGTGCGCACTTGCGATTGAAAAAGCAAATCAGGAGTTAGGAAACATGCGAATCACAGCCCCTAAAATCATAAAATTCCTGAACTCCAACACCAGCTATGAGCTTGAAGTACTGGATGTACAAGACATAACAACAACCATATTAGAAGTGAGAAAGGTCCCCACTAAGAGGAATTTAGTAAGGCAATTGGAGGAGAAGTGTCGTGAGTTGGACCTGGCCATCAACAGATTCCCGAAAAAGATTGAACCCCTGCTGGAAAAAGGATTTCCCTCACTGTATGTAATAAATAACAAGTTGATCCAAAGGGGAGATTATATGACCAAACTCAAAGAAACAACTAAGGATACCACTAAATTCACCAGCATCAAAGGAAATATTTATGGGAAAGTTGTCTAGGACCACTTGAGCAATGGCATCTTTATTTAACATGAGATGAAGCATGTTTTCCTCACTAGGCCCACATTCAGCAAATACACAGAAGTGGATGAAGTGTACCGATAGGTATGGAGTGGAACAATTCATGTATGTACCAAGATTGAAAAATCACAGTCAACACCTCAGCACAACCACCGATTGATCAGAAATGACAACATCACATCATCTTTAATGATCCAGCAGAAGCAGCCCAAAAAGATGAGCCATATGTTAGAGCCACCCATATTTGCTTCCTCGTAACCATATGAGCTGCCTCCAAGCCATATTTTTGATTCATGAAGAGCTGTCTGAGTTTTACATTCTTGAAGAGTCACCAAAGTTAATTCTACAAGTGGTGTTTGTCAGAGATTTTATTTGTTCGGGCCTTGCATGGCCACACTTTTCTAAATTCAGTTTTTTTGTAATTAATGAAGTTTTTCAAAGTAAATTAGGGAAACTGACTTAGTTTTAGTTAAATACCGCTTGAATTTTCATTATCAAGGATTGGATATTATTAGCTCCTACATTGTAAGAACTACTATATTGGAGCACTATAATTTTGGAGCTGGACATCAATAATCAAAGACCGTTTACAGGATTCTTGAGCTGTGTCGAAATGGTGATGTGCTACTTCTCTGTTTAAATGTTTTCGTTGTTTTCTTTGTTTTGCATCTGTTCATATAATTGTAAATTAGAAATTTTATATTAAGATTTGCTGTCGGAGCACCTTAATTCTATCTTCATTTACAATTTGAATGTTTTTTGCTGAAGTCTGATTAAAGAATTCTTAACTGCTCTTTAGTCATTACTGAACCTTACTATTTCTTTCACCTCATATTCATACAACTCTTAGATCCATTTAACACAATTAGCTTGCCCTGTAATGCTCTTGATGTTGATGTGCCATTCCAGCCTTTTGATTCCATAACCTAATGGATTAGTCCCTGCAGCGCTATCTATCCAACCATGCCATCAATCAAACAAACAACCCCCATCACTGTAACTAGCCTAATATCAACACTTATAATCATCAAGTTAAATCATAAAAACAGAGAGATCCCTCTCTGAGTCTAGGAAGGCTAGGTCCTGGACTCCAAAGTGGTTTGATGTTGTCCTCTATCATTTTTTCTTGCCAATCTTACAAATTATAGAGTGATAACATAATGGTGACCATACTGGGGAATTATTGAAAAGCTCATCTTTCATCAGAACTCAAAAACCACAGTCGAAATACTGTGTGTTCTAAGTAATTGTTACAAATTGGTTTTTGTACCTTGGGTCTGAATTCTAGCTTCCAGAAGAATATTTACAAGATCCCATCCTGACCCAAATATCCCTGCAATAGTTGAAAATCCAAAGAAAATCCTAAGAAGAACTTCCAGATCTAAGAATCCAACTATTAGCAAGCCTCTTCACAAAGTAAGTTCCATCCTGAAAACCTTGCAACCTTGCAGGATATCCAGTTCGACTTACACTTTGAGCAAAGCTTGTTCAGGACCAAATCTCAGAATTGGATAGCCCAGACAATTTTTGACCCATCTATCTTACAAAAAATTTCTATTGGGGAAGCCTCTACTTCCACTCAAACTGACTTTCAACTCCTCCAACACTTTAACTCCCTTCAAGGTTTGGTAATAGAGCTCACCTCAGCCATTGATGATGCTTATCTTCAATGTTATATATAATTATCTGCTCTGACTGCAGTAACTCCTTCTGTTATTTCCAAATTTTCTCATCCTCAGCCAAATTACTCGAGTGTATCTTCAACTCCTACCTTTACCTTGAAATTTTCCCACCAGAGTGCTCGAACCTCCACTCATACACCCACTTTCTACCTTCCTCCATTTAACCCTCCACCTCCCATGGTAAATCCTCCTTGGGTTCCCCCACTACCAATCATGGCATCCTGGTATGCTCCATTAGCACTACCACAACCCCTGGTGCCTATGCCGCAGGATTATCAATCCAAAATCCCACATTTTGATGGGACTGGTGCTGAAACTTCTCAACAACATGTGGAGAAAATGAATAATGCTTTTGACTACCAAGATATAGAGGATGAAACTATCCAAATGAGAATGATTTCTCAAAGTTTAGGGGGGGGGGGGGGAAGTAAAGAAATGGTTCAAGGGATTGACCCCTAACAGTGTCCATGACCTCCCTGCCCTTCACCAGCTATTCATAAATAAATGGGAAGTTAAGAAAAAATAAAGAGAAATGTTGGAGGGAGTGTCCAAGGTTACTGTACCATGTTCAACAGTGTATACAACGCCCTCCCTCCTCACATGAAACCCCCACAAGGTTTAGCCCTATTGAAATTTTCAGATGGTTTTGACCCAGATATGGCTTATCAACTGAGAGAAAAAGACCCAATTACATTGGAAGACATGTAGATGGGTGCAGTAAGTGTGGAAGCAAACCTGATTGCAAAAAGGGCTAGAATGAGAAGGGAGAAGAGAGTTACTATTAGGGAAGATCTTGCAGCCTCCACCTTTGATGCTAATATTGATAGCCTAGTGAGTGTTAGTCATCAATATTTTTTGCTATCTATAGATGACTAATAGATTGGTTCTATATTTCTGAAAACAACGTTCCTTGAACATTGTAAGTTTCAGAAATCTCATTGCCTTCATTATCCTTATAGAATTTTTTTCACTATTCTATCAACCTTGTCATTTCATGGTCACCCTGCCACTCCTAAAAGATTCATTATGGGCTTGAGCCTCTCATCTCCATCCTTTTTCCTACCTATGACTTCATTACTTTGTTTTTCCCTTGCCCATAACTCCACTTTCCATCTAGGTTTTCCTATAGGCCAACTCATTACCATGCTCCCCAAGTCCCTCAAGCATTGATGGTCTCAAAACTATCTATGTAGGCTCTTTAGATAAATCAAGTACATTTGATTTTGGATCTTCAATATAGCACTTTGACAAATACTCTGTTTTTCCCTTAAAGCATCCAAGCCAATTTTTAGTCAAGGTCATGGTCAAAGGACCCTCCCACTAGGTCATTAGGGTTTTCATGTCTAAGGTCATCCATGGATGTTATAAACACTACTTTTATTTTTCTAGAAGCTGGCTCAGATATAATAAAATATTGAGACATGGTTGTTGGGACTCAGAAGTGTCATATTTTTATCCACCTTTTTCTTCACTATTCCTTACATTTCATCATCCCATTAACCTTTCATCATATCATTTTCATAAATACATTTGGGTTTCACCTTCTTATTTTCCATTTTATTCATTTTTGTATTATAAGTGAATTTATGATTAAATATTAGAAAATATACATGTTTTTATATATATCTCTCAAGAATGTGTGAGCTTTGTAATGTGTAGGAAATATGTGAAGAATTAATTCCAAGAGACTTCTCAAATATCTCCTCCACCATATTAAGGAGATAATTATTCAAGTCTGTTCCTAAGGAGAAGATCATGGAGGATTTGGTTGGCATATCTTATCCAAGATATGTGAGAGATGTGTGGAGGATTCCAAGGGATAATATCTTGTAATAATGGGAAATTAGTTGAGAATGCTTGAGAGAATATTGGATATGTAATTATGAGATGGTTATCTTCCTCATGTATATAAGAGAGTGCTCTCTCTTCATTTCAGATAATAGAAAGGGGGAGAATGGAGAGATAGAGTTTTTGAGTTTGGGGAGATAGTCTTGTAATTAGGAGAAGGGAATTCTTAGCTTTGAATTCATATTCTTTTATTGTTACACTTTCATGATTTGTAATTTGATTCTTGTAATATAATTTGAGATATCTTTATTTTTGTGAGCTCACATATGTTATTTGTCATTCAAATTCTTCACATGTTGTATTTCTTTTCCCTTATGCAATTTCCTGCTTTCCTAGTTAGTGTTTCAATGCCTTCCTAGATTAATTTGATTTCAGTAATTTAGATTAAATTAGTTCCACTTCAGTCCTGCATATATAGTGCATGTGCCTCGTAAGCCTACGAACCTCAGATTGACAAATTAAATAGTTGGGCAAGTACTACAACAGAATTAAACGATAATATTTTCACCCAACAATGGTTATTCAAGAAAAACCTAAAGAGTTTCTAAAGAGGACTACCCTATCAGTTCAAAGTCTGCACAAGGTAAATGCAAGAGTTTAATACTTTTGCAGGAGTGTTGAAGTGTCCATCAGCAGAAGGTATTGGTAAGGTAGATGGTCTAATCCTAAGTCAAGACAACTCACAGCAGAAGAAAGGGAAACAAGTTGGTCTTGAAGAGAATTAGGGTTTTTAATCTTAACTGTCCAGTAAAGTGCCAAACAATAACTAATTGCAGAATGACCATGGAGGAGGCACACCAAAGCCAAACATGAATAAATCTAGCAGAACATATTGATGAAAAGGGAAAACGGTGAGGTGAACTAGACATAAATGAATGAACTTGAAAGGGCTATAGAGAACTTAGAACACAAAGGTGGAAAGATCAAGAGGTTTGAACCACTCAACACAATAGATCTAATGGCATATACCTTAACTGTTTCCTGCTTCCAACATGTAGGCTGTTATGAATTTTGTGAGAAGGTACAACATGTGAAAAACCACCCTGAGCTAACGACAAACTTTATCATTAACTTGCATGAAAAACAAGTTAACCTTGTAGGGGTAACCTTTGAATTATCTATTGATGCTATTGCCAATGCCACAGGCATACCTAGTGTAGGGGAGAAATGGTTCAATGAGGTACTTTGAACCCTACCTAAAGCCTAGATACAAAGACCACTACAAATCCATCTTTCCTTTTTCACATTTTCTGGATAGATATGCACCTATGATGAGGATCATTATGAAGTATTTTACATGTGAGGGAAGGTTCTCCCAGCTTTACTACTATCATATTAGGCTGCTTATGCATTTTACTAGGGTGAGGATGTTGCACATACCCTATTACCTCTATAGAAGCATTGATAAAATATCCTATATTGTACAAAAGAGAGATTATCCTCAGCAGATGCAAAGCCTCTTCCACCAATCACTGATCAAGATGGTTTTTATGCATCAATTGCAGTAGAAGGGCATTCCATGGGATACCTTCATTGCCAATGAGGTATTCACCAATCCCCAAGCCCATCCTCAGAAATATATACTTTCATCTTCTTAGCCTCCCATTCCTCCTTCACCATCACACCCCACTACTCATGCTTCACCATCCACTCTCATTCCATCACTCCATGATGACTCATCCACCTCACCATCCACTCTCATTCCCTCACTCCATGATGACTCATCCACCTCACCATCCACACATATTCCTTCACCTCAAGACAACCCTACTTCATCACCCTCTCACAATGCATCAGACAATGAGAAATCAAATGTCAATGAGGGAGAGGGAAATGAGAAATCAAGCAATGATAAATCAAGTAATGAGGAAGAAGATTCCAATGAGCCTGAAAACAGTGAGGCACATAGCAGTGGTCACTGGTGATGAGAGAAATGAAGGAAGCAGTAAGAATGATGGCAGTGAGGATGTAGAAGGCAGCAAGGAAATGAGCGATGATAGTAATGCGTCAGAGAGTAGTGAAGAGAACAATGAAGCTCATAGTAGTAAGGCAAACAACAATGAGGATAAGGGAAATGAGGCTGATGTCAATGTGGCAAATATTAGTGAGGTAGAAGAAGGCAGTGAAGAAGGAAATAGTGAAGTAGAAACCAATTAAGAAGAGAGAAATAAGGTAGAGATCAACAGTGATGATGTTGGAAGTGATAAGGCAGAGAGCAACAATGATGATGACAATAGGTCAGAAAGCCAATACATCAGTGAGACAAATGTAAATGAAGAAGAAAACAATGAAGAAGAGGGTAGTGAGACACATAGCAGTGAGGATGATGAAAGTGGGTCAAAAAGCCATGATAACATTGATGAGGCACAAATTAGTGGATCAGATGAGGGCAATGAGGCAGAAAGCAACAGTGCTGATAAGAGCCATGAGGACAGTGAGGATACCAATGATGATGGCAGTCATGATGGTAGCAATAGTGAAGGCACTGAAATGATCAAAAGTGAACCTTTTCCTTTGAACTACCATAGGGGAATAGGCATGTGTTTTCTGCCCTTAAGAGGCAAGGGACCATGCCTTCTACATCAACTAAGAAGCTTGACAAAGGTAAAGAAAAGATCATTGATGAAGAGGAGGAAGACAAGCATGAGACTGAAGAAGAATTCCAACTCATTCACCTTGACAGTGATGATGAGAATGAGGCAAGGATCTCAAACATGCCGCTCCAAAGCAAGGATGCCCAAATCAGAGACCTACAAGCAAAAATTGGTAGGGCCAAGAATGTAATCAACTTCTTTGAGGTTGAAAACAAGCAACTAGAGGCAGAAAATGCCATCTATGAGATCAGAGCTATTAGAGCTCAGAAAGAGGATAGAAGAGACAAGGCAAAGCTAGATGAGGTCTTGGACAGTCATGAGGACACTGAATAAGAGGAAGAGCAGATTTGTAACAAGAGGCCAAGGACCATTGGCTTAAAGAAGGTCCTAGCCAAGGGAAAATAGCAAGAGATAGCCTTAGCAGAGTAGCTCACTCCAAGTGAGCTACTTGCCATGGAAATTGATAATGATATGGAATCTTGGATAGAGAGGGCCAATTTCCACCTAGAGGGTCAACTTGAGAGGAAAAAAAGATACCTTTATCTTCAGAAGAAAATGGCAAGGCATTATGCCTTAAGAAACAAAACTGCAAGGGCCAAGCTCAAAAGAGCCCTTGCAAAGATTCAAGCCCTCAAGGAGGAAAAAGATAAAGAAAACCTTGAAATCCTTGCTCATGCATCCCTACAGGCATCCCAAACATAATTAGCAAGGAAAATTCAATTTTTGGCATCTTTTTGTAAATTTTGGTTTTTGACTGTTTTGAAGGGCCAAGGGTGCAGCGCCACTCGCATTGCACCCTTTTTTGGGGCTCTCAATGAAGGAACGGTTTACATTTTTTTGTTCATTAGGCCAAAGAAATCACCCAAACAAAATTTCAGATCATTTGGAACAGAATTGGTCCTCCAAAAGTGGCAAAAATACCCAAACAATCACCTTTCTGCCCTATTTTCAGAGTTGGCATTGCGTCCTAAGCAGTCTTGGGAGAATGCATTTTTGGGCAGGAAAATGGACACCAAATGGAAAACCAAAGGTATATTTGGAAACTAGACAGGACAGGCTTTCCAATGAGATATCATGGAGCTCATTTGGACACATGGAAAACCTCCAAATCTTGGTTACAAAACATGAAATTTTTCCAGTGCAGGCGCCGCGCCCTTGCCTGCAAAGTCGACAAAAGACACAAAGTTATTGAAAAAAGATATTTTTTAGGAATTTTAAGCCAAATCACTCCTAGTTAGCTCAAAATTTATGTTAGAAGTTATTTTGCATTTATTAAGTTAGATATTTTGTGCCTTAGGCCTTGCATGGTCTCTTTGGACAAAAATGACATTTATGATGTATTAATGAGATTTTGTAAACCCTAGCTAAGGTTTTGGTGCTCCTTTTCTAGTTAAATACTGCATGGAGGCATCATTGTACATGTTGGTTGGTTGCTGATGCTCATACCTCTTATTTAGGCTTTACTATCTATTTTGATTAGAATGGAGACTTAAAACTACTACCTACTACCTATGGCTATGGCTTAAGAAGATCTTAGGGCTGATATAGACTCTAAGTTTATTGAAGAAATTGGCTTTGGTGTGTTTTGATTGCTTTGGATTGAGCATCAATGGATCAAGCACATTCTTAGGATTCATGAGCTCTATTAGATGGTGATGTTATTCCACTCTTGTATTTTCTTACTTCATTTTTCATTATGTTCATGGTTTCTTTGATCATAGGACATCAATTTTAGAGTAGGATATGCTTTCTTGGCACCCTACTTCTGTCTGCCTCCTTTGATCTCTATGTTTTCTTCCTTGAAGTTTAATTAAAGAATCCTTAAATTCTCTTTAGTTTCACTGAAATGTTATGTTAAAAGTTCTCTTTGTTTGAAAGTAATGCTCAAATAATTCTTAATTTCTCTCTAGATTTACTTGTTTGTTGTTTTAAGGTCTGTTTAGCAAAAGTCTAGTTGAAGAATCCTTTATTTCTCTTCAGTTTTGCTATGCTATCATCCTAAAATATTTTCTTGTTTCTAGTATGTTGAAGGATCCTTAATTTCCATTTGAACCTACTACATTCACAACTTCATTTCCATTTCACACTCACTAAACCTACTTATATCCATTTGGCCTTGTTAACTTTCCCTATGAAACACCCTTGCCCTATTGTTGTACTTCTCAAGATCTTTGTAGGTTCCATAGCCCAATGGATTGAATTTCTCTTACTCTACCTATTATTCTTGACAACCTATCCAACCAACCAAACAAATAAACAAACCCTATCACTATAACTAGCCTAAAATCAAAACCCTAAAATCAACCAAGTTACATCCTTTACACAAACATAGAGAGAGCCCTCTCTGAGTCCAGGAAGGCTAGGCCCTAGGACTCCAAAGATTTGTTTGATGTTACCCTTGTCTATTTGGTCATTTCCAATCTTCCAAATTACGGGGACCTAACATAATGGCGATCACGGTGGGACTCTGAGTAAGTAACAGCCTAAATATGCCTTAAGAACTCTCAAACCCTTGTCAAACTTAGAAAATCAAGTGTTAGCCAAGAGTAGTGTCTAATTGATTCACCATACTAGAAAAAAGATGACTCAACTGGAGAACACCCATTGAAACTCTTAGTGTTACATAAAGAAACTCAGAAAACCTAAAAAATCTCTAGATTGGTTTTTTAAATTGTTGATGGTGGACAACAAGAAAACCCCCAAAGCAGTAAACATCATCCACCTGGTGACTCCATTGGCCTCCAGTAGGCCTACTAACTACACTAAATCTCATAGATTCCTTTGGAATTGTGTCAATTAGTCCTGGTAGTTTAAAGCCTAGTCACACACTGTGTGAGTTTAGTAATTATTAGGAGAGTTCTGTCTTTTCAAAAAACATTCATAAAATTTCAGCCTCTCTGTGCTTTGGGTCTGAAATCTAGCTTCACAAAGGATTAACACCAGATCTCACACTAACCCAAACCCTCCTACCATAGTTGATGACCCATAAAAGATCTTGTAGAAAACTTCTAGGACTGAAGGCTCAACTATTGTTAGACCAATTTAGAAAGCAAGAGTCTGTCCCTGAACATCCCACAACCTTGCAAGATACCCAATTTGACTTACATAATCAAAGAAAAATATTCAGAAATAAGTCTCAAAGTGGGATAGACTAGACAAGCTTTGAGCCCACCAGCATACAACAGGGCTCTAGTAGAGAGGCATCTCCTTTCACTCCTCCTAATTTTCAACTTCTCCAACACTTTGGCTCCTTTCATTCCAAGTTTTCTCAAAATCAGTTTGCTGGTCCAAGTACATATGCTCCACCCACTCATACCTCCACTGTGCAAACCACTCCACTTCATCCTCCACCTCCACTCATAAACCCTCCTCTTGTAAATCCTCCTTGGATTCCATTACCTCCCATCATGGTATCATGGTATGCCCCCCTGGTGCTACCACAACCTTTACTACCTATGCCCCAGGACTATCAATCTAAAATCCCTCACTTTACTGGAGCTGACTCTAGAACTGCCCAACAACATGTAGACAAAATGAATGATGCCTTTGACTACGAAGAAATAGAAGAGGAGACCATAAAAATGAGAATATTTGCCCAAAGTTTAGGAGGAGAAGCAAATAAATGGTTCAAAAACTTAACTCCTAACAGCATACATGTCCTCCCTTCCCTTTATCAAACATTCATAAACAAGTGGGAGATTAAGAAAAATCCTCTTCAAATCCTCTCAGAGTATAATGACCTTAAGAGAAATGTTGGGGAAAGTGTCCAAGACTACTGCACTAGGTTCAATAGTGTATACAATGCACTCCCACCCCACATGAAACCCCCACAAGGCCTAGCCTTTGTAAAATTTCCAGAGGGCTTTGATCCAAACATGGCCTACCAATTGAGAGAAAGAGATCCCCTAACCTTAGATCTGTGAGTGTAGAAGCCAATCTAATTGAGAAGAGGGCTAGGATGAGGACAGAAAAGAAAGTTACATACAAGGAGGAAACTATGGGCTCCACATCTGATGTTAAAATTGACAGCCTAGTTAAGACAATGGAAAGGATGATGGAGAGGATCATCTTCAATGAAAGAGCACCTCCTAGGGAAAACCAAGAAAATCCTCAAAAAAAAAATAGAAACCAAAACTTCAGAAGGGACCCTCCTCAAAACAAAAAAATAGACATTGACCATCAAATCAAACCTCCTTTCCAAGAAAACTATGTAGATGAAGGGGAAAGAGAAACTGAAGAGCTTGAAGAAAACCATGTCAATCTGATAGACTCCTATAATGAGGATGATGTTTTTCACATAGAACAAGAACAAGGTCAGTTTTCCCCAAACCAAACTGAAAGAAACTATGAGGATTCTGAAGACTACAAACTAGGATTTAAAAACGCTATTATGGAGGTTCATAGGTAGTATGACCTTAGAAGTAAGAAAACCCATGATGCCTCTAAGAAGAAAAAACTAGAAACTATTGTTAGGAAGACCCCTGAAAACACTCCCAAGAAGACAACAGAAAACACAAACACCATGGATAAGAAATCTGATCAAAACAAAGACAAACCGGCCAGCATAATGGTAACCAAAGCTACCCTGGTACATCCACTAGTGGCCTTGGAAAGACTACTATAAATGACGGTCCAAATAAAAATCAGCCAAATAAGGTTGCTGAAAGGACTATGTGTGATAAAACTGATGTAAATATGCCAAAAACACCAACACCTTTCAGTTTTGAGGGAGAGATTGCCAAGATCAAAATAACCATACCTCTTACTGAACGGGTAACTCAAGATGTATATAGGTGCCAAGTTTTGAAAGTTTTGAACATATGAAATGACACCGATACTCTGAATCTAACTAATGACAAACCCGAGTTGTTGTTTGGACCTGAGGTAGAGGGAAAATATCAAGAAGGAGCTGTACCTCCATTCTATGTTAGCTTAAACATCCATGAAAAAATCCTACACAATGCTATGCTAGACTCTGGTGCTTCACACAATCTTATGCCAAAGGTAGTGATGGAGAGATTAGGCCTCAAAATAACCAAACCTTATAAAGAATTGTACTCTTTCGATTCAAGTAGAGTCAAATGTTTGGGTCTAATCAAAGATCTGTGTGTCAATCTGGCACAAATACCAGCTACGAGCCTAGTCATGTACATTGTAGTGGCTAACATTCCCCCGAAGTATGGCATGATTTTATCTAGATCATGGCGAGCCAAATTCCAAGGAAACCTCCAAATGGACATGACATATGCTACCATCCTGGTCTTTAACCAAACAAGGAGATTTTACCGGGAATCTCACATGAAATACATGGTAAGTAGCCAAGATAGACCAAAAAACACCCCTCTCTACTCTATCCATTCAGACCTTGAATCATTTATCGTGTACAAAGAACATGAAATTAATGAACAAGTAAATGAAAATGAGAAAGATCTAGGCCTACCAGAGCAGTCAAACCAAACAAAAAATGAATAACTTGACAGCCAAAACTCTAGCAGCCCTTAACAACAACATAATGGCGAAGCTGAACTTGAAACACTTTGGAACATGAGATTTGATGGATCTTGTGGCAAAGCTGGTTCATGAGCAGGTGTTTGGATAAAAAACACCAATGAGGGTCATTCCTACAAACTAGAGTCTCAATGTACAAATAATATTGCAGAGTATGAGGCTCTTCTCCTTGGTTTACATTTTCTAAAAAACATAGGAGCTAAGAAGATTTATGTTCAAGGAGATTCCGAGCTGATCATTAGGAAAATCAAAGGAGAGTATTCAGCCAAAATTCCTAGGCTAAGAGAATATAGGAATGCTACCTTATACCTCCTGAAATTTTTGAGAAGTATGAACTTACCTCTATCCCTAGAGCTCAAAATAGCCTTGCCAATGAACTTGCCTTTTCTACGAGCACTTGCCAAATACCTCATACGAATGAAAAATACACAGTAAAGGTCAAGTGCAGACCAAAAGTCCTTGATAACATAGATTATTGGCAAGTATTTGAAAATGAAAAATAGATTGAAGACTTCTTGCAGCCCAAAACCAAGTTTTAAATGTCAAAGTCAGACTTAAACCATTAAGAGGATTGTTTTGCTGAAGAACAAAACCACAAAACGGAGTTGCCTTGTACTGCTGATATAAATTTGCTGGAACATCCTCTTGAGGCAGAGTTGTTTGAAGATTTAGATAAAAAATACCTTGAGGTATTGCAATGAAAATATAACTCATTAACAAGAGGTATTTCCCCCTTATAAGAGTTGTTTGATTTCAATGATGTTGCTAGAAAGCCAAAAATGGAATCCACTGAGACTGATGTAGAAGAATGCAACATAGGAAGCATAGAAGAAACCAAAATGATAAAGCTGTCCAAAAATATGCCAGCTCACATAAAGCAGAAATACATTGAGCTATTCAAAGAGTTTAAGGATGTGTTTGCATGGGGCTATGAGGACTTGAAGTCCTATGACACAAAAATTATTCAACATAAGATTCCTCTCAAGGAAAACCATAAACCATTCAAGAAGAAATTGAGAAGAATAAACCCCATCCTAGTGCCTCTATTTGAGAAAGAAATAAAGAAGATGTATGATGTTGGAATCATAGTCCCACTTAGGTACTGAGAATGGGTTTCAAACCTTGTGTCAGTAAGAAAGAAAACAGGGGAGATTAGGCCATGCATAGATTTTAGAAACTTAAACAAAGCCTCCCTAAAGGACAACTACCCTTTACCTAAGATGGATCATATACTACAAAGGGTGGTGGGTTCTAAAAGAATATCATTGCTTGATGGCTTTTCAGGGTATAATCAGGTACTAGTACTTCCAAGTGATCAACACAAAACCGCTTTCACTACACCTTGGGGCACCTTCATGTATGTCAAAATGTCTTTTGGGTTAATGAATGCAGGGGTGAATTTTCAAAGAGCCATGGACATTTATTTTTCCGAGGACATAGGTTACTTCATTACGATATACCTTGATGACATCAATGTATATTCTAAAACTTATGAAGAACACCTAGTTCACCTAAGAAAAGTCTTTGAAAAGTGGAGGAAGTATGGTCTATCTTTAAATCCTAAGAAAACACCGTTTGGTCTTCAGGAAGGAAAAATATTAGGCCACATCATATCTGAAGAAGGGATTAAGATAGACCCAAAAATGATTGAGGGTATATTGCAGATCAACCACCCTAGGAACATTAAAGAGTTGCAATCTTTCATTGGAAAGATCAACTTCCTAAGAAGTTTCATACCAAACCTTGTTGAACTCCTAAGGAACATTACAAACATGATGAAAAGAGAAATAAGAGTCAAATGGACTATGGAAGAAAAGCAATCCTTTGAACTGGTAAAACAAGCACTTACCCAAACACTAGTTCTAATCAACCCTGACTTTACCAAGGATTTCTTCGTCTTCTCATTTGCATTAGAACACACTATTGCTGCAGTAGTGCTACAAAAGAACATGATGGGACAAGAAAAACCCATAGCTTTCTTCAACAAGGCATTGCGAGATGCACCTCTGAAATATAACATCATGGAGAAACAAGCCTTTGCCTTGATCAAAGCATTGAAAGATTTAAGAGTTTACATCTTGCATTCCCATGTCTTTGCTTTTGTTCCACATACAGTTGTTAAGGACATTCTAAATCAGGACCCTAATGGTAAAATGGGTAAGTGGATTGCTATCATCTTAGAATATGATCTAGAAATCAGGCCCACTAAACTGATCAAAGGACAAGGACTTGAAAAACTGATGGCTGAAGCAAACTTTCAAGCCTTAGACATAATCATGATACATTCCTTGGATGAACAAGAGGAACTGGTGACTCCACCTATTGAAGAAGAATTTTTTAACTCACTCTGGTATGCTGATATATTGTATGTACTTGTTAATCTAAGTGC
Source organism: Pinus albicaulis (assembly GCA_034641835.2). Lineage (NCBI taxonomy): Eukaryota > Viridiplantae > Streptophyta > Pinopsida > Pinales > Pinaceae > Pinus > Pinus albicaulis. The sequence goes on from CM076579.1 coordinate 249,028,165, forward strand.
TCCTCCTACTTTGTCCAAAACAAAAGGTAGATTCTTGAAAGAAAAGGCTTTAAATTTCTACATTCTAGATAGAGATTTATATTGGAAAAAATCTGTTGGTATCTTGCTTAAATGTTTACTTGAAGATGATGCAGATAGAATCATGCATGAGTTTCATGAAGGAGAATGTGGAGGTCATCTCTATTGGAAAACCACTGCCAAAAAAATCCTTAGAGCTGGTTTCTATTGGCCCACCCTTTTCCCTGATACCCACAAGCTAGTAATGAATTTCCATAAATACCAAATCTTTGATGGCAAGAGAAAACTTCTACCTTTACCTTTACATCCTATCAGTGTTGAAGCTCCTTTTCAACAATGGGGTTTGGACTTCATTGGAGAAATCCACCCTGCCTCATCTGCCCAGCACAAGTGGATCCTCACTGCAACTAACTATTTCACCAAGTGGATAGAAGCCATCCCTTCTAGGAATGCCACTGACTTAGTCATCATCAAATTCCTTGAAACCAAAATTTTGTCCAGATTTGGTTGTCCAAGAAAAATCATCACCGATAATGCTGCTGCATTTAAGTCCAAGAGAATTGTGGACTTTTGCTGCAAGTACCACATCACACTAGGGAATTCTACAAATTATTACCCTTAAGTTAATGGGCTGGCTGAGTCCTCTAACAAATTTTTAGTGAACATCATCAAGAAGCTACTCGAATAGAACCAAAATGCATGTCATAGAAAATTGGTGCATGCACTATGAGATGACAGATTAACAAGCAAGAAATCAATCAATATGTCTCCATATCAACTAGTGTATGGCATGGATGCAGTTTTCCCAACATCCTTGGGAGTCCCGGTGATGAAGCCCCTCTAAGAGGTACAATCAGAAGAGAATGATATGCAAAGGAGGTTGAACCAAACCATTCATTTACAGAAGTCAAGGGAAGAAGTTTACAACGAAACAAAAGCAGTGCAAGAGAACATCAAGAACATATTTGACAGAAGAACCAAGGAAAATGATTTCCAGATTGGAGACAAAGTGCTGAAGTGGGATTCAAGAAGAGAGGACAAAGGCAAGCATGGAAAATTTGAAAATTTGTGGAAGGGTCCATACATCATCCATTTAGTTAGAGGTAACAATGCTTTCTTTTTATAAGAGCTAGATGGAACAGAGTTATTTGGAGGTCCTGTCAATGGCAGGATGCTCAAGCACTATTTTTGTTGAAGTGTCTTAGTTAAATTTTCATTCATTGTACATAACATTGCTTGAACAAAATATCAGGAAAATGAAACATAAAAACAAAGAAAAGATGAAAAAGAGGGCAGGAAAAAAGAATAGGTACAAATCCATACCAAACAAGAGTATTGTTGAAAGTGTGCAAGCCTAAATGCCACTACTGTTGAAGAAAATAAAGTCTTGTTCAGTCATCTAGCCTAATCATGATTGAGAATGTTTTAAATTTATGTTGATAGGTTAGTGAAAGAAGATTTTCCAAACCATGCAAACTTGGCTTGTTAGTAGATAAGATTAGGAAAATATGCTGGTTCCCAAAGCTTAAATTTGAACCAAAGAGAAATGAGAGGGATGCATAACAAAATCCAAATTATTAGCCCTCAAGTTTCTAGTTTTTCTTGTACAAAAATAAAGTCTGTGTACAACTTGTCCAAAATGCCACAGCCCATGATAGATCAAATTTATTAAAATTGGTTTGATCATGTTTTAAATTTCGTTTTAGTAGGCTAGAGAATAAAACTATGTCAAACATCTTAACCTTGACAGATAAGTAGACTTGGTAGAGAATAAAAGAGTTCATCAGCCTAATCTAAACTCTTGGATGACATAAGGGTAGAAGTAGATAGTTTTATGATTTCAAAAGAAAAAATGATGTCAAGGGTTTGCAAATCCAAGTGCACCCGGAAGAAGAAAAAAATGTTAGGCAAAGTATGATGGGTAGGTAGAACTGATATTGAAGCGATCATGTCTTTTCATATTTTTTAGATCAGAGCTTCAAAAGAACATCAGCAAGTGAAGGAATGGGGATCTGCCAAGTACAAGTAAGGTACTAATATTCAAAACTCAGAGATCTGAAACTCTAAGGTTCTGGACACCTCCTGAAAAGGAGCTGCCCTCCCCAAGTGGAGCCACTGTTAGTGATCAATATTTTTCACTATATATAGATGACTAATCGATTGGTTCTAGATTTATGAAAACAACGTTCCTTAAACATTGTGAGTTTCAGAAATCTCACTGCCTTCATTATCCTTATAAATTTTTTTTCACTATTCTATCAACCTTGCCATTTCATGGTCACCCTGCCACTCCTAAAAGACTCCTTATGGGCTTGAGCCTCTCATTATCCTTATAAAAACTACTCAAAACTACAAAACTAATCTTGAGATCTATTGAATTTAAACAATCTAAATTGAATAAAAGCTTTAAGATTTTTTTTTGGAATGTTTTCCTTAGTTGTTCAGCAAACTAAGAATCTATTTGTGCAGAATAACAAACAGATCAAAAACACTCAAAATATGTTTTTATAAAAATGAAATTAAAAAAACCTTTAACCAAGTTTTTGTTTTCGAAGATTCACAAAGAAACAAAAAGCTGTATTTCTCAATAAAGGATGTTTTCACAATCAGGTCAGATTCAAAAGACAAAAAGAGATCAATGTAATCTGAGATACTGCAAATTGTCAAAGCTTCGAATCGCTACAAAGACCAAAAAACAATCCAAAATGCAAAATCTTCTAGAAAATCATCAAAACATCAACACTGTTGGAGTTCATTCACAAAAAATTCTTGACAGAAACAATAATCAGTCTGGGCAGAAACCAAAAAGCTAAATCCAAATGAAAAATAAACTACAGAAAGAAATCTGGAGGTTTTCTAAAATTTTTACAGGGTCCGCAGGCAATCAATATTAACAGGTGCGGTCCTGCACTGTCAAAAGAAGCCAGAGTGCGGTCCTAGGAAAAATTATAGAAAAACTTAAAATATTTCTAAATTTTCAAAAAAAGAGAAAATCTAAATTACCCAGACAGATATGTATCAATCAAAAACCAGGAAAAAATGTTTCCTCAAATCAAAATAAAAGAGAACCAAAAACAACAAGTTTTTTCCCCAGTATGGTCGCCATTTTGTTGTGTAGATTAATCCGTCTTGCGGACAAGACCGATCTCTCTAGTACTAAAAGTAACTAGCAACAAACAACCAATTATACTAATCTTTCTCTAAGCATATAAGATTCATAAAAATTCTATATAGGTGTAAGGCCTACCTTATATCCAACGCTTGCTTGATCTCGTTGAAGTCCTTCCCGTGCACTTGAAAGAACGTTCCTCGTGAATCTGCAGTCACAAACAAGCAAAAAGATTACATAGCACCTGTATAGACATTATTATAAATCATACTCATCATAATGATCAAGGAATTTATGAAATAAACCAAGAATAGACAGTTTAATGAGAGAAATGAGTATATTTGTATTAACTTCAAATAAAAGAAAACCTTTACAACCTGTGCCTTGATGTCGTGCAGGTCCTCCTGGGGTCCGAAGTAGGAATCTCTTCTAATTTGACAAGCTTTGCACTCTTTCAACCAAGACGAATAGAGGTAAGTGATTTAACCTCACAAAAAGTCTTAGTTAATTGAGTCTGAATCTCAATAGCATTTAACCTCAAATATCTTAAAGCTTGAACTCCCTTTGAGGCTACCCATGGCCTCTTTTTATAGTAGAAAAGAGGAGGTTTTCTGTTCCAAATATGAAGGGATAGAATCCTCCTTCAAAGGGATTAGCTCCTTACATCAAGGGGTTAGCTCCATCAAGTGAGGGATGCATGAACCTTATCAAAGCGTATCCATTCCTGAAAATTCCCATATAGAATCTTCTAGAATTCATCTGAAATCAACTTTTTAACTTTACTTTCTCGCCTTTTTGAGTCTTACAGAGGTCCACACCCATAACAAAAATAACGTGCGGTATGGTTCCGCAGGAGAGCTGAACTTTAGGTGCGGGACCGCAGGAAATGTATAGAGAAAGTGCGATACCAAAGTTTAGGGGATTTTTAGGAACTTTTCTCTGATTTTCAAAGCTTGACATGAGGATTTGATATGTTAGACTTGCAAAAGGAGGAAGTATGAGTAATAATGAGCTCATACTCATAGCAGAATGTCAGGATGACAAATTTTAGTGTAACAGATTTCCCCCTAAAGTGAAAAGTCTGGAATAGATGAAGCTGAAGTCTGTCATATATGAAGAGTGCAGTACTTTATCATTTCAAAGATCATCCTGTGGACACCCCAGTTGGAACCTGCAAAAACATTCAATGAAAAATATATACATATATATGTCATCACTGAGGTAGGCATTCCCATACTCAGATTAAAACTAACTAGAAACTAACTCAAATCGTTCTGATACAGGAATGATTTTGAATACATCATAGTACAGATACAGTATGCACGCAGCCATCTGTTTATAAATAATCTATTGTATAGATGATAACAAAATTCCTCGTAGCCTGGATGGTGGAAACTAGATCTAGGGTCTTGATTTCCGCATCTCGAACTGGTACGATTCTATCCATGTGAATAAATGTGTTGAAGTCGAACATGGTAGAAACCACTTGATTACTAGTCATTGATGTAAACTGTTAACAAGTGTGAGAGTAACCACCAATAATGTCAATGGCTCTCAAAGTACCCAGTACAATCCATGAAATGTGAATGAATGAGCTGAAGTCGAACATCTCATGGAATCATTCGATCGAAGATCAATGATGCAATCTGTCGTCGAAGGCGAGAAACCTGCCATTGAGGCATGCAGATTTCAAGGTACTGACAATTTCTGGATCAACTTCCTAGATAATGTGATGATGTCGATAGAAAGTGATCTGTCATAGGCAAGCCCACAACACGAAATCATAGATCAAGTTTTGAAAATATATTGGCAAGGACTGACTCAGGGATGGTCAAAATGGATGAAAGATATTTTGCAGATGAATGGTTTATTTGAACTGTTCTCTTGAACACATAACGACACTGCAGATGGCTTGGTAACAATTGACCCAAAGCTAATACCCAGAAACCGGCTGAAGACTTTCAATATGGTTTGATTAACTGTTAGGCAAAGGATTTCCCAACCCAGGTGAATGAAAGTGTCGTGTTCAAGAGTGGTTGACTGAATTTTCGAAAAATTTAAAATACAACAAACACGCCCATTTTTCTCTCTTTTTTCCCCCACCATTTCTGGCAAGTACCTCTTTATTTTTGACAAGCTTGAGGAGGATAACATTTGCTTGGTTATAAGCTCATCCTTCGGATGAGTCCAACTTAGTTTAAAATTTGAACCCTAAGAAGGAGTGGTTCGTTCCTGTTTAAAAATTGAACAGGTCCTTTACTGTTAAGTTTTAACGAGTCCAGTATAGGAGAAACTCGGTGTTTTTCAATTTTAGGGAGTCAGAAGAAAAAAATTAAGAAAACTCCATGGGTGTACTTTTTCATAAATTTAGTCTCTCGAGCCCGAAAAAGGATAAAATAATGCGGGAGAGAACTCTATTGACCGTATTTAGTCAACGTATACTTTTTTCGTAAATAGTCCATTTCAGTCCGTAAAAAGGGTAAACTTATACTGAAAGGACGATCATTCATTTACTTTAACGAGTTCGAATAATCAAGTACTCAGCAATATTTTCATATTTAGAGAGTCTGAAAAGGGCTTAAAAGAGAACTCCAGGGTTTTTCTTTTTCGTAAATTTTTTGAAAGAGTCCGAAAAAGTGATAAAAGTATGCTCTTTGTTGAAAAATGATCAGTTCTCCTGAAAAATCCAATTTCTGCACAAAAACTTGAAACATTACACATACATGTTTAAGATAAGTAAAAATGCTTTCAAAAATACCTTTTTTAAAGTGAAAAATAAACAAATTTAAAATTCATCTATTCGAAAAAACTTATAAAAAGGGCTTTTTCAATTTCATTTTTACCGTTCAAGTTCAGAGTGAAAAGTAAAAAGCTTTTGGGTAAGAAAGTGCCTGTGAAGATTCTGGAAAATCCATTCGGCGAAATCGAAAACCGTCAGTTCCAGGTAATCCACGACCTCTTAATCTTGTATTCCATCCATTTCAAATTGGTTTTTAGGCTTTAGTTTGTATTTTTAGGGAAAAAAATCGTTTAAAAGTTCGCCCGCGGGGTCCGCAGGTGAGACACACGTTACCTGCAAACCCCGAATTTTTCTTATAAGGAAAAAGTCGTGGGTTCCGCACCCGACACACAGTACATGTGCGCATCTACGCACTATTTACAAAACGTAGGTGCGGTACCCGCGCGGTTTGAATTCAAAACTCTCATTTCTCATTTGTTTCCCAAAAATTTTCAAATAAGATTGTTCTAACTTACCTTTTTATGCATTGTAGGATTGACAAGATGTTGATTTGGAGAGAACGTGAGCATGAGGACGTGGATGAAGCCGCAATACTCCATTTGCCTACACATCAAGCATTAAGAGCATGCGGTTTGTACAAATTTTGGGCCATCTCAGGCATGAGGGCACAAGTAGAACTCCTGACATGGTTGGTGAATAGATGGAATGTGCAGGACCAGTGCTTCATTATTGGTGGCCACCGGCTCGAAATTGAGCTGGAGGATATATATTTTCTGACTTGTTTGTCCAAGAGGGGCAAACAAGTTTCTTTGTTTGGGACTAGGCCAGGTGGCTAGTCTGTCTCTAGTCTTCAACAAGAATTCTGCAATGACCAGGCAAACCCTAGGGACAAACGGATTGATATAAAACTCATCATCCATCCTGAATTGAAAGTTATTGCTTTTACTGTTACCAAAATGTGTGGGAGTGCTGCGCTGCATGTAGCTACCGGTTCCCAAATGCGTATTGCAGTGGACTGTTTTCACGACACCATCTTTAACTGGTGTGAAGCTGTGTTGGCTAATGTAAAAGGCCAACTAACTAGAGAAAAAAATGAAAAACTGAATAACTTTGGATACGGATCCATCGTAGTCTCTTTTTCTCTAGAGAGGATCCCCATGTTAGCTCCACAAAGTATTGCTGTTGATGCCGGTCGACTTCGAGAACCTAAGATGGTTCGTTGGTCCACGTTGATGGCACGTCATGCTATTGAGGGTAGTGAGATTGTCCGATTTCCTCCTTCATATTTTCGTTGGCTGGATCGCCAACTTTTTGTGATAGAGGAATTTCCATACGCTGGGATAGATTTCCGCGACGACCGAGAGATGGCTCTCCCAATAGGGGAGCAGTGGGATGACTCAGGTAAAACCATTTTTCAACGTTTGCTAAATTTCTAATTTTTTTTATTTTTTATCGTCTTGAAAACTAATAACCAAATTTTTTTTTTTTTTTTAAACAGATGTGGGTCCACAACGACCAACCCATCTCCAACCTTATGAGAGAAGACAACCAGTTGCAGCCGCACCAGCCCCAGCAGGCCAATCAGCGGAGATTTTGAATGATTTAGAGCATCATCTAGAGCATTTGACTCTAGATATTCCAGAGACGAGCATAGATGATATTCCACTCAGGTTGCAGAGATACGTGATTGGTGTTCTAGGGCCTTTTAGGAGGTTCCTATGCAGGGTAGCTCGGGCAGTGGTTTCTTATCGTGATCATCATCAGTGATGGGATGATCGTTTTGTAGACTCATATTTTTGACTTTTGTATTATCATTTTTGCCGATCATAAGGTGTTTTCAACCTATGATCGAAGACGATGTATATTTTTTGAAAACACTTCTATACTATGATATATCACTATTTTCCGGCTATCTGTGTACATGTTGTTTAATTTACTGCTTTGATTATTGCAAATGTCTATTTATTATACTAGAAGCAACTGCATCTGCTAATGTATTTAAATGTCTTGGAATATGCTGATATTCAATGTAATCAAATTCACGTTCCAAGAGACGAACTCTCAAAAATAACCGTAATAACACTGGATTTCTAATGGTATAAACCCTGTTAAGTTGTAATACAACAAGTTCAGAATCCAACCTTACAATCAAACTCCGAATTCCAAATGATATGGATTCAGATAATAACTCAATCACTGCACTATACTCGGCAATGTTATTCGTTGTTTGACCAAGGCTTACCCCATGCATGGATACTAACTCGTTAGAGGGTGAATAGATAACCCAAGCTGCGGAAGAAATGTTCCGTGTACTACGACAAGCACCATCAGCAAAACCAATGTAGGTTTGAAGAGACGTCGACATCTGCAATATCAAGAGTAAAACTCAGATAGGCAGGAATAGTGATAAAAACACACTTAAACTAGGCACACTTTTCTAATCTAAAACACACCAGCAGTAAAGAAATATAGTCTAAAAAAATCTCCACACCGCGTTTAAGAATAATATCGCTTTAGATAGAGCCCATTTCTAGGTTTATCCAAAGGGACACCGTCAAAATCTATCAACTCATAGGCCCCTTTTGCTAACTTTCGTTTAACAATGTAAGGACCATGCCACATAGGCACAAATTTCCCAGCTCCTAGCTTGTCGTTAGCTTGATCATAAAGTAAAACTAGGTCTCCTTCTGAAAAATTTAGAGGGGTCACACTTCTATCATACTGAGCTTTTATCCTTTTAACATGAGCCTCGTTTGCTATTGCATCATTTCGACGATTCTCATCTAATTGGGCTAATTACAAGAAACGTTTTTCCTCTTCAGACGTTGCTGGAAGTAATTCTATGGCTAATTTTAGTGATGGAATTTCGCATTCAATCGGCAACACAGCTTCCAAACCGTAAACTATTTGAAAAGGAGTGAAACCCGTTGATGTTTTGACTGAGGTTCGATATGCCCAAAGTGCTGAAAATAACATGGAATGCCAATTCGTCTTGTGAATACCAATGATTCTTCTGATCATGGTGACTAAAAATTTATTAATGGCTTCAACCAGACCATTGGCTTGTGGATAATACGGAGTGGAACTATCGTGTCGCAGGCCAAGTTGGTCTGTTAGTTCAGTCATCATGACATTCCGAAAATGGCTTCCATGATCTGTAATAATAGCTTGAGGAACACCGAACCTAGCAATTATGTGATTAAATACGAATGTTGCAGCAGTTTTGCCGTCAGCTGAAAATGTAGGCATCACCTCGGCCCATTTAATAAAATAATCAACCGCTAAAATAATATACGCATGCCCCCCGGCCGAGTGAGGGTTACATGTATTAAAATCGATACCCCATTTCACGAAAGGACCAACAGCAATTATAGGGTGAAGAGGAGCGGGTGGCGCGCACATTTTTCGATCAAAAAGTTCGCAATTGTGGCATTTCCGAACCGCATAAATACAATCTTTGAATAACATTGGCCAGAAATAACCAGCACGCAATATATTTTGGGCTGTGGCATACCCAGACATATGACCACCACATGCTCCAGAATGACAGTCATTTAGAACCTTTTCAGCTTCTTCATGAGTTAGACAACGTCGGAAAACAAAATCCGCTCCACGACGATAAAGTGTATCACCAATGATATTATATTGTTGGGATTGGAAACGTATTTTCTGTCGCTGAGATCGTGACATGTCAGGCCGAAAAGATTGGGTTTGGAGATAAACGATAATATCTCCATACCATGGATCAAACGTACTGATGAGAAACAAAGATTCGTCCGCAATGGAATCCTCTGCCACTGTTTCAGTATCAGTAGAGGGGAAATCGCACATCAGTTCCGCAAATACCAAAGATTTCTTTGCCTTGGATTTTTCAAACTCCAAGTCAAATTCCTGCAGGATAACTATCCATTTGGAATATTTTCCCCCTAGCAATTGTTTGGTCAAAATATACATCATAGGGTTGCAATTAGAAATTACTGTGGTTTTACGTAACAAGATGTAATGTCTAAAACGTTGGACAGCTTGAACAGCTGCCAAGGCCAATTTCTCCACATGTGTGTATTTGATTTCAGTGGGATGCATATTTCGACTAAGATAATAAATCACATGTTCATTGTGATATTCATCTTCCTGAACTAGCACCATCCCAATGGTGGAATGAGAAGCAGCGAGGTACAAAATGTAATCTTGGTTGTAGTTGGGAGGATGCAATAACGGTGCATGGGTCAATGCGTGTTTAAGTGCATCAAAAGATCGATCAGCAATCTCGTCCCAAAAGAACGGAATGTTCTGTTTCAACAATCGGGTAAAACCCTTTGTAAGCTCGGCATAGTTAGGAATGAATCGACGTAAAAAGTTTTCTTTCCCCTGCAAACTTTGGAGTTGGCGTAAAGTCGAAGGAGGAGGCAATTTAACAATAGCTTCGACCTTAGACGGATCGACATGAATGCCTGCTTTTGAAACAACAAATCCCAGTAAACGACCCGATTCTACACAAAAAACACATTTATGTGGATTCAGCCTTATCCGATAATGCCTACATCTCATAAAGATTGCTCGTAAATGAGTGAGATGGTCGGCCCTTCGTAATGAATGAGCAGGTAAATCATCGAGATATGGTTGCACAATGTGCTTAATGTCATGAAATGTGTAAGACATAGCCCTTTGAAAAGTTTCTCCAGCGTTCTTTAATCCAAAAGGTAGTTTACAGTAAGCAAACGTTCCCCACAGACAAATAAAAGCTGTTTTCGGTTGTTCAGCAGGGAGTATGTTTATTTGATTGTAGCCTAAAAAGCCATCCATAAAAGAAAACATTTCACTGCCAGCACAATCATCAATTATTTGATCGATATAGGGAGTTGGATAATTATCTTTTGGAAAAGCTCGATTAATATCCCTATAATCGATACATACTCTTATCGTTCCTTGTTTTTTAGTCACAGGAACAATATTCGATACCCAATCCATTAAGGGAATTGGATAAATGAATCCTGCACGAAGTAATTTTTCAACTTCTGCTTTTATAGCAGCAGCTTTTCTAGGATGAATTTGACGTAATCGTTGACGAACAGGTTTAGCATCCAGGTAAGTCTTAATTTCGTGTACAACGATTGACGGATCTATTCTTGGCATTTCTTCATAAGACCAGGCAAAAACATCACGTAATTCTTGAAATATGGCTTTGTAATTTTGAATTTCTTCTTCAGTACAAGAAGCACCTATATGAATGTTTTCAATTATTCCTGGTTTTACTGAAATGTCAATTGGAACCGTTCAAGATATATTTTCCATATTTAACTCAGAATCAGGATTTTGCAATGGATTCTATGGTTCTTTGACATATTCAATAGTAAAAATTGAAGCGAAATCATCTTCAAAATGATCTAATTCAGGTAAAAATGAATATCGGTGATGTAGATCTTCCCATGTTAAATCATCAACAGACAAAAATTCACGAATTTTCTCGTCTGTATGAACAAGTTCAGGAAATTTCGTTGTAACTAAACTAGATATAGAAAGTGATTCCTGTTGGATCCCATTCATTGGATCAGTTTCGGTTGAAGAGGGGTCGGAAAGTGACTGTACAACCTAGTACGCAATTTCAAATGGACTCAAAGGCATCATGCCATCAAATGAATCTATCTCGGATTCGGAAGGTACGATCCAAGGATCATCAAACATAACAGTGTCTGACGAAATCATGTGAATATTTGCAGTAGAAGACGATACGTTAGGAGGAGGAAAGGAAAAAGTTCCTAGTAAACCAAAATATTTAATTAAACCCACTCCAACATCCTTGTAAGGGATAGCCATTTTACCAACATGCTGGATTGTTTCTGCAGAGGCTGGGTCGAAATAGAAATAAGTTAACTGATCTATTGTAACGATCTTTCCTTGATGTGGAAATTTTATGAGTCGAAAGACCGAAGAGACAACAACAGTCATAGCATAGGACCAACTACGACCCAGAAGAAGGTTGTAATCTAGAGGGGCTTCAACCACTTCCACATCTAGATTAACGATTTTACCTTCGACCCCTATGGGTAAATCCTGCAAAATACCAAAAGGGTGAAAACCTCGACCATCAAAAGCCTTAAGAATCGTCGGAGATTGGTTAAGTGTAGGAGAACCAAGTGATTTCCAACACTGAATCGACATAATACACGTTGAAGCTCCCTCATCAATCACAGTCCGAAAAATAGGTCTGTTTTTGACTAACACTGGAATCTGGAAAGCCATTTGATGAGGAAGGCGTGGTGTACTATTTTCTAAATCGAAGATTATAAGATTAGAATCCTGAACGTCAACAACTCCTATGGCAGACAATAATAATTTACGCTGTGCTGAGCATGATTGCAGCACTTCTAAAGCCGACATTGCTGAAGGAGAAATCACTAAATCTTCAACAATGTTGTAATTCTGAGCAGCTCTCGCATGTGGATTGAAAGCCGATTTACGAAGAACACATTTAGCAGGCGGTTTGATTATTAAGTCTGGATTTGGTTTCTCGATATGTAACAGACCGGAAATAGAAGGAGGTGTAGTTGATGTATTTGCATTAGAAGATTCTGCTTCTTTACCATCAATAGGATTCTTAGAACCATAATCTTGCGATCGTGTCGCAACCCTCACATGAGACATCATCATAATAGGTTCTTCTAAAGTAGTCGAGGAAGAACCAATCATCTTACTATCTTGAACTGGAAAAGGATCCTTCAAGATAGCAGGTTGATGCGATCCTTTAACGAATTTCGTAACTTCGTCTTGATATGGACATTCTTTCGTGAAATGATCCTCTTCACAAATGAAACAAGGATAGCGACGTTTACGTTTTTCGTCATTGGATTCAGTTTCTTCAGTTTTCTCTTTCGAATTATTTTTGTTTTTGTTCCTCCCCTTCTTTTTACCACCGGATTTTGATTTTGTCGTAGATGTTTCAACGACATGAATGTCGGTAGAAACTTCGGGGGAAGATTCTCCTTTCGGGGAATCAGGTAAAGTTATAATAGGAGAAGAATTCTTCGAAGATTTCTTCTTACTTTTAGAATTGACCGTACCAATCATACCGTCAGCGGCATGAGACCCTGAAGGAGTAGCAGCTAATTGACCTTTTTTGGGAAGGTCTGGGATTTTTTCATGTAGAGTACCTGACTGTGTATAAATGAGGTCAAGGTACTGAGCTTGAGCAATTACTTTCTCTTCAGTAACAACACCAGCCTTAGCTACATCTTCAGTGATCTTGGGTAACAATGATTTAACAAACCATTCTGCCAAAATTTGATCCGGAATATAAACTTTCACCAAACGCCTCCTACGTTTCCATTCATGAATATGATCAGAAATATAGGTGGACGTAGATTGTTTTAGCGAAGTTAATAATTCTGTGCCGTTGTCATATCTGACAGGCAACTGAAAATGAGTCAAGAAAGTTGTTGCTAACTGACTGAAATTATGAAACGAGCCTCGTGGTAACTCAATGTACCATTTGGCAGCAAGACCTATAAGCGTTCTTTGGAAAAGACGTAAACGAATCGAATAATCAATGATTGAATTTGATGCACACCAAAGGTGATAAGTCATGACATGATTCGATGGATCCTCTCTTGAATTACCTTCGAATTTTGGTATATCACTGGGCAACTTATGAGGCATTGGCGGCCAGTTTTGATAATAAAAAATTGGATTGTTTGTAAGGCGCGTCAAATCAGGTAAGTCCAAAGTTGCTATAAACGGAAATTGATGGTTAGGATCGCGAAAACCTTGAGAAGCCAAAGCAGATCCAGGAGGCGGATACCCAGGATAACTAGGAATCAGATTTGCATTAGGTATTGTGTAACCTCCTGGAAAACCAGGATGAATCGGCCCATACTGAGGTTGTTGATAAGTATAACCAGGGTACGGTTGATACTGATAGCTTGGATTCTGTACATAAGGACCGAATTGTGGCTGTCCCTGCTACGGTTGATACGTAAATTGAGGTTGACTTGTAACAACTGTACTTGTACCAGTTTGTCCTGTAGGTATCTGAATCAAAGTCTGAACTGACGTTCCTGACTGAGGTACAGAGACTTGAGGGATTTGCACGGATACAAGGATATAAGAACTCGGGGCTACAGATACTCCAGAAACAGGTGTTACAGGTTGAACAGACATTGCAGCAGTTGCAGTAGTTTGAGGCAGAGTCTGAGGTGTACTAGGCCCAGACTGCTGAACTGAACTAAGTGCAGGAGTTTGAATAGCTGGCTGAACAGGTTACTGGGTTGGACCAGAAACCAATGGCTAGCTAGGTTGCTGGGTTGGACCAGAAACCAATAGCTGGGCAGGTTGATAAGGCAACTGCACATTAGGCTGCAAAGGCTGTTGATATTGGGACGGATCCCACACCATCATTCCGGGGTATTGTCTCGTAGAAGGTTGAACATAAGGACCATAACCTGGTTGAATGTAGGGTTTATAATTAAAAGGTAAATTTCCGGCTCCTTGAATAGATGGTTGACCAGAAGGCTGTTGGTAACCTTGAATTGGGTACTAACCTTGAGGTTGATAACCTTGAGGCGCGTACTAAAGCTGGGGTTGTTGAGGACCCTGAGGAGTATATTGAGTTTGGGGTTGTCCTTGAGGTATGTACTGTCCTTGGGGTTGTCCCCCAAAATAATATGATTCCACAGTTTGTCCTAGGAAAAAGCTACCTTGAGGTTGTCCTCCAGGTGGTAACTGACTACCTTGAGGTTTCCCTCCAGGTGGTAACTGACTACTTGAAGGTTGCCCCCCAGGCGGTAACTGACTTCCTTGAGGTTGCCCCCCAGGCGGTAACTGACTGCCTTGTGGTTGAGGATTGGGAACATTACCAGACATCATAAAAATTTTCTCTACGTTCGACGTTTCAATTTTAAGACCATTAAGACCAGATGATAACACGTTTTCAATGGGTTGAGGAGCTGCTCCCGAGAAAGTACCAAATAGAGCTTGGTATCCCGAAGGAACAGAAGGACCACCGTGTAAAAATGATTCCGGAGTCTGGGAAAACATTGACGACTCTCTTGTCATAATGGATGGTGGATAGTAACCTCTAGGTGTAGGATGAAATGGAATTCGAGGTGGATGAAAAGCAAGTCCCGGATTTTCTAAAAAAATTGTTAAAGAGAGATACCAAGAATCAGTTCGAATGGGGCTGTAGAAAATAGATTCACGCTCCCTAAGATTAATAGATTGAGGGGAGTCGGGAAGAGATATGTCTTCGTCTGGATTAGTAAGTTCTTCAATAGAAATAAGTCTAGAGGGAAGATCGTCAGTAATGATATGTCTTACCCTAGGTGAACCAGGATCGCTAGAAGTTGGTGTGATAAATCCTGAGGATGTTTCTAACACAGAAGATTCAGTTTCAGGTTCAGAGATTTCAGGTTCATCAGCTAAATCACCAGAAGGAGAAATAATTCCAGAAACTTTGGAAACTGAAATCGGTTCTTGAATATATTATGTTGTAGGTATTTGATGATCAGGATGTATAACTATAGATGAACTTCCAACTTCCGTTGACCTAATTCTACCACTACTGGATGATACCAGAGCACAAAGCCCTTCAAGTTGACTTGGTGAATATTCAGGGGGTTTCCCTTGTAGTCTCCGGGATTGTCTTGGCAAGTCCGCCACGATTAAAGATTATCTAATCACACGCAAACAAAGAAAAATTTCAATGAAAACACCTAAAGTCTCTAAGAAAAAAACAATTTAATCACACGCTTAAAAAAAAGCTAGGAGTTCAAACCACACACAAACAGTAACTTTCCGTACTAAAAACACTAGTTGGTGATGAAATCCAATTTAGTAGAGTTTTAATACGAAAAGGGCGGTTGGAACAGTTACCCTGAAAACCTACTTAATGAAACAGACTGGTGCAAGTTTCTCCACTATACCATCTCGAGTGAAGATAACCCTCCATAGAGTCCAAGTGAGTCTAGCTGACGTTTGTTCCAGGTACAGTGGGATCTTCCCTCCACCGTCACCTTAGGAAAGAATCCTATAGATTATGGCCACTAAGGTTACCAATTGAAACAAATATACCTGGGGGAACAGTCTACGATCCGACACACACGCAAGGGCAGAGTAACAAAGCTCAATCCCCTTGAAGGCTCCTTGAAATAATCCAAGGTTAACCGACAAGTGACCCCTGGCTCCTCGACAATGGTCTATCCGAGGTTTACCATTTTTAATACGTGTATATCTTCTATCGTTCCCAATGAGGAAGGATTGATTACCCCACTGGTTCAGATATGATCTCGTGCTTGACTCCTCTAAGAGGAGTTTCCCAGAGCATACATGCAACAATTGGAATTCTTCCTACCGCAAGATTCGTATACTTGTTTGTTTTAGCTATCTTGGATAGTTAATTACTCCCTACTCCAAGATACTAGCCTAAGCTATGTTGGTGATAAGAGCCCTAGAAATAAAATATTACTAAATGAATTTTAATTAAGCGTTAATTTTATGAGTTGTTTCTTAAGTCAATGGGTGCGGAAATGAAACTTTGGATGATGTGAAGACTCGACTTCCAAAAAACACTAAAATGCACCTACAAATGATATTCAATTCTTTTTCTTTCAATGAACTTTCTATCTAAAGAAAGAGTAGGAGAATGCAATTCTTTTGATTCCTTCTTTAAACATGAAAAATATTTGAAAGAAACTACTTTGTCTTTTCAATAATGAGATAAATGATCAAAGCTCATAAGAAAATCCTTTTTCTTTCCAAACTAGAAGCTACAAAACAATTTTTCTTCAAAAGAAAGCTACAAAAATTTAAAAAAACTACTCAAAACTACAAAACTAATCTTGAGATCTATTGAATTTAAACAATCTAAATTGAATAAAAGCTTTAAGATTTTTTTTGGAATGTTTTCCTTAGTTGTTCAGCAAACTAAGAATCTATTTGTGCAGAATAACAAACAAATCAAAAACACTCAAAATATGTTTTTCAAAAATGAAATTCAAAAAACCTTTAACCAAGTTTTTGTTTTCGAAGATTCGCAAAGAAACAAAAAGCTCTATTTCTCAATAAAGGATGTTTTCACAATCAGGTCAGATTCAAAAGACAAAAAGAGATCAATGTAATTTGAGATACTGCAAATTGTCAAAGCTTTGAATCGCTACAAAGACCAAAATACAATCCAAAATGCAAAATCTTCTAGAAAATCATCAAAACATCAACACTGTTGGAGTTCATTCACAAAAAATTCTTGACAGAAACAATAATCAGTATGGGAAGAAACCAAAAAGCTAAATCCAAATGAAAAATAACCTACAGAAAGAAATCTGGAGGTTTTCTAAAATTTTTACAGGGTCCGCAGGCAATCAGTGTTAACAGGTGCGGTCCCGCACTGTGTTCTTTACAGAAAGTGCGAAACTTCCCGCACTGTCAAAAGAAGCCAGAGTGCGGTCCTAGGAAAAATTATAGAAAAACTTAAAATATTTCTAAATTTTCAAAAACAGAGAAAATCTAAATTACCCAGACAGATATGTATCAATCAAAAACCAGTAAAAAATGTTTCCTCAAATCAAAATAAAAGAGAACCAAAAACAACAAGTTTGTTCCCCAGTATGGTCGCCATTTTGTTGTGTAGATTAATCCGTCTTGCGGACAAGACCGATCTCTCTAGTACTAAAAGTAACTAGCAACAAACAACCAATTATACTAATCTCTCTCTAAGCATATAAGATTCATAAAAAATTCTATATAGGTGTAAGGCCTACCTTATATCCAACGCTTGCTTGATCTCGTTGAAGTCCTTCCCGTGCACTTGAAAGAACGTTTCTCGTGAATTTGCAGTCACAAACAAGAAAAAATATTACATAGCACCTGTATAGACATTATTATAAACCATACTCATCATAATGATCAAGGAATTTATGAAATAAACCATGAATAGACAGTTTAATGAGAGAAATGAGTATATTTGTATTAACTTCAAATAAAAGAAAACCTTTACAACCTGTGCCTTGATGTCGTGCAGGTCCTCCTGGGGTCCGAAGCAGGAATCTCTTCTAATTTGACAAGCTTTGCACTCTTTCAACCAAGATGAATAGAGGTAAGTGATTTAACCTCACAGAAAGTCTTAGTTAACTGAGTTTGAATCTCAACAACATTTAACCTAAAATATCTTAAAGCTTGAACTCCCTTTGAGGCTACCCATGGCCTCTTTTTATAGTAGAAAAGAGGAGGTTTTCTGTTCCAAATATGAAGGGATAGAATCCTCCTTCAAAGGGATTAGCTCCTTACATCAAGGGGTTAGATCCATTAAGTGAGGGATGCATGAACCTTATCAAAGCGTATCCATTCCCGAAAATTCCCATCTAGAATCTTCTATAATTCATCTGAAATCAACTTTTTAACTTTACTTTCTCGCCTTTTTGAGTTTTACAGAGGTCCGCACCCATAACACAAAGAACGTGCGGTATGGTTCCGCAGGAGAGCTGAACTTTAGGTGCGGGACCGCAGGCAATGTATAGAGAAAGTGCGATACCAAAGTTTAGGGGATTTTTAGGAACTTTTCTCTGATTTTCAAAGCTTGACATGAGGAACTGATATGTTAGACTTGCAAAAGGAGGAAGTATGAGTAATAATGAGCTCATACTCATAGTAGAATGTCAGGATGACAATTTTTAGTGTAACAGTAGGTAGAACTGATATTGAAGCGATCATGTCTTTTCATTTTTTTAGATCAGAGCTTCAAAAGAACATCAACAAGTGAAGGAATGGGGATCTGCCAAGTACAAGTAAGGTACTAATATTCAAAACTCAGAGATCTGAAACTCTAAGGTTCTGGACACCTCCTGAAAAGGAGTTGCCCTCCCCAAGTGGAGCCACTGTTAGTGATCAGTATTTTTCACTATATATAGATGACTAATCGATTGGTTCTAGATTTATGAAAACAACGTTCCTTAAACATTGTGAGTTTCAGAAATCTCACTGCCTTCATTATCCTTATAGAAAATTTTTCACTATTCTATCAACCTTGCCATTTCATGGTCACCCTGCCACTCCTAAAAGACTCCTTATGGGCTTGAGCCTCTCATCCCCATCCTTTTTCCTACCTATGACTTCATTACTCTGTTTTTCCCTTGCCCATAACTCCACTTTCCATCTAGGTTTTCCTGGAGGCCAACTCATTACCATGCTCCCCAGGTCCCTCAAGAATTTATGGTCTCAAAATTATCTCTGTAGGCTCTTTAGATAAATCAAGTACATTAGATTTTGGATCTTCAATACAACACTTTGACAAATACTCTATTTTTCCCTTAAAGCTTCCAAGCCAATTTTCAGTCAAGGTCATGGTCAAAGGACCCTCCCACTAGGTCATTAGGGTTTTCATGTCTAAGGTCATCCATGGATGTTCCAAGCACTTCTTTTATTTTTATAAAATTTGGCTCAGATATAATAAAATGTTGAGGCATGGTTATTCAAGAAAAACCTAAAGAGTTTCCAAAGAAGACTACCTTATCAACTCAAAGTCTGCACAAGGTAAATGCAAAGAGTTTAACACTTATGTAGGAGTGTTGAATTTTCCATCAGCAAAAGGTATTGGTAAGGTATATGGTCTGCTCCTAAGTCAATGCAACTCACAACAGAAGAAAGGGAGACAAGTTGGTCTTGAAGAGAATTAGGGTTTTTAAGCTTAATAGTCCAGCAAAGTGCCAAACAATAACCAATTGCAGAATGACCATGGAGGAGGCACACCAAAGCCAAATATGAAGAAATCTAGTAGAAAAGATTGATGAAAAGGGAAAAAGGTGAGGTGAACAGGACAAAAATGAATTAACTTGAAAGGGCAATAGAGAACTTAGAAGACAACACTGATGACTGTTGAAAAACACTCCAGACACCTAAGGTTTTGGGAAAATGGCCAGACAAGGTGAAATGATGGTGTTAAAATCCATGATGACAACAAAGGAAGGATTATGAAGGTGTTGTTATGTGCAATCATCCCAAATTTTGCCAAGGTGAATGTGTCATTGCCTCAAGGAACAAAGGGAAAGGTCAAAATCACCTACAAAGCAGAAGTGGTCAAATATGATGAAAAACATGAGTTAAACTCCATGGATGGAAATGAAAGAAGGTTGTAAATTTGCTACTGTGTGAAGATCCCAAACTTGTCAAAGTGAACCTAAAATGCCTTAAGGAGCAAAGGAGAGGTCAACCTCAATGTTTTTAAGTCACCTGCAAACCAAAAATGTCAAAAGAGTTAGTGAGAAAGGAAAAAAGAAATTGACTTTGAAAACATTATAAAGTGGGTTTATAAAGATAAATAAACATTCCTAAGTCTATAAAACCCCATTATACACTTCAAACAACTCATTATTCACTTGAAAAAGAGTTAGAGCATTCAGAGGAGAAAAAAATTTGAGTTTTCAAGTCAAATCGGGAAGATTTTTGTGGCATTGTGCCCTCAGCTTGGTGCTGCGTGCCTGGAAATTTTTCCCCATACAAATTGCATTGCTGTTGCGTGCCTGGAGGTGGGCACTATGCACCTGGAAGAGCACTGTGCTCTTGCCCGACACCCACAACAGATTATCCACAAGTGTTGCGCCCTTAGCACCGACGCTACGTACTCAGCCTCAGCACTGTGCCCTTGGCCTTGGCACTGCGCACTTGGCCAGAAGGGCTTTCCAGGTCATTTCAACATTCAAGCATTCTCAAAACTTCTTCAAGCTACCTCCAATGTTCTCCAAGTGCTGGTAGGGGTATGTACCGGTCCTCAACTCTGGTTTCAAGCATTTTGATGATTTCATTGAAATAAATTAAAACCCTAAGGATAAAACCCTAAAAAATCATGCTTGGAGTCACTATTTGAACCTCTTTCCATCTACATATAAAGGTTATATGTCTAGAGAGAGGTGTAATAGGGTGTTGTGAAGGTTTTCATTCATCTAGGTTGGTCATAACACTCATTCATTCACCCCCTCACTTGCAAGAAAAGTTGGCACTCCATTAACCTCATTCACCTCAATTACACATCAGCCTCTAGTATCTCAAAAAAGAGTTTGACATATCAGTAGAGGGTTGTCATTGAGTGGTTATATTATCCCTTATTCCCATATACTTACACCCTCACTCATTCATCTCATTCACAAGCAGATTTCCATTCCAGTACCCTCTTTCATATCATTTCCATATTAGTGCTAGGGTTTCAAAGGCATAGTGGTCAAAATGTCAGAAAGAGAGGACAGTGGTAGTGGAGGAGAAGGCCAAATGCCAAGGAGGCATGAACACAAAGGTTGAAAGATCAACAGGTTTGAACACTCAACACAATAAAGCTAATGGCATCTCCCTTAACTGTTTCCTTCTTCCAACATGTAGGCTGCTATGAATTTTGTGAGAAGGTACAACAGGTGCAAAACCACCCTGAGCTAACTAGAATATTTATCATTAACTTTCATGACAAACAAGTTAACCTTGCAGGGGTAACCTTTGAATTATCTATTGATGTTATTCCCAATGCCACAGGCATACCTAGTGTAGGGGAGAAATGTTTCAAGCAAGAAAATCTTGACATGAGGTACTTTGAACCCTACCTAAAGCCTAGATACAAAGACCACTGCAAATCCATCTTTCCTTTCTCACATTTTCTAGATAGATATGCACCTATGATGAGAATCATTATGAAGTATTTTACATGTGAGGGAAGGTTCTCTCGGCTTTACTCCTATCACATTAAGATGCTTATGCATTTTACTAGGGTGAGGATGTTGCACATACCCTATTACCTCCACGAAAGCATTGATAAAATGTCCTATATTTTACAAAAGAGAGACTATCCTCGACAGATGCAAAGCCTCTTCCACCACTCACTGATCAAGATGGTTGTTATGCATCAATTGTAACAGAAGGGCATTCCATGGGAGACCTTAATTTCCAATGAGGTATTCACCAATCCACAAGCCCATCCTCAACAAGATATACCTTCATCTTCTCAACCTCCCATTCCTCCTTCACCATCACACCCCACTACTCATTCTTCACCATCCACTCTCATTCCCTCACCCCATGATGACTCATCCACCTCACCCTCCACACATATTCCTTCACTTGATGACAACCCTCCTTCATCACCCTCTCACAATGCATCAGAAAATGAGGGAAATGACAATGAGCAATCAAATGTCAATGAGGGAGAGGGCAATGAAAAATCAAGAAATGAGGAAGAAGATGCTAATGAGCCTGAAAATAGTGAGGCACATAGAAGTGGTGATGAGAGAAATGAAGGAAGCAATAAGAATGATGGCAGTGAGGATGCAGAAGGAAACAAGGAAATGAGCCATGATAGAAGTGGGTCAAAGAGTAGTGAAGAGAACAGTGAAGCTCATAGCAGTAAGGAAAACAACAGTGAGGATAAGGGAAATGAGGTTGATGTCAATGTGGAAAATATCAGTGAGGCAGAAGAAGGCAGTGAAGAAGGAAACGGTGAAGGAGAAACCAATGAAGAAGAGAGAAATAAGGGAGAGATCAACAGTGATGATGTTGGCTGTGATAAGGCAGAGAGAAGTAATGATTATGACAATAGGTCAGAAATCCAAGACATCAGTGAGACAAATTTAAATGAAGAAGAGGGTAGTGAGGCACATAAAGGTGAGGATGATGACAGTGGGTCAAAAAGGCATGATAATAGTGATGGGGCACAAATTAGTGGATCAAATGAGGACAATGAGGCAGAAAGTAGTAGTGCTGATAAGAGCCATGAGGATAGTGAGGATACCAATGATGATGGCAGTCATGATGGCAGCAATAGTGAAGGCACTGAAATGATCAAATTTGAACCTTTTTCTTTGACCTACCATAGGGGAACTAGTCATCTGTTTTCTACCCTTAAGAGGCAAGGGACCATGCCTTCTACATCATCTAAGAAGCTTGACAAAGGTAAAGAAAAGATCATTGATGAAGAGGAGGAAGACAAGCATGAGATTGACCAATAATTCCAACTCATTCACCTTGACAGTGATGATGAGAATGAGGCAAGGATCTCAAACATGTTGCTACAAAGAAAGGATGCCCAAATCAGAGACCTACAAGCAAACATTGGTAGGTCCAAGAATGTAATCAAATTCTTTGAGGTTGAAAACAAGCACTTAAAGGCAGAAAAGGCTAAAAAGAGGCTAGAAGAGCCAAGGAAAAGCTATATGAGGTCTTGGAAACTCATGAGGACACTGAATAAGAGGAAGAGAAGATTTGTAACAAGAGGCCAAGGACCATTGGCTTAAAGAAGGCCCTAGCCAAGGAAAAAGAGCAAGAGACAGCCTTGGCAAAGAAGCTCAATCCAAGTGAGCTACTTGCCATGCAAATTGATTATGATAGCGAGTCTTGGCTAGAGAGAGCCAATGTGCACCTAGAGGGTCAGCTTGAGAGGACAAAAAGAGATCTTGAACTTCAGAAGAAAATTTCAAGGCATTATGCCTTAAGAAACAAAATTGCAAGGGCCAAGCTCAAAAGAGCCCTTGAAAATATTCAAGCCCGCAAGGAGGAAAAATATAAATAAAACCTTGAAATCCTTGCTTATGCATCCCTACAAGTATCCCAAACATAATTAGCAAGGAAAATTTAAATTTTGTCATCTTTTTGTAAATTTTGGTTTTTGACTGTTTTGAAGGGCCAAGGGCACAACGCCACTGGCGCTGCGCTCTTTTTTGGGGCACGAAATTAAGGAATGGTTTAAATTTTTGTGTTCATCAGGCCAAGGACATCACCCACACAAAATTTCAGATCATTTAGAGCAGAATTGGTCCTCCAAAAGTGCCAAAAACACCCAAAAAATCACCTTTCTACCCTATTTTCAGAGCTGGCGCTACACCCTAAGAAGTCTTGGGATAATGCATTTTTGGGCAGGAAAATGGACACCAAATGGAAAACCAAAGTTATATTTAGAAACTACACAGGACATGCTTTCCAATGAGTTATCATGGAGCTCATTTAGACACCTGGAAGACCTCTAAATATTGGTTACAAAACAGACAATTTTTCCAATGCAGGCACTGCGCCCTTGGACCTTGGCGCTGTGCCCTTGCCTGAAAAGTCAACAAAAGACACAAATTTATTGAAAAAATATATTTTTGAGGACTTTTAAGGCAGATCACTCCTAGTTAGCTCAAAATTTATGTTATAAGTTATTTTTCATTTATTAAGTTAGATATTTTGTGCCTTGGGCCTTGCATGGTCTCTTTGGACAAAAATGGCATTTATGATGTATTAATGAAATTTTGGAAACCCTAGTTAGGGTTTTTGTCCTCATTTTCTAGTTAAATTTTTCATGGAGGCCTCATTGTACATTTTGGTTGGTTGCCGAGCTTAATATGATATAGACTCTGAGTTTATTGAAGAAATTGGCTTTGGTGTGTTGTGATTGCTTTGGATTGAGCATCAATGGATCAAGCACATTCCAGATTCACGAGCTTTGTTAGATGGTGATTTAATTCCACTATTGTATTTTTTAACTTCATTTTTCATTATGTTCATGGTTTCTTTGATCATAGGACATAGATTTTAGAGTAGGATATGCTTTCTTGGCACCCTACTTCTGTCTGCCTCCTTTGATCTCTATGTTTTCTTCCTTGAAGTTTAATTAAGAATCCTTAAATTCTCTTTAGTTTCACTGAAATGTTATGTTAAAATTTCTCTTTGTTTGAAAGTAATGTTCAGAGAATTCTTAATTTCTCTCTAGATTTACTTGTTTGTTGTTTTGAGGTCTATTTAGCAAAAGTCTAGTTGAAGGATCCTCTATTTCTCTTCAGTTTTTCTATGCTATCATCCTGAAAGCTTTTCTTGTTTCTAGTATGTTGAAGGATCCTTAATTTCCCTTTGAACCTACTGCATTCATAACTTCATGTTCATTTCACACTCATCAAACCTAATTAGATCCATTTGGCCTTGTTAACTTTCCCTATGAAACACCCTTGACCTATTGTTTTACTTCTCAAGACCTTTGCAGGCTCCATAGCCCATTGGATTGATTTTATCTTACTCTACCTATTATTCTTGAAATCCTATCTAACCAAACAAACAAGCAAACAAACCCTATCACTATAACTAGCCTAAAATCAAAACCCTAAAATCAACCAAGTTACATCCTTTACACAAACATAGAGATATCCCTCTCTGAGTCCAGGAAGGCTAGGTCCTAGGAATCCAAAGATTGTTTTGATGTTACCCTTGTCTATTTGGTCATTGCTAATATGCCAAATTACGGGGACCTAACATAATGGTGATCACGGTGGGACTCTGAGTAAATAACAGCCTAAATATTCCTTAAGAACTTTCAAACCCCTATCAAACTTAGAAAATCCAGTGTTATCCAAGAGTAGTGTCTAATTGATTCACCATACTAGAAAAATGATGACTCAACTGGAGAAAACCCATTGAAAATCTTAGTGTTACATAAAGCAACTTAGAAAACCCAAAACATCTCTAGATTGGTTTTTTAAATTGTTGAAGGTGGAAAACAAGCAAACCCCCGAAGCAGTGAACATCATCCACCTGGTGACTCCACTGGCCTCCAGTAGGCCTACTAACTCCACTAGTTCTCATATATTCCTCTGGAATTGTGTTAATCAGTACTAGTAGTTTAAAGCCTAGTCACACACTGTGTGAGTTCAGTAATTATTAGGAGAGGCTTGTCTTTTCAAAAAAAATTCATAAACTTTCAGCCTCTCTGTGCTTTGGGTTTGAAATATGGCTTCAAAAAGGATTAACACCAAATCTTACCCTGACCCAAACCCTCCTACCATAGTTGATGACCCAGAAAAGATCTTGTGGAAAACTTCTAGGACTGAAGACTCAACTATTGTTAGACCAATTCATAGAGAAAGTTATGTACCTGAACATCCCACAACCTTGCAAGATACCCAATTTGACTTACATCATCAAAGAAACCTATTCAAAACTAAGTCTCAACGTGGATGGACCAGACAAGCTTTGAGCCCACCAACATACAGCAGGGTCCTAGTAGAGAAGTCTCTCCTTCCACTCCTCTTGATTTTAAGCTTCTCCAACACTTTGGCTCCTTTCATTCCAAGTCTGCTCAAAATCAGTTTTTTGGTCCAAGTACATCTACCACACCCACTCATACCTCCACTGTGCAAACCATTCCACTTCATCCTCCACCTCCACTCATAAACCCTCCTCCTGTAAATCCTCCTTGGATTCCATTACCTCCCATCATGGCAGCATGGTATGCCCTCCCTGGTGCTACCACAACCTTTACTACCTATGCCCCAGGACTATCAATCTAAAATCCCTCACTTTACTAGAGCTGACTCTACAACTTCCCAACATCATGTAGACAAAATGAATGATGCCTTCGACTACGAAGAAATAGAAGAGGAGACCATAAAAATGAGAATGTTTGCCCAAAGTTTAGGAGGAGAAGCAAATAAGTGGTTCAAAAACTTAACTCCTAACAACATACATGACCTCTCTTCCCTTTATCAAACATTCATAAACAAGTGAGAGATTAAGAAAAATCCTCTTCAAATCCTCTCAGAGTAATAACCTTAAGAGAAATGTTGGGGAAAATGTCCAAGACTACTGCACTAGGTTTAATAGTGTATACAATGCACTCCCACCTCACATGAAACCCCCACAAGGCCTAGCCTTAGTAAAATTTCCAGAGGGATTTGATCCAGACATGGCCTACCAATTGAGAGAAAGAGATCCCCTAACATTAGAAGACATCAAAAGGGGAGCTGTGAGTGTAGAATCCAATCTAATTAAGAAGAGGGCTAGGATGAGGAAAGAAAAGAAAGTTACATACAAAGAGGAAACTATGGCCTCCACATCTGATGTTAAAATTGATAGCCTAGTTAGGAAAATGGAAAGGATGGTGGAGAGGATCAACTTGAATGAAAGAGAACCTCCAAGGGAAAACCAATCAAATCCTCAAAACAGAAATAGAAACCAAAACTTCAGAAGGGACCCTCCTCAAAACACACAAAGAGACAATGACCAACAAATCAGACCTCCTTTCCAAAAAAATTATGTAGATGAAGAGGAAAGAGAAACAGAAGAGCCTGAAGAAAACGATGTCAATCTGATAGACTCCTATAATGAGGATGATTTTTTTCTCACAGAAGAAGAACAAGGTCTATTTTCCCCAAACCAAACTGAAAGAAACTATGAGGATTATGAAGACTACAAAATAGGTTTTGAAAATGCTATTATGGAGGTTCATAGGTAGTATGACCTTAGAAGTAAGAAAACCCAAGATGCCTCTAAGAAGAACAAACTAGAAACTGTTGTTAGGAAGACCCCTAAAAACACTCCCAAGAAGACAACAGAAAACACAAACACCATGGATACAAAATCTGATCAAAACAAAGACAAACCAGCCAGCATAATGGCGACCAAAGCTACCTTGGTACATCCACTAGTGGCCCTGGAAAGACTGCTATAAATGATGGTCCAAATAAAACTCAGCCAAATAAGGTTGCTGAAAGGACTATGTGTGATCAAACTGATGTAAATATGCCAAAAACACCAACACCTTTTAGTTTTGAGGGAGATATTGCCAAGATCAAAATAACCATACCTCTTACTGAACTGGTAACTCAAGATGTATATAGGTGCCAAGTTTTGAAAGTTTTGAACATATGAAATGATACCGATACTTTGAATCTAACTGATGACAAACCCGAGTTGTTGTTTGGACCTGAGGTAGAGGGAAAATATCAAGAAGGAGTTGTACCTCCATTCTATGTTAGTTTAAACATCCATGAAAAAATCCTACACAATGCTATGCTAGAATCTAGTGCTTCAAAAAATCTGATGCCAAAGGTAGTGATGGAGAGATTAGGCCTCGAAATAACCAAACCTTACAAAGAATTGTACTCTTTCGATTCAAGTAGAGTCAAATGTTTGGGTCTAATCAAAGATCTGTGTGTCAATCTGGCACAAATACCAACTAAGAGCCTAGTCATGGACATTGTAGTGGCTGACTTTCCCCCAAAGTATGGCATGCTTTTATCTAGATCATGGGGAGCCAAACTCCAAGGAAACCTCCAAATGGACATGACATATGCTACCAACCTTGTCTTTAACCAAACAAGGAGATTGTATCGGGAATCTCACATGAAATACATAGTAAGCAACCTATATAGACCAAACAACACCCTCTCTACTCTATCCATTCAGACATTGAATCATTTATCTTGTACAATGAAGATGAAATTAATGAACAAGTAAATTAAAATGAGAAAGAGCTAGGCCTACCGGAACAGTAAAACCAAACACAAAATGAAGAACTTGACAACCAAAACTCTAGCAGCCCTGAACAACAACATAATGGCGAATCTGAAATTGAAACACTTTGGAACATGAGATTTGATGGCTCTTGTGGAAAATTTGGTTCAGGAAAAGGTGTTTGGATACACAACACCAATGATGGTCATTCCTAGAAACTATAGTTTCAATGTACAAATAATATTGCAGAGTATGAGGCTCTTCTCCTTGGTTTACATTTGCTAAAAAACATAGGAGATAAGAAGATTTATGTTCAAGGATAATAGATATTTTAAGCTGATCATTAGGAAAATCAAAGGAGAGTATTCAGCCAAAAATCCTAGGCTAAGAGAATATAGGAATGCTACCGTAGACCTCTTGAAAATTTTTGAGAAGTATGAAGTATCTCTATCCCTAGAGCTCAAAAGAGCATTGCCAATGAACTTGGCTTTGCTGCCAACACTTGCCAAATACCTCAAACCAATAAAAAATACATAGTAAAGGTAAAGTGTAGACCAACAGTCCCTGATAACATAGATTATTGGCAAGTATTTGAAAATGACAAACAGATTGAAGACTTCTTGCAGCCCAAAACCAAGTTTGAAATGTCAATGTCAGACTTAAACCATCAAGAGGATTGTTTTGTTGAAGAACAAAACCACAAAACAGATTTGCCTTGTACTGTTGATATAAATCTGCTAGAACATCCTCTTGAGGTAGAGTTGTTTGAAGATTTAGATCAAAAAGACCTTGAGGTATTGCAATGCAAAGACAACTCATTACTAAGAGGTCTTTCCCCCTTAGAAGAGTTGTTTGATTTCAATGATGTTGCTAGAAATCCAAAAATGGAATCCACCGAGACTGATGTAGAAGAATGCAACATAGGCAACATAGAAGAACCCAAAATGATAAAGTTGTCCAAAACTCTGCCACCTCACATAAAACAGAAATACATTGAGCTATTCAAAGAGTTTAAGGATATGTTTGCATGGGGCTATGAGGACTTGAAGTCCTATGACACAAACATTATTCAACATAAGATTCCTTTCAAGGAAAACCAAAAACCATTCAAGCAGAAATTGAGAAGAATAAACCCCGTCCTAGTGCCTCTAGTTCAGAAGTAAATAAAGAATATGTATGATGTTGGAATCATAGTCCCACTCAGGTACTCAGAATGGGTTTCAAACATTGTGTCAGTAAGAAAGAAAACATGGGAGATTAGGCTATGCATAGATTTTAGAAACTTAAACAAAGATGTTATAGGTCAATTTGGGCACCATTCCCAATGAATTGGTTAACTAGGCATCATCTCCAGGACCGAAGATCAAGGGTCTATCATTCCCTATCATCTCAGTTGCTACATGCCCTAAGACAGGAAACAACATGAATCAAACAAGACTTTCATCAAGCAAGGGTTTCCATGGTTTGAAGCTTATTATTTAACATATGAGAGCTCACCAACGAAGGCTCTAAGGGGCCTAAGTGCGTTGCATATGCAAGTAGCCCCATTCAAGGCTGCTCTGAAAAGAACTTCCTGACATTCAAAGGTGCGTTGGTCACATTGGGAGCAAAATTCTAATTGTTTCGGAATCTCCACTTGGCTAGTGTCTTCTAGAAGGGTTCGCATGTGTCAACCTTCGGATCCAAGTGCCCATTTGACATCTACATGATTGGAAACATGTCTTGCCTATTTTTGGAATGCTATTGATTGTAAAAAAACCTACAGTTCATCTATAAATTGAACACAAATCTAAGTGTTTGGAGAGGAAGAATTTGAGTAGAGAAATGCTGGAGAATTTTCAATTGAGAGTTTGATTTGTGGAGCTGCTGCTAGAGAGATTTATGCTGTGATGAGACTTGGGAACTCTGCTAGAAGGTCACTTCAAATCAGTCACTAGGTTGTAACCTCTCCTTCTATCATCAATAAAGAGTACTTCTTGTTTTTCCCTACATGCATCTATGTTAACTTTGATTTTCCATATTGTAAGATCTTGGTTGATGAATGTAGTTTATGCTTAATTGATTTAGATAACTAGCTTGAATAGATATCTATATTTTTGCATGTTCTATTTTTTCAGTGTTCTTTCTTGCAGGAAGCATTCAACTCACAAATCGCTTGAATTTGAAGCTGTAGTGGAAGCGACAAAAAGGAGCCATTTGGAAGCGACTGAAACAAGTAAGCCTCCAATCCTCTCTGTGTATCTATTCTGAGTTAGGAGAAATGGTAGTATAGTATTTCACTTATTGTTCTAGACTAACACCTGTCTAGGGAAGCGTAATTTATCCGTAGATTACAATTCTACCCCAACAAACTGGCAACTCCACTAGGAATGAATTTCTCTTAGTTCTAGGTGTTTTAGTCTCTGATTTGATTTCTAAATCCACCTAGTAGCTCTTTCACATAAAGATTAGACTTTTTCAGAGCTTAATTTGCAAAGTTAGTGAGCCAAACAGTAGCTTTTTCTTTGTTTACTGCACCCAATGCACCCTTAGTCAGGGCACAGTGCTTTGCAGAGCACTGTCTCCCTTCCAAGCCTGCGTTGCAGAGAACTATCTCCCCTTGGAGATCACGTTGGCTCTTGAAAGGGACCAAATTCCCTTGAATCTGACTTTGTATTTTTCTTCAGTTTTGTTTGCTGCTGTGTTCTGAAATTTTTTTTGCTTAATTGACCAATAACTCTATATACTTCTTCTCCTTTGACTAAATTTTTTTTTCAATGTTGTTTTAAAAAGTTTTTCATTATCATTGACAAGTTGATTTAAAAGTAAGTTTTATGGTCGCATTAAGAATCGTTTACTTTCGAAATAGGAAATTGTCGTAAAATCTTCATTTCCTTGATAGGAGAAATTGTTATTGAAATCCTCATTTTTCCTTCAAAAGAGAAATTGTTGTTTGTATTATTCGTTTCTCGAAAGTAAAAAGCATTTCGATTATTGATCTAGTGCACCTAGTTTCTTTTCTGCATTCATAACGTTAAGGAAACTGAAAGGAAAAACTTGCATTTGCATGTAAGATTGTGTGTTTTTTGCAAAAGGAACATTAGGAAATATGAATTTAGTTTTTGATTCACTAATTTTGTTTTTGTTCATTGTTTTGTTTTCTCACAAATTATTTGTTCTCTTTCCAAAAAACTAGCATTCTCTTACCTTAGTAGCTAGGTTCTTCATTGAAAAAGCTGAAAGTGAAAGTTTGTTTATCATTCTTAGCTGCATTTTAGGAATTTCATATACATCATTGTGGTAAACCTGAAAGGCAAATTGTTAAGAAAGATCAACATAAAATAAATCTCAATTTACTTAACAACTCTTTGGAACATTAACGATAACATTTAGAAGGTCTAGGCTAGAGACGTTTTCCGGCGTCGTAAAACATAGCAGCTGTCATTAACTTGTCTGCGATACATTCCAAGTGTGATACCTCACTCCATGTACATACATATATCATAAATCGTCCACCTAATTTTTGGTATATCGGGCGGTGTTACAGTATGATAAGTATAAAGGGGTGCTCTCACTGTGCGGTTTCGCATCAGACAACGCTAATACGGACTTGGGCCTCCACGTACCTTCAGGTATATTTGGGAAGACAAATTTTAGGTGCTATCCATCCATACTGAACCAAGTCGGCTGCCTTGAAATTGTGATACACTAAACATAGCATTCGGGGAGATTACCTGCCCATACTTCTTGGTTCGCCAGGAGGTATTATGCAGTTCATAGTTTCTTGGTAAACCCTTTTGCTTAGTGTTACCCTCTTTTTGTTTTTTTGTTTTTTTGGATAAATTAAATCAGTAATCATGGAAGAACACAATCCTACCCCCTGTAGTTCACGTAGATTATCTTTAAAACCACCCTTACCGCCGGAAGTTACTTCTAGTAGGAGAAGGCGATCACGATCTGCCGAATCAAGTACAATTCGTACCTCTGGAGAAACATCATCATTTAAAATAGAGTTAGCTCAAATTGTTTCCACACATCCCGGTTCGTTTATTGTTGTTGAAACAGAGTCTTCACGGCTACCCATGGTCACAATCCATTCAATCGCTGAGACCATACCTCCTGGACCCGACGTTGTTCAATCACAAATTGATCCAGATCCTGTCTCTTCTTTGCTAGAAAATCTGAATCTTGAACAACTGGAAGTTGTTCCTACCTTGGTCACTCCACAAATATCTGTAGCCACTGAAACTCCTATATCACGCAGTCAACCGTTTGAAATATATTTTGGGCCTAACGCTGAATTTATTCCTCCTGGTTTAATCATGATTGAAGAAATCCCACAACCTAATATACCTTTAAGTCAAACCCATTTTGGGGGAGACCTTTACCTATACCAGTCTTTTCCTCAATTGTTTCCATCTTATTTTGTTGATCCCATTGCCATTCAATCTCCAGTTTATTTCGAAGAGTATACATTTGGTCATACAACCATGCCTGAACCAACATCTTCGGTTGGGTCTGTTGTTCCAATTACGTCAGCTCCTACCCTCGCTATTCAGTCAATGTTCACAAACTCACCAGAGTCATATTTGTACGGTGGCCCTTTGATCCCAACAGACTACAAATCATTGTTTGGCACTTTCTCTTGTCAATCTTCAAGACCATGGTCATTACCAATGTCATCATTTGGTGTTTTAACTGGTAGTCCTATAGTTAGTACTGAACGACTTGAATCATTACATCCATCATCAGGGAAAAATCAAGTCGGTCCTTATGGGTCAATTCCTTTAAGTACCATATCAATTGGACTCCCAACATTCAAAGAACAATATTTTTCATCTTATTATCCTCCTTATGCTGGGGGGCAACCTATGGTCACCCAATACGATAGTACTTAGTCACATTTTGGTCAAACTAATGTTGAGATGAATTTTTTTCATTGGCAGCCCACTCTGCCTATCCAACCACAAACAGTTATCTAATCGTATCAACCAATTCAACTTATTACACCCACTTCATTACCACTTGTTAATACATCTATACCCCTGTTACAGAATCAAAATCTTGTACATCAACCTTATCATGCGAGCTCTTCAACCCAATATCATCAAATGTTGGGTCCACAAACTCAAAATCCTTTGGTTAATTTAAAACAACATGTATCAGGAATTATTTATTCACAACCTGGTGCACCATTTTATGGGGTGTCACAAACAACATCCGGTTATAACATTGGTGGACAGAATCCTTGGCAGCCACATGCGCAAATTCCTCAAACTTCATATCAACAAATCTAGGTTTTGGTCAACATAACTCTCAAGCATTTTCTATGCAAAACAACCCCTATCTGGGTTACCAGCAGCAGATCCCGCATGTTGGTGCTCAAAGAATTGTTTCCCAAGAAATTCCATCTTATCCTGGCTATGCTCAACCCGACCTTAATAGACAGTTGCCTTTTGTTGCAACCTTGGAATTACGGGATTTAAATCGGTTAACCAATGATCCTATCAATTATGCTCCTTGGTGGCCAGTGATACCACATAAATTACCCTCCGACATTCCTAAATTCAATGGAAAACTTGGAGAAGATCCATCAAATCATGTTATGACTTATCCTTTATGGTGTTCATCAAATTCCCTAAATAATGATTCTTTTCAATTACGTATTTTCCAGTGAACGCTCACAGGTCCGGCAGCTAAATGGTACATTGAATTACCTAGAGATTCTTTCGACAATTTCATAGCCTTAGCTACTATATTTTTGACCCATTTCCAGTTACCAATCAGATACGAAACTGGAACAGAACTCTTTACCAATTTCAAACAGACTAATGCTACTCACATCTCAGATCATATTCATGAGTGGCGTCACCGTTGACGAATAGTTAATACATTTTTTCTTGATCATCTCCTTTCTATATGGTTCATATAATCCCTGTTACCATCAATAACAGAGGATGTGGCTAAAGGTGGCGTCGTCACAGAAGAGCAAGTCATCGCTCGTGCCCAGTATTTAGAATTTTTTTACACTCAATCTGGCACGCTCTATGAGAAAATCCCAAATGCGCCACGATCTAATTTCAATGTTCCTCCTCAAATAAAGGACTCTCATGCCGGAGACGGCTTGATAGGCACTGCAAACACACACTACACTACTGCATCTGATCCTGCTCCTAGTTCTGAAATTAATGTCGTGTCCTTTGACAAAGGTAAAAGTGACAAGCAACTAGGAAGTAAGAAAAAGGGAAATCAAAGAAAAAGAAAACTTCTAACCCAAAGGAACGATCATCTGATAAAACTTCAGGACCACGGAAACCTTGTTACCCATGCATAATCTATAATGAGGAACACTTTGTTAGAGATTTTCATCACCATGCTAAAGTCTCAAAAATCATCAAGACTTCCAATGCATCAGCTGTGTTGACAGACCCATTTCCAAATCCAGACACAAATTTGGTTGCTACGGATCCAGCTCCTAGTTCCCAAGTGTCAATGTTATCCACCACAAAACAATCACAAGATATTTTGGTGTCGATGTGGAATAAAGAATATGGTAGTCCGACCACTGATCAACCTACTATCTCGAAAACAAATCCATCTAATGAATTAGTACCACCTCCTGTTATTCCTGAATTGACGATTAAGCCACCAAAGAGAGTAATTCATAAATAAACATATAATCCTTGAGCAAGAGCTACAAAAAATTATAATATAGTTGAATATTTGGCTCAATCCCCTTCAGCTATGTCTGCTCTTGAGGTATTACAAAATTTTTCCTCCCAGAAGCAGGATTTGTTGTTGGCCATTGGTGGAATTGATCCAACTGATTCTAATCTTGTCGTCTTTAATCATATGGGGTATGTGCCGCAATTACCAGCAGAATTGGCATTCTCCATCCAAGTAAATGTTCTCAATCACCTTGTTCATTGCACTATTATTGATGAGGGAGCATCTACATGCATTATGTCTCTAAACTGTTGGAAATCACTTGGCTCACCGCGATTATCACAATCATCAATGACGTTGAAGGCTTTTGATGGAAGAACATATAAACCTTGTGGTATTATCAATAACCTGCAAGTTGAATTAGGGGGAAAAACGATAAGTATAGATGTTGAGGTTGTTGACGGACCCCTTGAATATAATATTTTACTTGGAAGACCATGGGTATATGCTATGACTGCCATTGTTTGTACATACTTTAGAATGATTTCATTTCCACATAAAGGTACAATCACAGTCATTAATCAGTTATCCTTCTTTGCCTCCACTTCGTAGGTAACTGGAAGCGTTCCATTTGTTCACTTACCCCAACTAGAAATCTAGAACATTGGTGTAGGAATCTTAAAGGATTCCACTCTTATGGGAACCTTTGCATTACCACCACCAGCGACGTCAGCAAAAATTGCAAGCATAGAGACCTGTTACATGATCTCTTCCACTCCATCTGGCTTAAGCAAGAGTATGGGTGATTCTAATATCTCTATGTTGAATGATGTTTTACCACTCAGCCCTCTTTAGCTACAATAACAATCAATTTATTTGGCTTGGGCGGCAAATCCGAAATCAACGTCGCCTAGTGTTTGGGTTGATCATTCATTAGATTTTGGTACTCCATCTGATCCATTTTCCTCAAAAATTTTGATAGATGAAAATATTTTGGAAGCTATGATGTCAGAAGGAGAACCATGGGAAGATTATCATCATCATTCCCATCTTCTAGATTATGAAGAAAATAATCTTAGTGAACTATATCACCCATCCATTCAAACTTTCTTTTCAAATTCTTTTCCGATTAATGCAATTAAATCTGAGCGAAATTTATCTAATATTGAAGAAACGATTTCTATCGATGTTTGGACTAAACCAGGCATTGTAGAAAATATTCATGTCGGTGTATCTTGTTCTCCATCAGAACTTGATTCATATCACTCTCTATTTCGTGAATTTCGTGACGTATTCGCTTGGTCTTACGGGGAAATTCCAGGCATAGTTACTAGTATAGTTGAACACACTATTAATATGTATCTTGATGTCAAACCAGTGCATCAACGACTTCGTCCTATTCATTCGAAGAAAGCCGCTGCCATCAAAGGAGAAGTTGAAAAAATTTTGTGTGTTGGTTTCATTTACCCTGTTCCGCTAATTGAGTGGGTTTCCAATATCGTTCCTGTTATGAAAAAACAAGGAACAATTAGAGTGTGTGTCGATTATCGGGATGTTAATCATTCTTGTCCAAAAGACAAATATCCTACTCCCTTTATCGACCAGATTATTGATGATTGTGCTGGATGTGAAATATTTTCTTTCATGGATGGATTTTCCGGTTACAATCAAATCAACATCTACCCAGATGACCAACACAAGAAAACATTCATCTGTCCCTAGGGCACATTCGCATATCGGAAACTTCCATTTGGTTTAAAGAACGCTGGGGCAACTTTTCAAAGAGAAATGGATTATGCTTTCAATGACATCAAGCACATTGTTCAACCATATCTAGATGATTTACCAACGCATTCACAAAAATGGACTGATCATCTGATGCATTTGAGAGCCCTTTTCTTACGCTTCCGACACTACAAGATACGCCTCAATCCACATAAATGTGTGTTTTTTGTTGGTTCTGGTCGATTGCTCGGATTCGTAGTCTCAAAAGAAGGAATTTGAATAGACCCACTAAAGGTTCAGGCCATTCTTGATTTGTCTGCACCATCAAAATTACTTCAGATACAAAAACTTCAAGGAAAGGCTAACTTCCTGAGAAGGTTCATTCAAAACTACGCCGAAATGGCTAAAGGATTTACTCGATTATTAAAAAATGGGGTTCCCTTCCATTGGGACCAATTTGGGCAAGCTTCTCTTGATGCTGTCAAGGACCATCTTGTCCGAGCGTCATTAATGTATCCTCCAAATTATCAAAATGATTATTTCCTATATATCGCCGTGGCTGAAACTGCCATTGCTATGGTTTTGATCCAAGTAGAAAATGGAATTGAACATCCGATCTATTATTTGAGTTATAATCTCAATGATACGAAAGTTAAGTACTCGTATGTGGAAAAGCTTTCCTTGGTAGCTGCTCAAGTTTTCCAAATATTTCACCATTATATATTGCTCCGAAAAACAACAATAGTTTCGAATTGCAATCCCATGACTTACATCTTATCACGTCAATTGCAGGGGGGAAAATATTCAAAATGGATTGTCATTTTACAGGAATTTGATTTGGAATTCATCAAATCCAAGTCAAAGAAGTCTTTAGTTTTGGATGAGCTTCTATATGACCTTCCCTTTGATATTAATGCAACTACGTCGAAACCATCTATTCCAAACGAGTCTCTATTTCTGATTGGATCATCTGATCCTTGGTATGGAGATTTCATCATTTATCTCCAAACCCAAAATTTTCGACCTAATACCTCTCGCTCTGATCAGCAACATATTCGATACCAAGCCAAAGATTATTTGATCGTCGGCGATATACTTTATCGTCGTGGTGTTGATACCATTTTAAGGAGGTGCCTCACTCATGAGGAGGCCAAAAAAGTGTTAAATGATTGCAATGCTGGAGCTTGTGGTGAAAATTTATCTTGATATGCTACTGCGCAGACGGTACTCCGCACCGGTTACTTTTGGCCTACTATTTTTCGAGATTGTATCTTCGTAATCAGATGTTGTCATGCATGCCAGATTTTTGACCGTAAAATCCACGAACCGCCAGCACCAATGCATCCTGTTGTCTCTACTGGACCATTTACGAAATGGGGTATTGAATTCATGACCTGTAACCCTCCTTCATCTGGGGGGCATGGTTATATTATTTTCGCAGTCGACTATTTTACCAAATGGGCCGAAGCGATGCCTACATTTAATAACACAGGACAAACAGCTGCATTGTTTTTCTTCAACCATGTTATTGCACAGTTTGGGGTCCTGCAGGCTATAGTTACAGATCATGGGAAGCATTTTCGCAACCATATGATGTCTGAATTGATAGCCAAGTTAGGATTTTCGCATGATAATTCTACTTTTTATTATCCACAATCAAATGGAAAAGTTGAGGCTATTAAAAAAATTCTTAAACGAATGCTTCAATGAATGATAGGAGTCTGTAAAAGGAATTGGCACTTGATGTTGTACTCTGCCTTGTGGGCGTATCAAAACTTGGTGAGAAACACAACCGGATTTACTCCTTTTCAATTGGTGTATGGTTTGGAAGCTATCTTACAAATCCAATGCGAAATATCATCATTGAAACTCGCGATAGACTTGTAACCTGACGCCTCAGAAGAAGAAGTGCATCTCCTTAACCTCATCCATTTAGATGAAATGCGTCGTGAAGCCCAATTGGCCAACGAAGCGCATAAGAGACGTATAAAGGCACAATACGACAAAAATGTCTAGCCTCACATCTTCTCAGAGGGCAACTTGGTCCTTCTTTACATCCAAGAAGCTGATGTAATAGGTACAGGGAAATTCGAGCCATTATGGCATGGCCCCTATATTGTGAAAAGAGTTCTTGCTAAGGGTTCCTACGAGTTAGTTGATTACAATGGAATTCCATTAGCATAGACTAGAAATGGGTTGTATTTGAAACGTTACTATGCTTAATCATGAGCGTAGTAATTTTTTGTATTATATTGTTTATATGTTGTTGATTTGCATTCACTATCTTAATTTGTTTTTTAGATTTTTCTTGACGTTAGTAATCCGCTTTACATTTTATGGCAGATGTCTGAATCTTCGAAACCATTTATTGGATATGCTGATGGCGCTATTCGTAGTACGCAGAATTTATCCTCTGCAGCGTGGGCCATTTGCGCTTCGAACGGCGAGTTAGTGAGTTTTCAAGGGATTTGTATCGGTAGATCGACGAATAATATTGTTGTGTATAGCGCGTTGATCGAAATTATCTCTGATGCCATTTCATTTGGTATTAATTGCATAATCATAAGGTTAGACTCACAACTTGTGGTACTAAAACTTACTAGTATTTATACTGTTAGAAATCGAACACTTCTTAGATTGTTCCTAAGAGTTTGAATTTTGGAGAGACATTTTGATTTCATTCAATATCAACACATTTCTAGAAATCTGAACACTTTAATTGATTCATTATATAATCAATTTTTAGATAGACATTTGCGACATAGGTAAAGAAAAAATTCACATCATTGAATAGGATTTCGCATTAAACATAGGAAAAAATATGAAAAAATAAAGATAGATAGTTATAGGTTTTTTACAAAATTTGTGCCCAAGACACGTTGGTCATCTGACCTCAAAGTGTATGCAAAAATCACAAGTAAACTAGTGGTGCTCATGGTAACATGCTATAGATCTAGAAATCCGATGAAGCAACTACATCTAACGGCTAGGAACCCCAATTGTGTGTTGCTGCAGTCGCATGGGAATCTCTTCGATCCGACAATCCGAGATCCTAAAGGTCAATCCCTCCATGTGTTGCTGGAGCTCAGTAAGAGTCTTAGCCATATCAAGGTTCTGAAGGACTGCTCTCCCAACATCCCTCTCTGCTGGCGCATCCGCTTCACGCTCTGGTTCCTCTACTGGTTGAACGCGACCAATATTTGCATTACATTAAACATCTAGTTTAGTCTTGGAAAGAAATCAAAACACAAAATTTTTTGTATAAACCTTATAAAAATAAAAAAACATGGTCAAATCATTCTTACCTATTGCACCCCACCGAGCGCCTTTTGGTAAAACTAGATCTGGATCTCCTCGAAAGTCGACGCCTGCGTATGCATACTCATCGATGGCGACAATCTCTCATTAGAACCAAGCGAAGAATGCAGTCGAGAACACAACGGTCGATTGGACTGCATACCGACCCATGAAGTTCTACCCATCTCTGCATTTGAGGATCTCTAGGACTAGATATATCCAATGTTACATGTTGTGGCTGCATCAGTGGAATCTATTCCAAAGCGAAGGAGATAAGGATGGAACCATAATTGAAATTTTTCTTCCTTCCTCCCTTTGCTTTATTCAGTTTTTCCTTTATCTGAGATAGAACAACTTCAGACTAGTTGAAGACTGTTGGCTCTAAGCATTCCAACACATATTGAATATACAATCTATTCGCTACATGGAGTGTAACGGTGCCAGCTAGTTTAGCGACCGTAAATAGAATGGTTCTCAAAGGAAAATCACTGACATCACGGATGTTTATTTTTCCATATTTTCTAGGTTCTGACCCCAGATAGAAATACTGCATAACATAATCCCTCACTGTTTCTCCTCCAACGGTAGATCCTGTGAGTGAAATGGGCAAACCTCTCCTCAAAAAACCTGTGAGAAAATACACATCCTCAACTGTTATGGAAAACACTTATTTTTTTATGTGAAATGCCTCTATCACCGGATCCCATGATCGAACAAGGAATTCTAAGAGTTCTATTTGTTGCCTCATTCCCGACAATTTGAAGTACTTAAGTAGCTCACAATCTCTTGAAGCTCTTACATTACACGGATCATTCAAGGCAATCATATCTTGTTCTTCATGTTCTCTTTCTCTCCATGTCACAGTCATTATAATCTGATGGAAACCTAAAAATCAACCATAATATCCATTAGATACCATTCATTGCAAAATACTAGGCAAATTTTGGACACATCATGAAAATCAAAAACTTGAACTGCACCCAACGCACTCCCTAGGTTGAGACAATGTGTTGCATATGCAGGTACCCTTCACTGCACCTGCTATGCAACACAGGTTTTGATGTACAAGGGTGCGTTGCCGTCAATTTGGGCAGAATTTACCCTAGGGGCCTTAAAACCATAAAAAATTGCAAGGAATGGGAATGAAATGAATACTAAAAGGAAGAGGAGGTTCATGCTACTAACCTGGATCAAACTGTGATGAAATTCGTCCACAGAAATGGCCATAATCAATGACTGAAGTTCGGGGGAAAAATCAGGTTTAGAGCTCCAAAATGCAAATGGTAACTATGGAATGGTAAAAATGAATAGTGAAACTGTTTTTTATAGTCATTTAATTACTTGCAAGTTAAATTTATTGCTATGACTATGGTTTTATTATGTTTTTATCATGAAACAGGTATTTTTAATCCATTTGATGTTGTTTTGAACAAGAAATACAACTGATGAACAGATTAGTTGTGCAAATTTATTTCAAAGAAAGACTTGACCACAAAGAATACTTTTTCTCCTTATTTTTCGAGCTTTGATAAAAATGAAAAAGGATTTGAAGCACACTTTTATCTCTTTTTCGAGCTTCGATAACAGTGAAAAAGGAACCCCCGGAGTCTTCTTTTAGCTCTTTTCAGACTCCGATAATGTGAAAATATTGCGGAGCACTTGTCATTTCGAGCTCGTTAAAGTAAAATGAATTGATATCTACTCAGTATAAGTTTAACCC
This sequence comes from Pinus albicaulis, assembly GCA_034641835.2. Classification (NCBI taxonomy): domain Eukaryota; kingdom Viridiplantae; phylum Streptophyta; class Pinopsida; order Pinales; family Pinaceae; genus Pinus; species Pinus albicaulis. Next base: position 249,069,634 of record CM076579.1, read on the forward strand.
TTTTCCGGACTAAGATTATTTACTAAAAATGAACACCTTGGTTAAACATGACCAAAGAGGTTCTTTCAGATATTATTTTACACTTTTTCGGATCTGAGAGACAAATTTACGAAAAAGTACTTTTGGAGTTCTCTTTCGTCCTCTTTTTCAGACTCTCTAAATATGAAAAAGGACCGGGCTATCACTGTCATTAAGCTCGTTAAAACATAAAATAGTGACGGGCTTGTCAATCATGGCAAGAATCGAGTTTCATTCATCGCTAGACTCATTAAATTATTAAATAGTGATACTTTATTCACCCGAAGGGTTGAATTATAGATCAAGGAAATGTTATCCTCCTCAAGCTTGTTCAAAAAAAAAGAGGTACTAGTCGACAAATGACCGGGGAAAATTTGGGAAAAGCAAGTAAAGTTTCTTTTTGGTAGCAAGTCGCTCTTGAACATGACACTTCTTTCACTCCATGTCCGTGACTGTTTGGGTTGGGTAATCATTTTGACGGTTCATTCACACCTATGGTTCATCATACCTTCACTTCGGTTTTGGGTCAATGCTACCAACTCATCACAGTGTCGTCGATATGTTCAAGAGAAGTCATCCAGTGATTAAGAACTCATCCATCTGCAATACTCATAAACCTTCATTTTCATGATCATCATCCCTGAAAATTTCTATATCAAGTCATACCCTTGTCTCCGAAATCAGTAACTCCAGTTTTGAAATAAGGTGACTTCCTGTCGACAACAAATCAATATCCAAGAAGTTCACTTAGAAACATCAGATTCCAGTACCATGAGGCTTGTTACAGCATCGACAAGATCCTCACTTCCGGACCTTTGAAAGAAAGATTTTGTTTGGCATTTGACATCAAATCATCTATTCGCACCTTACGAAATGTATTGTAGTAACTTGAGGGCCATTGAAATTAATGATGGTTCTCTCACATTTTTTAACAACTCACATCATTAGCTGGTAATCAAACGATGTCTTTCCATGTTCGACGACAAATCATATATTCACATGGCTAGACTTGTACTCGAATGATCGAGTGAATGAGATAAGAAGATCCTGGATATAGTTTCATCCATCCGGGCTGCGATTTCAGGATTTTTGTACACATCATCTGTACGGCGACCTTACATACAGATTGTCATCCAAACATGGGCCTATATTTGTAGGCGTGTCTGCATCTAGGCAACATTCCAATGTAGACGACTTTCTAAATTATGTACATGTTATTAGATTGTTTTATGTGCTGACTTGGGAATGCCTACCCTCAACAATTATGATCAACAGAGGATATATCATGATCTAATGTATTGTAAGATTGGTGCAGGTGACCACTTCGCTTTGTTTCTAGGCTCATCACAGTGTAAAGCATCTCAATCAAATGTTCTTATTATTTGAATCTCATGCTTTAGGGGGAAATTGTTATAGGTCTATTTGGGCACCATTCCCAATGACCTGGTTAACTGGGCATCATCTCCAAGACCGATGATTAAGGATCTATCATTCCCTATCATCTCAGTTGCTACATGACCTAAGACAGGAAACAACATGAATCAAACAAGACTTTCATCAAGCAAGGGTTTCCATGGTTTGAAGCTTATTATTTAACATATGAGAGCTCACCAACGCAGGATCTAAGGGGCCTACACTACTACATTTCGCGGAAATTCCGACACCTGTTTCCAACGCTTTAGACCAAATGTCGGAAATTTTCCCAAATTTTTTCCATCCCGCCCGAAACCGTCGCTATACCGACGTCTATAGAAAAGTGTCGTAATACCGACACTTAGACTAGTGTCGCAATTACGACGTTTAAAGGAAGACGTCGCAATTGCGACACCATGGCCCAAAGCGTCGCTATTGAGACGACTCTAAACGTCGCAACGGCGACACAATGTCTAGGTGTCGCCATTGCGACGTTTGGAGGCACCGCCCTAATAGCGACGCCTTTTCCGCCGTCGGTATAGCGACAGTTATTTTCGCGCTACATAAAAATACCAAACTTATATGGGCGCTACATAAAAATTCGAAACTTATATGCGCGCCACATAAAAATGTTTGGTATTTGTCGCAATAGCTACGTTTGATATCACGCGCGCATTCGCTCTCTGCTCTTGCAGAACAGCATTTGCGGTCAGCATTCGAGCTCAGCTCTTGCAGAACAGCATTTTCCCTCAGCATTCGACCTCAGCGTTCGCCCTCAGCTCTTGCAGAACAGCATTCGCCCTCAGCGTTCGCCCTCAGCTCTTGCAGAACAGCATTCGCCCTCAGCTCTTGCAAAATGGTAAGTTCTTACTGCAGGCCCTTCCTCCTATAGTAGGGTTGACTCTATTTGGGTTTTTTGGTCAATTCCATTGGATTGTGTTAGGCTGTAGGGTTCTCTGTAGATGTCAAGAGTCAAGATTCAATACTCTCTATTATCTTCATCACCCAATACAAGATTTAAATTTTTCCCAAAGAAACGCTTATTAATTTGGCAGCCATTATTTCTCCCTGCTTTAAAACCCTACATTTAAATGAAAACAAGCATTGCATTTCAACTACAAAAATCTATTAGTGTTCAAATGTACATGTGTGCTACATTAACGTCTGATGTCACGCGCGCATTCGCCCTCCGCCTAACACCATTCGCCCCCGCATCGCCTCTCGCCTCTGCGTAACAACATTCGCCTTCGCATTCGCCCGAGCTCTGCACGCATTTCGCCCCCTCGCCCCAGAACAACATTCACCCCGGATTCCCCCTCGCCCTTTCGTAACAAACATTCGCCCCACATTCGCCCTCACCTTCGTAACAAACTTTCGCTTCGCATTCGCCTCGCCGTTCGCTCTCTTTCTTGTATCAACATTTCGCCTCAACATTGCCGCTTTCAAATTTAACAACATTCGCCCTCAGCTCTTGCAAAATGGTAAGTTCTTACTGCAGGCCCTTCCTCCTATAGTAGGGTTGACTCTATTTGGGGTTTTTTGGTCAATTCTATTGGATTGTGTTAGGCTGTATGGTTCTCTCTAGATGTCAAGAATCAAGATTCAATACCCTCTATTATCTTCATCACCCAATACAAGATTTAAATTTTTCCCAAAGAAACGCTTATTAATTTGGCAGCCATTATTTCTCCCTGCCTTAAAAACCCTACATTTAAATGAAAACAAGCATTGCATTTCAACTACAAAAATCTATTAGTGTTCAAATGTACATGTGTGCATCACTTGTGTAGGGTATTCCTTTTCCACTTTCACATTATCCAAGAATGTGTGCAGTATAGTTCATATTTTTTGTGATTTAGATTGCCTTGAAAAGGAAAGGTAAATTATTTCCCATGGAAAAAGAAGGTTTTCCATTTTTATAGGTTGTTTGGACTTACGTGGAAAAATTTATGGTATGCCTTTCATATTATGTAGTTTAAATTTGAATTAAAAGATTATTCTACATGAAAATATAATTACCTATGTGATGTCCTTCATCACTAATTAAAATTATAGGCTTTCAATTTCCTAGACTCTAACTCATCTGATGCTAAATTCTAGGTTCTCATTGGTGGATCACTCTTCCATTGATTTCCTTTCCCTCTGGATCTTGTCATACTTTAAAAGTCATCAATGATACATATATTATTTCAGGTATCCCTAAAGGCTTTATAGTAGAACATATTGTGAAGTTTTTTTGACACTTGAGGATTCTTTTTAGAACTGCAACGCGGTCTATGCTATCGAGTTATATACCAAGAAACTTGTCCTTAATAACCACACTATGAGGTAGGTTCAACCAATTTGAACTTGTTGGGACATAGCATATGAAGTTGTGTGATGAGTCCATATCACAGGTCTATTATGGTGAAAAAAGTGAAGACATGTAATGATAGTTATTATGTTAACATTACCAGAAACATTTTCGAAATTATCCATGCTATCAAGATGTCAAAATTCTAGGCATTAGGTGTCAATACTCGTAGCTAATAGATAATAATAATAATATAAAAAAATCACAACTTTATTCTTGAAATATGATTGCTACACATTGGTAACCTAGTTCATGAGTTACTATCACCCAAAGACTGCAAAACAAACTTAAAATATAAATTAAACCAACATGAGAATCCAACTAAGGGTTTCTCGACAAAATCATGCCATAACCCGGCATTTTGAAACCCAAATTTGAATCCATCATAAGTAATACAATGCAAACTCAGATGGATTTTCAATGCATGTTTGCATGCTACACTTATTCTCTTTCTAGATATCATTTTTTAAATGGAACCATTAGTCAAGCCCACAGTCCTTTTTATGTGAAAAATTTCAGCTCTATTTGAGCTCTTTTTTGCTCCACCACCTCCATAAACCAGTGTTACACGGGGTCTCACCCCCCCACCTAGGGGTCTAGATTCCTCACCCCCTCGCGCTCCGGGGTATTGGGGACTTCTAGGGGATGTTTCCCTCACGCCCCCTCACGTCCCCCTCACCGCCCCTTTTAGTTTATGGTTTCGTGTTAAAATTTGATGTGCCACTTAGCATATTTGAGAATCCAAGTGATTCTGATTCAGATGGTGACATGGTTGATCTTGATATATTCGTGCGGAAGTTGGATGCAGAGACTAGTGGGGCATTAACTTGAGCATTTATGCTCATTTATCAGTATGATGATATCATTTGATATTCATATGTTATGTTTTATGTTTTATGTTTCAGACATAACTTATTTGCGTTTAAGTTTTATGTTTCAGACTTGAGTTGTAAACTTCAGCTTAAACTCTATTTTGAATCTTGATATAATATGTCATATGATATCTTAAACTTTATTTTCATTGTACATTGTTAGTAGTTACATTAATGATTATATAGTTACAAACTTACAAACTTACATGCATGATTGTATGATGTATGTTTTAACTTTTAACTTTTTAATTTGTTTCAATTATATGATTCATCATTCATCGATTTGTAATTTTATCATTTATGATTTATCTTTCATGATGCAAGTGTATGATGACTGTATATACATTCCTTGCAAAAATATAGTTACATTTTAAATATTAAATTTTATAATTTTTATGACCCCGACGTCCTCCCACGTTTCCTGAAAATTGGTAGGGAGCTTTTGCATAGGCCGCTCCCGCGCTCCCTCGCCCCCTCGCTCCCACCTCCAGGGGACTTGGTGGAACATTGCCATAAACATATGCAAACATATATCATGATCTTGGAATCCATTACATATGTATGTGCCAATGTTCCATAATCTTGCCCCATCATCAATTTAAGAAATTTCCATCGACTATCAAATTATGGAGGGGGGGAACTTTTTGCTGCAACATTTGGCTCAAAATCAGGGACCATCTTCGTATGAGGTGAATGAGAACTATAGATATTTGAAGAAGTAGATTAGTGCCTTTTCCTCTAGCCATGGAGTCATATACAATCATCCATCACAAAAATTTGTCTTTGTTCATTCTCACCTTGAAAGTTGCAAAAATTCATGCCCTAATTGAAACGACACTAAATTTGAAAGATATAATAAAATGCAAGCTAGAAGTGCCCTATTAATACAAAGGGAAAACCTTCCTACCTACCCTAACTGAGATAAATTTTGATTGAATAGGAAACATGATATTGCCAATGGAGTTGATCCAACAACTTGTTAAATGTATGGGACTAAATCATGCATTTGATTTCCAGGGAAACATGCGCATGAAGAGAAAAAGTGTAGAATTAATGGAAAATCCATACATGCCACTTATAAAAACTACACCAAAAGGTCAAAAAATACTTAAGGCCTTAACTTAATTTGAATCCAAAAATGACAAAACAAGATTAGTGAAAACACGAGAGTGGTGTGGGTGAACAACATAAATAAAAAGTGAAGATACCTTTCCCCAAGATGCCTTTGTCACGGTTGTATGAAAACATGTTTTCCTTTCCCTTTATACATGCAAGTGAATGCATTATAGGTATGGTGTTTTCCCATAATAGGAGAAGCCTACTTAAATATATCATTCATGGAGTGAATGTTTGGGTGCCTTAATGTGCAATGACATGTTTCCAGGACTGAATTCAATGCAAGGCATATTTGAAACTCTAACTCTGTCTTCCTGTGTCTTATTAGAAATTATTTCAGTTTTCATTTTGTGTTTTCAAGTTAGATATTGTTTTCAAGTTTTTACATTTATAATTTTATTGCAATGTGGCAGACTGATCAGAGCAGTGCAGGAACAACCCCGAGACAGGATGATCGCGTAAAGAGGCCAGCGGAAGAACATGTAAAGTGCCAACATTGCTCTATCTTTAGGTATTTTAGTTATTTACATAATTGAAATAATATTAATTTTGTTCAAATATGCAGACACCTAGCCATGGTACGCCTGATGATTCCCTCTTTGAGGAAGAGCTTTTTTCATCCCTATCTCCAGTGTTGTTGTTGCAAAAAAAGGCACGAGATGCAACGTCGAATTTAATGCTTTGATAGATGCGCCTCAAACACCTGAAACAGAAGAGAGGATACAACATCTTATGAGGCAGCTAAATAGATATCAGGTAATAATAAAAAGTCAAAAGGATATTTTTTTTGTTCTGCATGAGATGAATTGTGATAGTTTGATTTTTAATTTTTACATCGACTAAACTAACAAAAAGTTCTTTTGTATGTAGCGTTTTCTGGCATTTGCTGAACCCGGTGTTGGTGGTAGTGGGACACAAGGGCAAGAGATTTCCCAACAACCCTCTCGTACACCTTCTACTCCTTTAGGTGCTAGCCAAGAAACACACCCTACCCAAGCAGACACCCAGCCAACCGCTGAACGTGTTGGCAATGATGAGGCCGATATGGCCAACTACATTATTGCGTTTCCTGGAGCTACACGTGTCAGCTCCACAGGGACCATTAATGGCACGTTGTTGGTGAACGATGAGGGTGTCCCTATAAAGCATGTACAACTCCTAGGTAAATTTCAATATTTTAACTATTTCATGTACTTTATCTAAAACATATTTATCATGATTTTTATTTTTAAATTAATGATAATATCTTCTTCTTTTTTTGGTTTTATTCTGTGTAGGAAACAATGAGTTCTACAAGATTCTGGAGAGCCATGCGTTGGTAATTTTTGGCCCAACCATACGTACAGGGTGGAATTCCCAGAATTCCAACTTGAAAAAAGAACTTCTAGATTATCTAGAAGCCCTTTTTGGGGTCGGCACATTTGACAGAAAAGCGGTGGCTCAGGTAGCCGGCAAATATTTGAAATATACCAGAAACACCTATAGGACGCAATTGCAATTTAACCCTAGATATGAGCGTCCTCTCGCAGTTTCAGAGAGTGAGTGGAGAGCACTCATCCATGACGGAAAAGAGAAAAGGGCAAAGAAAGAAGGAAAAATGCCAACTGGACCCGCAAGGTAAATTAAAACTTTAATTCAATAGCTTTAATTTTCTTTATGTCTAAAATAAAAGTGTGCTACGTCATATCTGACTTCAATCTTTTGATGCTAGGTTGCCTGACACCTCAAAGGCAACCAAAGCTAGGATAGAGAAAAAGGGCCATCACAAGCTCGGCCAGGGTGGCTACTTGAAATTAGCTGCAAGAATTGTAATTAAGTAGCTAAACATCTTATAATTAATTGTATCGCTTTCCAACGTTTTTGTAATCCTATCAAATATGATTAAAAATACACAATCATATGTAATGTAGGGTGATGACTTCGGAACAGAAACTACAGAGGAAGATAAAAATATTGCTTTCCGTTTCGGCTATCAAGCTGTAGTTGAACGTCGCAGAAGCTTGGGGCAGGTCCCAAGATCCAGAATGCCTGATAAGGTAAAACATTAACCTTTCAATATTTTTGTTTTCGTCCATAAATTTAATGTCTAACAACTTTTTTTAAATCAGGGGAGCAACACTATCGACGAGGCAAATAACCCAGTTTTAGAGCCAGATGTAGATGATCCTCTCGTGCAACCTGATCATTGTAGTGGGGACCAGGCCGACAATGCTGCTATCAGCGAGGGCCGTGACGGTAATTAATTTCCACTTATAATTTTTTCTAATTATACCTTGATGGTTGTCCTTATAACGTTTTTTGTTTATATGACAGAGAATGTTTCCCTTGAGGATCTTACCACCAGAGAGGAATACAGGGCAACAGTCCCAACGGCGACAACTGGTGCACCAGGTAAATAATCTCATTGCAATTTTTTTTATTAATATTACCGAACTAGTTCAATGATATTTAAAAACTGATAATTAAAATTTAATTATTATCTGTTTTTGGAGGCGATGCCCCGTCACTGGATGAGACCAGACATCGTGACAATGCAACTAGGTCAGCGGCGACAACTGGTGCACCAGGTAAATAATCTCATTGCAATTTTTTTTATTAATATTACCGAACTAGTTCAATGATATTTAAAAACTGACAATTAAAATTTAATATTATCTGCTTTTGTAGGCGATGCCCCGTCACTGGATGAGCCCAGACATCGTGAATACGCAACTAGGTCAGCAGTGCGGGTTGAAAGGCACGAAACAGGAGCAGAGCACGATGATATTGATGATGTAATTAAGAGCTTTAAAAATAGGAAGAAGAAAAAGAAAGTTTGACAATGTAAAATATTGTATTATTATAAGACAAATGTTACCATACTTGGAACATTTTTTTGCGTTATATAAAAAACTCATTTATCATACTATTTTTATGTCAAGCATTAATTGCAATGTTTCCTTGCGTACTTTTTGTTGAATTGTTTTTTTACTAGTTATTGAATATTTTTTTTTATGCTCATGAAAGTAAAAATTGAAATAGAGATTGGGTATTGGGGAATTGAGAGTGATGTGAGGGGGGGGGAGGGGCCATAAGAGCTTCCACCTTCACGTGGTTGGCCCTGTTTAGTAGAGAATAATTTATTTGAGCAATTTAATCTTGGAGCAAACCTCCCTTGATCCAGCGTAGCAACAAAAAAGTCACTGTTGACTTAGTTGCTACTCTTTGAGATCGTGGGAGGCTTGTTCCAAGTTCATGCGACTCCAATAAATTGTTCTTGACACGAAGAGGAGCTTCTTCAGGTATGTTTTGACATTTTCAACATATGTTCTAACATTATCATAAGAATGCATCTTAGAGTAAAAAATACTACATCAATTACTTGTATTTATTGTATAGATAATGATGGATTTTGATTGACTTGGCAGTGCAGGGACAAATCCTCTTGCATCATGAGCAATACAACTTGTCAACCAGGGTCATGTCCAGGATATTTTTGCTTGTGCGCTTGACATTTTGTAAGTTCCTTTACAGTTCATAATTCAATATTAAGCTTGTGCACGATTATTATCTAGGTTTTTTGTATGTGTTTTTTCATCTATTTGATTGTAAGCAACTATGCATGTTTCCCGTTGTTCACTATGATTTCTCCCATTACCACTCCCAGGATGAATCCGACTTTATTGTTACATAGGTTACTTTATTGTTACTATGATTTCTCCATTTACGATTTCATAGGTTACATCATGTAAAGTTGTCAATCTCAGGTTGGTGATGAGCTTTAGTTCTCCAGATTTGGGGCTTTTCTGATATTTTCTTCCTCATGTCATTCCCGCATCACCTCGTTGTTTGAGCATGCCAATTGTCTACCACTTGTACCAATTGGCACATGTCAATCTCTGAGTGGTGCCACATTTCACCTATTTTCAGTGAGAGTTTAGGGTTTCTCTAACATAGCTTCAGAAATCCGATTCAGTGCCTGCTTGAATATTGTCACATAATACTTATGGTTTGGATTGATGAGCATGTTCTTAATGGTTGGTTGATTCATAAGAACCACCCATAAATCTCCCTTCCTCTAACACACAGAAAATAAAAATTTCTTTGACAGGAGACAGAGTTTCAATACTTTGAAAACAAACTTCTATTCCCTTCAATAACTCAAAAAAAAACTATTACACTACTTCCTCACCGAGAGGGATTACAAAATTATGACTGCTACAAAACGCAGTGCATAAAACCAACTCACTGTCTGTTCAAAACAAACATACTCTGTCTCTAAGACACTCTGCTGTGTTTTTCCCTTTCGCACTGCTGTGCATACACACTTAAAAAGTTACACTCAATTTTTCACTTTTTACACACTGCTATGTAATAAAAAATTTACGTACTGTCTATAAAAAAAACTACCAAGCTTTTTCGATCTTTTTATTTTTATATGCCGGAACATATAAAACATATTATAATAAACCCTCTTTTAAAAAAAATAAAATTAAAACTAAATTCTATGGCCCACCTTTCATTTCGCATATGATATATATAACATATGTATATATTAAACTATCAAAACATTAAAGAACCCTTTCCGTCGGACTTCAAAAGTCTAAATAGATTGAATTTCAAACCAAATTCGCGTTCCAAAATGGGATGCTGACGTCTGCCTAATTTTAACTCGAATTCTCAATCCAATGTGCCCTATAAAAAATTCGGGTCCGGTTTTCAGGTTTTCATATTCCCTTCAATTTCATGCGATCCAATATTAATGCTCCACGTGTCCTCCTTTTGAATTTACAAAACTGTCGAGTAAATTTATGTTTGTTTAATTTCTGGTTGGTGAATTGCGTTAATGCTGGTTGTTGTGTTTAAATACAATCCTGTACAGAAATATGGCTATGGCCGTCTACAAAAAAAACTTGCAGGAATTTTAAATGCTGAATTAAATTTCTGAATGGAATGCAAGCAACCTCCAAAAAAAAATGTTGCTGCTGCATCCGTCCTTCTACTGCAGCAGTTGAAGTTAAAATTCAATAGCACAGAGTTTAATAAGTGAGGGTGTAAAGGTAACTTTTTGTCGATGGTACCGGATTAAGATCATCTATTCATTTTTGTAGGGTCTTATGGTGTTTGGTTTTTTAGTTTTGGGTTGGGTTTATTGAGTCTAAGATAGTTTTTGAGTGAAAAAATTGCTATCAGGTATTAAAAAATTTTGGTTCTTTTGTCAAAATTTATGAGCTTGTTAGGAAATACAAAACTCACAATGGTTGTATCTTAAATTTGTGGAAAATAATTTGAAATGAAACCTTTTTGTTTAGGTTGTTGCAGCAGGTGCAAACCCCATTCAAATTACTAGGGGCATTGATAAGACAATAAAGGCCCTTGTTTCGGAACTCAAAATTTTGTCAAAGGAGGTAAACGCTTGCCTTTTGAGTAGGCTGGTTTTCCTTTTTGCTGATGGTTTGGTGTATCTAATTGAATTAGTTGCCTAAGGTAATTTTGGTTGCAAACTCCTTTTCATTTTTCATACAGTATTGGCCTTATGGAATACATTTGATTGTGTGGTCTTGTTAGATCTACAACATTTGTAGTTGTTTAGTCTTATGGCCGAGGTGCACTTTATTATGGAAATAGTTGATGCAATATTGTCATTTAATCCTTACTGCAGGGTAGCATGTTGAGAAGTTTTTTGTGAAACATTTGGTATTCAAAATGACACTTGATCCTATACAGCATCATGCACTTGACTTCAAAATTTATATTCAAAGTGTGCCAGATAATTCTTGCAAAATTTCAAATATTTAGGTTGTTTTAAACCATTATCTTTTTCATGTATTGGATGTTGAAAATGTGAAAAAGACTTTGGTATGAAACCAACTGGTGAATAATTTCCAGCACAACAACCACTTCCAAGACATGATTTATAAGTAGAACAAATGTGCTTATGAAGCATAGAAAGATATCCTTGATGCATTGTTAATGTTTGGCTAGGGTTATTTTTGGAGAAAATAACTCCTTATTCCTAGAATAGTGATCTTCAATACAAGTAAATGCCAGAGAAGAGAGATCATCGTGTGACGCAACAAAAATGAAATTGGACCCCCAAGGAGAGCTGGTGTGTCTACAATCGCTCTGTCAGCATTTTCCCTTGGTGTACCCCGTTCTTTTCCTCCAGCCCGAGTCTTAATTGACTTCTTCTTTCTTCGGGTTTATTTATCAAATTCGTAGAATTTGATAAATAAATACTATCCACAATGGTTGGACTTTAATTTATATTCCCGACTTTATATTATCTCCAATCCTTATAACCAATGTTTAACTTTCAACACTTTGTATTTATACTCCACGTTTCTTTTAAAATAAATAACTTGTAATGAACTTTCGGCTCTATATTTCACCACCCAGCCTTACAACAATCACGCTCCAGACTTATGCTAATTATCCGCCAATCGTTTAATTAAAAAATTTCATTATACTCCGGCCCCACCTATATATATCAATAACCAATCAAACACTAGTATCGTACCTGGCTATCCTCCGCACACCTTAGTTAACCTCCGGGCAAGTTCAACGTGCGACCACCGTCCGATGGCCCTTCTCCAAATCAACGACTCCTGGCAATTTCGCTCGGCTTCCAACGTCGGGCTTTAACGTGCGATGGCGTGGGTTAAACGGTTGTTTGCCGGGGTCACTTCGCCACGTGTCGCATTCCCTCTGGAATCGCTCGCGAATAGGAAATACCGCCTACTCCGCAAAAGCGGTGCGATATGGGCAACCAGCTTTTGTGATTCCGCTCGTGGTTTTGGTAGAGGGCTTGACCACGGGTGCATGTCTGGTTCTGCTATCCTTTTGTTTGTTAACTCATGTCCAATCCTCGGGTCAGGTTCCGAAAGCACAACAATTTTGTCTCTTTATTAAGCGAGATTTTAATATGTGTATTATCAAAGAAAACCAACACAAATTTTATAAGAGAATTGTTCAAAAGTCGAGCCCGCCGGACTTCAAACGGCGATAAACCATAATTCAAACCAAATTTGCGTTCCAAAATAGCCTGCTGACGTCGGCCAATTTTGTGACGCGAATTTCTTATCAAATTCGCCCTAATATTTTACGGGTCCGGATTTCCACTGCGCGAGCGGCCCAAACAAAGATCCGCTCCAATCAATTTTTGCCACGTGTCCTCAATAAAAACTTGCCCAGCTCCCGGCTGCGGGTGCATTCGATGGCGTTTAAGGTGATGGGACATGGATATGGCGATTTCATATCATTCGAATTAACATTTAACGCTGTTGAATTAAGTTTTCACATCAAATCTAGATTAATTAATTTTTAACACTGTTCAAGATCGGACCTCCACTCCTCTGAGCGATTCCGCACACTCCAATTTGATCCGGCCTTCGGCTCTCATTATTAATGATCAGAGATTCATTATGACGGCCGTCCTTTGATTGCATTACAGACGGGTCGACATAAAAAATGGCGTTTAGCCATGGTTTTTCAGACAAGCCGGTTGCTGGATTACACTGTCTGGTAACTGCGATGATAAGGAGAAGTGGCCAACGGAACTTCTGCCTAGACTTTGCTGCATATTTCCATTTCTCTCGGTTCTGTACTCTTTGTCTGTCTTCCTCTGTTAATTGGAATTCTGCTTCTTCGTCTCTTGTGCCCACTGCGATTGCACCCATGCCTCGCGTGCGTCATAGGATGTGTTGCCGCAGGGGGAGCACTAGAGGTCAATCCCGGCGCGCTCCCTCCAGCACCTCAATAGAGGCTAGTTCACCTTCTCCCACGACGCGCACTGCGCAATTTTCCTTTGATTTCACTCTCAACCGCCCGCGAATCACAGCTGTAGTCACTGTGGTCTTCCGCGAGGAGGCCCAAACGCAGGAAGAATGCACCCGTCCGGCAGGTCTGAGCGGGTTTTAATTTGTTTTTCTTGCTTAGCAGGCCCAGTTAATTGGGCTGCTTTTAGTTTATTTTACTGTGCTGGACCTTTAAGTAATATTTTTGAATTCTGTAAATTAAACGTTCAAGACTGGTTTCCCCGTATGAGGGCAGTCTTCTTAATTTTTTGATTTTTTGATGACAAATTTTCCATGAGTATGGCCAGGCAATGTTTTTGTCTTCGGTGTAATTTTATTCGCAATGTTAATAGATTAGCTTTACTTTGAATTCTCACATGATTAGCATTTTTCTTGATCTGTTCAAGGATTTTGGGTACTTTAATTTGTATTTGGAACAATGGACGTCGGTACTCTATCTGTTGCTTTACTGTTCTACATACTACTATTTCACTTTCTTATAGATGCCTCAGGAATATTTGAATGCTTTCTCAGATTGTCGATAATCTCCATGTGGACCGTTACTGGATTTTATATCATGTCCCTGTATGTGACATGGGGTATTTTTCTATCATTGTCTGGGGTGGGACTTCCACTTTTCTGGATGGATATTTGGGTTCCAATCTTCAGATGTGAAAATGTAATGACTTCATGGACTATTTTACTTCATATAATATATTCAAAATAGCATTTTTTCTCTTCTGAAAAAAAAATGATTAATGTTTATCATTCTGCCTTCAAAACTAGCGATGCGGGTCTATGTTGTTGGTTTATTGATATGGTCTGATGGTCTTTTTATATTTTGGACATATCACACTCCTCACATGATTAGCGTTTTTCTCTGTTCAAGGATTTTGGGTACTTTAATTTGTATTTGGAACAATGGACGTCGGTACGTACTCTATCTGTTGCTTTACTATTCTACATACTGCTATTTCACTTTCTTATAGATGCCTTGGGCATATTTAGATGCTTTCTCAGATTGTCGATAATCTCCATGTGGACCGTTACTGGGTTTTATATCAAGTCGCTGTATGTGACATGGGGTATTTTTCTATCATTGTCTGGGGTGGGACTTCCATTTTTCTGGATGGATATTTGGGTTCCAATCTTAAGATGTGAAAATGTAATGACTTCATGGACTGTTTTACTTCATACAATATATTGAAAACATCGTTTTTTCTCTTGTGAAAAAAAAAATGATTAATGTTTATCACTCTGCCTTCAAAACTAGCGATGCCGGTCTATGTTGCTGGTTTATTGATATGGTCCGATAGTCTTTTTATATTTTGGACATATAACACTCCTTACATGATTAGCGTTTTTCTCTGTTGCAGGATTTTGGGTACTTTAATTTGTATTTGGAACAATGGACGTCGGTACTCTATCTGTTGCTTTACTATTCTACATACTGCTATTTCACTTTCTTATAGATGCCTCGTGCATATTTGGATGCTTTCTCAGATTGTCGATAATCTCCATGTGGACCGTTACTGGGTTTTATATCAAGTCCCCGTATGTGACATGGGGTATTTTTCTATCACTGTCTGGGGTGGGACTTCCACTTTTCTGGATGGATATTTGGGTTCCAATCTTCAGATGTGAAAATGTAATGACTTCATGGACTGTTTTACTTCATATAATATATTCAAAACAACGTTTTTTCTCTTGTGAAAAAAATGATTAATGTTTATCACTCTGCCTTCAAAACTAGCTATGCTGGTCTATGTTGCTGGTTTATTGATATGGTCTGATGGTCTTTTTATATTTTGGACATATCACACTCCTCACATGATTATGATTAGCGTTTTTCTCTGTTGCATGGTTTTGGGTACTTTAATTTGTATTTGGAACAATGGACGTCGGTACTCTATCTGTTGCTTTACTATTCTACATACTGCTATTTCACTTTCATGGACTGTTTTACTTCATATACTGCTATTTCACTTTCATGGACTGCTTTACTTCACTGTTGTAGGGTCTTGGGTACTTTAATTTGTATTTGGAACAATGGACGTCGGTACTCTATCTGTTGCTTTACTATTCTACATACTGCTATTTCACTTTCATGGACTGTTTTACTTCACTGTTGTAGGGTTTTGGGTACTTTAATTTGTATTTGGAACAATGGACGTCTGTACTCTATCTGTTGCTTTACTATTCTACATACTGCTATTTCACTTTCATGGACTGTTTTACTTCACTGTTGTAGGGTTTTGGGTACTTTAATTTGTATTTGGAACAATGGACGTCGGTACTCTATCTGTTGCTTTACTATTCTAAATACTGCTATTTCACTTTCATGGACTGTTTTACTTCATATAATATCTTCACTTTCATGGACTGTTTTATTTCATATAATATCTTCACTTTCATGGACTGTTTTACTTCATATAATATCTTCACTTTCATGGACTGTTTTACTTCACTATTGCAGGGTTTTGGGTACTTTAATTTGTATTTGGAACAATGGACGTCGGTACTCTATCTGTTGCTTTACTATTCTACATAATTCTATTTCACTTTCATGGACTGTTTTACTTCATATAATATCTTCAAAACAACGTTTCTCGTCTTTTAAAATTTTAATTTTTTTTTAAAAAATTGAACCCTCCGTCGGTCTACCGACGCCTTGTAGACGTCGGAACTGCGACAATCCAGAAACGTCGGACGAGAGACAGTATGAAAACGTCGGAAGCGCGACGTGTTAAACGTCGGAACTGCGACAACCCAGAAACGTCGGAAGAGAGACAGTATAAAAACGTCGGAAGAGTGACGTTCCAAACGTCGGACCACATATCGTCGGAATTACGACATCTTCCAGACGTCGGAAGAGTGACGTCCAAAACGTCGGACCACGTTTAGTCGGAATTGCGACAGTTTACAAGCGTCGGAAGAGCGACGCCAAAACGTCGGACCACGTTTAGTTGGAACTGCGACGGTTAATGAGCGTCGGAAGAACCACGTTTAAAACGTCGGAGCCGCGACGGTTTGTGAGACGTCGGAAGAGTGACGCCTGTTCGGAACGTCGGAATAATTGTCGATAGTGCGACACTTTTTACTTGCGTCGGAACGGCGACGGCAGGAGAAACCACGGTTTGTCCGCCCTTGAACTGTCGCTCTTGCGACGAATATGTGTCGGAATAGCGACAAATTGGCCGTCGGAATTTCCGCCAAATTCTCTAGTGCTAAGTGCTTGCATATGAAGGTAGCCCCATTCAAGGCTGATCTGCAAAGCACTTCCCGAAATTCAAAGGTGTGTTGGTCACATTGGGAGTGAAATTCTCATTATTCCGAAATCTCCACTTGGCCAGTGTCTTCTAGAAGGGTTCACATGTGTCAAGCTTCGGATCCAAGTGTCCATTTGACATCTACATGGCTGGAAACATGTCTTGCCTATTTTTGGAATGCTATTGATTGTAAAACAACCTACAGTTCATCTATAAATTGAACACATATCTAAGTGTTTTGAGAGGAAGAATATGAGTAGAGAAATGCTGGAGAATTTTCAATTGAGAGTTTGATTTGTGGAGCTGCTGCTAGAGAGATTTATGCTGTGATGAGACTTGCGAACTCTGCTGGAAGGTCACTTCAAATCAGTCACTAGGTTTTAACCTCTCCTTCTATCATCAATAAAGAGTACTTCTTGTTTTTCCATACATGCATCTATGTTAACTTTGATTTTCCATATTGTAAGATCTTAGTTGATGAATGTAGTTTATGCTTAACTGATTTAGCTAACTAGATTGAATAGATATCTATATTATTGCATCTTCTGCTGTTTCAGTGTTCTTTCTTACAGGAAGCATTTAGCTCACAAACCGCTTGAATTTGAAGCTATAGTCGAAGCGACAGAAAGGAGCCATTTGGAAGCGACTAAAACAAGTAAGCCTCCAATCCTCTCTGTGTATCTGTTCTGAGTTAGGGGAAATGGTAGTATAGTCTTTCACCTGTTGTTCTAGACTAACACCTATCTAGGGAAGCGTAATTTATCCGTAGATTACAATTATGTCCCAACAAAAGCCTCCCTGAAGGACAACTACCCTTTACCTAATATGGATCATATACTGTAAAGGGTGTTAGGTGCTAAAATAATATCATTGCTTGATGGCTTTTCAGGGTATAATTAGGTACTAGTACTTCCAAGTGGTCAGCACAAAACCACTTTCACTACACCTTAGGGAACCTTCATGTATGTCAAAATGTCTTTTGGGTTAATGAATGTGGTGGCTAGCTTTCAAAGAGCCATGGACATTGATTTTTTCAAGGACATAGGTTACTTCATTGTGATATACCTTGATGACATCACCGTCTATTCTAAAACTGATGAAGAACACCTAGTTCACCTGAGAAAGGTCTTTGAAAAGTGTAGGAAGTATGGTCTATATTTAAATAATAAGAAAACATTGTTTTGTCTTCAGGAAGGAAAATTATTAGGCCACATCATATCTGAAGAAAGGATTAAGATAGACCCAAAAAGGATTGAGGGTATATTGCAGATCAGCCACCCTAGGAACATTAAAGAGCTGCAATATTTCATTGGAAAGATCAACTTCCTAAGAAAGTTCATACCAAACCTTGTTGAACTCCTAAGGAACATTACAAACATGATGAAAAGAGAAATAGGAGTCAAATGGACTATGGAAGCAAAGCAATCATTTGAACTGGTAAAACAAGCACTTACCCAAACACCAGTTCTAATAAGCCCTGACTTTACCAAGGATTTCTTCATCTTCTCATTTGCATCAGAACTCACTATTGCTGCAATATTGCTACAAAAGAACATGATGGGACAAGAAAAACCCATAGCTTTCTTCAGCAAGGCATTGAGAGATGAACCTCTGAAATATAACATCATGGAGAAACAAGCCTTTGCCTTGATCAAAGAATTGAAAGATTTCAGAGTTTACATCTTGCATTCCCATGTCATTACTTTTGTTCCACATACAGTTGTTAAGGACATTATAAATTAGGACCCTGATGATAAAAGGGGTAAGTGGATTGCTATCATATTAGAATATGATCTAGAAATCAAGCCCACTAAAATGATCAAAGGACAAGGACTTTCCGAACTGATGGCTGAAGCAAACTTTCAAGCCTTAGACATAAACATGATACATTCCTTGGATGAACAAGAGGAACTGGCAACTCCACCTATTGAAGAAGAATTTTTTAACTCACTCTGGTATGTTGATATATTTTATGTACTTTTTAATCTAAATTCTCCTCCTGCTTTGTCCAAAATAATAGCTAGATTCTTGAAACAAAAGGCTTTAAATTTTTGCATTCTAGATAGAGCTTTACATTGGAAAAATTCTGTTGATATCTTGCTTAAATGTTTACTTGAAGATGATGCAGATAGAATCATGCATGAGTTTCATGAAGGATAATGTGGAGGTCATCTCTATTGGAAAACCACTGCCAAAAAAATCCTTAGAGATGGTTTCAGGTTATTTTTCAGGTTCAGGATCAAGTGTGTTCCAGATTTCAGCTTGCTGAGAGTGTTGACTTTAGCTTGAAGTTTTCAGCCACAAAAGTTGTAGCAGATCACGTTATAGAGTTGGTATCAGCCCAATGGATCAGACCACTAATGTACAGTGTTCTTGACACCTCCTAAAGGAGAGACCATCCCTATCTAGAGCCACCGTTAGACTCTTGTATTTCACAGTATCACCAGGTGACCGATTATTTCTTATATTTGTCAAAACTGAAAAATAATATTCCATGGTTATCATTTATTTTCAGAGAAAGAAAGGGAGAGCTTGACTGCCAAGAGCTTCAGAAGAATTCATCTGCCATTTTCACTTCAAGGAAGAAGGAAAGGGCTGCTGAGTAAGTGTAATATTGAGAAAAAGTCCATACTGCCCTCATTCAGTCCATCTACATTCTTCTTACCTTCGTTTTCCTAAAATACTTTGTACTCCAATGCTTTAAATCCCCACCTGACCCTGAAATCCTCACACACCTAACCTTCTCGGGATTATCATTTTATACAACCCACTCATTACCTAAGTCCGAAGTTATATACCATTCCTCCGCCCACCCACCAAACAACCGTTGGTATGCAACATAAACCTTACCTGTGCCTGCACTTCGCAGCCCACAGATTTTTAACTTTACCTCTTAAAGACTTATGCCGAATCTTGTTTTTCCGCCGTTGAGATGAAATGGGACCTGCCATACCTTTACCACATTGTCCAAACCACATGTAAACCTTCATATTTCTCATTTTCCTTACCTTTCGTTGGTTCGCACCCTTCAACGCTTAGCACACCGCACTTCGTACTTCACGCATTTCAAAAATTACCCCTTTACAACGCCCATAAGTTAAAGGTTTTAACTTGTGATATGCAGACTGGGGGGACCCACATTTCCCTTGTACAACTCCGAGGCTTAGAAATCTATCATATTATGGGTCAAGCGATTTTTTCCATGTTTTAACTAAAATCACTTGTCCGCTTGGAGAAAGCTTATGGAGGGGTCCATTTCCCGATCACAATCACAAATCACAGAGTTTAAAGGATGGGGGAGGGAGGTAAATGTTAAGATCGCTGAAGTGTAATGTAAGATAGGTGGGGCCCAATCAAAGATCGCAGATTTTAGAAAAAAAGTGCAAAATGAGAATGTTAAATTTGTCGATCTTCCATATGAAGTGACGTGGCTTTGACCCCACAAATCACAGTTGACTTATGATGACGTGGCAAAGTGACATTACAGGTGACGTGGTTGGGCCCGTGTACTGCACATCGCAGATCTCACAGGTTAAGTTTATGGTTAAAAGTTAAAAGTTGTGAAGTGCAATGGAGGCGCGGACGCAATGTAGTTTCAAAGGCACAATCCAAAGGATTTTAAATCCATATGTAGGGCCTTTTATATTCTAAATCGCATTAGAGGAGGAAAAATGTATTACAATGTAAAAATCCATGGAACATTGAAGCAAGATGTGCGACAACGGTGGGACCCGATCGAAATGCGCACATCACAAATGTTAAAAGATAAGTGCTAAAAAGAAAAGTTAAAGTCAGCGGGATGCAAATGTGATATTGGTGTGGATGTGATGTGTCACATAAAAAATACCTAAAGCTTCTCAAGTCCAGGCAGACCCACTTTCCCTTGATATGTCAATTCTGTGTAAAATTACCACTACTCTCCGCCATCCCCGCTCACCTCCGCTCATCATATGGTTCACAACGCCTTTCGGGCTCCTCGCATCTGCCAAAGGTTAACAAAGGAGGGGGGTATGAAATGGGTGGTATCCCATACCGCCCATTCGGTTACATGTCGCACCCAAGGCTATTCCACACCCCCCTCTCCAATACCACTCACCACTCACAACCCCCTCCAAAAATCCCTTTGCACCACTCACCAAACCACTGCGCCTTTTTACCGTTGCATGTACTATCTGTGCCATGTTTGATCCTACTTTCCGCTTCAATCACATCCCCTCTCGTTAATAAAATTATTGCGTCATAAAAGGGTCGGGTCATTATCCAACGGACCCGTGCCACCTCCCGACCACCATATCACTGTTTCAAAATCCAAATGCTGGCATAACTACAGAGTTTAGTCTGTTAGTTATTGTCAAACTAATATAAGAATTGAATTTGCAGGTATTACTGGAGAAAGTGTGAATTTCCAAGAAGAATTTGTCAGCAATCTTCGAAATTGGATTACATGGATCCTTTAGACTGTCAATCCTAGCTACTATCCCTTGCTGTCATACCCCTTCCCCAGTGCTGACCCATAATAATTTCCCTTTCTCAGTTCCTCCCTCTGTCATCCATTTCTCCATTGCAGGATTATGAAAGAATAATAATTGTCCCTTTCTCGGTTCCCCTCTCTGTCATCCCTTTCTCCATTGTAGGATTATAAAAGAAGAATCATTGAAGAGAATTCCTCCAAAGCTAGATCAACAACCTATTAATCCTATGGTATACCCACAAGTGGACCTGGATCACTTGGCTTTAGCAGACAGAGACTAAAAAATCCATGAGACCAAGTCAGATTTTGATTTATTTGATGTCTACTTCTAGTTTGAATACCAATTTCTCGAAGGAGCCGATGACATTAGCCTATGAGAGACTTAGTTACCTCTTTAAATCTTCCCAAAAACCATAGTTGCCCAGAGTTCATCAGGAAGTGCCGAAGCTGTTATGAAATTAATCAGAGGACCATAGTCACCCCAACAAGAGAAATCCTATTTTCCATCAATGCCCAATCCATCCAGCAGATGATGCAGGCCCCCACTACTGAACAAGCAGTCCCTTTCTCATATGAAGCCCTTAGAGAATGTTATCAAAATCTTGACCCTGCCAATAGAGCCAAAAATTTGAAACTTTCTATGGCCCATAATACCCCAGTGCCCACAAAGAACCCTCCTCATCTCTTATCTGCCTCTTCTATTAGGACCAAGCACATTATATTTGTTTTATCTTATTTTTTGGGTTATCACACTGATCAGTGGGTAGAGGAAGCTATGATAGGTTTTTTTTCCACTCTTTCCCCAGATGCTAAACCCACAGTCCTTTTCAATTATGCTCAATTTATTGTAGAGGCCATTCATGAACAATTTTTAAAGTTTGATACAGAGGAGATTTTCAAATACTCCTATGTGTTGGTATATATGTTTGTTCATTTCTAGTCTAGAAGGTTTCAATTTCAGATGACCAAGTTAAATGAATATGGAGAGCTCCAATCTGTCATGTTCTAGACCACCCTGCTATTAAAGATTAGAAGGATCATACATACAAGGATTTTGTGGATTTGTTTGTGCACCCAGCCATCAACACACTCAGCAATGCAACAGAGGGCATGATAAATGGAGAAATCAGGAAAGCCATACAATTAACAGAGCAAGTGAAGAAAAAATGTTGGTATTTGTACCAAAATTACACAGATATTCGAGTCTATGGAAGTGATCTAGCCCCCTAAAAATTTCCAAAGTTCCTCTCCATGAGGGTCTTTGCACTACAATACATAAGGAAAATGATACATGCAGATGAGATCCACTTTGTCTCTGCAAATAAGAAGGCTCAGTTCAATATCAAGACACAAATTGGGCCTTTCATATACAACAGTAGAGTAGCAAGTGAGGAGGCTGAAAAGATACCAAAAGAGATTGGGTTCAGTCACAATTTCACTTGGTCTTATGACCCTGTAGGGATTATCTCCAGGAAAAGGGTGGAAAAAAATCCACACCCTATGTTCACACACACAAAAATTCAATTGTTCAGTATTCCAATCAAACAGAATGGGTGAATAATACCCTCTATGAGGAGGAAGAGCAATTTTTCTCCACTCCAGGCATACAGACCCCAACACCGCAAGAAAGGAAGAATGCAGAAGGAAAAGAAGATAAGGGGAAAGAAAAAGAGAAAGAGATAGGGAGAAAAAGGCCAAGAGAGGATCAGTCACCTTTGGTGACTGATACCTCTAGTAAAGAATTCAAAATGAGATATAGGAAGAGGGCCCAAGTTCATATGGATATTGATCAAGGAGGAGAATCAGGGCAGCAAACAATGGTTCATATTTCAGACACGCTTGGGCCATCTCTAGTGGGTGGTCAAACAATGGCCTCCTCTACGTCTGCAACCACAATATCTCTGCAGAAACAGGCCTTGTAGACATCTACTTCTAGTCCTACCATAGAAGGCCAAGAAAAATACGTTTATGACACATTCAAGGAAATAAAATTGAGAAATGAGGTGCCGAAGACTAAAAATTATAATAAATTATGGAAGCATACCCCAATTTCACAAAGCAGGTTGCTGTTTGCTTTTGACACTGAGAAGAGAAGGATGTAGATGAGATTTCTAGAAGCCTTGATCCCACAACCCCAAGGAGCAGGAGATTACAAGAAGGCATCATTCTAATTTAATGCCAAGGACATCCATCTGATTGACCAAGTGGAATTACACAAGCAGACTGGAGAGATGGTGGCCTCCACCTTGACAAGTACTGTTATGAGCTTGTCAAAGCTGCAGGTATCCTTATCCAATGCTCAGTCACAAATCAAGATAGAAAAGATATTTTCCCTAGCTAAAGACTCAAGGATCAAGTCTTTAGAAGATTTAATAGTGAAGATGGGTCATGACCCAACCAATGTTCAAGTTGTGGAGGAGGTCTTGAAGAAGAAGAATGCTGACATAGCAGACCTCAGGAAACAACTCAAGATGCCAACAACAGAATACCCTTTGGCCAAAGGCATTGAGGAAGATGAGTCACAAAAGGTAGAGCTATAAAGGTTACTTGTGGAACAGTTTAACCAAATCAAATAGATGGAAAGTGAGATGGAGAAGTTGCTGAAGGAAAAAGAAGAAGAAACTCGAGTAGCACTCATCCCAATGGAAGCTGTCACCATTTCAACAATCCCATTAGTTGTTCCCACAACTTCTGGAAACTAGTGGGACAGACCAACTATCAATGCCCATGGAAAGTATGACCCTTCAGTCACAAGAGATCCATAAATTGGAAGAACAGATTGGCATCCTGAGAGACCAAAAGGCCAAGTCTGAAACTGCCCATGAGATATTCCAAAAGCAGATTGAAAGATTAGAGAAGGTAGAGAAGGAATTTTCGGACAACAACATTTTGGGCCAAATGAAGTTGATAATTTGGGGTAGTATCATAAAGTCAGTGGAGGAAATTTGGCACTCCATCCACATCATTTTTTAACATAAAGAGCTGGTGGACAAGTGCACAGTAGCCATTGAAAAAGCAAATCATGAGTTAGGAAACATGCCAATCACAACCCCTAAAATGATAAAATTCCTGAACTCCAAAACCAGCTATGATTATGAAGGACTGGATGTACAAGACATAACAACAACCATATTAGAAGTGAGAAAGGTCCTCACTAAGAGGAATTTAGTAAGGCAGTTGGAGGAGAAGTGTCATGAGTTGGACTTGGCCATCAACAGATTCCTGAACAAGATTGAACCCCTAGTGGCAAAAAGATTGCCCTCACTGTATGTAATAAATAAAAAGCTGATCCAAATGGGAGATTATATGACCAAACTCAAAGAAACAACTAAGGATATCACCAAATTCACCAGAATGAAAGGAAAGATGACCGGGAAAGTTTTCTGGGACCACTTGAGCAATGACATCTTTATTCAACATGAGCTTAAGCATGTTTTCCTCACTAGGCCCACATTCAACAAATAAACAAAAGTGGATGAAGTGTATTGACATATCATAGGCATGAAAATTCCTAGCAAAAAGGAGTGGAACAAGTTATGTATGTACCAAGATATAAAAATCACATTGGACACCTGAACACAGCCACTGATTGATCAAAAATTCCAACATCACATCATCTTTAATTATCTAGCAGAAGCAGCTCAAAAAGAAGAGCCAGATGTCAGATCCACCCATCGTTGCCTCCTCGCAACCATATTAGCCGCCTCCAAGCCATATTTTTTATTCACGAAGAGCCGCTTGATTTTTACATTCTTGAAGAGTTACCAAAGTTAATTCTTAAGGTGGTGTTTGTCATATATTTTCTTTGTTCGGGCCTTGCATGTCCACACTTGTCTAAATTTAGTTTGTTTGTAATTAATGAAGTTTTCCAAAGTAAATTAGGGCAACCGACTTAGTTTTAGTTAAATACCGCTTGAATTTTCATTATCAAGGGTCGGATATTGTTAGCCCCTGCATTGTAAGAACTACTATATTGGAGCACTGTAATTTTGGAGCTGGACATCAATAATCAAAGATCGTTTACAGAATTCTTGAGCTGCGTCGAAATGGTGATGCGATACTTCTCTATTTAAATGTTTCCATTGTTTTCTCTACTGTGCATCTGTTCATCTAATTGTAAATTAGAAATTTTAGATTCAGATTTTCTATCGGAGCACCTTAATTATGTCTGCATTTACAATCTGAATGTTTTCTGCTGAATTCTAATTTAATAATTCTTAACCGCTCTTTAGTCATTACTGAACCTAACTATTTCTTTCACCTCATATTCATACAACTCTTAAGATCCATTTATCACAGTTAGCTTTCCCTGTGATGCTCTTGATGTTGATTGTCATTCCAACCTTTTGACTCCATAGCCCAATGGATTAGTCCCTACAGCCCTATCTGTCCAACCACACCATCAATAAATTAAAAAAACCCCATCACTGTAACTAGTCTAATATCAACACTTATAATCATCAATTTAAATCATAAAAATGAAGAGAGCCCTCTTCGAGTCTAGGAAGGCTAGGTCCTGAACTCCAAAGTGGTTTGATGTTGTCCACTATCGTTTTTTATTGCCAATATTACAAACTATGGAGTGAAAGAGGGAGTATGGTCTATGGTACAAACAGAAAGAGGGAGTGAATCTTCAAGGATTCACGGATGCAGATTGGGTAGGAAGTCCATCGGACAGAAAGAGCACATCAGGAGGGATCTTTAGCATTGGATAAAAAGCAGTTTCTTGGTACATCAGGAAGAAATGATCCGTGGCACTCAGTTTAGTAGAAGTAGAATACATGGTAGCAAGTCAAGCTACATGTGTGGCTATCTGGATGAGAATTATCTTGATTGGTTTGTTTGGTTCTCAAATGGATCTGACAGTGATTCACTGTGATAATCAGAGTTGATTTAAAATTTTGATTAATCCTGTGTTTCATGATAGGTCCAAGCAAATAGATATCTGGTACCATCATCTCAGAGATTGTGTGCAGATAAGAATAATGTTTCTTCAGTACATTCCCACGGAAGATTAGGATGCAGATATTCTAACGAAGGTGCTGACCAGGAGAAAATTTGAATACCTTAGAGACAGGATTGGGGTAAAGGATAATTAATTTCTTGTTGAGAGGGAGTGTTGAGATTCAACAAGAAAATTTCAGCACCCACACCTAGTGAATGAAGCACCTAAATTAGGGTGGTTCCCACAGTGATATTTTTAGGTGCATGTCTATTTTCTAGTTATCCCTTAATTAAGATGGAAAATAAAATGTAATATAGTCTCAATGATAACTTGTAATAGTTAAATGGGAGTGATAAACTCAGTTAGCTCATGGATTTTGAGTTAGAGGTAGTTGGTGAGGCATGTAGAGTAATTCTAGTTGTAACAGAGTTCAGAGTGCAATGGTGCATTAGTCAATGCAAGTTGTAATCATTTTAACTCAGTTAAGTGAGTTAAAATCAGTTGTGCTAGTTGTAACTGCTTGATACACTAGTGAGAGATCAAGTGAATTAAATATTAATTAATTCACAATCAGTGATCTCACAAGAAACTGAGGAGTTACTATTATTAGTTCTGT
Source organism: Pinus albicaulis (assembly GCA_034641835.2). Lineage (NCBI taxonomy): Eukaryota > Viridiplantae > Streptophyta > Pinopsida > Pinales > Pinaceae > Pinus > Pinus albicaulis. The sequence goes on from CM076579.1 coordinate 249,096,482, forward strand.
GCATTTCAGATCCAATGGAGACCCAGTTGAGATCTAGGTGAAAGGGAAGTTGACTATCAGTTGTAGGATTAATGGGTTGCACACATGCAAACAAACACCCATTGGAGTGCCCATGATACTTGCGCAGCCAAGGAAGGCAAGAATTCCTATCTTTTAGGGATTTCTTTCATCAGGGATTGCGCAAGCAAGGCAGGCTATATGGAGGCAGTAAATTGGCTAAGTATTGGTTAGTTTTATGTATGACAGTGCGAGACAATTAGCTGAGTACTGGGGGGCTCTTGTGAGAAGATTTTTGTATGTAATTGTTTCATGTTACATGCCGAATATACAATAGAAGATAGTGGGGTTTTGAGTAGTAAGATTTCCCTGAAAAATTATATGTGTTGTGGTTTGATCAATTCTTCTTTACTTCATGTGATTGGCGATTGTGTTTTTAATTCCGCAAAATATTTGTAGAAGCGATTCAGTATTCAACTTTAGTACATTGTTAGATCATATTAAATCTAAGATATACATGCTTGTTGTATAATTTCTACATTTTACAACAAGATTTGGGTGAGAGGATAGTGAACTTGATGGAGTGCTTCCAAGAATATGATCTTAAATTCAAGTCGATTCACACTTCAAAGGCCATGGTCTCCGTCGTCTCGCAACTGAAGCGATGGATTCACCAGCAGAAAATCCTTCTTGGTGGGAACAAGAAATTGAGATGTATAAAATTGTGAAAGTTCCTCCTACAAGTACAACCACATCTTGGTATTTAGATATATGGAAATACTTTGAGCATGACACCTTTCATTCACACCTATAAACCAAACAGAAGAGGGAAGCATGTATTAAAGCATCATCTAAAAGAACCATAATGGTGTACTACTTAGATGCTTAGATCCTATAGATTTAGAAAGGGTGTTAAGAGATCTCCATGATGGACCAACAGGTAGACACTTTGAGGGCGATACTACTGCTCATAAAGTGATGAGGGCCAATTATTATTGGCCTAAATTGTTTAAGGATGCTCATGCCCATGCTCAAAAGTGTCCAGTGTGTCAAAGATGTGCTAGTCATGATCATAAGTCAATTTCCTCATTTATACCCATATCAGTTGAAGAACCTTTTCAATAATGGGGATTGGATGTCATCGAAAAAATATTCTCTCATTCTTCAAAGAGACACCAACACATCTTAACTACAAAAAAATATTTTACTCGGTGGATCGAAGCAGTTCCATTAAGGCAAGTTAACAATCAAGAAGTCATCGAATTTCTCAAACAGACCATCATAAACATGTTCAACATTCCTGCATCGCTTGTATTTTATAATGCAACTTTTTTTTTTTTGTTAAATATTTATGATTTTTCATTAGAAAACAATATTGTTTTAAATTAGGCATCAACTTACTACCCACAGGGAAACAGTTTGGACAATTCTACAAACAAGAACTTAATCTGTATTATTAAGAAAAACATCTTCTGTGAACAAAAGAACTGGCATAATGCTTTGGTTAATGCATTATGGGTTGACCGTGTCACTCCCAAACCCTCTCTGAAAACCTCCACTTATTTCCTTGTATACAGAAAAGAGGCTATCCTTCCACCAAACATATACCTTCTGACCTTGCAACTTTCGTAGGTATATCAAGGAAAACCATGTCTCCTTATTTAGATTCAGATAAATACTACTCTTAAGCTTGAGGAAGAAAGGCTCAAAGAAAAATAGAAATTCGCAATACACCAGAACTAAATCAAGTGTTGGTTTGATAAGAAGTCTGGACGGAATAAATATTTCAGTGTGGGTGACCTAGTGTTGAAGTGGGACCCCAAAAAGAGAAAGGCAAGCACACCAAATTTCAAGCTCTATGGATTGGACCATACACCATCATTGAAAAGCTTGACCACAATTCTTATAGGTTGAAATCAGTATATGGGAGTATTGACACTCTTCCTGTCAATGGCCAAGATCTTAAAAATTACTTTTAGTAGTAGCCATGGGTTATGTTCCTTCCTATATCTAGTTTTTTTTCTTGCTTTTGTGTTGTTTGTCAAGTCTTATCTGTTTTCCATTTTTCTTGGTCAGTGTACATAAATAATACCTTGTGTGAGAGTGTATTTATAGTCTGAAAAGATTATGTGGAAAAATTAATAGGGATTGTGACAACCAAAATACTTGGCTATCTGTTAGTTATCCTTCCTTGTTTGGGAAAATGTCTTAAGTCAAGTAATGTCCAGAGGGAAAATATGATACATTTAAGAGGAAACCTTTAAGTGTAACCATGATACTTGTATCTCTTTTAGCATTATTATTCCTTAACTTGGTATTGGATTTACTTGGTGTTCTACATGCTGATCCAATCAAGTAGAGAAGGGAAAGGCGAAAATCAATAGTGAGCAAACCAATATCAGAGGTATATATATAACCTTCTATGAAGAAACAACCTATTTTTCTCTCAGTAAGTTGGGATACCTATTCCACACTTGTGAAACAACAAGTGCTTAATTATGGTTCTATAAATAAAATATATAAGGGGTGAAAGAAGAGAAAGGCTTCCTGCACAGGGATGTGAAGAAAATAAATTCGCCGGGGTACTAACCGGGCTCGCTGGCAGCAAAGCAATACTTGTGTTCCTTTAGTGACTCTACCAAGGTACTGAATAGGATCATTGGTAGAAAAGAAACACCAAAGATGAAAACTAAGACTCTGATTATCTTTAACTCACAATTACATACTACCCTTCTCCTAGATCGAAACAATTACGAAACCACAAGATTTGTTAGTGTGTTAAACCAAGTAAGGAAATGAGGGTACTACATTTATAACTGGGTTAAGTGGGAAAGCCTAACTTATCCACTTGATTATCAATACTTCCTAAAGGGATAAATATTTATCGAAATATACCCCCAGAAAAAGAAGCTGAAGTTCACCCACGTGTCACCAAGTGTTGTCGTTGTTGTTATCACTGGAAAATCGTACAAGCAAAGGTGACATTATTTAATGTCAGGTAGAAGGATTTACAGGGATGAGAGACGTTAGGGAATATGAAAGTATTTAAAAATATCTAAGGTCTGAAAGGAAAAATGAAATTGTGTACAAGAAGAACTAATCAAATGTGCCTTTGCACGCAAAATTCATCGATAAATGCACCTTTTGCTCAAAAAAGCGCGCAATCCCGGGAGTGGCAGAAGTCGCTTTCCGGGACCACAAGGCACGCTCCAAGACATTGATCCCACACTTGAGGCCACGTAAGGACAGTCTCCCAAGCCTCCTTAGGACATCAAGGGAGCACACAATGGAACAAATGTGGCACACAATGGAATCACCCTCCTCTCTTGGGTCACTATCCACAATGTACCAAGATAGGGAAGGAGGATTTGAATTCTCATATAAAAGGTGACCAAGAGATGAAAAAAATGAAAGCACATTTTTATGCTGGCCAGATTTCCCCAAGAAATACCAGTAGTGTGTGATCTGGAGCAGAGATAGAGGGGACTCAGTTGTTGGCCATCCAACAACTCCAGTCCACCATAGTAGAGAGAGGGAGAGTTTGCGCCAAGGCAGCTCGGAAGTAAAGACATCCTTGCATCGGGACTTAGAACCCCTAGTTCTAAAGGCCCGTTGGCAAGTGGGTTAAAGTTTCATCCTCATTTCCTACTAGCACTCAATAAGCGGGGATGTAAGAGCCGCCCTTTGGATTATTTAAGTTGTTTGAATCTATTTAGAGCTGTTGTTTTATTTTTTTTAGTTTTAGTTTAGTTTTATGTTTGAATATGCATTCTATTTCTCTATCTAGTATGTTTATGTTTTAGCATGTTCCACTAAATTTATTGACTCCATCTATTTTCTGCCTGTGACCAATAACCTGTAATGTCCCAAATGGGAAAACTCAACAATACATGCAGTGAAAACATTTCTAGGAAACTATATGAAAACAGTGAGCATTATCTCATAAAATGTGTTAAGAAACACATTGCCATCAATTAGTGTTACAACAACAACTTATTACACCTTTTATGATCCCAAAAGTTGGGGAAAAGCAACAAAAAGGGCCATAAAAAGGCTGTATTCAGAAAATAATGCTATAAATGTGAGAAATGGGACTTGGATTCCTTAGAATATACAATATTCAACTCACATCCATAATTGGAGAAAAAACAAAGAACTCTAGCCAAGTTAAACAGGTCTCCCCACGTCAATACAACTCAAATAAGCCCAAACCCCATGACTTTTACTAACAGAAATTGTTGAAGCATGTGACAGAGTTATTTCAATGAGGTTTTATGCAGCAATAAGTGATAAATAATAGATCTATATTTTACAATCATCAATGGCTGAGAAAAATGGATATCTCTTCCTTTTTATACAAAATGAGAATAACCCGGTAAGGGCTTCATGAAAGTATAAAAATAAAATGACAGATATTCAGATCTACATCTGGAAAATGTAGTATACTATAGCTCTATGTATATGTAGCAAAAAATATACAAGAAAGAGAATAAGAGGTGTTATACAATATTCCTAGGAGAAGGGTTGGCCCTTTCTCCAAAGGACAAGCTCAAGATCAAGGGTCTTGACCCTGATACTGCTATTCTCAGATAAATGACGTAGTTCCTACAAGGGACTACGCTGTAGAGGATGAAAATTACATTGGCCACATTCCAAAATCTGAAATGAAGCTCAGAGACTCCCTCACTAATCTCCGAGAGAAAGAAAGACTTCCTCCTCTAAAATACAAGCTCCGGAAGTGGTGTTGTGGTGCTTCCACTACAACACCCTGCAACACAACCTATCTCTCAACAGAAACTATGCTGTAGCTGAAGGAGGATGCTTGGCCTCAAGCCTGAATGTTGAAAACTTAAGTGCAATACTCCTCCAAGAGGCCTCTCAAGGTAGGAGAAGTAATTCCTAACCAGGAATGCCTTGTGCTAAACAACACTGCAACTCTGCTAAACAGTAAGAGGATGCCAAATAGTCATGCAGACCAAAATCAATAATCATCAAGCTAACCCCAAATGGCTACCATCCCCTTCCTTATAAGCTATGTGAGGCTCCTCAACTTGGGTCCCAGCCATTAGGGTTTCCACATGCACATGATCAATCTCCCTCCAAAACTGCGTTGTGTCTCCATAAAGTCTCTCCTCCAAAATCATGATGTTTGGTTGGTCAAGGTTGACCTCTTCAACCTGCTTCATCCCCTTTCACACTCAAGTGTCTCCAAGCTAGCTCTCATATGTTTGTCTAAGCTGATCCTTGTTCACATTGAGCCATTTTCAATGATGATCCACTCCTCTTCATGCATGATCTTGATTTGGTCAAACTTGACTTTGTCCACAAACAAAAAGTCCCTTTTCACACATGAGGGTGTGAAATCCAGCTACTATAATGATCCCATTTCACACCAAGAGGGTTTTTATGCTGATTTAAGTTAAATATGGGTCTCCTCCCCCATTTATTCATATATTAAGTGCAAAATTCAAAAATTAATATTCCCATTAGCTACTTGCAAATGTAGGAATATTACAGTCCTCCCCTCCCAAATGTTGCTTGTCCTCAAGAAACTGCAAGGATAGAACTGAAAAGCTTCCTCCAAAGGCATGGAGTCTGAAATGTGTTTGGGAACTATCATTCCCATGTAAAACCTCCACCCCCAAGCTATCATCCATACAAGATGAGTCACCCTCCAACACGGCAACTCATAAAAGATCTCCTCCACCATTGGCTCCTGCAATGTAGGTGGGCTGAATAACTGAACATGGTATAAAAAATGGCCTACCCCACGCTATCCTACTCTCCACTTATGATAAGTGTATAGTATGTGATGATCTTGGGCTGTAACAAGGTTGCCCACAAGTGGCAAGAAGAAGATTAGATCTCCAAAGATCCTTCCTCCCATGTCATGAATCATGCTGGACCAATTCATCACATTCAAAATGAATGGTATGTCATCACCATTTGACATCCAAGTCAAAGAAATGTTGCAAGTTACATGTAATTTTGGATGATACCAATGGTTTATCAAGTGGATACAACACAGTTTTCCCAACTGTTGCTTGAGAACATCATGTGGAAAGTTGTTTCTCGATGAATTACTAGCTGCACAAGTTTGCTCATCTACTATGGGGTAGTAATCAACAATATATATCAGCTGAGCACAATAAAAAAAACTATACACTCACCCAAAGTTATGTAGAGATGGGTTATTAACATTATAAATATTGGCCCTAAAGTGACCATGTAACCCAAGAATAATCTCTCTCATGTGGAGCAATTCACTTTTCGTAGAAGGTGAGAAGATACAGATACTCAATGGAACAATCAGTAAGTACAAAAATGTATCCCTTACCATGAGTAGTGAGTAGGCTGAAAGTGAGTTCCATGGATGAGTCCTCCCATGAGAATCTCCTCATAAAAATCTGCAGTAAGGAAGGATGCATATTGCCCTTGGAACACTCCATCAAAAGATACTTACTCCCAAGTGACAGTGCTGTTGGCCTTAGTGTTAAGGCTCTTGTCACTCCATGACTTCTCTCTTTGACATTCCACATGCCAAAGACATCCACCAATATGCTGCTATGTGAGAAGCTCTTCCTCTTATGTGGAAGCCTCTCCTTGTCCTCCAGTGCTGAAGGGTAGCCTCTTTTCACCTTGAATGTGCCATACTTCCTCCTAAAATATCATGATGAGTATGGAGGAATTTCAACCCATACTCTCCCAATAGTAACCACAACAACAAGGACTATTGCTACCTCCTTGCATTATCAAAATGCAAATCATGGAGCAATAATACAATGATGGACATGTGAGATGTCTCATCAACATAGTACAAACGAGCTCCCTTATACATCATGTGGGAGTTATCCTTCCTCCCAATCCAAGGTTCATACATGAGATACACCTCAAACATAAATATGTGTGAATACATGAGACGTACCTCCAACAAGGGAAAATGCATGGACATAAGATTTAACATATGATGTCCAAACTCTCTTCTTAACAACCACAACAACCATGCCTTCTTCTTATGCATCCTATCATTGAGACTTAAGGCATGAGATAAGGAAATAGAATTTTTTGGGTAGTGACCATACTCACCCAAAAGCAACCAGCACAGCCATGCTTCTTGCTGGCCTGTATCATAGATCTGCAAGGGGTTTGGAAACTTCTTGCTCCATACTGCCATCCACTCATCCTAATGTGGGTGATGGATCTCATTCTGCAAATACTTGGTATCCTCCCATGGTAGGACACCAACCTCCTCAAGTATTTGAAGAATTTTTCACTCCATGAAATGTTTAAGTGCACCTCCAATGGGATCTCTTGTTGAGACCTCCTCCTCATGCATGGCCTTCCAAAACCAATGAGGTCATGGATTTGCTGCAAGTAGAAGTCTCTCTTTGAGTTGTGGCATGCTCATTGAGAAAGTGTCATCTAGAGAGGAAAAAATGATTCTCATATGAAGATGTCTACCCCTTCTTACTACTTCCTTCATTGTTTCCTGAATGAAGCTGACATCTGAATGTTCCCACGAGGAATGGGTCCTTCTTTCTTCACTATTGCTCTTGGAAAGCGCAATGCAATCTTGTTGCTCTAGATTAGCAGTAAGTGATGATCCTAGGTCATGTCACAACAGATTTCCACAATCCTTTAAAAGATTTTCTGCAATAATATAAAGTGGAAATTCAATCATACCTTGCTGGGCTTTGGGAACACCTTGCATGGCTGCAAGAGTTATTTCTTCCACTGTGTTGGATCCCTCAACTATTGATGTTGAAGGTTGCTCCTCTAAGGGTGTGATAACGCCGATATAAGTCTCCTCAAGAGGTGGTGAGGGCCCCCCCCTCTCTGATTGTTCTTCATCAAATATCTTGATCACCCTCTGAGTGAAATATACAAGATTAGATAATCTTGCATGACTTGTGTGACTGAACCACCAAGTGCTTTCTTTTCCCTTCATGTGCAACACTGCAATCTCTACTGCTACTCTTTCTACCACTAGATGTAGTAGGAATAATGCTGCAAGTATTCTTGTCCAAGTCCTTACTGAAGATGATCCATCAAAAGTAGACAATAGAAACCTATTTCCCTTAATTATTCTTGTGCTGCAAGGACTCCTTTCTTCCTCCAGTTGGACGAACTGTGGGAAGGATAGAGTCTCCTTGAAGGCTCTAGGTTGGGTCTTGTACTCAACAAGGTATTCACTTAGAATTTGATGTTCCAAGTGTCTTCCATGCTGCTCGTCTTATTATTTGCGAGAATAGGAAGTGCATGGTTCTTCCTCATATTGGAACCTTCTAGAGGTCTCACTGCAGCTTTCTTCTTCTTGAAGCCCTCTAGGAGTTTCATTGCATCTTTCTTCTTTCATCTGTTTAACCTCCTTGGATAGGTTCTTTCTACATCTGGAAAGTGATGAGAGTAATCTCATTCTCTCCATAATTCTAATATTTTCTCCTCTTCTTCTATATTATTATGGTTGAAACTCACAGGCTGAGCCAAGACTATGCTTCGATACCACTGTAATGTCCCAAATGGGAAAACTCAGTAATACATGTAGTGAAAATGTTGTTTCCAGGAAAATATGTGAAAAAAATGAGCATTATCTCATAAAATGTGTTGAGAAACACATTTCCATCGATTAGTGTTACAAAATCAACTTATTACACCTTTTATGATCCCAAAAGTTGGGGAAAAGCAGCAAAAAGGGCCATAAAAAGGATGTCTTAAGAAAATAACACTATAACTATGAGAAATGGGACTTGGATCCCTTAGAATATACAATATGCAACTCAAATATAGAATTAGAGCAAAAACAAATAACTCTACCCAAGTTGAACAAGTCTCCCCAAGCCAATACAACTCAAATAAGCCCAAACCCCATGAATTTTTCTAACAGAAATTGCTGAAGCATGTGATAGCATTATTTTAATGAGGTTTTATGCAAAAATAAGTGATAAATAATAGATGTGGAGTTACAATCATCAATGGATGATAAAAATTAATATCTCTTCCTTTTTATACAAAATGAGAATAACCCGGCAAGGGCTTCATGAAAGTACAAGTATAAAATGACAGATTTGCAGATATAGATATGGAAAACGCAGTATACTGTAGCTCTGTATATATGTAGCAGAAAATATACAAGAAAGAGAAGAAGAGGTGTTATACAATCTTCCTAGGAGAAGGGTTGGCCCTTTCTCCAAAGGACAATCTCAAGAACAAGGGTCTTGACCTTGAAACTGCTATGCTCAAAAAAATGATGCAACTCCTGCAAGGGACTGTGCTGTAGAGGATAAAAAGTACATTGACCACATGCAAAGATTTGAAATGAAGCTCAGAGACTCCCTCACTGATCTCCCAGAGAAATAAAGGCTTCCTCCTCTGAAATACAAGCTCTGGAAGTGGTGTTGTGGTGCTTCCACTGCAACACCCTGCAACACAACCCAGTTCTGAACAGAAATTGCCCCTTAGCTGAAGGAGGATGCTTGGCCTCAAGCTTGAATGTGGAAAACTAAAGTGAAATACTCCTCCAAGAGGCCTCTCAAGGTAGGAGAAGAAATTCCTAAACAAGAATTCCTTGTGCTAAACAACACTACAACTCTGCTAAACAACAAGAGGATGCCAAATAGTCATGCAGACCAAAATCAATAATCATCAAGCTAACCCAAAATGGTTTCTGCCCCTTTCCTTATAAGATATGTGAGGCTACTCACCTTGAATCCCACACATTAGGGTTTCCACATGCACATGATCAATCTCCCTCCAAAACTGCATTGTGTCTCCATGAAGGCTCTCCTCCAAAATCATGTTGTTTGATTTGGTCAAGGTTGACCTCTTCAACCTGCTTCATCCCCTTTCACACTCAAGTGTGTCCAAGATAGCTCTCATATGTTTTTCTAAGCTGATCCTTGTTCACATTGAGCCATTTTCAATGATGATCCACTCCTCTTCATGCATGTTGTTGACTTGGTCAAACTTGACTTTGTCCACAAGCAAAAAGTCCCTTTTCACACATGAGGGTGTGAAAGCTAGCTACTATAATGATCCCCTTTCACACCAAGAGGGTTTTTATGATGATTTAAGTTAAATATGGGTCTCCTCCCCCATTTATTCATCTATTAAGTGCAAAAATAAAAAATTAATATTCCCATTAGCTGCTTGCTAATGTAGGAATATTACAGTCCTCCCCTCCCGAATGTTGCTTCTCCTCAAGCAACTGCAAGGATATAACTAAAAAGATTCCTCTGAAGGCATGGGGTCTAAAATGTGTTTGGGAACTATCATTCCCATGTAAAACCTCCATCCCCAAGCTATCATCCATACAAGATGAGTCACCCTCCAACATGGCAACTCATAAAAGATCTCCTCCACCATTGGCTCCTGCAATGTATGTGGGCTAAATATCTAAACATGGTAAACAAAATGGCCTACCCCACATTTTCCTACTCTCCACTTATGATAAGTGTAGATTATGTGCTGATCTTGGGTTGTAACAAGGTTTCCCACAAGTGGTAAGAAGAAGATTAGATCTCCAAAGATCCTTCCTCCCATGTCATGAATCATGCTGGCCCAATTCATCCCATTCAAAATGAATGGCACGTCATCACCATTTGACATCCAAGTCAAAGAAATGCTGCAAGTTACATGTAATTTTGGATGATACCAATGGTTTATCAAGTGGATACAGCGCAGTTTTCCCAACTGTTGCTTGAGAACATCATGTGGCAAGTTGTTTCTCGACGAATTACTATATGAATAAGTTTGCTCATCTACTATGGGGTAGTAATTAGCAATATATATCAGTTGAGCACAATCAAAACAATTATACACTCACCCAAAGTTATGTAGAGATGGGTTATTGAAATTATAAATATTGGCCCTGAGGTGATCATGTAACCTAATAATAATCTTGCTCTCATGTGGAGCAATGCACTGTCCATAGAAGGTGAGAAGATACAGATACTCAATGGAACAATCAGTAAGTACATAAATGTATCTCTTACCATGAGTAGTGAGTAGGCTGAAAGTGAGGTCCATGGATGAGTCCTCCCATGAGAATCTCCTCATAAAAATCTACAATAAGGAAGGATGCATATTCCCCTTGGAACACTCCATCAAAATATACTTACTCCCAAGTGACAGTGTTGTTGGCCTTAGTGTTAAGGCTCTTGTCACTCCATGACTTCTCTCTTTGACATTCCACATACCAAAGCCATCCACCAATATGCTTCTATGTGAGAAGCTCTTCCTCTTATGTGGAAGCCTCTCCTTGTCCTCTAATGCTGAAGGGTAGCCTCTTTGCACCTTGAATGTGCCATACATTCCTCCTAAAATATCATGATGAGTATGGATAAATTTCAGCCCATACTCTCCCAATAGTAACCACAACAACAAGGACTCATGCTGCCTCCTTGCATTATCAAAATGCAAATCACGGAGCAATAATACAATGTTGGACATGTGAGATGTCTCATCAACATAGTACAAACGAGCTCCCTTATACATCATGTGGGAGTTGTCCTTCCTCCCAACCCAAGGTTCATACATGAGATACACCTCAAACATAAATATGTGTGAATACATGAGACACACCTCCAACAAGGGAAAATACATGGAGATAATATTTAACATATGATGTCCAAACTCTCTTCTTAACAACCATAAGAACCATTCCTTCTTCTTATGCATCCTATCATTGAGACTTAAGGCATGAGATAAGGAAATAGAAATTTATGGGTAGTGACCATACTCACCCAAAAGCAACCATTACTACCAAGCTTCTTGGTGGCCTGTATCATAGATTTGCAAGGGGTTTGGAAACCCCTTGCTCCATACTGCCATCCACTCATCCCAATGTGGGTGATGGATCTCATTCTGCAAATACTTGGTATCCTCCCATGGTAGGACACCAACCTCCTCAAGTCTTTGAAGAATTTTGCACTCCATGAAATGTTGAAGTGCAACTCCAATGGGATCTCTTGATGAGACCTCCTCCTCATGCATGGCCTTCCAAAACCAATGAGGTCTTACATCTGCTATAAGTAGAAGTCTCTCTTTGAGCTGTGGCATGCTCATTTGGAAAGTGTCATCTAGAGAGGAAAAAATGCTTCTCATCTCAATATTTCTACCCCTTCTTACTACTTCCTTCATTGTTTCTTGAATGAAGCTGACATATGAATGTTCCCATGAGGAATGGGTCCTTTTTTCTTCACTGCTACTCTTGGACAGCGCAGTGCAATCTTGTTGCTCTAGGTTAGTAGTAAGTGATGATCCTGGGTCATGCATCATTATATTTCCACAATCCTTTAAAATATTTGCTGCAATAATAGAAAGTGGAAATTCAATCATACCTTGATGGGCTTTGGGAACACCTTGCATGGTTGCAAGAGTTATTTCTTCCACTACGTTGGCTCCCTCAACTACTGATGTTGAAGGCTTCTCCTCCAAGGGTGTGACAACACTCATATAAGTCTCCTCAAGAGGTGGTGAGGGCTCACCCCTCTCTGATTGTTCGTCATCAAATCTCTTGATCACCCTCTGAGTGAAATCTACAAGAGTAGATACTCTTGCATGACTTATGTGACTGAACCACCAAGTGCTTGCTTTGCTCTTCATGTGCAGCGCTGCAATCACTACTGCTATTCTTTCTACCACTAGATGTAGTAGGAAGAATGCTGCAAGTCTTCTTGTTCAAGTCCTCACTGAAGATGATCCATAAAAAGTAGACAATAGAAACCTATTGCCCTTCATTATTCTTGTGCTGCAAGGTCTCCTTTCTTCCTCCAGTTGGATGAATTGTGGGAAGGCTAGAGTCTCCTTGAAGGCTCTAGGTTGAGTCTTGTACTCAACAAGGTATTCACTTAGAATCTGATGTTCCAAGTGTCTTCCATGCTGCTGGTATTATTATTTACAAGAATAGGAAGTGCATGGTTCTTCCTCCTCTTGAAACCTTCTAGAGGTCTCACTGCAACTTTCTTCTTCTTGAAACGCTCTAGGAGTTTCATTGCATCTTTCTTCTTTCATCTGTTTAACCTCCTTGGAGAGGTTCTTTCTAGATCTAAAAAGTGATGAGAGTAATATCGTTCTCTCCATCATTTTGATCTTTTCTCCTCCTCTTCTATCTTCTTATGGCTGAAACTCACAGGCTGAGCCAAGACTATGCTTTGATACCACTATAATGTCCCAAATGGGAAAACTCATCAATACATGTAGTGAAAACGTTGTTTCCAGGAAACTATGTGAAAACAGTGACCATTATCTCATAAAATGTGTTAAGAAACACATTTACATCAATTAGTGTTACAACAACAACTTATTACACCTTTTATGGTCCCAAAAGTTGGGGAAAAGTAGCAAAAAGGGCCATAAAAAGATTGTCTTCGGAAAATAATGCTATAAATGTGAGAAATGGGAATTGGATCCCTTAGAATATATAATATGAAACTCACATCCAGAATTGGAGAAAAAACAAATAACTATGGCCAAGTTAAACAGGTCTGCCCAAGCCAATACAACTCAAATAAGCCCAAACCCCATGACTTTTACTAACAGAAATTGCTGAAGCATGTGACAATGTTATTTTCATGAGGGTTTATGCAGAAATAAGTGATAAATAATAGATCTATAGTTTACAATAATCAATGGCTGAGAAAAATGGAGATCTCTTCCTTTTTATACAAAATGAGAATAACCCGGCAAGGGCTTCATGAAAGTACACGTATAAAATGATAGATATGCAGATCTAGATCTGGAAAACGTAGTATACTACAACTCTATATATATGTAGTAGAAAATATACAAGAAAGAGAAGAAGAGGTGTTATACAATCTTCTTAGGAGAAGGGTTGGCCCTTTCTCCAAAGGACAAGATCAAGATCAAGGGTCTTGACCTTGAAACTGCTATGCTGAGAAAAATGACGCAGTTCCTGCAAGGGACTGCACTGTAGAGAATGAAAAGTACATTGGCCACATGCCAAGATCTGAAATGAATCTTAGAGACTCCCTCACTGATCTCCTAGAGAAAGAAAGGCTTCCTCCTCTGAAATACAAGCTCCGGAAGTGGTGTTGTGGTGCTTCCACTACAACACCCTGCAACACAACCCAACTCTCAACAGAAACTATGCTGAAGCTGAAGGAGGATGCTTGGCCTCAAGCCTGAATGTTGAAAACTTAAGTGCAATACTCCTCCAAGAGGCCTCTCAAGGTAGGAGAAGTAATTCCTAAACAAGAATGCCTTGTGCTAAACATCACTGCAACTCTGCTAAATAGAAAGAGGATGCCAAATAGTCATGCAAACCAAAATCAATAATCATCAAGCTAACCCCAAATGGCTGCCATCCCCTTCCTTATAAGCTATGTGAGGCTCCTCACCTTTGGTCCCACCCATTAGGGTTTCCACATGCACATGATCAATCTCCCTCCAAAACTGCGTTGTGTCTACATGAAGGCTCTCCTTCAAAATCATGCTGTTTGATTTGGTCAAGTTTGACCTCTTCAACCTGCTTCATCCCCTTTCACACTCAAGTGTCTCCAAGCTAGCTCTCATACGTTTGTCTAAGCTGATCCTTGTTCACATTGAGCCATTTGTAATGATGATCCACTCCTCTTCATGCATGTTGTTGAATTGGTCAAACTTGACTTTGTCCACAAGCACAAAGTCCCTTTCACACATGAGGGTGTGAAATCCAGCTACTATAATGATACCCTTTCACACCAAGAGGGTTTTTATGCTAATTTAAGTTAAATATGGGTCTCCTCCCCCATTTATTCATTTATTAAGTGCAAAAATTAAAGATTAATATTCCCATTAGCTGCTTGCTAATGTAGTAATATTACATAACTTAAGGGGGAAAAACCACCCCCCTTTAGTTGGTGTGATTTCGTACATTCGTGCACCAAACACACTAACACAGGATTGGTGACTCCACTATCTTTTATTTCCAAGTTTATGTGGTTGTGCATTTTTGCAGAGACCTCCATCTTTGCTGTGGAGTTGGGCTGGAATTGCCCCCTTTCTCTCCTTCATTGCATGGTTCATCCCTAGTGATAGACTGAAGCAGAAGAGCTCCAAAAATTACTCTGTAGGAAATTTGCGCGCATTCCTCACAGACATGCGCACCCCCATTGCATGCGTTTAGAAGTGACCTGCACGCAAAAAATGTGTCTGTCTCAGCCTTTTGCACGCAAAAAGCAGAAGTGAAATTTTCTCCACTAATTCCATATTTTCCTACTTGTAAAATTTACTGGCAGCCCATAACACATCTGCCAGCACTGGTTGAGGTGCCTTGCAACTTGCTAGAGCTCATTCTTAGCTACTTTTAGTAGCCTAGGTGTTAGTTTTATTTCAAGTTGATTTTTGCAAAGTTCACACATAGTTTAGGTAGGAGGAAAATTAACTTGCATTCCGAAATAATTTATGTTTTGAAAATTTATGTACCAAAACACCTAGGTAATTAGCCAAAGTAAGTGGCCCAAGTCCACGCATTCTTAGCTAGTTCTTTTTATAGTGTAAAATTCATTAGTTTAGTTGAATTTTTACATTAGGATTTTGGGACCAGGATTGAATTGTCGATAGAAGAGCAAGCAATCTATGTTGCCTTTGCACCCTTCGGTGATCCTAGGCAAGCATATGAATACTCTCTATTCACAAATCACCATCTCCATATAGTTGATCACATAGATTAACTAGGAAAAATTGAAAGCGGCCCAAATCTGCGCATGTTTTTATTTTGAGCAAGGAACAATAGAACATAGTTTAAATAGGGGATTTTGGAAAGGATCATTGCATATCCACACATTCAAACTATGTGCTTGTTCAATTTTTTCTCACACACATCCACACACTAAGCAAAGTAAAGACACCTAAAACTAACTTAAAAAAACTTACTAAATTCTCGCCACAGGGGCCACAAAATAATTTATAGCCTAAGTTAGGATAAAGTGGGTAGGAATCCAATATTAAGCCACCATGGTCATTCTTCATCTTGAAACATAGAAGTTGAATATTTACGGAGCTTTCAAATCGACCTATCAGCCCATGGAAAATAAAACCCAAGCGCGACAAAGACTCGATTCAGAGGGGGTTGTTAGGCTTAGGCGCAGTGTGTGCGGTATCAGTTGGGGCTACCTGCTCGGCTGATACTCAGTATTGTTAGCTGAACTACCAAGAAGCCCAAGACTGGAATGCTCATGTGGGACGATGATGCTTAGTGGCCAAAATTAGGGCATCCTTTCCCTATAGGTGACGGTGTAGGCAACACTATATCCTCTACCCTTACCTTGGTGGATTTTCTTCGGTCGATTGGGGGCGTCCCCAGTTCCTTCGGGACATTGTTCCAGCATTCACAAGATATCTTCTCAAGGCCCAGTTACATTTGAGTGTGTGAGGATGATTAGGTCATCTAGGATTTGAGTATCATACGCAAACAACAAAAAACCAATTTTTTGATTGACTGATCACATAGGATTAATCTAAAGGGAAATTTTTTTTTATTTTCGCTTTGGTTTACGTATGAGATCAGATTTTTGCTTTGATTATAATATATATCATCTCAAATTTCTCCAAATCCATACCTATTCGACACCAGAATGGACCCAACGGGACCTCGTCGATCTAGACGCCTTTTGGACCTCCCCCCATTACTGGGAGGGGTTCTAGGTCTTTCGCCATTTAGGCGTCAAAGACGGAACACTGCCACCATTATTGGTTCATCCTTTATTGGGGTATCTTTATTTGGGAACCCTAGTTGGTCTCCCAACGCCACATCGGTGAACACCCCCACAGGGTCACCACACACCACTCCTCCCACAACTCTAGTGGGTAGAGGAGTGCTACCCATTCGGGAAGCCAAGTGAATGCACAGTAGGGTAGGTCATAGAAAAACCCTATTCCTAGCCAGAACATTGTGTTTTCACAACTCACAATGGATACAACCTCTTAGTCACCTTTTCTAGCCTCGTTAAAATTACCAGATTTAAACAAATTGACAAATGACCCCATTGCACACAACCCCATATGGCCTCCCATGCCCATGAAGCTCCCTTCGGACATTCCAAAGTTCGAAGGAAAGCAAGCAGAAGACCCCAGAAATCATGTTATGACTTTCCACCTGTGGTGTTCGTCGAACAACATCGTTGATGATACTATTTGATTAAGACTATTTCAATGCACTCTAACTGGAGTGGCAGTGAAATGGTATGTGGAGCAACCCTCTACTACAAATGGAACCTTTATCACCTTCTCCACTGCGTTCTTGACCTATTTTTAGTTACCCATCCACCAAGATTCTGAAATGGAGTTACTTACCCACTTTAGGCAAATGCCTGCCATCCATATCTCGGACCATATTCAGGAATGGTGGCGTCGTCATAGTTTTTGCAAGGCCAAACTCGACGATTGAGTACTGTTATAACTGTCCCTGAAAACTCTCACCGTAGATATTTCGAAAGAAGTGGTGCAAAAAAAACCCATATCCGAAGAGGATGCCATCAGTAAGGCCCAACAACTTGAGCTAATCTATATGTGGTCAGGGTATATTTACAATATCTTGTGAAATGCCCCACACCTACAAACTTACAAAGAATTGCTAGGCGCGTTGAACTTTGCAGATGGTTTAATTGGGTCGTTGACCCAAAGTCACCCAAACAACAACATTCAAAACCCCAGTTACACGTATGATTCTACCCAGAACGTACCACAACCCGGCTACCAAAGTCATCACATGCCTTCGCAAAATTTGACCAGTAGGGTGTCGTCCTATCACCATCAGTATGGAGGAACCTATCCTCCAGCTCAGGGGACCCAGTATGCAGATAGACATGCTAACGGAAGAGCTCCCCCCAAAAATCCATTTACAAACTAGGGACCGCATTATGCTCAGTCCCTAGCACAAGACCTGCCCATGCAGAATAATGCACAGGTGAAATTTGTGCAACCTTCCCAAAACCAACCGCGCCAACCATATAACTAGGAAAATCCGAACTATCCTCCTAATAGGGGGGCAACAATTAGCAATGCCCTTCGCGATCTTAGGCTGGAGGTAGCTCCAACCGAAATCAAAACTAGGAGCCAAGCAACTCCCAAGGGCAAAACAAAAGGTCACCTCTTCGAACAAAACACTCTTGTTCAATCTGTGGTGAGTATGGCCATTACACTCACCACTATCCTGACCTCCCTAAGTTGAAGAAGCTGCAAAGTAACCAAGGAAAAGGGGGATCCTCCCAGCAGACAACAGTCATGCAAGAACATTTCCCCCATCAAGGGATAATTAGCATGCAGCGACAAACCCCTGATGACTCCGGAAATAACAACCACAAAATCTACATGACTGGAAAGGAAATGTTTTTTCAAACAAGGAATCGAAATTATGACACCCCACCAGACACCAACGCATCAGGGGCTAGTATCAGTGAACCAACAACAACTTTGACCATATCAAAAATGCCTATTGAACCTTTGCCAAAGATGGCTAAGGGATGACTAGGCGAGCATGAAAATATTCCAAAGCAGCCCATAACTATAGCATTGTGAATGATCTAGCTCAATCTCCTGCCGCTATGTCAGATTTGGAGGTATTACTATCATGCCCAAAGCAGCGGAAAGCCTTTCTTTCTGTGTTAGGTGCTATCGACCCTGCCGATACACGTCTAATGGCTTTTGATTTAATAAATCCACCCCTAGGCTTCCTTCAATGGTCGCCTTCCAGATACCAGTGTCGGTCAAAAACATAACCATTCACCAATGTATCATTGACAAAGGCGCATCCACATGCATCATGTCAGAGAACGTTTGGCAGAATTTAGGATCACCCGAACTAAAGCCATTTAGGAAACTGTCGAAAAAATCCCTGCAAAGGAAATTCCCATTACAAAAATGATGATCACGACTAAGAAAACCGAGAGAGAAAAGAGGGTGGAGACTCCACGCAACAAGAATCACCAGGTTGCACCATACGTGATGTAGTAGGTCACCCTACATACATCTACCTAGAACTGGACAAATTAAAACCACTCCTTATCTCTTAGGCAGACAACGCGCTACCACGTTCCTGTAAAAAGGAACCTGCCACCAAAAGTAAAAGCAAAGCATTGCATACCAATCATGCATGCGCTATCTGCAACAATTATGGGCACTATACCCATCATTGCTGAGAAATACCATGATATAGGGACGCCTTACATGCCATTGAGCTATCCTATCAAGATGATCCCTCCACCTAGTCATCTAGAGATGAAACTCACACTATCATGTATGTAATATTCCAAAATTAGCATGCAGCTAATTGGAATATTGATTTTTGCTGATTTCACTTAGGAGATGAATAAATGGGTAAGGAGGTCCATACATTTCTGAAATATGAATAAAATCTCTTATAGTGTGAAAAGGGATCATCATAGGAGTTGGATTTCACACCCTTATGTGTGAAAGAGGACATTTGCATGTGGACAAGGTCAAGTTTGACCAAGTCATCAACACTGGGATAGGAGGTGGAGATTATCTTTTGAGACAGCGTAGAGATAGTGGGAGGAAGATTCCTTGGTGGAGGAAACCCTAGAGAGTGGGACCCATGGTGAGAGGGCTTCCATTTGTATAAAAGGAGGGCAAGGCATCCATAGCAAGACATCTATGTTATGGATTATTGATTTTATGGTCTGGTTAGACTATTGTGCATTCTCTTGCTGTTTAGCAGAGTTGCTGTGCTGCTTAGCACAAGGCATTCCTGTTTATGAATTCCCTCTCCTTTCAAGAGAGGCCTCTTGAGGAGTTTTACACTTCATTTCTCCACATTCAGGCTTAAGGCCAAGCCACCTCCTTCAGCTACAACGTTATTTCTATTGAAGTATAATGTTGTGTTGCAGGGTGTTGCAGTGGAGGTTCTATAACACCACTTCCGGAGCTTATTTTTCTGAGGAGGAAGCCTTATTTCCCTTGGAGGATCAGTGAGGGAGAATTTGAGCTGATTCCACCATCTTTGGCATCAGGCCAACTATTTTCCATCATCTACAACATAGTCCCTCTCCTTGACTGCGTTATTTTCAGTGAGCATCTGCAGTAAGGGTTGCAATGATTGTTTGGAGGGTGAGATCTTTAGTGTTAGGATCAGCCTTTCACTTGGGAGATCCACTGGAGGCTTTTTGTTCAGCTTGTGCACCATCTACAACCATCTCCATCTAGTTCTTGAGTTGCAACTGCTACTCAGTCTTGAAGACTGCAACTCCGGCATTTTTTCCATTTTGCATATTTCAGGAAATCCTTTCCAGATTGTCTTGAAATTCAATTTGGGAGTCTAGATCTTCACTCTAAACATTGTGTGGGCCCTATATTTGTATATTTGTGTATTGACACTTCCCAGCAGTAGTATCTCTAATAAAACTGCGTTGTCATAGCCTTGGGTATTTTCTGTGTAGCAGTGATCTTCATTTTCTTGTACATGTTCTCTTGAGGCTTGTTTTGCCTAGCTTGAGTGATTATTTCCTCAAGATCTTGTATACTTTTTTCTACTGTTACATTAATATGATGGCTATGTGCTCTTCTTGCATTTTATGATTTGATTTATCACTGCTACTGTTGGGACTCATAAATTTCGTATTTTCATCCACCTTTCCCTTCACTATTCCTTACATTTCATCATCCCATTAACCTTTCATCATATCATTTTCATAAATACATTTGGGTTTCACCTTATTATTTTCCACTTTATTCATTTTTGTATTATAAGTGAATTTATGATTAAATATTAGAAAATATACATGTTTTTATATATATCTCAAGAATATGTGAGCTTTGTAATGTGTAGGAGATATGAGAAGGATTAATTCCAAGAGACTTCTCGAATATCTCGTCCACCATTTTAAGGAGATAATTATTCAAGCCTATTCCTAAGGAGAAGATCATGGAGGATTTGGTTGGCATATCTTATCCAAGATATGTGAGAGATGTGTGGAGGATTTGAAGGGATCATGTCTTGTAATAATGGGAAAGTAGTTGAGAGTGGTTGAGAGAATAGTGAATTTGTCATTATGAGATGGTTATATTCTTCATGTATATAAGAGAGTGCTCTCTCTTCATTTCATAAGTTTTTGGAGTTTTGGGAGATAGTCTTGTAATTAGGAGAAGGGAATTCTTAGCTTTGATTCATATTCTTTATTGTTACGCTTTCATGATTTTTCATTTGATTCTTGTAATGTAATTTGAGATAGGTTTATTGTTGTGAGCTCACATGTGTTGTTTGTCATTCAACTCTTCACATGTTGTATTGCTTTTCCCTTATGCAATTTCCTTCTTTCCTAGTTAGTGTTTCAATGCTTTTCTGGATTAATTTCCTGCTTTCCTAGTTAGTGTTTCAATGCCTTCCTAGATTAATTTGATTTTAGTAATTTAGATTAGATTAGTTCCACTTTGGTCCTACATATATAGTGCATGTGCCTTGTAAGCCTACGAACCTCGGATTGACAAATTAAATAGTTGGGCAAGTACTACAATAGAATTAAATGAAAATATTTTCACCCAACATTTTGGTGCCGTTGCCAGGGAGGCACGATGGATTGAAGTTTAGCTGATTTTTCATGAAAGTGTGTTTAGACATGTTCCTAACTCTGAGGTGTCAAGGCGGTAAGACGTGAGGAATAGCCTACGCATCACGTTTGAGATACTGTAATGGGCTTGACCTCATATGGGTCAGGGCATGTAGGGTGTGTTTACATTTATGAATTTCAATTCCTACAAGTGTGATTTTCAAATTCTACAAGTGTGAATTTCAATTTCTGCAAGTGTGTTTGATTTCTGCAACTGTGAAGAGTGTTTTTTTAAGATTTTGATTAAGTTGTGTTTATGAATTCATTCATCATTTTTTATTTCATGGTTCATGGTTATAATTGAAGAATTCGATTACTAAATTAATGAGCAATCCTTGTAAGAGGGTTTAATTGAGTATTGAATTCAAGATTATCTCTGTGGTCTCTGTTTTTAATGAATTCAATTTTTAGTGTGCTGATTTGAAAGAGCTTTTGTGAACTAAAACCTTGTAAAAGGATTAAAAACTCAGACAATTATTAGCACTCTGTTTTTAGAATGTTAGATCAAATTTAATTAAAGGAGTGTTGAGTGATTTTATTCATGCAAGTAGTTTATTTTCATTTAAGCTTTTTAGATTTAAGTTTTGGGTGCAGTAAGAATCCCTTTTTCAACATGGTTTTACAATGAGTGTCAGCTTGGAACTACTCACTCAGATCCCAGCAGAATTCAGGATCTCCTCTTCCCTGGAAAAGGAGATCTTGACAAGAATTAAAGGTTAAACTACTCCCCAAGAAATAAACGAAGATTCAACATCTGAAGAATCCTGCATATCTAATGGCGAACAATCATTCGAACAGGAGATCGGGGAAGAAGAAGAGGAGTTACAACATGATCTAAGTGAGAGAAATTGTGCCTATTGAAGCCTTATCGAACAATGGTTCCAGGTAAGTACTCGATTAGATTCATCTTTTTATTTTTATGTAGTTGATTTGCAGATACAACAATTAGACTCATTCACTCTCGAATATTTTCATTTTTCATTTGAAAAATTGCTACTGAATATATTGTTGTTACTGCTACGTGAGTGGCTTGATTAGAAGTTTAATTTTTAGATTCTAATTAGTATAGAGTAGCTAGGCTTTCATTTTCAGTTTTTGCTTTCATTTC
Organism: Pinus albicaulis; assembly: GCA_034641835.2. Lineage (NCBI taxonomy): Eukaryota > Viridiplantae > Streptophyta > Pinopsida > Pinales > Pinaceae > Pinus > Pinus albicaulis. Next base: position 249,119,147 of record CM076579.1, read on the forward strand.
AGTTTTGATTTTACCTAGAATAAGTATTCTCTCCTCCACGCTCAGTGCGATCGTGAGGATCAGAAAATAGGGATGATTTAGGCTAATTTCAGGAATAAATAAATTCATGTTTTGCAATATGCCTAATCGATTTTATTGTTAATTTGAAAATCATTTTTTTTCTAAAATTGTGTCTCGCTTGCTATTGATTGTGTTTTCTGTCCATACTAAAACCTGCAGCAAGCAATTAGATGATAAAAACTGAAAAAACAATTAAATCGGAAATTTCCCAGGTTCATCGTTTCGCTTGGGGCCAATAAAAGAACTATGAGTTTCGTTGGACTGTGCGTGAACTTGTAAGTTTCTGTCTCCGTCTATTCATTTATGGATGAGCCGTAGCGATGCCATCTCTCCGCCTAGTGTTTCATAAATCTGCAACTAGCAACAACAAACCAAAAAGATGAGAAAAAAACAAATGAAAGCGCAATAAAGTAAAAGATAATTCTTATTTATTTTTTTGCATATTTTGAAAGCTGGGATTTTCTCCCATGATTAATTCTCATGTTTAATTTGGGTTTCATAACAAAAAATAGGATACTATGCGGATGTTGATTGAGAAATATGGGCCAAAATCCACGGGTTGTTACATTATCTTCCATATCTCAAGATAATAGGAACCAAATCCCATAAGTATCACTGTCATATAACTATTTTTATGGATTGGCCTTCCTAAATTTTATGTTCATCGGCATACTTTATTGAGATTAAATGATTATGCTGTTTCTTATTTGACGGATCCATTCCTTATTGGCTGCGAGTTTTTCTCCATCATTTCTCTTAGAGGAAGAATTCTTATCATGGAATATAAACAAATCCAACCGAAAGAGGTAATGAAACCACTGTTGCATTATATTATTTGAGTTATTTTAACAACTCGTGCTATCTTTCCAAGGTGGGGAATTTTGGTGATACGCTGCGATCATACATCATGGGCTCTTAGACACATGAATCCCCATTAGTATATTCGTATTCCACAGTTTATACTGGTAGGTCAAGAGAAGCATTTATATACGCTGGACAGCTGGATTTCTTCTTACGAGAATCCCCTGAGGGAATGAAAACTATGAGTACTGGTCTTTTCCTGAGCCTCGTTAGCTTCGTTCTCCCTGCTATTTCCACACATGCTCCAGGCTGCACCAGCAATACTCTAACTGACTAAGTATTCCGAGCCCTTTTGCTACCCTGACCCTGCATTGTCATATCTTAGTCAGAATCATGACCACATTTGGGAAAAAATTCAAGGAGATGACTCTCCACTCTCGCACTACCCTCACGGGATATAACAATTCGACCGATTGAGAGAATTTATCGTTTTATTATACACTAATCCAAGTAGTGGACACTCTCAGGTGTGGGGGATTTAGGTACTCATGTGCCTATTCTTGGGATGATACCCATCATGTTACCCAGCCAGCTTACTTAGCGGATCTGGTGTTCACATTTGGTTGCCTCTTGAAAGTGCTAGTTTTATAATCACTAATCACAAAAGGGGATCTCATCGTTCTGTACTTGCTAGATATGGTTGATAGATGGGTGAGATCCTGAGTTGAGGCTGTTGTCTTCAGGTCATGGGCCTTTAGAATTTACCAATTACCTTTTATCGCGGTGAATTAGAGTCTTTCATTCCAAAGTAAGTAATTCTAGGTTGTCTGTCAGGTCATAATATGCAGATTTTATAAGCTGTTACAGCCATTATGAAAAGAGAATGCTTATGTTTATGCCTCTAGTATGCTTATGCCTCTAGTAGGTATACTGCTGTAGTATTCTTTCGTACAGGACTTGATTCTAAACACTGTTGAGAGTAACTAGTAAACGAGTGGGGGGGGGCAAGGATCACGACGTGCGTTTCTCTATTTCAGGGTGTGTAGACTCCTTCAGGAATATTTGGGGTGTGATTGCATTGCTAGTTTATTTATTGATACATGAGATTTCCTTCTATTTCTTGCCAATACGGCATGTACAACCCGCACCCTTCAATATAAAATCCACCTCATCTTAAAACCATACCTAAACCTAGTTTCCCTCTTGAGATTTGTCATCATCATCATAGCTTGATATGATCTGAACATAGATGTGATAACAACAATCCCGTTCAGTAATCAAACGTAAAATCTTCAAAAAGGACATTCTCCAAAGATGTAAACAATGTCATCAGTTTCTGCGATATGCAAATACAGTAGACTTAATGAAAATCACCGATGAGAATCAAAACACAACCCATATTTCCTTTCTTGTCTGGTGCACTCGTAAATTCGGTTGGATTATCTTTAAAGAAAAACTCAGTCTGGAGTCTTGAATGTACTATGCAAGATAGGGAGAGGAAATTGCTGATACCTTCTGCAAGCCAAGAGTCAAGCCATGGGTTCCATTTTATTTTGATATATCTTGTCTTATAACATTTTGCTTTTAGGATTTTATGCCTAGAGGTGACATGCTGACACTAGGCACTCAGAGGAGATATTTGACTCACAAAGTATTTTGCACCAGAATGAAACTGGAAATCGGCCCATGAGCTTGATGTCGATTCTTATGCTTATGCTGGATTTTATGCCGAAAGTTTATTGTTTTCTCATGCTCACTATCCTTCACGACTTCATGCACACCTATTTTTCTGAATCGCATACATTCCTTTATCCTTTTTAGTTTAATTTTTTTTCCTTCTAGTTTTCCTTCTGAATAAAACTTATTCCCTTTCCATGATTACATTGCCTTTTTTTCCTCGCCATGCTGATCCACACTGCTTGCCCGTGAGTTCTTTCCATTTATAGTCCTACCAAATCTCTTTGTACAAACTTGCATTGATTGATGTGGGATTCCTTAAGGCCCACCTTTCAACAATTCTTGCCCCATCGACCTCAGCACCTTATCTGGGAAATAGACTAGAGTTCCTTTTGGGTACCTGGAGACTTGCATGCCTTAATGGAAAGTTCTCTCGCTGACAATCATGGGAATACATCAATGTCCCTTGATCGTCAGATCTTGCAAATGGCTCGATGTCAACCCCTCTATTCGCATTTCGCAAGATGTACTCGGGTACCTTGGCACTCATTGACATCAATGGTGAGTTTGCCTCTCATTGGTTAACGATATTCATCAATGGCCAGTAATCTAATGATTTCTCTTCATGCTCGACACCGACACATTCCTTCACATGATTAGATTTGTACCATCAAGTTTTGTAGTAGGTGAAGACTATACACTTTTTCACGACTCCCTCAGTAGTTACAACAGCATGAATTCTGATCTATGAGAGTACCACAGTTCCACTTTTAGCCTTTATCTTTTCCATGATTCAGCATCAGCAGTTCAGATTCCTTCATTTCCCATGATCCAGTTACAACAACATCAGCATTCACAGTTACATTTTCATGATCCTGCTGTAGTAAAACCTTCCATGTTCTAACAGCCACAATCACATGTTCTCTGATCTAGTAGTTACAACAGTTGCAACTACAACACCAGTCACGTTTTCATGATCCACCAGTAGCAGCAGCTAGATTCCTATTGCATAGTTCATCATTCTTGGGTAAGTGGAGGTATGTTGTTTTCTAATCTTTAATCATGCAATTCCTTATATGCTGACTTGAATATTTTGGAAAATTCCCTCACCATGCTCCATTTCCTTTCATGACCCATGCCAAGTTGCATGAGGACATGCAACCAATTCAGTTGGGAGGGGGGGGGGGGGAACTATATTCACTACATATTCACCAACCATGATTCCATTTTTCCACCACTATCACTCCATTTTTTATCTCATTTACCATTCACCAACATTTCTTTTCCAACGATACTTTGTTTCACTTTGCTTCATACGCATTGATAAACATATTGGCATGTTTCATGAATATTACAAAAGGGCTTTCTTATGCACAATGATGTTTTCTTATGCACATTGATAGCTTATGATTTCCAGTGAGTGTTTACATTATTATTACAGCAAGAGAACATAAAACGAAATGAATGTTGTTAACACAAGAACCAACATTCTTTGTATTCATGGTTGTCACACAAGAACCAACCATAAGAAAATGTAAGTTGTTACTCATGTCTTTCACATATCCTAGAAACATTCATTATTCAAAAGACATCATCATGTAAAGCCAAAGTTCAGATGCCAAACGTTCTTAAAGAGATCCATGCATGGTTGCATGAGGACATGCAACAAGTTCAGTTGGGGGGGATTTTGGGACTCAGAATTGTCATATTTTCATCCACCTTTCCCTTCACTATTCCTTACATTTCATCATCCCATTAACCTTTCATCATATAATTTTCATAAATACATTTGGGTTTCACCTTCTTATTTTCCACTTTATTCATTTTTGTATTATAAGTGAATTTATGATTAAATATTAGAAAATATACATGTTTTTATATATATCTCAAGAATATGCGAGCTTTGTAATGTGTAGGAGATATGTGAAGGATTAATTCCAAGAGACTTCTCGAATATCTCGTCCACCATTTCAAGGAGATAATTATTCAAGCCTATTCCTAAGGAGAAGATCATGGAGGATTTGGTTGGCATATCTTATCCAAGATATGTGAGAGATGTGTGGAGGATTTGAAGGGATCATATCTTGTAATAATGGGAAAGTAGTTGAGAGTGGTTGAGAGAATAGTGAATTTTTCATTATGAGATGGTTATCTCTTCATGTATATAAGAGAGTGCTCTCTCTTCATTTCATAAGTTTTTGGATTTTTGGGAGATAGTCTTGTAATTAGGAGAAGGGAATTCTTAGCTTTGATTCATATTATTTATTGTTACGCTTTCATGATTTGTCATTTGATTCTTGTAATGTAATTTGAGATAGCTTTATTGTTGTGATCTCACATATGTTGTTTGTCATTCAACTCTTCACATTTTGTATTGCTTTTCCCTTATGCAGTTTCCTGCTTTCCTAGTTAGTGTTTCAATGATTTTCTAGATTAATTTCTTGCTTTCCTAGTTAGTGTTTCAATGCCTTCCTAGATTAATTTGATTTCAGTAATTTAGATTAGATTAGTTCCACTTCGGTCCTGCATATATAGTGCATGTGCCTCATAAGCCTACGAACCTCATATTAACAAATTAAATAGTTGGGAAAGTACTACAACAGAATTAAACGACAATATTTTCACCCAACAGCTACTCCAGTTTTGTGTTCATGTATTGCTGCATCCCCATTTTGGGATATTATAGTGATATTAGAGCATAATTTTGGCTCAGCCTGTGGATCTCACCCAATATGATATCAATAAGACAAGAATAAGAAGGGATGAATAGAAAAGAGAAGAAGAAGACTCCATTCTTTGGAGGAAGGAAGGAGGAGAAACTTCCAAAGTTTCTGTCTCAAACTTTGCAGAGCATTCATGGAGATCTTAAGAATATGAGAAGGGAGATGTGTATAGAATATCCAAGAGGGTTTGAATCTGAATCAAGCTCTATATTTTCATATGATTAGTGTGAGCATGCAACCACACACTATGATGCACAACGCAGTCACATGCCCATATCTTCCATGAGAGAGATTGAAGAAGAAGGAATGACTAAGAGGGAAACTCTTAGTGATTTTCTGCAAGAGTATGAATCTCAAACTCAGAAGTTTAGATATCATATCACTTTTCCAAAGTTTTGCAAGTCAAGGTGAAGAGAAGAAAATAGCATGATATGGATATATTTCTTCTATCTACTTTTGATGGTTTACCTACATGTTCAGCCAGAGCTTGGGTGGGAGAGCTAGATTTCTATTTGCAGTAGCACCAAATTTTTGAAGATGAAGCCATCAAAGTTGCAGCGCTGCATTTTGGAGGTAAGGCCTATGCATGGTGGATATTTGAGTATTTTTCTTTGAAAAATGCAAATACTTCTTCCTATGCAAAGTTCACTAAGACATTAGTGGAAATATTTGATGGAGAACTTTCTAAAACACACGTGGAGGAGCTAAACAAATGTAAACAAACAAAAACCTTGCATGTGATGGAGGAAACTATAAACTCAACTCCACTTCAGAAAACCATGGAGGAGGTTGATATCTTGCATCATACCTTTCTAGAGGCAAGAACTCTATCTCATGATCTTGAGAAAGAGGGTATGGAGATCCCTTTTTCAAAAGAGGATCCAATCATTTGGAGGTTTCCCATACACATTGATGAGGATGAGGGCAACAATGTTGTCATATCTAGAGTTGATCTAGTACCTCATGCAGAGGAAGAGGGATCTCTTTCTCCAGCTAGAGGGATTCTTGTATCTTTGCAAGGAATTCCCCAGGATCTCACATATCATTGAGATCAAGGCACAACTCATGATCTACATGTGCCATTGATGATAGGGTGTGAAACTATGGAGATAAAAGGAGGAGATAGGGAGGATGACCGATATCATGTGATAAGGAGCACACACCCCTATCTATTTCACGATATTGATGCACCTAAGAGGGAGACTAGATTGCGTAGTGAGGACAGGGACAATTCTGTCCACCCATATATGTAGTCTACTCTTGATCTTGATGTTTCATTGTATGGAGGCATTTCACCAGGGAGACCACCAGATCAACAGAGGAGAATTGATGCTTCACATTTTGAGGCACCAATAATTGATTTCAAAGGAGTGGAGACCTTGGGAGATCTTGGTACAACGTTGGGAGTATTGGGAAGACTCAAAAGGGAGAAAGGAATTCTCTCAACGTCATCTTTTCCCACTCTCATTTCAGATTCTCGTTGTGGCAGGAGCAGCATGGGAAGGATAATAGCCTTCCAACTTGCATATTTGGCATGGGAGATGTCAAAGAAGAGGATATCCATGTGACATATGTTCTTCATGATAGTTCATCAGCGCTGTCACTGTGGAGGATAGATCCATATTGGAATTCCTAGCTATTGGTGGAATATTCCAAGGATATTTTAATTTTTCACTTGTATGATATTGGATGACCAACTGCATGAGGAGGGATATTCAGTTAGAGATGGGGTCATCTACTATCATGGTAGGATATTCTTATCTAGAGATTCCAAGCACAAGGAGAAGTTGCTACAAACAGCTCATGAGGATTTCCTTTTCAACTACACTTTTTCTATGAGAGCATACCACACCATCATGGAGAGGTATTTTTGGGAAGGCTTTGAGAAGGAGATATATAAACATATAAGGATATGCATGGATCATGTAGAGATGAAGGATATACATGACTCTTTGGAAGAGTTAACACAACCACCTCTTTTCTCTTTGAGGATGAGAGGAGAATCATCTATGAGCCACTCCATTTGCATGGGCAAGACATATGGTAAGGGTATTATTTGTTTGCATAATGACTTGTATAATGTATATATGCATCCCTTAACCATATATGTGCAGGAATTTTCTCAAAGGAGGACCATTCTTCCTTCTAGACTTCATGGTCTACTTGAGGCCATAAGAAGTTTTGATGGCCACTCCCTAGGAAGACTTGGGGAGGATATTTTTCATGGAGAACATACTTACCTTGCACCATACATCATTCAATTTCTCTAAACACATGAGGAGAATGGGGTAGCAAGAAAGTGGTTGAGAAACCACACTTTTTGTCATTCTCTATTGCAGTTGAAGGTCAAACTACGTTGGTTACATCTGAGGGACCATTGTCCTTATCCCTTGCTACATATGGCAGCAAGTATGGTTCTCATTATGGTTCCCTATGTTGTTGTTGTTCTTATTTTTATTGGGAGCATGATTGGGGGAGAGACACATTGTTTGGATGTGTCCTCGGGGAAGGAGATTTCCCACATTGTTTGCATTGCATGTTCTAATGGGAGCATGGGAGGTGATATGGCCACCACAGCCAAAAACTTGTCTCTTTATGAGGTGGGCCATGAGATTGATTGGAGCACTTGGGATATGACTCTCCTAAATCATTGGGAGGAAATTTTCTATGAGTTTCCATGTCATGTTAAGCAACAACAGTTAGGAAAATTGCGCTACGACCACTTGGGAAACTGTTGGTACCTTTTAGCCTTACATGAAACCTTCAGTATTCCTCTCACTTGGTTGCCATATGATGGTGATTTCCTATTCATCATATATGGGATTATTTTGGCCAGCATGATTCACAACGTTGGAAGGAAGATCTTTGGAGTTCCAGTTTCCTTCTTACCACTTGGAGGCAACACTTTTGCAGCCCAAGAGTAGCAGATACTCTACACTTTGTTAGCCCTTTATGATTTCCTTGACAAAGCAAGCAAGGGGCTAATTTGTTGTATAAGCCTGCAAGGAATGCATTTTCCTTGTAAACACATCATCCTTGCAGCCTTTTCATGTCCCCTACCTTTAACTATTGCCCTCTGCTGTTACAGAGTCTATGAGCCTCAATGATTGCTAAATATCCTGCTCCAAAAAGCCCTGCATTACCCCTTATACCCCTGCAAAGTGTCCCTTTTTCCCCTTTTTCCCTCTTTCTGTCAATATGCCCATGCTCCCCTCTATTCCCTTATTAACCCTCTAAACCCCCCAAGATCCCCTTTAAATCCCTTTTTTTCCCTTTGTTTAAACCTTTTTACCCTTTTCCTCCCTATTTTTACCCTTGTTCGGCCTCAAATTTCATTAAAAAGAGTTAAAAACCACTTTGAACCTCTTAACAGGCTTCAGCCCCTTTCCTTTAGCCCCTCCGCCTGTTCTCCATGAGATCTGGTGCCAGAACCACCCGCTAGAGTAAAGGTGCTTTCCGTATCTGTTTATCGGGCGCGATGTCAGCCGCTGATCCTGGTTGATCGGACGGTGGTCGTTAACTCCGAGGCCCTCCGTGTTTCCCTGTTCAAAACCCCCGATCGCGCCATCGCCATCCATTCGCACGTTGATCTGACGGTCTGCAACGTGCCCGCGCCGGTGGTCCCCGTGCACTGTTCCAAACCCGGCGGTTTCTATCGCACTTCCTTCGGGCGGAGGGCGGTTTTGCTCGATCACAGAGCGATTCCATACATTAAGTGACACGTGGCCCCGAGACTGTTTCAAAACCGTCGGCTCATCGCGCGTTAACGTTCGTCTGCGGATGCCGAGCGATATCGTTGTCAACCGTTAGATCGCCGATCGCCTATCCAACGGTCGTCGCTCATCAAAGTCGCGCGTTTGATAACCCATCTCCGCTGTACCACTGGCCCATGGTCCATTTCCCTCCGACATGTTTTCCACCGTCGATCTCCGCCGAGATCGGACGATTCAGATTCGTTTGCCCGCTGATTGAATTTTCCGCCATCGCCCTGTTCCGCCACATCACCCCCATGTGCATCCACCGTACATCCGCCCATTCCATCGCATATATTCATTCAAAGGTAAATTTTCGTATGTTTTGTTTAAATTTCTGCTGTGCTCTGCACACGTCCGTCAGATCACGTCCTGCTGTCATAACATGTTTTCCACCATGTTTCTGCACTATTCCGTACTACCCCAGTACTATCAGAGCATTTAATTCATCAGTATGGCAGATTTATTTATCATTTCTCTATCTTTTGTTTTTTCACCAGTAGCACCACACAGTACTGCAGAAAGAATACATCAAAGTCATATCATAATAGTCTGAAGGCTGAAGAAGGTCATTCATGCACCCAAAGAACACCAGGAATTCAATGCTCTGAGTTTAAAACAGAATGGGCTTCGACCCTCTTCCTCTTCTGGGTGTTAATGCTGCATTAGGTTTCTACCTACCTCCTCTACTTCTCTTCAGCTATAAAAATCATGAGAAAAACATTGTAAAGGTTGTTGATCAGTTATCAGATAACTGCAAGTAGTTCTTTTGAGACACAGTCTCTGTGTAAAGTGTAAGATAGGTGGAAGGAAATGTTTTTAGACTGAGTATTCTGCTATAGGAAATGTTGTACTTGATTGGTGTTGTTATTTAATATGACAAGCACATTTATTTGGATCCTGATCTAAAGCAGCGGTGATGTTTTCCTATCTTTGTATTTACATTCATTTCATTTCGTTTCTACTGGCTTACATCAGAATATTGGCATAGGATTTACCCTTGTTAGGTACCCTATGTTTCTACTCTCCTTGCCATTAATGTTTCTCTTATGAATGTATTATCTAAAGAACGATTTCAGTTGGTTTAACCAGTGTAGTGGAAGATATTGCCTGCTCTCTGATGTATGAATTAAATGAATTCAGTTCTTAGATGTTTCTTGTTATAGATTTAGTTGGAAGATTTGGGAACACTGGGGATTAGAGTTAGCCCTGTCCACTAGGATCGTTGTGCGACCAGCTGGTCTGTAACTTTGTGCTCTGAACCTGTGTTATCTCCTACTCTCCTACCTTCCATATCACAATCATCTTTAAAGATCCTATGTTTTAGATGACTAGCCCAATTGAAAGCCTGCCTATTGAGTAGCAAGCAAATCCTTTCTTGACTCCATTGCCCAATGGTTTTGAATACTTCCTGGAATACTTCACCTCTGCCTTATCCCTCTTTGCTCATCTCTGTCTTACATTGAACCTTCCTTCCTGATAACCAGCAACCAAATCAAAACAAACCAAACAAATAAACCTCGAGCCTTATAACTAGCCTAACATCTTAACACAGAGCTTCCAAGACATATATACTTTGACTATCATAGAGAGATCCCTCTTTGGACCTAGGAGGGCTAGATCCTGAGGTCTGAAAGTGGTTCTATGTTGTCTCATCTTTTGGTATTTCCAACCTTTCCAAAACATGGGAACCCCAACATAATGGCGACTCCGCTGGGGGACTTCTGAGTTTTCCTCACCTTACTATACCATAAGCCTCAGAAAACCTACAATCTCTGGTTAGGTTGGTAGTTAAAAATTCCTATTCCTGCATCAACCTCTATACCATTTGTTGTGTTGTCCCATACTCTTGGACAGAGTCTAGAAAGGGCCAGGTAGCCTCCAGATCTCACACTCTTTCACAGGCGACATATCTGGTAAATGCCCTCCCAGTAAATCTCTGGTTAGAGTTTGCTATGTTTAAGAGATATCCTTGAAAGAGGACATCTCATAAGCACTGTGGTGGACAGTGTACCCTCCAAAAACATCCTAAAACCTTCCACCTGGTGACTCCACAGCTCCTAAACAATTTAAAGACTCCACTGGTGATCAGTAGGCCTGCTGATTGTCTTGGTTTCACATAAGACTCCACTGGGAGACCAGCCTCCATAACAACATCAACCACAGTAGTAGTAATAAGTAGGGTTAAGCTGTTTTGTCAGAAAACAACATTATGGCTTTTAGAACCATTCATACAAGAGCTTAACCTAACCCAGACCCACCTAAAATAGTTGATAACCCCGAGAGTATCCTCAAGGAAGCTCCTACACTTAAAAGATCAACTGTTTCTGGTCACATCTATAGAGCTAATTCTGCACCAGAGGATCTTACAACTTTGTCACACCCTCACCTCGACCTAGACCTACCTGATAGATTACCTAGAACTAGGTCATTCAGTACCTTAGACCAGCCAGACCCAGAGCTTCCTGATTCACCACAGCAAAGCGGCAGTCACCTTGGGAATAGACGGACCCCTCCGTCTACACCACCTGATATCCACTTCATTCAAAACTTGGGGCTCGGTCATCCTAGATCTGCTCATTAGCCTTCTGCTGGTAAGAACATCCATGTTATCCATATACCAGCTGCCCAAGCAAACCCTTTACCTCATCAAAACATCATCATGGTAGCTTGGTATGCACCTCTGGTTTTACCTCAGCCTCTAGTACCCTTGCCTAATGATTTTCAGTCAAAGATCCCACACTTCACTGCAAAAGATTCCATCACAGCCCAGCAACATGTAGATAAGATGGAAGATTCTTTTGACTACATGGAAATAGATGATGATATAGTCAAAATGAGAATCTTTGCCCAAAGCTTAGGGGGTGATGTGAAGAAATGGTTCAAGGGCCTACCTTCAGGTAGCATAAATGACCTCCCAGCTCTATATCAGACCTTCATAAACAAATGGGAAACTAGGGCGAATCCTCGCCAACTCCTAGCAGAATACATGACCCTGAAAAGAAACGTGGGAAAGAGTGTTCACGATTACACAACAAGGTTTAATAGTATTTACAATGCCCTCCATCCACATATGAAACCTCCATAAGGCATGGCCCTAGCAAAATACCCTGAAGGCTTCGATGCTGACATGGCCTACGAGCTTAGAGATAAGGAATACAACACATTGGAGGACATGCAGAAAGGAGCAGTGAACATAGAGGCAAATCTGATTGAAAAAAGAGCAAGACTAAAATCTGAGAGAAGGGTAACATATAGAGATGACACTGTAGCTTCCACATCAGACCCAAATTATGATAGATTATCTAAAAACGTGGAAATACTACAGCAAATTATGGAAAATATGGTTGTCACTGTCAATAGCCAAAACCGAAACCAAAACCAGAACCAGAACTTTAGAAGAAACAACACCACTTCCAACAGACAAAGAGAATCAAACCAGCAAGTTATCCCCCCATTCCAAAAATTTTTAGATGAAGATGAGGGAATCATAGAAGAGTCTGAGGGAAACACAATAAACATGTTTGAAACAGAAGATTCAATCCACAACTGTTACTCAGAAGAAGATCAACCCTCACCCTCTGGTTGGAATGAGGAATGGCTAGAAACTGATGATTACAGATTAGGATTTGAAAATTCCATGATGCAGGTCAGAGAACAATATGAACTCAGGAGTAAAAAGAGCCAGGAAACTACCAAACCAAAAGCTTCTGAGGTCACCATCAAGAAGAGACCTGAGAAATCTTCTAAAGCAACTGCTGAAGGTAATAAAGTAGTAGCTGAGAGTTCTGGAAAGAGCAAAGAAAAGGACAACCGAAATACTGATACACAAGATAAACCAACTAGTAGCACTGTCACAAACACTGTACATAACGAGAATCAGCACACTGATTCAGCCACTAAAGCAGTGGAAAACAAAATAGAGTTGAGCATTCCCAAGAGTCAGTCCACTTTCAATTTGGAGAGTGAGATTGCAAAAATTAAAATCTCTGTCCCACTCTCTGAGCTGGCCACTCAGGATGTATATAAAGGCCAAATTTTGAAAGCCTTGAATTTTGGGGAAAACAACGATACTATTAATCTGAATGATGATCAGCCTGCCCTTATGTTTGGTCCAAAAATAGAAGGAAAGTTTCAGGAAGGGGTAGTACCCCCTTTTTATGTCAGTCTTAATATTCACGACGAGATTCTTCATAATGCCATGCATGATTCTGGAGCATCACATAACCTAATGCCTAAGGTAGTCATGGAAAGGCTAGGAATAGAGATAACACGTCCTTAAAAAGATTTATATTCATTCGACTCTAGCAGAGTGAAATGCCTTGGCCTAATTAAAGACCTGTGTGTGAGCCTTACCCAAATTCCGGCAAAATGCATGGTCATGGACATTGTGGTGGTGGATGTGCCACCCAAATATGGCATGTTATTGTCAAGATCATGGGGAGCCAAGCTGCAAGGAACAATGCAGATGGATGGCTCATATGCCACTGTCCCCATCTTTGGCCAACTTAGAAGACTATATAGGGAAGCGCAAATGAAATTCCTAGTCAGTAGCCCCGAGAAACCTGAAAAATCTCCCCTATACTCTGTGCATACAAGCCTGGATTCCTTTATTTTCTGCAATGATGAATCTTTGGAGGGACCGGGACCTGAAAACGCAGATACCAGCAATGGTACACATGATGAAACAGAGCCAATGGATTTTAACATAATGGCTACCTTGGACTCAAAGGAGGAAGACGTAGAAAATTTTGAGCAGTGCACTGAAATAACAACGCTAGGTGAACCAGAAACAGAATGAAATCATCCAACCAGTCACCTCTCTGACTTCCACATTCATAACAAAAAAATAAACAGCCCACAGTCTAGTGCAGACCATATAACACAACATAATGGCGAACCCAACTATATGGAAAGGAAAGATAACGAAAACGAGATTGGACCCCTGTGGGAAATGAGTTTCGATGGGTCCTGCACAAGGAGAACTGTTGGGGCAAGAGTGCGGATACATAACACAGAGAGTGATTACGCAGAGAGCCATGCCTGCAACCTGCACTTCAAATGTACAAACAAAATTTCAGAATATGAGGCTATGATGCTAGGCTTAACTCTACTGAAAAAATTAGGAGCTCATAGGATAGCCTTGCGTGGAGACTCTAAGCTGATTATTAAACCAGTGAATGGTGAATACACAGCGAAACATCCTAGGGTGAGAGCATATAAGAATGACACTATGGATTTGTTGAAAACCTTTGTTGAATACGAAATAGTGTTTGTTCCTAGGAGTCAAAAATGTCATTGCAAACGGATTAGCTTGCTTAGCTACTGCATATCCTAAGACTCCCAGTGATCAGCAAATCATCATTTAGACCAAATTCAGACCTGCAGTGCCAGACAAAGAAAAATATTGGCAGGTCTTTGAGGGTGATAAACAGATTGAAGATTTTCTGGTAGGCAGGAACGAGTTTGAGTTTTCCAATTCAGACTCCAAATTTGATAGTGGCTGCCTAAGTGAACAGTCCTCGGATGAGGAAGAAACACCCTGTAACATAGAAATAAACTCTTTAGATGGGGAAACTGAAAATCCGAATGGAAAATGTAAAAACGCAGATAGTGAAGAGGTGGAGGTGCTGCAGGCCAAAGATAAGAATATACCCAGAGGCCTGGCACCCTTAGAAGACCTTTTTGACTTTGATGATGTGGAAAAAAGGCCCATTATAGAACATGCAGACTCTGATGTGGAAGAATGCAACATTTGCACTAAAGGTAAGCCCAAAATGATTAAACTGGCTAAGTCTTTACCTGCAGACATGAAGAAGAAATACATTGACCTTTTCAAGGAATTCATTGATGTGTTTGCATGGAGCTATGAGGACTTAAAGGCATATGACACAAATATCATTCAACATAAGATACCCTTGAAAGAAAATCAGAAGCCCTTTAGGAAAAAAATTCGCAGAATCAATCCTAAACAATTGCCTGCAGTAGAGAAAGAGATCAAGAAGATGTATGAAGCAGGTATAATTGTGCCCATGAGGTTCTCGGATTGGGTATCAAACTTAGTGGCTGTGAGGAAGAAAATAGGGGAAATTAGATTGTGTATAGACTTTAGGAATCTTAATAGAGCCTCACTCAAAGAGAATTACCCTTTGCCTAAAATGGAACATATTCTTCATAAGGTAGTAGGTTCTAAGAGGATTTCCCTGCTAGATGGTTTCTCAGGATATAACCAAATCTTAGTAATCCCAGATGACCAACTCAAGACAACCTTTACCACTCCATGGGGTACCTTTATGTATGTGAAGATGCCTTTTGGATTGATGAATGTTGGAGCCACCTTCCAAAGAGCGATGGACATAGCATTTTCAGATGAGATAGGGCTCTTCATTGTTATCTACTTGGATGACAGAACCGTATTTTCCAAGACTGAAGAAGAACACCTGAAACATCTGAGAAAATTATTTGAAAAATGTCGAAGGTTTGGTCTATCTTTGAATCCCAAAAGGACTGTCTTTGGGCTACAGGAGGGTAAATTCCTTGGCCACATTATATCTGAGAAGGGGATTAGGATAGACCCACAAAGAGTTGAGGGAATACTATAGATCACACACCCAAGAAACATCAAGGAATTAAAGTCCTTCATTGGGAAGATTAACTTCCTTAGAAGGTTTATTCCAAATCTGGCTGAACACCTTAGGAACATGACGAACATGCTGAAGAAAGGTGAAGGAGTCAAATGGACTGTTGGAGCTAAACAATCCTTCGAATCAGTGAAACTTGCACTTACCCAAGCTCCCGTTCTAATCAGCCCAAATTTCTCCAAAGATTTCCCGATATTTTCATTTGCCTATGAGCACACAGTGGCTGCAGTCTTGCTGCAGAAAAACACAGAGGGGATGGAACAGCCAATTGCCTTATTTAGCAAAGCACTTAGAGATGCACCCTTGAAATACAACATAATGGAGAAACATGCCTATGCCCTGATTAAGGCCTTGAAAGACTTCAGGGTGTACATACTGCATTCCCACACTATAGCTTATGTGCCCAATATTATAGTCAAAGACATCTTGTCCGAAGACCCAGATGGGAAAAGGGGCAAGTGGATAGCTGTGATCTTAGAGTACGACCTTGAGATTAAACCCACCAAACTGATTAAAGATCAGGGCTCAGCTAAATTAATGACTGAATCAAACTTACAAGCCTTAGACGTCAACATGATAAATACCTTGGATGAGCAACAAGAATTGCATGACCCCACTGTTGAGAAAAAACTTCAGAGCTCTCCGTGGTATTCAGACATTTTATATGTGCTTACACACCTCAATGCCCCTCCCGAGCTATCAAAGACCAAGGCCAGATTCTTAAAACTAAAAGCCAGAAATTACTGCATTTTGAATGAAAACTTATACTAGAAGAATCCTAATGGCCTATTGCTTAAATGTTTGCCTGAAAATGAGGCAGAGAGGGTTAAACAAGAATTCCATGCTAGAGAATGTGGGGGCCACCTGAGTTGGAAAGCCACTGCAAAAAAAATACTCAGAGCTGGCTACTATTGGCCCACACTCTTCAGTGATGTCCATAAAATGATAGTTGCCTGCCACAAATGTTAGATCTTTGAAGGCAAAAGAAAACTCCTCCCTTTACCCCTACAACCCATCACTGTTGAAGGTCCATTTCTGCAATGGGGCCTATATTTCATAGGGGAGATTCACCCTGCTTCTTTAGCACAACACAAATGGATCCTAACAGCCACATACTACTTCACTAAGTGGATAGAGGCCATACCCACTAGGAATGTCGTAGAATTAGTCATCATTAGTTTCCTAGAAGGTCACATCCTATCTCGGTTTGGCTGCCCAAGGAAAATAATCACTGATAATGCTACTGCTTTCAGATCCAAGAAAATGGTTGATTTTTGTCATAGGTATCAAATAGCACTTGGTCATTCAACTGCCTATTACCCTCAAGGTAATGGATTAGCTGAATCATCAAACAAGAGCCTGGTGATCATCATCAAAAAGCTGTTGGAAGAGAACAAAAAATCATGGCATAACAAGTTATTACATGCTTTGTGGGTGGACAAGCTTACAACAAAAAAGTCCATTGGCATGTCACCATTTCAGCTTGTCTATGGAACAGAAGCAATATTCCCTACCAGCCTTGGGATACCAGTGATCAAACTGATCCAGGAGATCCAAACAGAAGAAGACAGCATGGTGAGGAGAATAAATCAGACAATCCATCTCCAGCAAACAAGGGAAGAGGTCTATAGCAGAGCAGTGAAGGTTCAGGAAAATATAAAGAGATTGTTTGACAAGAGAACCAAAGCTGTTGATTTTAAAATTGGAGATAAAGTTTTGAACTGGGACTCAAGGAGAGAGGATAAAGGTAAACACGGCAAGTTTGATAGTTTTTGGCAAGGCTCATACATCATACAGTCCACTGTGGGTCCAAATGCGTTTTTTGTAGAGGAATTAGATGGTACAGAGCTGTTTGGGGGTCTTGTCAATGGTAGGATGCTCAAACACTACTTCTGCTGATTTTTCATTTCCAACTTCATTTTCATTGTACATACCATTTCTTTTTTTCATTTTCAAGAAAAAGAGAAAAATGTTTCCAAAAACAGAGAGAAAGGGGAGGTTCAGACATGCCCAAAACATGAACCTCTGATGTGCAAAAGATTGGCTCTAATAAACTCAAAATCTGAGCCATAAAAAGCAAAGAAGCTGGTCCTAACATGCTCAAAATCTGGACCAGCAAAAAAGAAAGAAAAATCAGCTCTAACATGCCTAAAACCAGAGCTGAATCGAAGAGAAGAAATGACTCTAATATGTTCAACACTTGAGTCACGGAAAAGAGAAGAAGGATGCTTCAAACTTCAGATTTCAAGCCTTCAAGTTTTGTTTCCAAAATTTTGCAAGTTTCTGTCCATGTGTGACTGTCTTTATGCCATGGTCCACAGCAAGCCAGACAGTCTAATCCTGGCTTGGCTGTTTTTCAATTTCTGTATTAGAATGTAGAGAAGAAATCTGCTGGACAGTCTAATCCCAGCAGATACTAGATTAGGTAGAGAAACAAATGAGACTAACAGTCTAATCTGGTCTCATGGAGAAATAAGGGTAGATTTAGAATAGGTCTACTTTTTGTTTGCAAAATAAAATGATGTAAAGGGTATGCAAGCTCAAATTCACCCTAGAAGAAGAAAAAATGCTAGGATTGTAGTATGGGTAGGTAGATTGTTGGGGAAATTTTTCTGCTGATGTAATGTCTTCATATTGTGGCAGCTGATCAAAGAAAGAAAATGATGTTCCAAGCAGTAGGCAACTGGCCTACTCCAAAGATCTATTCTCTGAATTCTTGACTCCTTCAAGAAGAAGCCATCCCCATGTGGAGCCACTGTTAGCCCCTTATGATTTCCTTGACAAAGCAAGCAAGGGGCTAATTTTTTGTATAAGCCTGCAAGGAATGCATTTCCCTTGTAAACACATCATCCTTGCAGCATTTTCATGTCCCCTACCTTTAACTGTTGCCCTCTGCTGTTACAGAGTCTATGAGCCTTAATGATTGCTAAATATCCTGCTCCAAAAAGCCCTGCATTACCCCTTATACCCCTGCAAAGTGTCCCTTTTTCCCCTTTTTCCCTCTTTCTGTCAATATGCCCATGCTCCCCTCTATTCCCTTATTAACCCTCTAAACCCCCCAAGATCCCCTTTAAATCCCTTTTTTGCCCTTTGCTTAAACCTTTTTACCCTTTTCCTCCCTATCGTTACCCTTGTTTGGCCTCAAATTTCATTAAAAAGAGTTAAAAACCACTTTGAACCTCTTAATAGGCTTCAGCCCCTTTCCTTTAGCCCCTCCACCTGTTCTCCATGAGATCTGGCACCAGAACCACCCGCCAGAGTAAAGGCGCTTTCCGTATCTGTTTATCGGGCGCGACGTCAGCCGTTGATCCTGGTTGATCGGACGGTGGTAGTTAACTCCGAGGCCCTCCGTGTTTCCCCGTTCAAAACCCCCAATCGTGCCATCGCCGTCCATTCGCACGTTGATCTGACGGTTTGCAACGCGCCCACGCCGGTGGTCCTCGTGCACTGTTCCAAACCCGGCGGTTTCTATCGCATCGCCTTCGGGTGGAGGGCAGTTTTCCTCGATCACGGAGCGATTCCATACATTAAGCGACACGTGGCCCCGACATTGTTTCAAAACCGCTGGCTCATCGCGTGTTAACGTTCGTCTGCGGATGCCGAGCGATATCGTTGTCAGCCGTTAGATCGCCGATCGCCCATCCAACGATCGTCGCTCATCAAAGTTGCGCATTCGATAACCAATCTTCATCGTACCACTGGCCCACGGTCCATTGCCCTCCGACATGTTTTCCACCGTCGATCTCCGCCGAGATCAGATGGTCCAGATTCGTTTGCCCGCTGATTGAATTTTCCGCCATCGCCCGGTTTTTCCACGTCACCCCCACGTGCATCCACCGTACATCCACCCATTTCGTCGCATATATTCATTCAAAGGTCGATTTTCATATGTTTTGTTTAAATTTCTGCTGTGCTCTGCACACGTTCGTCGGATCACGTCCCGCTGTCATAGCATGTTTTCCACCATGTTTCTGCACTGTTCCGTCAACCCACCAGTCTGCATGGCCATCCTCGTCGTCCTTGTCTCATCCGCTACCCCCATTCATGGATTTCGTAACAATTTTTCATGTTTTACAAGGTTTTGAGGTGGTGAAAGCCGCCATGGTTTGCAAACTCTATCACAGCGACATAAAATACACGGGAAGATCATATGTAGAGACAGAGATCATGAAAAAGGCTTGGAGAGGTACCACGACGGGATTTGCATTTAAAGAACAGGGTTTGACCCTGTAAAACTTTTCCGGCGCCATTAACATACAGGTTTCACGGTCAGAGGTACAAATGGAGCAGCAGGGAGCTTAATGTTACACCATTTTTTGGTCATCTAACCTACTATCATTAGATGGACCCAAGTACACCACGTAAGACCAATTTTACCCTAAGTAAAATTGCTTTCACTATGTAAAATAACTTAATAAAACACATTTATTAGGTTGTTTATGGTCTAAACGGGAAACCCCAAAAGGAAATATTAAACAAACCTATATTTGTTTGATTTTCCTGGTCATGTTTAACCCAAAACAAAGAAATTAATTAGATAAATCTTTATTTATCCTATTATTTTCTAGGAATAATTATTTAAATCTTATTTAAATAATATTCCTTGTTAAATATGACTAAATCGCCCATAAATAATTAAATAAATCATTATTTATTTGATTATCCTTCAACCACTTCCTTAAAATGATAAATAAATCATTTATTTATTTATTATTCACAAATAAAGGAATTTGACCCAAGTCAAATACTTTTTCCCTCCAACAAATATAATAAAATATTCCATAAAAGGTGGATCTAGATTTGGTTAACATTATTTTAATCATGCACCAAGATCTAGAATGACCCAATATTTTGTTATAAATAGGAGGGTTTTTCCTACCATTCTTCACCTTTTGTTGCCTATTAGATCACTGCGGATCTATACACTTGGTCACATTTTTCTACATTATTTTGCTGTGTGAGCTCCCTTTGAGTTCTAGCTGACCTGGGTTTTAAACCATGAGAAATGTAGATCCCCCAGAAGTCTTTGAGGACTTCCAAGAACCCATCCCATTGAGGAGAATTGGAAACATCTTCTTGTTTTCCTCCCAGGTGCCCTTAATACAAAAAATTATTTCAAAAATTGTTCTTGTCTTGTCTATTGGATATATGGAGCAAACCCTTCTTTTTACTGCTTAATGTCTCTCTATGCATAGATCTGGTTTTTTGCAGCTCTTGTCTTGATCAACTAACTACAGATATGAAGATATTGGCAGCCACATTTGATGTTAGGGCTATTAGTTATGCGTAGCTAAAGTGGTCTTTTTTCGTACACTTCGACAAAGGATTCATACTAACAACTGGCGACTCCACACGGGTTTTCAGTTATGACTGCTGTCGTTTTTCATATTCCTGCATATCCAGCTATTTCAGACCCTAGGGTTTCTTTTCAGCTTTTTTTTTTTCCTATTTTTATGTTTTTTTTCACCTATAAAACCCTAAAACATTAAAATTTCTAACTTCCGCATGTTTCTGGCCCTATTGCGCAGGTGACAGACATCGGCCATAGCGAGACGACAAATTTTTGAGGAAATGCGCCGTGGGTTGCCCCCACGGCGAACGGTCGCACTTTTCAGCCCAAAAACGTGACACGGCCTCCGGTCTACCTTTTCATCCCATTTTACGCGACTTGCACGGAGAAACGAGTTGTAAGACACACGACACACGGTTTTAACACTGGTACACGTAATTTTTAAGGTTTTTAAAACACGTAAGGTTCTCCGGCCTACATCTCAATACAGATTTAGACCTGTTTCTGATCTGTTTTACTCATCTAAGTGGGAACCTAGCCCCCTAGGGCTTTAGTACCCTTCACGTTTTGTGGAAGAGTTTTAATTGTTTCAGGTGTCTGTTTTTTCAGATTTTCAGCCACCCCTTTTTCAGATCTGATACCTCCTTTTCAGACCCCTTTTAATCAGCTCTTCTCCCCTTCAAATCACCTCCTGAAGTTTTGTTTGGATCTACCTTTAGGGCCTCCTCCTTGTCCCTTCTGTTTTTTGCTGATTTCCTCCTTTTACGACCACCTTGCCTGCGCACTCTTGGGCATTGTTACGCACCTCTTTTTAGCAGATTTATCCTTTAGATCCCTGTCCCTCATGACCTTAGATCTATTGGCCTCTTTTTAGTGTGTTTCGACTAGATTTTTTCCTCTTTTAGACTAGTTTTGAGAAATCTTCCTTTTTGGGTTAGATCGATGCATTGTTATTTATTAATTTTTACGCTCAAAGACATTATATACGCATTCTCTGGGGATTTAATTTTTGGTTATCACATTGTTTTCTTTTGCTCTCAAAACATCAGGGTTTAAAAATTAAAATTAATGCATGCCACACACTCACCCTAAGCGAAGAAGAGCCTGGTTCACACCGCCAGGAAAAGACTTTAAAACATTGAAAAAACAATTGACACTGCACCTTTTCTGCCCTTGTTTCGACATTGTAATCACTTGAGTCTGCACCTCCCTGCCCTTGTTGTTCGTTCTTCTTCCCCTTGTGCCGTGTTTGTGTTGTCATCATTGCGCCCCCAAGGCGCACCTCCCGGAGACTTCTTGGCCTTCACCCTCAGTTTCCAGTCGATCGACCTACTCCGTCCCGCCATCGTCGAGTTATTCCTCCCCCAAGTTCGCACTCTGACTCCTCTTTTGATTCATTGGGTTCTCCTTTTGCTTCTGGTTCTCCCCCTGTCACCTTCACTATGTCTGGTCCAGGGCCTAACGCTAGCGGGAATCCCGGCCCTCATGCCGGGACTACTACTAGCGGAACCGCCACAGGAACTACCTTGGCTACCCCCTTGCTCCCTTACATGGCAGGCCTCAGCCTCTCCGATCTCAATCAGTTGATCAATGACCCTATCCGCCACGATGTTGGTTGGCCTGCTATGCCAACCAAGCTCCCCTCTGACATCCCTAAGTTCAAAGGCCTTGCTGGAGAAGATCCAACCAACCACGTCCGATCTTTCCACATGTGGTGTTCCTCCAATTCCATTATCGATGATTCCATTCGTCTTCGGTTGTTCCAATGCACGCTTACGGGCGAAGCTTCTAAATGGTATGTTGACCAGGCCACCTCTTCCCATACCACCTTTATGACCATTGCCCAAGCCTTTTTATCTTATTTCTAGCTCCCTCTCTGATACGACACTGGTACAGAGCTTTTGACTTCTTTCCGTCAAACCTCTTCAACCCACCTTTCCACTCATGTCCAAGAATGGCGGAGCAGATAGAGCTTATGTCGCGCTCCCACCTTCGAGGATCGGGTTTATATGGACTGGTTCCTTCACACTCTCTTACCTCCCATTGGAAAAGATGTCGCCTCTCATTTCCCTCAAACCGAAGAAGCCGCCCTCCAAATCACCTTGAAATATGACCTCATCTACGCTCAGTCTGGTTATGTTTATACCATCCTTCCTGACCTCCCCAGGCTCGGTGGCGCTAACGCCCCGGGGGCATCTCATTCTGCCGACAGTATCGTTGGAGCTCTTTCTCATCCATCTGCTCAACCTCCTATGGGCTATGGTCCCCCTCCGGGAGGGGCCAGCACCTCTAGCACTTTTCCCCTCCAGGTAGCATGTATCCAGGATACGGCATGCCTTATCCTTTCGCCCAACCTCATACTTACCTCAATTTTGCCCAACCTAACCACTATCCTTATCCGCAGCCTGGTGCTCCAGCTCCTCCAGCATATGCACTTCCTCCTCCCTTGCCTTCTCAACCCCAGCAACAACACCTATAGCCCCCTCCAGGGCAAGTATTTGCACAACAGGGTGCGAGTAATCCTCCTTCCTATCAAAGAAGGTGGAGAGGCAATAAAAATCAATCTGCCCCTGGTACTCGTGGACCGAATCCCCAAGGTACTGACCCTAACACTGCTAACCAGCAACAGGGCACTCAGCCCAAGCCAGACATGCCTATTCGCACAAATAAGCCTTGTTCGTGTTGTAGTGTTTACAGTCATTACACTCACGATTTTCCCCTTCTACCATAGATGCGGCAGATGTGGGAGTCTCAAGCCACATTGCGAGGACAACATGCCTCCCCTCATGCTCCCCCTAATGTGGCCACTACTCAACCGGCTGTGTTTACCGATCCTTTCCCCCAACAAGGATTTGTGGCTACCCAACCACCTGACAGATAGGTCGCCACTCAACCTTCCCCTTCTGGTTCCTCTGATTACCAGATCCTCATGTTGAACTCTAATCCATCCTCAACCGTCGACCTTAACCTTCAAACTCGGTCTCGCCAATAGCCCAAGCCTCCCGCTCAGTCTGCCTCTGAGTCCCCTTCTTCAGGTTCCACCGAGCCTCTTTTGACATCTAATGGTCCCTTGCATATCCCTGCACCCAAAGTTGAGGTTCATACCAAGATTCCTAAAGGACCATTACGCCGCAATGCTACTCCTGGTCGAGCTGCTCATTCGTATAGCATAGTAGATGATTTGGCACAGTCTCCTGCTGCCATTTCCACATTGGAACTCCTCCAATCGTGCCCTTCCCAAAAGAAGGCTCTCCTATTTTCCATGGGCGCTGTGGATCCTGCTGATGACCAAATGATTGTTTTCGACACCCATCAATCAGAACATCCTCCCCTTCCTGCTTCCGTAGCCTTCCAAATCCTGGTCAAAATCCAGAACGCTAACATTTCTCGGTGCATAATTGATGAGGGGGCATCCACCTGTGTGATGTCCGCTTCGGTTTGGAAGCAACTCGGATCTCCTGAATTAGCCCCTTCCACGATCACCCTTCGAGCGTGGGATGGCCACGCCTCCCAGCCCATTGGCCTCTTCCGTAATTGTCCTATCACTCTTGCGGGCAAGACTGTTTGCGTTGACGTCGAAGTCATCGACGCCCCTCTAGACTAAAACATTCTCTTGGGGCGAAGCTACACCTATGCAATGTCTGCTGTCCCATCTGCGGTTTTTCGCAAGATGTCTTTTCCTCACAATGGAAAGATAGTCACCATTGACCAGTTGACTTATCATGAGCCAAAGTCTCAGACCTCCCCTGAGACGACCATCTCTTCTGTAGCCAATAAGCAAACCGTCGATTCCTTGACCAGTGTCTCTCCCGACGTCTACAAAGACTCCTCTTTGCTTGGAACTTTTCTGGTCTCCCTCCTCCTCCTATCTCTGATCCCAGCTTATCGAATGTTTGCATGATGCAATCGTCTCGGGCAGCCCTCAAGCGGCCCGCTACGGCTAGTCAGCAACCTCAAACTCAACCTCGCCCTCCGCAACCCACTCCTAGCCATTCCTCTCAGCCAACCAGACCTCTTCCTTCTGGCCCTTCTCCTTCAGCTAGTATCCATGAGCCCCTCTATTCTCCTGGGTCGGTTCCCCCAAGCCTCAACCATCTAGGAGCCATCCCCCCTGGTCATTACCCCGCTGGTCAGATACCCTTCCTGGCTCCCCCTCTCGGAGTCTATTCGGTCCCCGTCATGGCCACCCTCTTTCTCCCCAACCTGACCCTGGGCATACCCGTCTGGTACCTTGACCCCCCAGCCGCTACCCTGCCTGGTCACCCCAAACCCTACCTTGCTTTGACACCGGTTCAACCAGTCCCCCTCACTTCCTCTGTTGCCACTATGCCCCCATCACCTTCACATGACCCTTCTCCTGTCGTGACGGCTCCCGGGAAGAAAAGCAAAGCTCGCAAGGGGGCACCCAAAGACAAGGCCACCCCGACTGACCCGGCCCCTCCTCTGCCCACAAAGCCTTGCGCCTTGTGTGATGTTGTCGGTCACGCCACCCATGCTTGTCCTGAATTGCCCCTTATTCAACCCATGGTTAAAGTCGCGTTCCCTAAGTCTACGGTCCCTGAAGCCTCCATTCCTTCCTCGTCCGTAACCAAGAACCCCAAGATTATCTGCACCAACAAACCCTGTGCTTTGTGTGGTATCCATGACCATTATTCCCACCATTGTCCTCACCTCACGCATTACCGTGCCTCTTTAGAGGTAGTTCAAGAGTATGAGGTTGAACAAAATCAATTCGCCTCTCCCATACTTGCGCAGTATGCTTCCGGTCAGTCTAAGGATCCACCTGCTCCCATCGACATCCCCCCCCCTGATGTCCAGATGTCCGAGCCTACCACCACCATTTTCTACCTATCATCATCCATGAGACCCTCGGAGAACATTCCCTCGGATTCCTCCCCTGATGGTTCGCTTGACCCCCCTTTAGCAACCACCCTGGGCTCCACATCTTTTGACCATCTATTCATTTGTTCTTCTGTCATCCCCCGTGACGATCCGTATGTGAGCCTTTCTTCCTGTACAGATGATTTAGGTAGCTTTGCCACGTCATGTGGTTTCCCTTCCTCTCATCATCCCCTCATTTCCGGTCAAGATCCCCCCTTGGAAGCCTTCTTCTCCCATGACCTCATCCTTCTCGCCCTTAAACGAGATACCACCACCCGTATCCATGATGACCTTTGCAGCCCGAGTCCCTGCCATACCTCCTATAGTCCTCATATACCACCCTCTAGTTTGTATATGAGTCATAGCCATCCTGCCCATCGCACTCTCTCCCACAGTTGCCGCTTGATGTCTTCTGTACACTCACGCTGCCGTCATTGTCCCTTCCCCCCTCAGTTTTTGTCTTGTAACACCATTCCACAGGACCTCCCGTCCACACCCTATATCGGTTACGCCGATGGTGCAAGTTGTTACTCCCAGAATCTCGCCTCGGCAGGTTGGGCCATTTTCACCCCCGTGCATGCCCTTGTTCTCTCCAACGGTGTATGCATTGGTACTGCCACCAATAATCAGGCCGAATATGACGCAGTGCGTGGCCTCTTAGCCGATGCCCTCTCTCATCGCATCCTCCATCTGCATGTTCATTTAGATTCCCTACTTCTTGTCATGCAACTAAATGGTGCCTATCGTGTGAATAATCCTATCCTCTTTAGACGATATTTATGCGTGAAACTCTTTATACGTGACTTTGAAACCATAACTTTCAATCATGTACCTCGAGAACAAAATCACTATGTAGATAGCATTGCGAACCATGTTCTAGATTGGCATTTATCACACGCATTTCATACAAGACAATAACATTTATAATCATTAAAAAGATGCATATCCATAATATGTGTCGAAAAACATGTGTTTAGAGTCCATATACTCTAATACGTTTGACATGCCCATAGCATGTTACAAAAAATCAAAACTGGGGGCACCACCTGCCCCTACATACACACTAGGGGGCACCACATGCCCCACACCTAATCACTATTTGGAGGATCCCACGCCAATGGCTCTGCTCTTGCAGCCTGTAGATCACGTATCCCCTGACCGGCCATCGCCATGCGCCGCATGATACCTCGCCATTCCGAGGGTAGACCAATACATGGCTCTATGTACTGGTCATCTAAGTCTTGCCACCCATGCTCTGAAACACTGGTCAACAACCTCTCGCATCTACGCCGAATGTCCTCCAAGAGGGCGGCCGCATCCTCATTATGTGCCGCTCGCGATCCACTCGGGCCTGCAGCTCCTGATGCTGCCGGTCGTCCCATATATCCGGGCGGTTTTACTGGAGCTATATCTGCATACCAAAAGTACATGAATCAGTACCCTATATATTGTTCAATAACTTTAACATGCCCAAAAAAGAATAGTCACTTGTCACTTACCATCGGGCCCCCATACTTGACCAGGCGGAAGTGGCAGGTCTGGATCCCCACAATAACTCATCCCACTATAGGGATAGTCGTCTATGTATAACGACATCTGATCCCAATGGGCAAAGAACTCCGGTCGAAACACCCATCCGACCGCCCCTCCTCCTCCTCTACACAGTAGTCACCCCCACCGTTGCATCCTGGGCTCTCTCGGGCCCCCATCTGGGAGCTGTATACGAGGTCGTAAGGTCGAGATATTCTCAAAAAAAAAGGAGCACAATAAAGTCCCATACGAGCAATCGTGGTTCATTTTCTGCTTGCAAAGCGACAGCTGTCGTTTTAACGACACCAGCATCATTTGGGCCCACCCATAGTAGGTCCCACTCAACACACTCTCTACAATAATCATTTGCCCCCCATTGATGTGATGGAACACCTGGTTGCCCACGATCCGCAGCACCGCTGCGGCCACTGCATGGGTCTCCAATCTCTCTAGGTCCCCGATTGGTATCCGAGTCCCTTTGACTTGGAGACCCGGTCGACAATGCCGCTCCACAAAATCCATGATGTTCCGTCCCCGCACTACACAGACCTCATGCTCTGGATCCCAATAACTGATAATCTGGGCCAACAAGGGCTCTCCAGCTCTCATAAAAGGGTTCTCCAAAAACTTCAGAACCCCAAACCTGGCCAACACATGACGGACACCCTGATCTACCTGGATCTCTGCTCGTAATGTACCCAGGTCTCTCTCTCTCCAGTTAACCCGTATATCTGCCATATCTGCACAAAAACATCATCTTTGTCAGCATACAGATAGGGAATACTGTAACCAAACACAAAAACCCAACTCTCAGCCATAAAATAGCACTAAAACCCCCTCATCTTCCAGGTCGCACTTTTCTGCCAAATCTTGGGACAGGTCACACCTTTTTGCTCAAAACCTACTTCCTAGGTCGCAGATTTTGGCCCAAAAAGTGCGACCCGGCTGAAAATATGCAAGAGGGTCTGTTCCTGAGATTCTGGGCCCTAATCTGAACTTTCAAACCATCAAAATGTAAGAGTAAGGTTAGGCCTCTTACCTGCAACTGACAGATCTCGATTCCAACGGTCGGTTTGTCCGCTACGTTCACCGCAAGATTTAGGGCCTTCTCTCCTCTCTAGCTTCACCATAGCAACACTAGCAAATGAGTGAATTTGGAAGGAAAAATGCCTTATTAAAAGAGAACCCTGGTTTTTCTTTCGCTTGCTGCGACCACACCGTAACTTAGTTTGACAAATCGTCCACACCGTTGGAAAGCTCTCACCGAGCCCTCTAATGGGTATCTGTTAGTTTTTTGTGATTTGCTACTTCACCAGGACACATTTTTTCCAAGAGGGTAACTTCACCTCCCCCCAAAATCGAATTTCCTCACTCACAACACTTGTACTTGGGGCACCACTTTGCCTCCATACTTGTCTTTGTTCGTGTCGATTTTCGTCATGAGATACCATCTTATACTCATGTTTCATGGTCCCCCATGGGACCTTTACTGTGTGGCAGCACCATCAAGTCGCCCTTGTTTAGAGAATCCAAGTTGAGTCATCATCGCATTGATGGTGTCTATCCCATGTCCCATTGTACCCCGCTATAGTCCTCCATCTTTCATTGCTTGGTCTCTCTCTTATGTCGCACATTATGGCCTTCAGTCCCACTGTCCCCTATCCCTTATGATATTGTGTCAGTCGCTGCCATGTCATTCATGCCCTTTATGCTCTAGCAAGGGAAGTCGTCCATTCGCTACTCAGTCCCCTCCATTCCATCATCATCATTGGTATTAGTCTGTCCGTTGCTCTACTATTATCTCTCGCACCTTAGTTGAGGATCTCTCATTGCCTCATCTTTGGTGGACCTCCTTCTGTCGACCTCAGCTCCTTCATTCCAGAAGACAGGTCTAGAGAGCGGTGTACCTTGGTTCCAGCTTCCACTCTTGTTCGGTGCCTCAGATCAGGCAAAGGGATCTCTCATTTCCCTTTGACTTGATTGTTTCTCCACTTCAGCTCCTTTCAGCATGACCGAGATCCGTATGCTTGATGGTCCAGTGATGCAGCAGCAGCAGCTATTGGTGATGCCCGGGTGTGTGTGAGATGTCTCAGCCCTCATGAGGGGGTGGCCCTGCAGGTAGCCCCCCACATGCCTGAATGACCTCTTCATTGCAGCCGCCGATGCAGCTCCATATATTTGATGATTTTGGCCTTAGCTGCTTGCAGCACCTCTTTGATTTGCATGTATCAGTCAGATTTTGTGAGCCCTTCCCCACTTATAGGGGGCATTTGGGTTGTATTTGTATCTCATGTACTTAGATATTATTGTATAATTCCTGGCTATTATCCCAGGCACAGCATGTATGTGGGATCCCTCATTGTATTTTTATCTGGCTCATGTTTATGCCAGTTGTAATTTATGGTTCGATCCCTTGTTTATTGGACACACTATTCTTTTGTACTTTGTCTCGGCGGGCATAGGTATGCCTCCCCCGCCGCCTTTAGCACAGGTACCCTCTCATAAAAAGAGACTTGTTGCACCTGTAAGTCTTGCCTCCTCAGAGTCTAGTTCTTCATCACATTAGTCTACCTCACATTTCTCTCTCTGACTTCCCTTTTGATGTCTGGTGATTGAGTTCTTACAACGTACTTCGGTCATACGATTTGCTCCTAACACTCGCACGCTGGGGGGCAATCTGTTACACCATTTTTTTGTCATCTAACCTACTATCATTAGATGGACCCAAGTACACCATGTAAGACCAATTTTACCCTAAGTAAAATTGCTTTCACTATGTAAAATAACTTAATAAAACACATTTATTAGGTTGTTTGTGGTCTAAACAGGAAACCCCAAAAGGAAATATTAAACAAACCTATATTTGTTTGATTTTCCTGGTCATGTTTAACCCAAAACAAAGAAATTAATTAGATAAATCTTTATTTATCTTATTATTTTCTAGGAATAATTATTTAAACCTTATTTAAATAATATTCCCTGTTAAATATGACTAAATCACCCATAAATAATTAAATAAATCATTATTTATTTGATTATCTTTTAACCACCTCCTTAAAATGATAAATAAATCATTTATTTATTTATTATTCACAAATAAAGGGATTTGACCCAAGTCAAATACTTTTTCCCTCCAACAAATATAATAAAATATCCCATAAAAGGTGGATCTAGATTTGGTTAATGTTATTTTAATCATGCACCAAGATCTAGAATGACCCAATATTTTGTTATAAATAGGAGGGTTTTTTCCTATCATTCTTCACCTTTTGTTGCCTATTAGATCACTCTGGATCTATACACTTGGTCACATTCTTCATTATTTGTTGTGTGAGCTCCCTTTGAGTTCTATCTTTGTCACAGTTTTACCAACAAGAGAAATACTAGATGCGAAGTTTTTGAGACTTCCCAGAACATTAGGTTGAGCTGGATACACCTTCTTGTTTTCCTCCCAGGTGCCCTGTAATACAAAAAATTCTTTCAAAATATTGTGTTCTTGTCTTGTCACATTGACATTGTTGGATGTATGGAGAAAAAACTTATTTTCTTTGCTTAATGTCTCTCTATGCATAGATCTGGTTTTGCGGCCTTGTCTTGATCAACTAGCGTAGATACGAAGATATTATTTGACCACATTTGATGTTAGGGCTATAAGTTATGCGAAGCTAAAGTGGTATTTTTTCGTACACTTCGACAAAAGATTCATACTAACACTTAAGGCATGCAAACTAAGGTTTTAAGCCTTATGCTCAGGGGTTTAAAGGCAAAGCACCAGGTTGAAGACCCAGGGGACGCTCAGAGAGTACAACGCACAAAAATCAATGCATATCAGGGGTTTATATAGCAGGGGTTTATATAGCGGCAGAATGTTTTCCCTCTAGGAGATGCAGACGCCCATGCGGCATTCAATCCATGTCGTGTTTTGTGTGATATTTTCTACTACTGAAACAGCTTGATACTATCAGAGCATTTATTTCGTCAGTATGGCAGACTTCTTTATCATTCTTTTATCTTTTGTTTATTCACCTATAGCACCACATAGTACTGTAGTCAGAGTACTTCATAATCATATTAGAGTAATCTAGAGACTGGTGGAGATCATTCATGCACCCAAAGAACACCAGGAATTGAATGCACATGATTTAAAACAGAATGGGCTTCGGCCCTCTTCCTCTTATGGGTATTTAATCTTTGCATTTAGTTTTCTTGCTACACTCCTGCAACTACTCTTCGACTATAAAAATCATGAGAAAAACATTGTAAAGGTTGTTGATCAGTTATCAGATAACTGCAAGTAGTTCTTTTGAGACACAGTCTCTGTGTAAAGTGTAAGATAGGTGGAAGGAAATATTTTCAAACTGAGTATTATGCTATAGGCAATGTTGTACCTGATTGGTGTTGTTATTTAATATGACAAGAACATTTCTTTGGATCCTGATCTGAATCAGCAGTGATGTTTTCCTATCTTTTTATTTACATTCATTTCATTTCGTTTCTACTGTCTTGCATCAGAATATTGGCATAGGATTTACCCTTGTTAGGTACCCTATGTTTCTGTTCTCCTTGCCATTAATGTTTCTCTTCTGAATGTATTATCTAAGAAATGATTTCAGTTGGTTTAAACAGTGTAGTGGATGTTATTGCCTGCTCTCTGATGTATGAATTAAATGAATTCAGTTCTTAGATGTTTCTTGTTATAGATTTAGTTGGAAGATTTGGGAACACTGGGGATTAGAGTTAGCCCTGTCCACTAGGATCGTTGTGCGACCAACTGGTCTGTAACTTTGTGCTCTGAACCTGTGTTATCTCCTCCTCTCCTACCTTCCATATCACAATCATCTTTAAATATCATATGTTTTAGATGACTAGCCCAATTGAAAGCCTGCCTATTGAGTAGCAAGCAAATCCTTTCTTGACTCCATTGCCCAATGGTTTTGAATACTTCCTGGAATACTTCACCTCTGCCTTATCCCTCTTTGCTCATCTCTGTCTTACATTGAACCTTCCTTCCTGATAAACAGCAACCAAATCAAAACAAACCAAACAAATAAACCCCGAGCCTTATAACTAGCCTAAAATCTTAACACAGAGCTTCCAAGACATATATACTTTGACTATCATAGAGAGATCCCTCTCTGGACCTAGGAGGGCTAGATCTTGAGGTCTGAAAGTGGTTCTATGTTGTCTCATATTTTGGTATTGCCAACCTTGCCAAAACAGGGGAACCCCAACACACTTATCATAAGTGGAGAGGAGGACAGTGTGGGGTAGGCTATTTTGTCTACCATGATCAGATTTTCAGCCCACCTACATTGCAAGAGCTCAAGGTGGAGGATGATTTGTATGAGTTACCATTCTAGAGGGTGGATCATTTTGTATGGATGATAGCTTGGGGATGGGAGATTCATATGGGGATGGTAGATCCCAATACATATTAGACCTCATGCCTCAAGAAGGCCTCTAGATAGCCCATTGTTGCCTCCATGGATGTTTTACATGATGATAGCTATTTGGGATGCACACCAAAAGCTAGCTTGCATACTTGGGAGGGACAAATTGGAGATATATTGATGAGAAAAAATCTTGATCCTTGGAGGATTTTGTCATATGAAGATGCTACAGGGGGAGAAGAGGAGGCTCTTCAGTTCTATCCTTGCATTTTCTTGAGGACAAGCAACATTTGGGAGGGGAGGACTGTAATATTCCAAAATTAGCATGCAGCTAATTAGAATATTGATTTTTGCTGATTTCACTTAGGAGATGAGTAAATGGGTAAGGAGGCCCATACATTTCAGAAATATGAATAAAATCCCTCATAGTGTGAAAAGGGATCATCATAGGAGCTTGATTTCACACCCTCATGTGTGAAAGAGGACATTTTCATGTGGACAAGGTCAAGTTTGACCAAGTCAACAACACTGGGATAGGAGGTGGAGATCATCTTTTGAGACAGTGCAAAGATAGTGGGAGGAAGATTCCTTGGTGGAGGAAACCATAGAGAGTGGGACCCATGGTGAGAGGGCTTCCATTTGTATAAAAGGAGGGCAAGGCAGCCATAGTAAGAAATCTATGTTATGGATTATTGATTTTATGGTCTGGTTAGACTATTGTGCATTATCTTGCTGCTTAGCAGAGTTGTTGTGCTGCTTAGCACAAGGAATTCCTGTTTAGGAATTCCTTATCCTTTCAAGAGAGGCCTCTTGAGGAGCCTTGCACTTCATTTCTCCACATTCAGGCTTAAGGCCAAGCCACCTCCTTCAACTAAAATGTTATTTCTGCTGAAGTATAACGTTATGTTGCAGGGTGTTGCAGTGGAGGTTCTACAACACCACTTTCGAAGCTTATTTTTCAGAGGAGGAAGCCTTATTTCCTTTGGAGGATCAGTGAGGGAGAATTTGAGCTGATTCCACCATATTTGGCATCAGGCCAACCATTTTCCATCATCTACAGTGCAGTCCCTCTACTTAACTGCGTTATTTTTAGTGAGCATCTATAGTGAGAGTTGCAGTGATTGTTTGGAGTGTGAGATATTCAGTGTTAGGATCATCCTTTCACTTGGGAGATCCATTGGAGGAGGTTTGTTCAGCTTGTGCATCATCTACAACCATCTCCATCCAGTTCTTGAGTTGTAGCTGCTACTCAGTCTTGAAGACCGCAACTCCGACATTTTTGCCATTTTGCATATTTCAGGAAATCCTTTCCAGATTGTCTTGAAATTCAGTTTGGGAGTCTAGATATTCACTCTCAAAATTGTGTGGGCCCTATATTTGTATATTTGTGTATTGAAACTTCCCAGCAGCAGTATCTCTAATAAAACTGTGCTGTCATAGCCTTGGGTATTTTCTGTGTAGCAGTGATCTTCATTTTCTTGTACATGTTCTCTTGAGGCTTGTTATGCCTAGCTTGAGTGATTATTTCCTCAAGATCTTGTATAATTTTTGCTACTGTTACATTAATATGATGGCTATGTGCTCTTCTTGCATTTTATGAGTTGATTTATCACTGATACTCCAGTTTTGTGTTCATGTATTGTTGCACCCCATTTTGGGATATTACATTGTACCTGCAGGAGGAAAGACAATCATGAGAAAGACTCCCAGCCATGCCCCCTCCTCCTATCGAGCGTTTTGTACTCTGCGATGAGCTCAATCATTTCGCCATTGATTTCCCAGCTTTGGAAATTTTCCAACGATGGTATCCAATTCATATAGTATATCGCAATAACATGGACATCCAGTATTCATGTCAGATATGTGGTGACAATAACCCGGTGCGCCATTGTCACTACATAACTAGATTTCACGCAACACTAGCCTGTATGTGCTCAACCATAGTCTGCCTCTCCCAAGAATATGGCACAAACTCAAAATCCATGAACAGATTGACAACCTAAGAAGATGTGATGAGTAGATCCATCCTCTTTCTGTCATCTGAAAAGTGACCAATCAAGGAACCCTTAGTTACCCCCAACCGCTCTCTACAAAGAAGACCAACATGTGCATTATGTAAAATGCCCAATCTTGTGGTCACCACTTGCCCTGATTTAGCAGCGTTACGCCGCTGGTACCCCATCATGCCACCAACTGAGCATGATGGGACCTCCATATCTAGGCTATTTTACCCAGTATGTTAATGCAATCACTGTGGACAGTGTTGTACCTATATCCTGCAATTTTTTACTCTAATCAAGATGATTCATACATTAGAGAAGAAAGAGGATGATCTCCTCAAATGGTATAGAAAGTATATCGCCCCCAGGTCAGCAACCCCACACCCACATCGGCGTGATGGGAAAACTGGGACGGCACACCAACTAAGCATGAACCAGGTACAACCTAGGATAACATGCAGACTATGCAACCTTCTTGACCACCGGGTCAATCAATGCAAAGAACTGAAGCACCTCGCAAAGAGTTTTCGCACAGTCTCATCTCTCCCACAAAAACTTCTCTCTAACCAAGAAAAGATCATGCATACTTACTTCTGGATTTTTTCACACTTTCATCATACAATTAAATGTGAGCATCTCCCCAAGCTAAGAGCAGCAAGAGCAGTGTTAAGTCTACACTCCCCAAAAGAGCTGGACACACCCAAGCCAAAGACTCAGAAATGGAAGTAGAAGAACTCGTCTTCTACCACAGATCCCTTCCAAGAGTCCACATCTGGGAAGAAGAGTAGTGTTGATTCCCACACAATCTACTCAGTTGACAAAATGGTACCATGCACCATCTGCACTGGCCATAACCACGAAACAGAGGCATGCCCGCTAATGGAAACATTCAAGCACCTCTACCTAGGTACAATTTCCACCAACAGGAAATTGACCATCCTAACAGGGGACCCAACCTTGCACTCATGCAAACTCCCATCATGGAGATTTACCCCCCACCAAACACCGACGACACGATACATCATATACGACTCGTATCATCATATATCATAACTAGTACTAAAGTCACCCCCACGTCTTGGGTTTTCAACCCTATTCCTATCATAAAAAACTAGGGTACCCTGCGCTTCTGCATTGATTTCCGCAAAAGCCCATGTTTACATGCTGCCATCGAACTCCTCAATGATACCCAACCTCTAAAACAACGTCTAGTACAACTAGAGCTCGTCAACGAAAGCCGATGATAGTCATTACAACACAGCGAGGCCTACAAGAAATGGGTAAAAGCATCGTTCAACCACCACATCAACCCTCACACATTCACATAAGGAGAACTAGTCCTTCGATACGATGTCACAAAAGAAACCCTAGGGTTAGGAAAGTTCGAAACCTTGTGGAAAGGACCCTACATCATAAAATATTTCCTTCTCAAGGGGGCATACATCTTTACTGAACCAGACGGGACATGCCTCAGCAACCCTGTCAACGACCTTTACCTCAAGAAATTCTACCCATAAGGGCCAAGAAGGCCCTACCCTAGAGTCAACATACAAAAACAAAACCACTGTAAATTTTTGACCAAGGACTTGTTACAAAACGTGCTCGAGTGTCACAATGGATTACGAGCCCAACCCTTACTTCAGATTTTCTGATGGAGAATTGAGATGGACTCAAAGTTTAGAAGCAGCTGCCTAGGTTATCTATCACCCTGACTGATCACCACTCTACAATAATAGTGTGTGCATCGGTTGAGTAACAAACAATCAAGAAGAATATGACGCTGTTATAGGACTTATGAGTGACACCCTCCATCAGGGCATAAGCCATATGCATATCTACCTCGATTCCCAGTTAGTAGTGTCGCAGTTAATCCAAACATTTGAAATACGAGATTCACATCTATTTAGAAAATATTTTCGTGCAAAAATACTAAGCAGAAAATTTGAATACATTACATTCACACATGTACCAAGGAGCCAAAACCAAATAGCTGATTACAGAGCTAACAATAATCTAAATTGGAATGCATCTCGGATAAACCATCATACATAAAAAACAAAAACATAGAAAACATAGATATCCATCAGCGTAACATAATCCATAAGCAGAAACAGGGGGCACACCATGTAGAGCCGCAAAAATTATCTCTCATATATATATATATATATATATATATCTGTGTGTGTGTGTGTGTGTGTGTGTATGTATGTGTCTGAGAACAAAAAATAGTGTCTCTAACCCATCGATCAACCCAAAAAGATACACATATAAGTCGTAAAAAAATAGGGGATGCATCCTCATAATGGGTGGTTTGCCCGTGTACAAAATGACTTTAGGGCGGTGCTCGCCCAGGCGAGGCACCTTGACCCATTGCCGTTCCTGGTACCACTACTGGAGCCACCGTCCATATCGAGACCACCACTCGACGTAAAACTAGCCGATAGCCCCCCCCCAGTCCATCAAGGTCTCCAACCATACATCCTTGAGGTCATCTAAAAAGCCTCGATTCGGCATCCCCTGGGTCAAGTGGTCCACCCGATCCCAGGCATCCTCTAGAACTGCCACCTGCTCAGTCATATTAGCAACACGAGCCTCCGTCGCATCAACGCAAGCTCCCTTAGCTGCAATCT
This sequence comes from Pinus albicaulis, assembly GCA_034641835.2. Lineage (NCBI taxonomy): Eukaryota > Viridiplantae > Streptophyta > Pinopsida > Pinales > Pinaceae > Pinus > Pinus albicaulis. The sequence goes on from CM076579.1 coordinate 249,156,522, forward strand.
TGGCATCAGTAGAGCTGCTGCCCTCCCTCGAAGGGCCAACCCCATCACTGAGTGCCCCACCCTGAGGCTGTGTGGGAACTCCTCCCATCCCCCTAAGAGATCCCCAAGGTCTCCGAATCATCTCATGCCCAAACAACCGAGCCACAGGGCGACCAACCTCACCAACATCTGTAAGAGTAACCAAAACTATGTCAGTGTCATCATAATACACATATAACCATAAATAATCAAACAAATGAAGAAAGAACAAAAGACATACTTGCTGGCCCCCAAGCATAAACAACAGCAAGACCAATGTCTGAATCCCCCCAGAAGTCCATCACTGCATAAGGGAATGGTAGGAACATCTATGGGTTAGCCTAAAACCAAGCTTGTGTTGTGGCGTTCCAGTAACGCCCCACCATACCCCCACCTCCTTGAGGCATCACATGAGCCCACGTCCTCATGTGAGGCTCCTGTGGCCCCCCAGCAGGAACCACCACCACCAGTCTCAGCAGCACCACCTGCTCATACATAATGCTACATAAAATGCTCACATAGGAAAACAAATTCGATCCATCCTGGACCTTGTAAAGCTGTGCCAACATCCTGTCATAGTAGAAATGGGAAAACTAGAAAAAATGACTGGCCCTCAGCTGGCACAGGACACCAACCTGCGGACCCGATGCTTGATGTGGAGAAGAAGACCTTTCAAGTCGCAAAATAGCTGCCAAAGCACACCACTCGGCCAAATCTGTCATCGTGGCAATAGATATGCACCCCTCCGTAAGGGGCGCCTCACCACAATGACCTGCCCGGAACCGATCAAGATCCACTTGTTGGCTCCCTGTAATTTATGAGAGTGGCAAGAATAAATGCTGCAGGGGACACATCAGAACCACTTTGGAATCCTAGGATCTAGCCTTCCTGGATTCAGAGAGGGATCTCTCTATTAGTATCTTTGAATGATATATATTTTTACTTAATTATGATATTAGGCTAGTTATGAAGCTCAAAGGAACTTGTTTTTTTGGTTGATTAGCTGGGATGGATATCAAAAAAGGAAAAGGTCACTAGAAGGGTGAAGGTGAGAGCAGGTTGAAAAATGTTTCAGCTAATAGGATAGGTCAAAAAAAAATATCAATCCATTGGGCTATGGAGTCATAAAAGGATTTAATTGTTCAACAGTTCTACAAGGGTTTCCATGGGGCAAGTCATCTATATCAAAGGATCTCTTTAGATTGATTTGTGGCATGAAACATCAAAGTGTTGTGAAAGAAGAAAAGCTAATAACAAATTAAGAATATATTACCTTCACTAAACAAGAAAAGCCTTTCGAAGTAACTTTTTGAAGTAAGCCAAAGGACAGGGCATACCATAGACTTCTTTGGACAAACTTTTACTAAAGCACACTTTTCAGACAACAATACAGTAATCTAAAAGACTACTTTCAGAAAGGATAAAACATATAAGAAAATGATTGGCGACTTAAGATCAGGTAAGAACTTTGAATCTATCCTGATTTTGGCATACTCTAAAGGGAAACTTTCAAAACAACTATTAAAGACATGACCAGAGGACAGGGCTAACCATGGACTTCCCTGGTTTAGACTCTACTTAGCATGCAATGAAAATATCATTCAAGAACAATGTCTCAAGTTCTACACAGAAATACATGGGCTCACCAACATTCCTTGATTGGTTATACTCTATTAAGTCATTCCCAAATTAAATATTAGAAGAAAACATAGAGATAAATATTTCAGACAAAAATAGGGTACTTTGCAGTAAATCCTACTCTAAATTTTCTATTCTTTATCAGAGAAAATGGACAACATGACAGACATAAGGAAAAATAGATATAGTGAGGAATAACATCACCATTAACATAGACCAGGATCCCATGAATCAGCTTGTATTATTGATGTTAAAACCAATTACATTCTTCAGGTCCAACATATCTTTACAGCTCTAATTTCTCTTCTCAGCCTAGTATTCTTCAACTACTTAACAACAATTCAACAGCTTCAGCAACTATTTACACTTGATAATAATTCATCTAACAACCAACCAACCCTTTACAATGTGCTCCTCATGGAGTATTTATAAATGAATGAGGAGGTGGAGTGAAAGAAAGGGTTCTAATGTGTTCTTTTAAGACATCGTAAATGCTTCTCGACCTTAGGGAATTTACATAACCCAAGATAAAGAATATCTGATGTTTTAACTCTGTTGAATGAATGTTTTACCAACTTCTGAGCTACTTAGTCACTTTTGTTGACTTTTAGGCATATTTGGTAGGCTGGGAATAACTTTTGAGCTGTCTATGTAAAATATCTCTGATTGTGCATTCAATTTGTATGCTTTTGAATTAAATAGGAATGTAGGTGGCATTTTTGGGTTCTGGGGGATTAATTGCTTCACTGATCTGGAATTTGAAGCGGTCCATTTGCTGATCTGTCTTATTTTGTGGCTTTAAACTCTGATTAGGCCATTGATTGTGCTTTAAGGCCTTCTTTGATCTTCTTTTATCTTTTATCCTTTCTGCTGACTGTTTTAACTTTTAATCCTTTGTTTTTACACTATGTTTTATCCTCAATCTGCACAGGTTAAGTCTTTTAATCTTCATGCTTTTGACTTGACCTTTAAACTTTAATCTCTTTGATCTTTATCTTCACTGCTTTCTTGTGTATAGGTGGCTTTGGCATGCAGGAGGGTTTAATTGAATAACCAATGCTCATGACGCATCGATTTAAACTTGGAGATTAATCCCCTTTGTCCCCTTCTTTGCATTTAATTAAGCCTCAGAGGATCGTCACCCTCAGCTTCTGTCACTTTCTCTTGACTGTGGGAAAATTAGCACATTTTATCGTCATTTAAAACCTGCAATAAATAACAAAAAATTAAGCAAAACCTGCATTTATATGGTTAAAACTGCAAACAAAGGCTGGGCGAGGGCGGAAGGGTGAAGAACCAGGTTTAAATTTGCTTTTGGCATGAAGATTGTATCGGCGATTTCGTGAAAACCATAAGCCGTTTTCGCGCAGGGTTGAGGTGTTTTATGGTTTTGCATAGAACAGACGCGATATGGTTTGGAGTGTGATGCGTGTCTCTTATGAAACCGCTTGTTTCGCGTGGAAGATGCATGTTGGAATGTTTTGGGTTGATTGGGTGTGAAATTAGTTTTTGGACGTTGGATCTGGGGGAGCAAGTTCAACGGTGGAGAGGGAGCATGATCTAATGGAGTTCATCGGTGGAAGGGGGTGGTGGAGGACAGGTGTTAGGAAAGGATTAGGTGGTGGGAGGGAGAGTGGAAAGTGGGCCAGGGTGCATGACAACATCATCTTTGTCGGGTAGCGAAAGGCTATGGGGCAGAGGTTACAGGCAAGGATCTACGAAAGCCGTTGGATGAGGAAGATTGACGGTCGGATCCTACCTAGGAGAAAATATAAGGGGGAATGGCGGATGGATGAGAGAAAAAAATGGGAAAGCCCTGATAGTCGTTAGATCTTCTAGATCAATGGTTAAGAATGTATTGGGGGCACAATCGTCAGGGTGAGGAGTTTATAAAGGGAAAGGTGTGGGAATATAAAGGAGAGGAATAGGTCCCATAGGGAAAATGATAGGACTAGAAGCGGTGAAAAAGGGACTGAGATTTAGTTGGGTGATCATAGGCCTCAGTCTCATGGTGAAGAAAGGGCAGAGGGCTTAAGCCCTCAGGGGCTTTAAGGCTTAATTTTCAAATGGAGCAGATTCAGGCCTAAAACAAAGGTTTTTAAGCCTTTTTTATGTTCTGATAAGATAAAAATGGAGATTTTAAACCATATAAGGGATTTTTTTATGATTTAAAGGGTTTTTATGGGAAAATGAGGGTAAATGAGGGAAAAAAGGAGATTTTTAGGGGAATGAGATGAATGTTTAGGATAAGTGAAATGAGTGAAAAATGGGTGGAATGGAGCTTATGAAATGAACTAATGGAGAAAGGCTTTGAAAACAGTTTTCTTTGTATCTTGGCAGGGTAATATTGGAGGCATTTAATGAAGATATTTCAGTGGAGTGAATCTTTGCCAATAATGAACACAGTGGGGTTTTAAAAACTCAATTATTTTTCAAAAAATTTTGTTTCTTGAAAGTTGAAAGACTTATTTAGCCATCATCAGGTATAACAGAATTTATAGATGGCTAACACCACCCTCCAAGAAGGAAGTGGATACCGAAGTGCCTCACCCTGAGGCAGCAACCCGGTCACAAAGCAGATATATGTCTCATGATGGATAGTGAGGCCACACCCACGTATCACAAACACCTTGCGTCGCCTGTTCCAACAACACTGGATCAGGTAGTGCAGAAGTCGATCCTGTGACCGAAGAAGGTCATTCTCCACAAATTTTAGGAGACCCCATCGCGCCAGCTGCTGGCGTGCCTAACCATCGGCGGCTAAAGAAGTGGGAAGCTCGGGCCAATTCCGCTCCCTCCAAACCATCCTGTCATCAAAACAGGAGCACATCAATAGCATAAAAAACATAAAAACACAGGCATAATTTCAAAAGATTTGGAAAAAAATTTCCTTGGCTCTCCGCGCGCCTTTCCCTTAGACAAGCGCGAGGAAGTTGCACCTGTACTTCTCACAGGCATACAAAAGGTGCGCCCAATTATGGGAAAAGCGCACATAAGGCACATAAAACCTTATTTTTTCACGCAAAAGGCACACCTATACCCTGATCGACCGCGCAATAAAGGGTAAAATTGGCTCAGAATCCATACAAACCAGTATTGTATGGACCCCAGCACCCAAGACTGGAAAATTAAAATGCAGGATGTCATGGATTTTACTTGGCCATAAAATCGCTAATCTCGGGTGCTCAGGCTGACTACAATGAAAAGAACTGCTCCACAGAAGCCTCTGACCTCTCAATACTCAATAGAAACAAATGAATTGAATTAAGCCATATTCGCCTATATGTCGCCCTTTTTCGAAACTTTGGAGAACCATAACAAGAGCTCAGAAGGCCTAATCACTAGACCGAAAGCAACACTGTGATCAACACTCCATAATCCCCAAAGGTGGTGCCACACATTCGCACCCCCGAAAAAAATAAATTTTCAACGTCGGCAAGTATGCACTCTCTCATCTTCTTTTTAAAGCACATGTCTTTCAATAATATTTGGATAAAGAATATGCTTTCACTTGGGGTAGTTATTTTTGCAGGTAGTATGTAAACCATCCAAAACTCCATCCACTAAAAGTTCCAAAGCAGGTATCGTTATTCCCCCAGCATGATAGAGTTCCAGAAAAAATCTACATATTCTGAAATCATTTCTCCATCATAAATTAACCATAGGTTCCAAACACCCGACCATGTTTATCATCACCTCACCTTGCACATGATAAGCATCCTCTTTTGTCAGTAGAGCCTCCCCTCCATGGCACTTGTCACCCAAAATAGACCATATATCACAAAAATAGTAATGCCATGGCCATACCAGTATAGTCCAGGAAGCACCTTGTGCCCATTCACTCGCCATACATCAGGTCAAGTTTTACCATATCAAAATAAAAGCCCTTTCCTGGATGACTAGGTTGTACAAGAAGATTGAAAGCGCACTACCGCACCTCGCATTTGGCCCAACATATCTCCATCAGCATAACCCATCTGCGATATTTTTCCATCTGCTTCATCAACCTCACACATGAGACCAACCAATGGGGACCCCACCCTTAGCAAAAAACCTTCCGCACATCATCAATGAGCGAACACTTTCATGTTTTGGGGCACCCATCTCTGTTTTTTGTACAAACCAAACCCCATTATTTTATTCTTTTGGTAAGTGTACAAAGACCATAAATGGTGCACTACGTCCCCCCACCCACCTATTCATTTTTTCTCCCATGGAAATAGTCCCTGGTCACCCTTGGTCAGAGTATCACACCCTCACGCAAAAGCCACCATGACATCATTCATAACCAGTTTATACCCACCCTAAAAGTCCTATCGACTCCATGGATTTCCCCATTAGAAATAGTTATGACTGCCGCCAAGCTACTTTTTATACTCTGACCTTGGGCCACTGAATCCCTATCATCAGTTTTCAGTCACTCCCACCATCATGCATATGTTAAACCCATCACATCCAGGATCCTGATCCTCCGTATCAGTGACCCCCTTGTCTAGTTGAGGCTTCCTTTTTGTCGACATCAACACCTCTTTTCCAAAAAGGAAGTTATACCTTGGATCACCCCTCTCCACAAAAAGGGAATCCTCGGGTGGCACTGTGGGAGACATCATCACCCACAGATGTCATCAATATTCTTAACATTCGACTACAACACACTCTTTCATGTCAATATGGTATCGTACCTTACAACCATTGCACTTTGATCAAATTCGTCGAAGAACCGTGCCTTTATAAGTGTCTCTTTCAACAATTCTTACACAGGAAGGTCCTAGCCAATGCCTATGCCTACAATGCACATTTATATGCCATACCAAGTTCACGCATATGGGTACCACTTTCCACCTATTATCAAAGAAAAAACGCCCCTGAGGCCGTCAGCAGTTGTCGTCATCAACCAACAGATCACTACTACATTAGTGACATAGACAAAATCTGTATTTGTCAAATAGATTTTTTTAACTAGCCAAAGCATCATGAGCATGGGACATAACCGCCTCGTATAAAAGTTTTATATATATTGTATTATACCATTGCTTACAAGGATCCCACACGACATGGTCGCTCTTCGGCTTGGTGCAGGGTGTCTCCAATTCTGAGCTACATGCAGGTCTCTCTCTCTCTACAGAGAGTATACAGAAAAGAAACTATAATGTATTTCAGCTATACAGTTCTTCCTAGACCTCACACATTAGGGGGAAACTGTTACCATTGGAAAATTGTACAAGAAAATGTGACATTATTTAATGTCAGACAGAAGGATTTACAGGGCTGAGATACATTAGGGAATCTGAAAGTATTTAAAAATATCTAAGGTCTGAAAGGAAAAATCAAATTTCATACAAGAAGAAACAATAAAATGTGCCTTTGCATGCAAAATTCTTCGATAAATGTGCCTTCGCGCGCCTTCTTCTCAAAAAAGCGTGCAATCCTGGGAGTGGCAAAAGTCGCTTTCCAGGACCACAAGGCACACTCTAGGACATTGATCCCACACTGCAGGCTGCCTAAGGATAGCCGCCCAAGCCTCCTTAGGACATAAAGGGAGCACACAATGGAATAAATGTGGCACACATTGGAATCAGCCTCCTCTCTTGGGTCACTATCCACAATGTACCAAGAGAGGGAAGGAGGATTTGAATTCTCCTATAAAAGGCCACCAAGAGTTGAAAAACATGAGGGCATATTGTTATGCTGGCCAGAAATTCCCCAAGCAATACTAGCAGTGTGTGATCCGGAGTAGAGATAGAGGGGACTCAATTGTTGGCCATCCAACAACTCCATTCCACCATAGTAGAGAGAGGGAGACTTTGTGCCAAGGCAGCTCGAAAGTAAAGACATCCTTGCATCAGGACTTAGAACCCCTAGTTCTAAGGGCCCCTTGGCAAGTGGGTTAAAATTTCATCCTCATTTCCTACCATCACTCAATAAGAGGGGACGTAAGCACCACTGTTTGGATTATTGAAGTTGTTTGACTCTATTAAGAGCTTTTTTTTATTTGTTTTAGTTTTATTTTAGTTTTATGTTTGAATATGCATTCTATTTCTCTATCTAGTATGTTTATATTTTAGCATGTTCCACTAAATTTCTTGACTCCATATATTTTCTGCCTGTGACCAATAACTTAAGGGGGAAAAACCACCCCCCTTTAGTTGGTGTGATTTCTTACATTCGTGCACCAAACACACTAACACAACTGATACAACAACCTCGAAAATTTCTCTATATTTGAATTTTGGAACCTACCTTCTGTCACATGAAGTGTCATTTTTTATTGTCAAGTGTTGTTTCATATTATTACACATGTTTCAAGTTTTCATTTTCCTTGTTAAGTGTCATAAAATCACTAAGATAAACAATTGCAGACTTTGGAGTCATAATGCACTTCCTAATCATAAAACGACACTTATTGGTTGCAACTGCACATAATTTTTTTGTTGCACATGGAGATTATTTGTGAACTGGTCTTTTGATGTATATTTCTTAGTCTTGGGTTTTTTCTAAGTATCATTTTTTAGTTGAGATGTTTAACGCTTGAAAATACCCCTAACTTGGTGTGTTTTCACATGTTTTCACCATTCAACACTTAAAACGTTTTTCTGACTTTGCAAGCTTGCCCCTTAGGCTAAGAAGAGAGAAATGCACACTTCTATTTCCTGGTGGAGACCCTCCTTCTTAACTAAAATTATGAATTTTTCCACCCTGAGCCCTCTCTCTCTCTCTCTCTCTCTCTCTCTCCTGTGCACTACACAATTCTAGTCAACATACCCTCCTCCTTGCTGCTTGTCCTCCCTCACTGCACCAGTCTTGCCTCTGCCTCCCAGTCTAGTGCAATTCTAGTGGGAAGTGATGCCTCTCCCTGTGCCTTGTGATTACAACCTATGCCCTCCTTTTGGCCGTGAACTTCATCCCTGGAGCATGATGCAATTATAGTGAATGATCATGTTTCCTTTCCTCTTGCAACTGCAACATGCGGCCACCTTGCCTCCTCCTCCTCCAAATTTGCGTGTGGCACAATCTTAGTGGGAAGTGAATCCCTCCTCTATCTCCTGTGAGTTTGATCTACGCCTAGAAATACTATCCCTCTCTCCTTTGCACATTGTTGAGCCACAATCATAAAATTTGCATGAAACTTGATAAAAAAGGAAATTTTTTTAGGTAATGTTTTCTTTCCACAAGTGATCCACACTTACAAGGGTTCAATAAAACATGGCAAAGATCTATGAGTAGATTGTTCAATAAAGGTTGCCCATGTAAGCATATTGAAGACAAAAGGCATAGAGGAATATTGTTGTGATAGTTGAAGAAATGATGGATCCAGATGATCAAAGTGACTCATGAAGACTCCATTATATCTCAAGACCCTTTGGAGGGGAGAAGGAAACTACAATTAAAGATATGTTACAAGTATTGAAGACATAATGGTAGTGTCGTCACTTCTCAAATAACTCCATGTTACAAGTCACTATGAGCCCAAGTCATAAATTTATATGACTTGTCATTTTGTCATCACATGATGATGTAATTATTGAAATTATTGTAAATTTAAATATGTGGAAGTACAAGAGTCATATAAGGACAAAAGAGTCATTAGTAAAAGTCCAAAAGTCTCATGGAAGTCAAAAGGTTGCTATAAAATTCCGAGAGTCATGAGGAATATGAAAGGTAATTCCTCTTGTTATAAAAGAAGCCTCATTACTCAAGCAAAGGAATTTTCACCTTGGCATCTCCAACTAGGCATTAGAGAGAAATATTATTCTTTTGGAGAGAAAGTAGTGGCTTAATGCTCCACTATTGGAGCTCTTGGTGTCTCATTGTATCATGTATCTTGGAAATTTAGCTTAATATTTGAAGCTCATTGAGCCAACACACTTTCATGCATAGATCATGAATATAATAAGACTATTCTTTATATATTTGCGGTATGTGTTTTGTGTTTCTATGTACTAAATAAATTGAACTATTTCATTGGCTTTGGTGCTCATCTTGTTGAATGTGTGTTGTAATTATTTTAATGATTCTTATGTCCATGTGAACTATTTCACTAGGAATTCAACGATTCTTCCATATGTGTGTGTGTGTGTGCGTGCATGTATCTTTATTAGAATAATACTAATAATTTCTTCTAAAGACTCACTTTTACTCCCTTATGGTGAAACAACCTTGGAACATATCAAAATTTCACATTTCACAAGGCATACTCACTTTCTCATTCAAAAGTACATGCACATTTATCTCTTATTCTAACCATTAAATCCAAGGAAAATCCTTAAGAAAATGGTAGCCGGGCCAATTTTTTGGATGGGGCTCCTATATGAAATGGTGTGAGGTCTAATTGGGACTGCATATCGGGGAGACCCTTGTATGTTGGCAGGATCCAACACCGTCAATAAAGGGCATGGGTGTGGCCACAATCTTCGTCTTAATTTGGGAGAAAATCAGGAGGAAGCCAAATTTCCCAGTCTCACATCTATATATATATATATATATATATATATATATATATATATATATATATATATATATATATATATATATATCTGTGTGTGTGTGTGTGTGTGTGTGTGTGTCTGAGAACAAAAAATAGTGTCTTTGACCCATCGATCAGCTCGAAAAGATACACATATAAGTCGTAAAAAAATAGGGGATGCATCCTCATAATGGGTGGTTTGCCCATGTACAAAATGACTTTAGGGCGGTGCTCCCCCAGGTGGGGAACCTTGACCCATTGCCGCTCCTGGTACCACTATTGGAGCCGCCATCCATACCGAGACTGCCACTCAACATAAAACTAGCCGAGATCCCCCCCCCGGTCCATCAAGGTCTCTAACCATACATCCTTGAGGTCATCTAAAAAGCCTCGAGTCGCCATCCCCTGGGTCAAGCGGTCCACCTAATACCAGGCATCCTCCAGAACTACCACCCGCTCAGTTAGCTCAGCAACACAAGCCTCCGTCGCATCAACGCAAGTTCCCTTAGCTACAATCTTGGCATCAGCTGAGCTACTGCCCTACCTCGAAGGGCTAGCCCCATCACTGAGTGCCCCACCCTGAGGCTGTGCGGGAACTCCTCCCATCCCCCCAAGAGCTCCCCAAGGTTTCTGAATCGACTCATGCCCAAACAACCGAGCCACAGGGCGACCAACCTCACCAACATCTGTAAGAGTAACCAAAACTATGTCAGTGTCATCATAATACACATATAACCATAAATACTCAAACAAATGAAGAAAGAACAAAATACATACCTGCTGGCCCCCAAGCATAGACAACAGGAAGACCAATGTCCGGATCCCCCCGGAAGTCCATCCCTGCATAAGGGAATGGCAGGAACATCTGTGGGTTAGCATCAAACGAAGCCTACATTGTGGCGTTCCAGTAATGCCCCACCATACCCCCACCTCCTCGAGGCATCACATGAGCCCACCTCCTCATGCGAGGCTCCTGTGGCCACCCAGTAGGAACCACCACCACCAGTCTCAGTAGCACCACCTGCTCGTACATAATGCTACATAAAATGATCGCATAAGCAAACAACTTCGATCAATCTTGGACCTTGTAAAGCTGTGCTAACATACTGTCATAGTAGAAATGGAAAAACTAGAAAAAATGACTGGCCCTCAGCCGGCACAGAACACCAACCTGTGGACCCGATGCTCGATGTGGAGCAGACGACCTTGCAAGTCGCACAATAGCTGCCAAAGCACACCACTCGGCCAAATCTGTCATCGTGGCAATAGATATGCACCCCTTCGTAAGGGGTGCCCCGCCACAATGACATGCCTAGAACCGATTAAGATCCACTTGTTGGCTCCTTGTAATTTATGAGAGTGGCAAGAATAAATGATGCAGGGGCCACATCAAAACCACTTTGGAATCCTAGGATCTAGCCTTCCTGGATTCAAAGAGGGATCTCTCTATTAGTATCTTTGAATGATATATATGTTTACTTAATTATGATATTAGGCTAGTTATGAAGCTCAAAGGAACTTGTTTTTTTGGTTGATTAGCTGGGATGGATATCAAAAAAGGAAAAGGTCACTAGAAGCATGAAGGTGAGAGCAGGTTGAAAAATGTTTCAGCTGATAGGATAGGTCAAAAGACAATATCAATCCATTGGGCTATGGATTCATAAAAGGATTTAATTGTTCAACAGCTCTACAAGGGTTTTCATGGGGCAAGTCATCTATATCAAAGGATCTCTTTAGATTGATTTGTGGCATGAAACATCAAAGTGTTGTGAAAGAAGAAAAGCTAATAACAAATTAAGAATCTATTAACTTCACTAAACAAGAAAAGCCTTTCGAAGTAACTGTTTGAAGTAAGGCAAAGGATAGGGCATACCATAGACTTCTTTGGACAAAATTTTACTAAAGCACACATTTCAGACAACAATCTAGTAATCTAAAAGACTACTTTCAGAAAGGATAAAACATATAAGAAAATGATTGGCAACCTAAGATTAGGTAAGAAATTTGAATCTATCCTGCTTTTGGCATAATCTAAAGGGGAACTTTCAAAACAACTATTAAATACATGACCATAGGACAGGGCTAACCATGGACTTCCCTAGTTTAGACTCTACTTAGCATGCAATGAAAATATCACTCAAGAACAATGTCTCAAGTTCTACAAAGCAATACATGGGCTCACCAACATTCCTTGACTGGTTATACTCTATTAAGTCATTTCCAAATTAAATATTAGAAGAAAACATAGAGATAAAGATTTTAGACAGAAATAGGGTACTTTGCAGTAAATCCTACTCTAAATTTTCTGTTCTTTATCAGAGAAAATGGACAGCATGACAGACATAAGGAAAAACAGATACAGTGAGGAATAACATCACCATTAACATACACCAGGATCCCATGAATTAGCTTGTATTATTGATGTTCAAACCAATTACATTCTTCAGGTCCAACATATCTTTACAGCTCTAATTTCTCTTCTCAGCCTAGTATTCTTCAACTACTCAACAACACTTTAGCAACTTCAACAACTATTTACACTTGATAATAATTCATCTAACAACCAACCAACCCTTTACAATGTGCTCCTCATGGAGTATTTATAGATGAATGAGGAGGTGGAGTGAAAGACAGGGTTCTAATGTGTTCATTTAAGATAGCGTAAATGCTTCTCGACCTTAGGAATTTACATAACCCAAGATAAAGAATATCTGATGTTTTAACTCTGTTGAATGAATGTTTTACCAACTTCTGAGCTACTTAGTCACTTTTGTCGACTTTTAGGCATATTTGGTAGGCTGACAATAACTTCTGAGATGTTTATGTAAAATATCTCTTACTATGCATTCAATTTGTATGCTTTTGAATTAAATAGGACTGTAGGTGGCATTTTTGGGTTCTGGGGGATTAATTGCTTCACTGATATGGAATTTGAAGCGGTCCCTTTTTTGATCTAAGTTATTTTGTGGCTTTAAACTATGATTAGGCCATTGATTGTGCTTTAAGGCCTTCTTTGATCTTCTTTTGTCTTTTGTCCTTTCTGCTGACTGTTTTAAATTTTAATCCTTTTTCTTTACACTGTGTTTTATCCTCAATCTGCACGGATTAAGTCTTTTAATCTTCATGCTTTTGACTTGACCTTTAAACTTTAATCTCTTTGATCTTTATCTTCACTGCTTTCTTGTGTATAGGTGGCTTTGGCACGCTGGAGGGTTTGATTGAATAACCAATGCTCATGATGCATCGATTTAAACTTGGAGATTAATCCCCTTTGTTCCCTTATTTGAATTTAATTAAGCCTCAGAGGATCGTCACCCTCGGCTTCTGTCACTTTCTCTTGACTGTGGGAAAATTAGCACATTTTATCGTCATTTAAAACCTGCAATAAACAACAAAAAATTAAGCAAAACCTGTGTTTATATGGTTAAAACTGTGAACAAAGGCTGGGCGAGGGCGGAAGGGCAAAGAACCAGGTTTAAATTTGCTTTTGGCACAAAGATTGTATCGGTGATTTCATGAAAACCATAAGCGGTTTTTGCGCAGGGTTGAGGTGGTTTATGGTTTTGCATAGAACGGACGTGATATGGTTTGGAGTGTGATGCGTGTCTCTTACAAAACCGCTTGTTTCACGTGGAAGATGCACGTTGGAATGTTTTGGGTGGATCGGGCGTGAAATTAGTTTTGGGACATTGGATCTGGGGGAGCCAGATCAACGGTGGAGAAGGATCGCGATCTAATGGAGTTCATCAGTGGAAGGGGGTGGTGGAGGATAGGTGTTAGGAAAGGTTTAGGTGGCGGGGGGGAGAGTGGAAAGTGGGCCAGGGTGCATGACAACAACATCTTTGTCGGGTAGAGAAAGGCTATGGGGCGGAGGTTACAGGCAAGGATATGCGAGAGCCGTTGGATGAGGAAGATCAACAGTTGAATCTTACCCAGGAGAAAATATAAGGGGGAATGGCAGATGGATGAGAGAAAAAGATGGGAAATCCTCGATAGCCGTTAGATCTTCTAGATCAATGGTTAAGAATGTATCGGGGGCAGAATCGTCAGGGTGAGGAGTTTTTAAAGGGAAAGGTGTGGGAATATAAAGGAGAGGAATAGGTCCCGTAGGGAAAATGATAGGACCAGGAGCGGTGATAAAAGGGACTGAGATTTAGGTGGGTGATCATAGGCCTCAGTCTCATGGTGAAGAAAGGGCGGAGGGCTTAAGCCCTCAGGGGCTTTAAGGCTTAATTTTCAAATTAGTGGATTCAGGCCTAAAACAAAGGTTTTTAAGCCTTGTTTATGTTCCGATAGGATAAAAATGGAGATTTTAAACCATATAAAGGATTTTTTATGATTTAAAGGGTTTTTATGGGAAAATGAGGGTAAATGAGGGAAAAAAGGAGATTTTTAGGGGAATGAGATGAAGTTTTAGGATAAGTGAAAATGAGTGAAAAATGGGTGAAATGGAGCTTATGAAATGAACTGATGGAGTGAGGCTTTGGAAACAATTTTATTTGTATCTTGGCAGGTAATATTGGAGGCATTTAGTGAAGATATTTCAGTGGAGTGACTCTTTGCCAATAATTAACACAGTGGGGTTTCAAGAACTCACAAGATTTTTCACAAATTTTTTTTTCTTGAAAGCTGAAAGACTTATTTAGCCATCATCAGTTATAACAGAATTTATAGATGGCTAACACCACCCTCCAAGAAGGAAGTTGATACCGAAGCGCCTCACCCTGAGGCAGCAGCCCGGTCACAAAGTAGATATATGTCTCATGATGGATAGTGAGGTCACACCCACGTATCACAAACACCTTGTGTCGCCTGTTCCAACACTGGATCAGGTAGTGCAGAAGTCGATCTTGTGACCGAAGAAGGTCATTCTCCACAAATTTTAGGATACCCCATCGCACCAGCTGTTGGCGTGCCTGGCCATCAGCGGCTAAAGCAGTGGGGAGCTCGGGCCAATCCCGCTCCCTCCAAACCATCCTGTCATCAAAATAGGAGCACATCAACAGCATAAGAAACATAAAAAAACAGGCAGAATTTCCAAAGATTTGGACAGATTTTTCCTTGGCTCTCCGCGCGCCTTTCCCTCAAACAAGCGCGAGGAAGTTGCACATGTACTTCTCACAGGTATACAGAAGGTGCGCCCAATTCTAGGAAAAGCGCACATAAGGCGCATAAAACCTTATTTTTGCACCCAGAAGGCACACATGTACCCTGATCGACCGCGAAATAAAGGGTAAAATTGGCTCAGAATCTGTACAAACCAGTATTGTATGGACCCCAGCACCCAAGACTGGAAAATTAAAATGCAGGATGTCATGGAGTTTACTTGGCCATAAAATCGCTAATCTCGAGTGCTCAGGCTGACTGCAATGACAAGAACTGCTTCACAGAAGCCTCTGACCTCTCAATACTCAACAGAAACAAATGAATTGAATTAAGCCATATTCGCCTATATGTCGCCCTTTTTAGAAAATTTGGAGGATCATAATGAGAGCTCAGAAGGCCCAATCACCAGACCGAAAGCAACAGTGTGATCAACACTCCATAATGCCCAAAGGCGATGCCACACATTCGCACCCCTCAAAAAAAAAAATTATCAACGCCGGCAGGTATGTAATCTCTCATCTTCTTTTTAAAGCACATGTCTTTCAATAATATTTGGATAAATAATATGCTTTCACTTGGGGTAGTTGTTTTTGCAGGTAGTAGGCAAACCATCCACAACTCCATCCACTGAAAGTTCCAGAGCAGGTATCATTATACCCCCAGCATGATAGAGTTCCATAAAAACTCTGCATATTCTAACATCATTTCTCCATCATAAATTAACCATAGGTTCCAAACACCCGACCATGTTTATCATCACCTCACCTTGCACATGATAAGAATCCTCTTTTGTTAGTAGAGCCTCCCCTCCATGGCACTTGTCACCCAAAGTAGACCATATATCACAAAAATAGTAATGCCATGGCCATACCACTATAGTTCGGGAAGCACCTCGTGCCCATTCACTCGCCATACTTCAGGTCAAGTTTTACCATATCAAAATAAAACCCCTTTCCTGGACGACTAGGTTGTACAAGAAGATTGAAAGTGCACTACCGCACCTCGCATTTGGCCCACCATACCTCCATCAGCATAACCTATTTGTGATATTTTTTCATCTTCGTTATCAACCTCACACATGAGACCAATGAATGGGGCCCCCACCCTTAGCAAAAAACCTTTCGCACATCATCAATGAGAGAACACTTTCATGTGTTGGGGCACCCATATCTATTTTTTGTACAAACCAAACCTCATTATTTTATTCTTTTGGTAAGTGTATAAAGACCGCAAATGGTGCACTACGTCCCCCCACCCACCTATTCATTTTTTCTCCCATGGAAACAGTCCCTGGTCACCCTTAGTTGGAGTATCACACCCTCACGCAAAAGCCACCATGACATCATTCATAACCAATTTATACCCACCCTGAAAGTCATACCGACTCCATGGATTTCCCCATCAGAAATAGTTATGACTATCGCCAAGCTACTTTTTATACTCCGACCTTGGGCCACTGAATCCCTATCATCAGTTTTTAGTCACTCCTCACCATCATGCATATGTTAAACCCATCACATCCAGGATCCTGATCCTCTGTATCAGTGACCCCCTTGTCTAGTTGAGGCTTCCTTTTTGTCGACATCAACACCTCTTTTCCAAAAAGGTAGTTGTACCTTGGATCACCCCTCTCAACAAAAAGGGAATCCTCAGGTGGCACTGTGGGAGACATCATCACCCACATATGTCATCAATCCTCCTGACATTCAACTACAACACACGCTTTCATGTCAATATGGTATCGTACCTTACAACCATTGCACTTTGATCAAATTCGTCGAAGACACGTGCCTTTATAAGCATCTCTTTCAAAAATTCTTTCACAGGAAGGTCCCAACCAGTGCTTATGCCTACAATGCACATTTATATGCCATACCAAGTTCACGCATATGGGTACCACTTTCCACCTATTATCAAAGAAAAAACGCCCCTGAGGCCATCAGCAGTAGTCGTCATCAACCAACAGATCACTACTACATTAGTGACATAGAAAAAATCTGTATCTGTCAAATAGATTTTTTTAACTAGCCAAAGCATCATGAGCATGGGACATAACCGCCTTGTATAAAAGTTGTATATATTGTATTATACCATTGCTTACAGGGATCCCACAAGACATGGTCGCTCTTCGGCTTGGTGCAGGGTGTCTCCAATTCTGAGCTACATGCAGGTCTCTCTCTCTCTACAGAGAGTATACAGAAAATAAACTATAATGTATTTCGGCTATACAGTTCTTCCTAGACCTCACACATTAGGGGGAAACTGTTATCATTGGAAAATTGTACAAGAAAATGTGACATTATTTAATGTCAGATAGAAGGATTTACAGGGCTGAAAGACATTAGGGAATCTGAAAGTATTTAAAAATATCTAAGGTTTGAAAGGAAAATTCAAATTGCATACAAGAAGAAATAATAAAATGTGCCTTTGCACGCAAAATTCTTCGATAAACATGCCTTCACGAGCCTTTTTCTCAAAAAAACGCACAATCCTGGGAGTGGCGAAAGTCACTTTCCGAGACCACAAGGCACACTCTAGGACTTTGATCCCGCACTTGAGGCTACCTAAGGACGGCCGCCCAAGCCTCCTTAGGACATAAAGGGAGCACACAATGGAATAAATGTGGCACACATTGGAATCACCCTCCTCTCTTGGGTCACTATCCACAATGTACCAAGAGAGGGAAGGAGGATTTGAATTCTCCTATAAAAGGCCACCAAGAGATGAAAAACATGAGATCATATTGTTAAGTTAGCCAGAACTTCCCCAAGCAATACTAGCAGTGTGTGATCTGGAGTAGAGATGGAGGGGACTCAGTTGTTGGCCATCCAACAACTCCAATCCACCATAGTAGAGAGAGGGAGACTTTGCGCCAAGGCAGCTCGGAAGTAAAGACATCCTTGCATTAGGAATTAGAACCCCTAGTTCTAAGGGCCCCTTGGCAAGTGGGTTAATGTTTCATCCTCATTTCCTACCATCACTCAATAAGACGGGATGTAAGCACCACTGTTTGGATTATTAAAGTTGTTTGACTCTATTTAGAGCTTTTTTTTTATTTGTTTTATTTTTAGTTTAGTTTTATGTTTTAATATGCATTCTATTTCTCTATCTAGTATGCCTATGTTTTAGCATGTTCCAATAACTTGCTTGACTCCATCTATTTTCTGCCTGTGACCAATAACTTAAGGGGGAAAAACCACCCCCCTTTAGTTGGTGTGATTTCTTACATTCATGCACCAAACACACTAACACAACTGCTACAACAGCCTCCAAAATTTTGTTATATTTGAATTTTGGAACCTACCTTCTGTCACATGAAGTGTCATTTTTTATTATCAAGTGTTGTTTCATATTATTACACATGTTTCAAGTGTTCATTTTCCTTGTTAAGTGTCATCAAATCACTAAGAGAAAAAATTGCAGACTTTGGAGTCATAATGCACTTCCTAGTCATAAAACGACACTTATTGGTTGCAACTGCACATACTTTGTTTGTTGCACATGGAGATTATTTGTGAACTGGTGTTTTGATGTATATTTCTTAGTCTTGGGTCTTTTCTAAGTATTATTGTTTAGTTTAGATGTTTAACGCTTGAAAATACCCCTAGCTCTATGTGTTTCCACATGTTTTCACCATTCGACACTTAAAACGTTTTTCCGACTTTGCAAGCTTTCCCCTTAGGCTAAGAAGAGAGCAATGCACACTTCTATGTTCTGGTGGAGACCCTCCTTCTTAACTAAAATTATGAATTTTTCCACCTTGAGCCCTCTCTCTCTCTCTCTCTCTCTCTCTCTCTCTCTCTCTCTCTCTCTCTCTCTCCCTTGTGCACTACACAATTCTAGTCAGCATACCCTCCTCCTTGCTGCTTGTCCTCCCTCACTGCACTAGTCTTGCCTCTGCCTCCCAGTCTAGTGCAATTCTAGTGGGAAGTAATGCCTCTCCCTGTGCCTTGTGATTACAACCTATGCCCTCCTTTTGGCCGTGAACTTCATCCCTGGAGCATGATGCAATTATAGTGAATGATCATGCTTCCTTTCATCTTGCAACTGCAACATGCGACCACCTTGCCTCCTCCTCCTCAAAAGTTGCGCGTGGCACAATATTAGTGGGAAGTGAATCCCTACTCTATCTCCCACGAGTTTGATCAGCACCTAGAAATCCTATCCCTCTCTCCTTTGCGCATTTTTGAGCCACAATCATAAAATTTGCATGAAACCTGATAAAATAGGAAAATTTTTAGGTAATGTTTTCTTTCCATGAGTGATCCACACTTACAGGTGTTCAATAAAACACGGCAAAGATCTATGAGGAGATTGTTCAATAAAGGTTTACCATGTAAGCATATTGAAGACAAAAGGCATAGAGGAATATTGTTGTGATAGTTGAAGAAATGATGGATCCAGATGATCAAAGTGACTCATGAAGACTCCATTATATCTCAAGACCCTTTGGAGGGGAGAAGGAAACTACAATTAAAGATATGTTACAAGTATTAAAGACATAATGGTAGTGTGATCACTTCTCAAAGAACTCCATGTTACAAGCCACTATGAGCCCAAGTCATAAATTTATATGACTTGTCATGTTGTCATCACATGATGATGTAATTATTGAAATTATTGTAAATGTAAGTATGTGTAAGTACAAGAGTCATATAAGGACAAAAGAGTCATTAGGACAAGTCCAAAAGTCTCATGGAAGTCAAAAGGTTGCTATAAAAGTCCGAGAGTCATGAGGAATATGAAAGGTAATTCCTCTTGTTATAAAAGAAGCCTCATTACTCAAGCAAAGGAATTTTCACCTTGGCATCTCCAACCAAGCATTAGAGAGAAATATTATTCTTTTGGAGAGAAAGTAGTGGCTTAATGCTCCACTATTGGAGCTAGTGGTGTCTCATTGTATCATGTATCTTGGAAATTTAGCTTAATATTTGAAGCTCATTGAGCCAACACACTTTCATGCATCGATCATGAATATAATAAGACTATTCTTTATATGTTTGCGGTATGTGTTTTGTGTTTCCATGTACTAAATAAATTGAAATATTTCATTGGCTTTGGTGCTCATCTTGTTGAATGTGTGTTGTAATTATTTTAATGATTCTTATGTCCATGTGAACTATTTCACTAGGAATTCAACGATTCTTCCATATATGTGTGTGTGTGTGCGCGTGTGTCTTTATTAGAATAATACTAATAATTTCTTCTAAAGACTCTATTTTACTCCCTTATGGTGAAACAACCTTGGAACATATCAAAATTTCACATTTCACAAGGCATACTCACTTTCTCATTCAAAAGTACATGCACATTTATCTCTTATTCTAACCATTAAATCCAAGGAAATCCTTAATAAAATGGTAACCGGGCCACTTTTTTGGATAGGGCTCCTATACGAAATGGTGTGAGGTCTAATTGGGACTGCATATCGGGGAGACCCTTGTATGTTGGTAGGATCCAACACCGTCAATAGAGGGCATGGGTATGGCCACAATCTTCACCTTAATTTGGGAGAAAATCAGGAGGAAGCCAAATTTCCCAGTCTGATAGATGATCTTACTACATTATTTGGAAGATATCAGAGAAATGTAAGTAGGTTGATTGGAATCTAGATTAGGGGCAAAATTTTTCCAAAAATTAAAATTACTCATAATCACACCCAACCAGAATGACCGGATCCGGACCGTCACCAGGAATCTGATGCAATTCATTTAACTCAAAAAAGAGTCTGTATGAGGAAGTTAGAGCTCGTTGACCGCCGTTTAGAACAGGAAAATTTTCAAAAAAACGGACAAACAGGGTCAAAGGCTATAAATTTGGGTTTCCTCCATTTCACCCAATCACACTGTGACAAGTGTCACTGCGGGATTTGCCGATCAAGGTTTGAAGGTGATTTTTTTTAAAGTTTTGGCTCCTAAGGTTGAATTCAATATTTTTTTTATATGAGGGACAACCCAACCAGAGGCTGACACATGGTGCAGCCAGGGGCCGCCACGTGCCCCATCTGGTGGATCCTATCCAACTCCAAGGTTCGAATTTAATTTTTAACATATGGTTGGAATGTGTTGCAAAGTCCCGAATTATTCCATATACTATGGTCCGAACATACATATGGTGGAGCGCATTGTTTTTATATAATCCAATTTTTGGATGGTCCAAATTATATGCTATGAATTAATGTTTATTATGGTATGGCCACATGTATTTTATAATAAAATCCAAAGGTTTGAAAATATATATATGGGCATGTATAAAGGTGGAAAATATGAACTATATACCATAGTCGAAGGATTAATGTATTTCCAAAGGATATAGGTGAGAATAAATGGTGGCAAAATATATATGTAGGATGGGTGGAGGGCGGGTCGAACCTGTGACCTCCCCCTCCTAATCCCAAGTCTTACCACTATACTGGCAAGTGGGGATTGTAAATGGTGGCTGTGAAATCACATTTAAACAAACACAGCTACTTCAACATCAGGAATGGAGGGGACCAGCACCGCGGGTCAGCCCCCTCCCATGCAACCATACCATGTAACCTCAATTAAAGCGCCAATGATAAACGTGCTTAATGCAGATTTAACCCAATACTTATCCGATCTTAATAAGCTCTTAATATTAATTAACTCCCAGTTTAAACTGGCGTAGTTTTAGAGGCGCCACAAAATTCGGCAGGTTATCCAACTTTGGCGGACTTAACTCGAGTCCTCTCCAGGTTTAGAGGCAATTTACTAGGAAAAATTGAATGAGGCCTATATAGAGCAATTTTCAACCAATTTTGGCTCAGGAAGAGTTATTATTAGCATATTGGCATGCTATGAACACAATGGTATAGGTTGCAGAGGTAGAGGAGAAATTATAAAGGTGTTTTTGTCACTTTGAATAAAAGAGAATCCAGGGCCACCAGGAGGGAAGGCCATGCCTAGATCAGCTGAAGACCAAATTGGGCTCAATAAGAGTAATTCTTATATGTTTTTGATGCTCTAAACACAAAAGAATAGGTTGCAGAGTCGTTGGAGCACTTCTGAAAGTGTTTTTGTCACTTTGGAGATTAAACAAGCCGAGGGCCACCGAGATGGGAGGTCAAGCCTAGTAGATCAGCTGGAAACCATTTTCAGAGATTGAATAGTCATTTTTGAGGTTTTTTGGTCTTATGAATCAAATGGAGCACGTTGCAAAGCCATTGGAGCACTGCAGGTGCATGTAATCATACATTTGACTCTTAATCCCAAGAGGGCATAACTAGTTGAAGCAGGTCCATGGAGATGTAGCCCAAGAGGGGTGAAATACGTTATCATACATTGTATTATGTGTATGCTGTGTGTTATTTATTTGCATTTAATTTGTTTTACATGAGTTTTTAAAAGCTAATTAACCCATAAATTTCTCACAAAAACACATAAAACTTGACACATAAATCCCTTCACAATTGGTTAACTTGAGACGATCCTAAACACATTTTTATTTAACTGATGAGGGAGATAGCACAAAAAAAATATTTTTACCATATTCAGATCAAGTTGGTATCAGAGAACATTTTAGCTCATTTTAGCCAAGGTTAGCTAGAACAATTAGTTGTTGGTTTTGAATTTGTGCAAGAATAATTTAACTGTGTGCAAGTTTATGTGTGAAGGAGAAGGTCAAAATTGAGAGATTAGTTCTCAAAACAAAACAAAGAAGCTTTGTATGCATTGCATGTGTGATGGAAGCTTCATTAAGCACTGTTTCTAGTCATTCTTCCATAGAAAAACTCTTTGATAAAGAGATGTTGTAGAAGCTCTACATCATGAATGATATGGCGCAAGAGATGTATGAAGATAAGAGGGAGAGAATTAGTCTTCAAGAGTAGTTTATTGCCATGAAGTAGGAGAAGAAAGAGCTTCTTTAAAATATGCATGAGATGGAGACTCCACTCCATATTGCCAATAAATCCTTAGAAAAGATGCATGAGATGGAGACTCAGCTCCATGTTACCAATGAAACCTTAGCCAAGCATGTGCAGGAAAAAGAGGTATGAAAATCATGTTTGTCTTCAATTTATTTTCAATATGAATGTGTAGGTGTTTTAGAAAGACACACTAGAGGAATAGGGTCCAAATTATTGATGAAAATGGGATATGAAGGTAAAGGGTTAGGCAAACATGCACAAGGCATAGTTGAGCCAATTGTTGTAGAGGAAAAGCCTAAGTATTTGGGTCTTGGTTATGGAAAACATGATGGAGAATGATCCAAAGCCATGAAGGCACATGAAGGTGTTCCAATAAGGACTTTCATTCCATGGTCATTACCTCAAGCTTGTGAAGATGGGAAATGCAAAAGTTTTACACCCACTTTGCAAGAAGGTGCTCATAAGAATGTTGCTAATGAGAATGGAAAGCAAGAGGATGACGTTGAAAGCTCTAAATTCATTGAATGCATTGTTGGTATTATTTTTACTGATGTTGGAACGCATTGATTTAGTTCACTCAGATGGGCTTAACTTGGGAAATTGGTTTCCAAGGAGAAGCTTGCATCGAATGCATGTTTGTGCAAAGAAAGAACATGATTCTCAGTGGGAAGGCAATCAGTTAGTTTTCCAAGCACTGAGGTATTGATTTGGTACAAAAAAGTTTTATATTAGTCAGCAAGAATCCAACAAGTGTTGGATTGGGTCAGCAGCAACAGGAGAACATTGGTTGAAGAGCCAAGCCATTTACAAGGCAAGGCATGTCAGTGTACCAAAGTGGTTGTCATAGATATTTTTCTGCATAGAATCAAGATGATAGCACTTGGGAAAGATAAGAGTATTAAACTCTTATGAGATAACCAGTTTTTGTGGGTACAAAAGCATGTCAGTGGGAAGGAGTGAACGAAATCTTGATTAGGGGCAAAAAATTGCCAAAAATTTAAAGTGCTCAGAATTGCACCAAACTAGAATGATTAGATCCATCCTGTCACCAGGAATCTGACGCAATTTGTTTCACTCAAAACAGAGTCCGTATGAGGAAGTTAGAGCTCGTTGACCGTCGTTCAAAAAAATGGACAAACAAGGCTAGAGGCTATAAATTTGGGTTTCCTCCATTTCGACCAATCACACTGTGACAAGTGTAACTGCAAGATTCATAGGTCAAGGTCTGAAGGTGAAATTTTTTAAAGATTTGGCTCCTAATGTTGAATTCAAATTTTTTTTTATATATATGAGGGACAAGACAACCAGAGGGTGACACGTGGTGCAGCCAGGGGCCGCCACGTGCCCCCTCTGGTGGACCCTCTCCAACTCCAAGGTTTGAATTTCATTTTTAACTTATGGTTGGAATGTATTGCAAAGTCTCGAATTATTCTATATACTATGGTCCAAGCATACATATGGTGGAGCACATTATTTTTATATAATCCAAAGTTTTGGATGGTCCAAATTATATGCTATGGATTAATGTTTTTTATGGTATGGCCGCATGTATTTTATAACCAATGCCAAAGGTTTGAAAGTATATATATATGGGCATGTATAATGGTGGAAAATATGAACTATATACCATAGTCGAAGGATTAATGTATTTCCAAAGGTTATGGGTGCGAATAAACGGTGGAAAAATATATATGCAGGATGGGCAGAGGGCAGGTTAAACTCATGACCTCCCCTTCCTAATCCCAAGTCTTACTGCTATACCAGCGGGCAGGGCTTGTCAACAGTGGTCATGAAATCACATTTAAACAAACACAACTACTCCGTCGGCAAGAATGGAGGGGGCCAGCCCCGCGGGCTAGCTTCTTCCCCTGCAACCACACCATGTAACCTCTGTTACAGTGCCAATGATAAACGCGCTTAGTGAGCATTTAACACCATAAGTATCCTCCCTTAATATGTTCTTAATATTAATTAACTCCTAGTTTAAATTGGCAGAGTCTTAGAGGTGCCACCAAATTTGGCAGGTTATCCAACTTTGGAGGACTTAACTAGACTCCTCTCCGGTTTTAGAGGCAGTTTACTAGGCAAAATTGAATGAGGCCCATCTAGAGAAATTTTCGACCAATTTTGGCTCAGGAAGAGTCATTCTTATCAGATTGGCATGCTCTGAACATAATGGTACAGGTTGCAGAGGTAGAGGAGAAATTCTAAAGGTGTTTTTGTCACTTTGAAGAAAAGAGAAGCTAGGGCCACCAGGAGGGAAGGTCGTGCCTAGATCAAATGAAGACCAAATTCGGCTCAAGAAGAGTAATTATTAGATTTTTTTGATGCTCTTAACACAATGGAAAAGGTTTCAAAGGCGTTGGATCACTTTTGAAAGTGTTTTTGTTACTTTGGATATTAAACAAGCTGAGGGCCACCAGGATGGGAGGTCAAGCTTAGATCAGCTGGAAACCATTTTCAGAGATTGAATAGTAATTTTTGGGGTTTTTGGGTCTTTTGAATCCAATGGAGTAGGTTTCAAAGCCATTGGAGAATTTTAGGTGCATGTAATCAGACATTTGACTCTTAATCCCAAGAGGGCCTAGCTAGTTGAAGCAGGTCCATGGAGATGTAGCCTAGGATGGGTGAACTCTGTTATTAGCCATTTTATTATGTGTATGATGTGTGTTATTTCTATGCATTTAATTTTATATACATGAGTTTTTAAAAGATAATTAACTCATAAATTTCTCACAAAAGACACATAAAACTTGACACATAAACCCATTCAAAATTGGTTAACTTGAGACGATCCTAAACACATTTTTGTTTAACTGATGAGGGAGATATCGCAACAAAACTAGTTTTCCCATATTCAGATCATACGTGGGGATATTTCTGGTAACCTATATATTTTTTCCCCCAAAGTAATAAAACAATACGAGGTCTGGAATCATACATAACATGATGCTTCCAAAATTATGGCTGGCCCAAAAAAGCATCAAAAAATTCAAGGGGATAAACATCACATAATACCTCATCCGTGAAAGTGTTGATGTTGTAGGGAAGGTGGCACTATTGGCTGATGTGAAGATATCGCCCTTGGTGGAGCCACCTGAAGGTGTATGGTTGTGGGTATGGCTTTTTCGATAGGACTAACTGATTAAGGATCTCTTATGAGATGAGGTTATTTTAGCTCCAACTACTGATAATGAAACACAAAAAATCACCTTTCACCCACATTTGTGAGTGGAAGTGACGTTCTCCTTCTTTTGGATATTTGGGCTCACTTTGTTGTACCTTAGTGGTAGCAACAATGACACTGGATTCTGAATCAACAATATGTTTCTACTTGTTAGGGTTTGGTTTATAGTAAAAACCTACATATGAATTTGAATCTTTCAGCTCAACCACCAGTGACTTCTTTGTGCAGCATTCATTTATGTTACGAGTGGGGCTCATGGAAATCACACCACTTTCTTGTGTGTTTGTTTGTTTTCCCATTATTATTATTTTCTTGCATCTTTGTTATATGCTTTTGGGGTTCCCTTGTGCTGCTTTAGATTAATAAATCTAAGGTATTGCTTATTCTGTTTAATTTTTTTCTCGATTTTGGTAACATATCGGTATGGTTTTCCAAGTGAAGGGATGTGCAGGAACTCCATTTTTGTCTGGATGTATTGGTGTAGAAAACCATGATACCTAAGCACCAAATGTCGTAACTCAAATTCCTTGATACCCAACTTCGTTTACAAGGTATGAAATATATTTGTGAACTTTGGCACTTCTTGGTCCCTTTCCTATCGTAGTGTGGCCCATTTTATATACTTATTTTCGTAGCTTCCAACAGGGTTATACTATTCTTAACATCATACCTAAAAGAGTTATAAGAGGGTGCAATTGAAAATAGTGCAGATTCCTCCGTGGTCCTTGTCTCACAGTAAGTTTCCCACCAGTCCTTGATATGGGTGGTGTCTTTTAGCAGTGCAAAAGTAAGATTTTTTCTATTGAAAAAGTATTGATCTAAAAATATCCTTCTATGAGATTCAAAAATTTATATAGAGCATTTGCATCTATCTAGCATTCAAATATAGGAATATAAAAAGTAACTTGTTCCTTAAAGGTGGAGGTGCCTCCAAAGTGGTTGCTATATGAAGATGTGTTGCTTATTGGTATCTGCTGGATGATCTTGGAAAAATTATCCTTCATTTCATTCCTTTTTCACTAGAGGGATTCTTTGAGCAACAATTTGATAATATCTCCTACTCCCTCGTCCTTCTTTTCTTTTTCCATGGGAGGTCGTCGGGGTTGGTGAGGATAGTATTACAAGGGATGAATTAGTTTGAGTCCCAACTCCTTCTACCTCAATCTCATTGAGGACATGCATAAGAAAACAAAGAAATAAAAAAAAATTCTGATACCACTGATACGAATTTATGAAGGGAATGGAATGAAATAAAAATTAGAATAAAAACATAGAGATAAAATGAAAATGAACTTCAATTAATAAATAGAAAATGTTGAAACTAAGTTACATGCATAATAAAAGTAAACTAGCTCGAGCGGTGGTATCTTAACTCTAAGAAGATAGATGACAAATTTTCACCTTTTGAACTATATTATAATGATGCTTAGAGGCCATTTTATCATGAATAAACAATATGTAACTCTAAACATCCAAAACCATAACCCTAGGAGATGAAGTGAAGAGCTTTATGTGCTCCGATGGGTAAGTTGGAATGTCAAATTCCCAAGGTTGTAACTTTGGCATTCGAACTTTTTTTGACACAAAAAACAACCAGTTGAAAAATTCTATCGGAGGAGAAAAAGTTTCGACTGTCGTCGAACCTTTCCCCACAAAATTCCATTCAAGGACTCAAAATGACTCAAGAAGTTCAGGACCTGAAAACTAACAAAAATTGAAAACTTCCAAAATAAGAAACTATTCTAAAATATAGGAAATTGTACTGTGAGCTAGGTGGAATAGGCGAGTGGCCACCGATATCCACCTAGATCCATATCGTACCCTCATTCTATACTTATCTAATTTTTTTAATATATTTCTGTAAATACTTCTTCGCCTTATCACATCAGTGTAATCTAGGACAATGAGCCTCCCCCCTTTATTCACCAATAATGACACAACATACACTCTTTTTCTCATGATTTAGATTTTCCACCATTGCTAATGTTTGATCCTACATTGTTGCGATCTCCCTTTACAAGTTTCCATTGTACCTAGACTAACCCATTGATTTCTGTTATTGTAGCCTGTGCTTGCAATTTTCAACTTCACAACGTACTTTTGCACTTTCTCCTTTGTTACAATCTATTCTAGAAATCTCCGGCTAAGCCTATCACAATATATCTTCATAGTTTGTGACTCAATCCCAATAAAATGTAATTTTAAAACTTGCAATACTTGCCAAAGCAGTGAATAATTTGGTGTTTTATTAACATTCTTTTTGTTGCCATGAATATATTTGAAATTTTAGGAACTATTGATCTTGAGTGCTTGAACATTTCATCATATACGGGAGATATGATACCACTTAGAAGGAAAATGCATATTAAAGATTTAATGGAAAGTAGTATTGAAGGGGTGGTTGAGAGCTTGATTTCCAAAGTACCTACTTAAAAGTATACCGCTTGTTATGTAGAGAAATCAGTGCCTTTAACATGGCTAGTAATATACCAAGCATTATTTAGAAAATATATTCCTAAAGATGAGGAATACCATAATGTTTATATTAATATCAAGAATTCATGGTTTTACAAGCTAGCGACACATCCATCTATTTTCCCATGGGAATATACCATTGAATGGATCATACAGTGTACTGACAAGCAGCATTGACAATGTACCTTTAACATCCTATACACCGAAAAATATCGTTGAATACTATAATATACCAAACATCAAGAGGTCCATAATAGAAAGTGGTTTTTTCCTTTCAAGACACCTACAAAAGATACATTGAAGACTTGGTGTCCAAAGCCTAGTAAGTTCAGGCAACGAAGTGATAGAATCTACAAGGTCAAGATACTAAGGGGAGAATATCAAATGTTAATGGCCTATGTGTTGCAGAATCTATGGAAGGGAGGATGCACAGTTCTTTGAGCAAATATTGGTGCCCATGGTGCATACATGTGCCATGTAGGGGAAAATATTTAATTGGTCATATATATTGTCAACATCCATAAAGTCAAATTTTAGGAGAGCCAAGCAAGTGTTCAAAGGTGAAAAAAAAAAATTATATATGACTTCCTACTTGCTAGATGAAATCTATGTTAAATTGGAATTCAAAGCATTAGGGTGGAGATGGATTTTTTCTGAGGATATCTTATATGTGCATATTTATTGCAAAAAATTGATAAAGAGATGTATGCTCAGATCATTAAGCAATTCATCTCAAATAAATACCAAAATATCTTTGAGGTTGAGCCACCTTGCATGTCAGATAGGGTAAGGATGACATTACCAGATTTAGCTGACTGGTTTACCCCTAGGGAGTGTACATATATAAGGATATTTAGTTCCTACAAGAGTCCTCACTAGTTTCCATTATTTGTCACATACAAGGTAGTGTTACAAGAAGTGGCATATCAACTCACCACAGGTCTCACTTCCACTTTGGTGAAGGAAAATAAATCCCATTGGCCTACCTTTCCATTATGTATTAGGGTGTACTAAATAAAAAAATTTAAGGAAGCAGAAGCTGAAGCAAAGGAGATAGAATGCCTCAATTTTGGAGATCTTGGTTACCATAGACATGACTGAAAGGGAATTTCCAACTAACATTGTAAGAACATAAGATATAGTTGGTGCTATACTCAGGTTACTTGGGAAGATGAAGAGAAAGTAAATAAATTATTTAATGCCACAAAATAAATTAAAGAAACCCAAGGGATAGGCACCTCCAAGCCTACAGATAACTCTAAACCCTTGGAAGAAGAGCTACAAGAAATAACGGATTTAGAGGAAAATAGAGTTGCATTAAAGAGGAAGTAGGAGTGGGAGGAAACGAAGGAAAAACTGAAGAAACAAAAGGTCAAATGCGAAGCTAAGAAGAAATATAAGGAGGATGCCAAAAATAAGAAAGTGGAAGAAGAAGCTAGAAAAAAATAAGAAGAAGATGATCTTAATAATAATAAGGAGGAAGAAAGAAAAAACAAGGAAGCATCAAAGAAGAAGAAGCAAGAAGTAACAAATAAGAGGAAAGAGGAAGAAGAGAATAAAATAAGAGAGGACGAAGAGAAAATGAAACAAGAAGAAGATAAAGAGAAGAAAAGAGATGAAGAATTGGCCAAAATACTTGAAGAAGAATTAATTTCCACAAAATTAGCTATAAAAGCAATAGAAGAGGCCAGATTAAATGGTTTGGAAGAAAAAATAATAATTCCCACTATGGATGTCAGGCCTTCCACACCTATCACTAGAGGACAATTTTAAACTAATGAAATGGGATTCACATTCAAAGAAGAGGACATGATATTAGATCTCTCAAGCTTCATGTTCAACCAATTAAAATTTAGAATTACCTAAGAAAGGCATAAATATTTAGCCAGGGAACCAAGTATGCCTATATCTGTCACCACATAAAGATAAATTGTGGTGGACATTACAACTAATCCTTAAAAAATAGCTTATAATGAAACCAAATTTTTTGCTACAATAGACAAGAATGTGGAATCTTTTTTGAAGGAAGTCGATAGACTGAAGAATTACTTAGAAATCACACAATAACAGAATCATAAATTATGTGCAGAAAATCTGATTCTGTCAACTCTAAATTCCTATAGAGAGGATTTTGGGGTGGCAATCAAGGAAGAAATCAAAGTGTTAGAAGATGTTATGAAGTGGATCATATTGAAATAGTTTTCCTTCATAAATAAATACTTCCCTTGGCAGGGATGCAATGGGAGATAAAGGGAAGCGGAATGTTGATAAATCAAGTATTCTCAACTGTGGATCATGTATATGTGTGGTGCATAGAATATCCATAGCAATAGAATAATTACCAAGGAAAGAAAAAATGAATACCGAAAGAGACAAGGTGGAAATAAAAAAGTCTTTGTAGTTACATGAAAAATTGACTAGAGACATGAATAAAACAATAAATGCATATCAAACACTGCACAATGAATTAGAGAACCTTTTATAGGTGCACAAAGTACCCTCCATTGGTGCAATAGGAGAAATAAGGTCTAAAGACTAAATATGGCAAGAAATCCATGAGATGTTGGATTCCATGAAGCAAGTCGTTGCTCAGGATGACCTAGAAATTACAAAAGGGGCCATTGCACAACATATTGTAGTGACAACAAAGTTGCACACTAACTTCTCAATGCTTTTGGGTCATGGATATACAAACAAAAAGGTTTTTCTCCCATATGATCTCAAATGAGAAATGATATTCGAGAGATAAATTTCAAGAAAGATTAGTTCTAGGGCTTCTGAGTACAAGGCTTTGTATACATACTTGCCAAAAGCTACAAGTTAAAGCTCATGAATTGTCCATCTTGGGTCTTGTTCCATGAAAGAGTTTTGTCTTTTAATTTCAATGTAATTTGTAAATAAAGTTATTTTAAAATTATAAGTGCAATAGAATTTAGAAATGAAAGTCATGTATAAGGTGAAGTGTCATGAGGGTAGTTGAAAAGTCACGAGAGGTGAAGAGTCACCTCATCTTTTGTAAAAATATATCGTCATGGCTAGTTAGTAGGGACTTTTAGTTTTGGACTCCATTTGAGCACCTTCGTTAGGAAAGCTTGTACATCCTTTTGGGGAATCAAGTGAATGCTTACTACTTACACTATTGGATTTCATGGAAGCTTCATGTAATGGTGCATTGGACATTTCAACATAATATTGTTAAGCTCATTGAGCCAAGCAAAAAATTCATCCATATATTGTTGAATTTTTTGGGACTTATTTCATGATGATTCCATGGTATGTGATAATTGTTTCCATGTGTTAAGTTAATGAACTCTTTTGTTGATTTAAACACATATCTTACTTGAATTTGTATGCTATTTATGCTTTCATTGTTATTTTTGATTGATAACTAATTTACAATCGATAAACAAATTCATTCCTTTATTCATGTATCTTAATTTAAGTATGCTTACATTCTTCCTTTAAAGATTCATGTTACTTGCATTAGTTATTGCTATGTATTTTTTACCTTACTTATATAGTATTTCACAAAGCTATTCTAACTTGTGCTATGTCATAAGTTATATTAGTTTTCTCACTCATTTCTCATCTTGACCAAAAAAAACTTCGAAACAACATGGTGGCAGTCAGGCCCACATACCGGATGGGATTCCTATCCTAGATGGTGTAAGGTCTAATTGGGAATTCGCACTAGGGAGATCCCCTTACCATTGGTGGAACATTTTGTTCTGTTTGTGTTAGGTCCCTATAATAATAGTGTATCCCCCTTATTGTTATTGTTAGTGTAGCCCCTTTATTGTTATTGTTGTGCTCATGTAGCCCCCATATTGTTATTGTTGTGCCCCATAGAAGCCCACTATTGTTATTTTTGTGCCCTTACATTATTATTGTTATGTAGGCTATGATTATATTGTGACCCCTTAGACTCCTATACATACAAACGAGGTCTTGTCATTTTTGTCATCTAAGAATTGTTAATTTATGTAATGTAAAGGATATTTCCCCCTCGAAGAGGCTATTTCTGAAGTTGTTGATCTATATTTTCTCTATTTTGTGAGATGGTTGCATAACATTATGCATAAGGTTGTTGCAAATGAGAGAAATATGCGAGGCCTCTTAACCAACTTAGAATAAAATATAATTATCAAGAATTTTCTTGCAAAGAGTTAGGAAAAAACATATTTTATCATTTTTATGCAAAGGAAACATTTAGTTCCCCCTTCAAACAAAAGCCATTTTAAAATAAAATCAATAAGAAATAATCTTCAAGTCCAAATCTAAAAGATAGAAATATCACAAGTTTGTTGCAATTGGTTTTGGAGTAAGCAAGGCTTCTTAAAAATATTTAGAATATGATAGAACTATAAAGACTTTGAAGTGACTTGAGGAAGTTAGAAATATTGACTTATTCCAAGAAAGGTATCACACAAAATTTAAGACTCATCAAAATAAGATCTCCATGATGTTACCCTGAACTTCATGCATCACATGAGAGAAATTCTACAATATCATCCAAGGCATTAGTTTTACAAGACAAATCACCACTTGTCCTAACATTTTGTTCCTCTCTATGGTTTACTTGTGTATCACAAATCATAGCTTCTCACAAGATAAAAGTCATAAGAAGACCCAAGAAATATCTCTCTTCTTCATGTCTTCTCCTAGAGATTACATAACAGACCCTGACATGTTCCTAACTCAAAGGCTTCCTCAAAGAAATTGTAAACATAAAATAGAGTTAAAGTAGATATTATAAAAAAATATTTCTCATCCCTTTATATATAGAGAGAGAGATATGTAAACCATGTAAACCATAGACCCTTATTATGGGGCCTCGCACCAAGGGAATCAAACGAAGTTGAACTTGTGATCAACAAACATAGGAACAATATCAAAGGACTTCATGTTTGGCTCTAGACCAATTGAGCTAACGCTTAGGGCTTTACAATTTTTTGGGCATTGGGTATCACCTATGGAATAAAGTTAGCCTCCCTCTTAGCCCAGGGGAAAGAGATAGGTTCGTGGTACTAGGACAACCCTGAGTATAGATTCACTTAAGAGTGCAACATAGTTACTCTATTCCAGAGCATAAACATGTCAACTCATGAGACTTGAACTTGGGTGTGGAGGATAACAACGATTACACCTAACCACCCAAACTAAACTCAATTGATAAATACACACACACACATGTAGAAATTTGAATAACTAATATGTTATACACCGAGATTCTCCTGATCACACACTATTTTAACTTCATGCACAATACATAATCTCTTCTACCATTGATCATTAATTGCGGAAATAAAAACAATCGCATGCGCACATTAAAACCATAAACAATCACACATATGAACACAGTATTTCATGGGAAAGTTTAAAGCTGAAAACCCCCAACTATATGTATGTTATATGTCATAGAAATCATGTAACAATCATTTTACAAAGCTCCTCACAAGCTCTCAGCACAACCTCCAATTTCTACACACTAATCAAGCTAGATCTAGAAAAACACATGCTCCAATATCTTCCACCTGATAGCCAGCCTCTATTGTGTAATCAATGTTGTAGGATGGCTCATTAAATAACTTGAACCACCTGGCTTGTACTGTGCAATCCTCATGGGCTTCTCCAATCACTGGTTGTTGCAAATATGCAACAGTATAGTCACAACTGATAGTTAACTCCGTTCTCCTTGCTATTCACCCACCGAAATCATATATGCATCAAGGACCGATGTATTATTTAGTTGATTAATGAGTTTATAATTAGTGAATTAATTAATAATTAATTCAAACCACTCTCACTAGTGTATCAATCAGTTAGACTAGATACAACTAGCTCAACTATGTTTAACTCAGTTAAACTCAACACAACTCCATTAACTTCCTCAATCAACTCCACCAAACTCTCTCACATGAGTTCTAACTGAAGTCTCCATGCAATAGCTCCACTTGACCCTTAGGAATAGCGCAATTCCTTTTGTCAGCTCCTGTGCCACATCTGTGCACTTAACTCAAGTGCTCCAAGAGAATAAGATAATGTTTATAGTCCAAATATTATTAAGAGCTAATAATATTCGACATATCTATTTTTAGACTGGCAATCTAAAAATAGATTTCGCCCAGTATGTCTAAAAATAGAAGTCCATCTATTTTTTCCGACTTGACCAACCATCCACAAATATCATCCTGCAACTCATAGAACATGATCCATATGTCTAAAAATAAACATAGTCTAAAAATAGACTTTGCGCCAAAAATAGCCTACGGGCCCACTTAGTGAAGGCGACTCCTTTCCACTAAGCTCATCATCTCATAAGTAACTCAACACTCCCTCTCTAACAAGATAAGATTATTTTCCTCCACCAGTCCTGCCTCTGGTATCTTTAATTTGTCTCAGTATTTTCACAAGATACTGCTGATTCATCCTCCGCAATGTATATGGACATGATGATCTTCATACACAATAATCTCAGCAGTGATGAGGTCAAATGAATGTGTTTGGATTCTATCAAAGGAAATACTTCAGATTAACCTAGAGTTTTAATGTAACTTCATTAATCATAATAACTACAGATCTAAGTGTGAACCGAACAACCTGACCAAGATCTTCCTCATCCATATAGCCTCGCATGCAGCCAAACTCACTGCCATATACTCGGCCTCTGCTAAACTGAGTGCCACGGATCTCTGCTTCCTGCTGTACCAAGACACTGTTGTCGACCTGATACTGAAAATCCCTCCAGATGTTCTCTTTCTGTTCGTTGGGCTCCTTGCCTAATCTACATCCGTGAAGCCACATAGCCTCACCTCATCCGACTGTCTGTACCATAATCCATATCCCGATGTGCCTCTGAGATATCTCAATACATTCTTGCCTTCCTTCCAGAAGAGCTTGGTAGGCTTAACCATAGCTTGTGAAAGCTGGTTAACAACATAGCATATGTCGGGTCATGTATTGACTAGATACATAAGCGACCCCACCAACTGTCGATAAACAATGGCATCCACTACCTCCACTGAAGTAGAATCATCCTTCCTCTATCCACCAGGAAGAGGAGTATCAACAGGCTTGCAACCATACATGTTGAACTTCTCCAGTATCTCTCTGGCATACTTGCCTTGAGAAACAAACAGTCCATCACTGCGCTGCCAAATTTCCAATCCCAAGAAATAATGAAGGAGGCCCAAGTCCTTCATCTCAAACTCCTTTGCAAGATCAGCCTTGCATGAGTGTATCAATAGTTCATCACTTGTCAAAATCAAATCATTTACATAAAGTACAATGATCAACAACTTACCCTCCACCATAATCTGGTATAGGTTCAAATCTGCCTCACTCTTGGAGAATCCAAGTCCGGTGAAATAACTGTCTATTCGTGTGTACCAAGCACGAGGTGCTTGTTTCAACCCATACAGCGCTCTCTTGAGCCTGCACACATGCGACTCGCTGTTGAAGATCTCGAAACCTTCGGGCTGCTCTATAAACACCCCTCAATCACCCCATTGAGAACGCAGCTCACATCCATTCCACAGAATGCCACCCCCATCTACGCCGAGAGAGGCAGACCGTCCATATGGAAGAATACCTGGCGACAAAAAGTAAAAGGTTTCCTCATAATCGATCCCCTCACCCTGTTGAAAGCCTCTGAAACAAATATTTCCTCTTGTACTTCCACACTCCGGCCAAAGCTGTTTCACTTTGTAAGATCCATCTCAAATCCACTACTAATTTCTTCCGGCCTTGGGACAATCTCCCATACACCGGCTTCGACAATCGAACGATCCAACCCCCCCTTCCACCATGGCATCTACTCATGCGGGATCCTCCACAGCTTCCTCGAAAGAGGATGGCTTCGTCACGATACACTTGCTCATAAGAGCCATGTATCTAGTATACCGGTCAGGTGACTGTCTCTGTCTGCGTTGTGATGTAGGTGCTCCTACAACCTTCTCTGCATCTTGAGCCAGTCGCTCAGCTTCTGTAGTGCGCTTCCACCCTCTGATGGTTGGTGTTGCATGAGTGGTCTCTTCCACTCCATGAACCTCATCTTGTGGCTGATCCACATCCTGAGACTCATCCTTAGGAACTAATAGCTCCTCATCTGCATGCAAGGGTGGCTCCCTCTCAAGCGAACACTTCATGGCTTTCTCCTCATGAAATTTCTTATAGCCCCAGTGCACAGCCGCCTTCTTGCTGTTCTGTCTGGAAAATACACACGATAGTTGTGGGGCGTATCAGTGTACCCCACAAATATCCCAACCTCTGCAGTCGACTCCAGCTTCTTCCTGGCATCCTTCGTCACATGAATGTAAACATGTGAACCAAAAATCCTCAAATGGGAAATATCAGGCTTCTTACCCGAAAACGCCTCCTCGGGTGTACTCATGCCAAGTATCCTATGAGGACAATAGTTTTGCACATAAACCGCAGTATTGCATGCCTCAGCCCACAAGTGTATGGGAAGGCCTTGATCATGCAACATTTCCCGTGCAACACCCACGATCGTTCTGTTCTTTCACTCTGCAACCCCATTCTGCTGTGGGTTATGAGGTGCTATGAGCTCTCTTCAAATTCCTTCTGCACTGCAAAAGTCCTTGAATTCGCCAGAGATGAATTCACCGCCATTGTCGCTCCTGAGAGCCTTCACCTTCTTCCCCGATTCTTACTCAACCAGTGCCTTGAACTCACAGAACTTTGAGTATGTCTCGCTCTTCTTCTGCATGAAGAAGATCCAACACTTACGAGAAAAATCATCAACAAATATCACATAGTACCTGTGCTTTGCTGTCGAAGCTACTGAGAAAGGTCCTCACACGTCTGTGTGAATTCTCTCAAGGATCGTCGTGGCACGACTATCCTTCTCGTGAAAGGTGGCTTTCACAAATTTTCCCAAGGTACATCCCTTGCACTGATCTGACTGCGCAAGAGTACCCTTAGGAAGCCCAATAGAAATCTGCTGCAAAATTTTCAAAGCTCCATGGTGAAGGTGGCCCAATCTCCTGTGCCACAACTCGCCCTCATCCCGGCTCACCACTCCTTCTGCCTTGCCTGCCATTGTCAGCTGTACTTCCCTAACTCGAACTCTATCCTCGCATATTGACCAGTTGCCTTATCGCGTAGGAAAGCCTTTCCTCGCTAAAGACAACATCATATCCCTTGTTCTAACATGGCCTACCGAGACGATTATTCTTCAATCCTAGAACATGCGCCACTTCCCTTTAATATGAAGGCCATACTAGACCCCAAAGGAAATGGTACCGATACCGGTCACACTGTATCTACCATCATCGCCCATCTCGATGTGCACTCCAAGATCTTTCTCATCCAGATCAGTAAACAAATCTCGATCTCCTGTCATGTGAAAAGATGCACCACTGTCAAGAAACCACACTGAACCCATCACACTTGAGACCAAGCATGTGATCAGCGAAAAATCCAGCTCAAACTACAAGGCTAAGGCCTCTCCAGCTGCAGATCCAGCAGCCTGCTTATTTTTCTTCTTCTGTGGACAATTAGTGGCATAATGTCCGTGTTGGTGACAGTGAAAGCACTTCACCTTGGACATGTCCTGCTTCTTGCCTTTCGCACCGGATTGAGAAACATTCTTCTTGGTCTTCCCCTTCCTTTCTTTAGCAGCCAAAGCGCAATTTTCTTCATCTGCGTTCTTTGATGAGGATCTGTCCTTGGTACTTCGCCTTATCTCCTATTGCACAAGATCCGACCAAAGTCGCTCCCATCCTGGCAATTTCTCTCGACCATTGACAGAGTCCTTATAGGAATGCCAACTCTTTGGAAGCCCAAGGAGAGCCAAGCTCACCAAGTCCTCATCATCAATAGTAACCCCCACACTTCCCAGCTCATCCCTGCATTGGATGAACTTCGTGAGGTGTTACACCATTTTTTGGTCATCTAACCTATTATCATTAGATGGACCCAAGTACACCATGTAAGACCAATTTTACCCTAAGTAAAATTGCTTTCACTATGTTAAAACAGGAAACCCCAAAAGGAAATATTAAACAAACCTATATTTGTTTGATTTTCCTCATGGAATAATTAATTAAACCATAATTTAATTATTATTCCCAGTCATGTTTAACCCAAAATCAAAGAAATTAATCAGATAAACCTTTATTTATCTTATTATTTTCTAGGAATAATCATTTAAACCTTATTTAGATGATATTCCTTGTTAAATATGACCAAATCACCCACAAATAATTAAATAAATCACTATTTATTTATTTATCTTTCAACCACTTCCTTAAATAATTAAATAAATCATTATTTATTTGATTATCTTCTAACCGTTTCCTTAAAAAGATAAATAAATCATTTATTTATTTATTTTGACAAATTAAGGGATTTGACCCAAGTCAAATACCTTTTCCCTCCAACAAATATAATAAAATATTCCATAAAAAGTGGATCTAGATCTGGTTAACCCATGCACCAAGATCTAGAATGACCCAATATTTTGTTATAAATAGGAGGGTTTTTCCTACCATTCTTCACCTTTTGTTGCCTATTAGATCACTCTGGGTCTATACACTTGGTCACACTTTTCCATCATCTGTTGCAGGAGCTTCCCATTCAGATTCTTTTTTGCATTGTTTTCACATCAACAAGAGAGAGGTCTAAATTGGTGTCGAAAAATAGTTATCTCATCTGGGATTACTTCTATTTTCCTTCCTCAGTGCCCGACACAAAAATTTTTCAAAAATTAGTCTTGTTTACAGAGAGAAACCCTTGTTTTTACTTCTTAATGTCTTTCCATGCATAGATCTGGTGTTTTGCAGCTCTTTTCTTGTCTAACTAACCGTAGATCTGAAGATATTGGCAGCCCCTTTT
The DNA here is from genome assembly GCA_034641835.2 of Pinus albicaulis. Taxonomy (NCBI): domain Eukaryota; kingdom Viridiplantae; phylum Streptophyta; class Pinopsida; order Pinales; family Pinaceae; genus Pinus; species Pinus albicaulis. The sequence goes on from CM076579.1 coordinate 249,196,155, forward strand.
GTTGTTAGGGCTATTAGTTATGTGTAGCTAAAGTAGTCCTAACAACAAAAGTGGCTGCCAATATCTTCAGATCTGCAGTTAGTTAGACAAGAAAAGAGCTGCAAAACACCAGATCTATGCATGGAAAGACATTAAGCAGTAAAAACAAGGGTTTGCTCCATATACCAATAGACAAGGCAAGAACAATTTTTGAAAGAATTTTTGTATTAATCGGGCACCTGGGAGGAAAACAAGAAGGCGTATCCAATTCTCCTCAGTGGGATGGGTTCTTGGAAGTCCTCAGCACTTCAGATCTAAGATTTATCTCTTTTGTTGATGTAGAAAACCCAATGCAAAGAAAGGAGCTCAATGGGAGCTCACATAGCAAATGATGGAAAAGTGTGAACAAGTGTATAGATCCAGAGTGATCTAATAGGCAACAAAAGGTGAAGAATGGTAGGAAAAACCCTCCTATTTATAACAAAATATTGGGTCATTCTAGATCTTGGTGCATGGGTTAACTAGATCTAGATCCACTTTTTATGGAATATTTTATTACATTTGTTGGAGGGAAAAGGTATTTGACTTGGGTCAAATCCCTTAATTTGTCAAAAATAAATAAATAAATGATTTATTTATCTTTTTAAGGAAGCGGTTAGAAGATAATCAAATAAATAATGATTTATTTAATTATTTAAGTAAGTGGTTGAAAGATAATTAAATAAATAATGATTTATTTAATTATTTGTGGGTGATTTGGTCATATTTAACAAGGAATATTATCTAAATAAGGTTTAAATAATTATTCCTAGAAAATAATAAGATAAATAAGGTTTATCTAATTAATTTCTTTGATTTTGGGTTAAACATGACTGGGAATAATAATTAAATTATGGTTTAATTAATTATTCTATGAGGAAAATCAAACAAATATAGGTTTGTTTAATATTTCCTTTTGGGGTTTCATGTTTTAACATAGTGAAAGTAATTTTACTTAGGGTAAAATTGGTCTTACATGGTGTACTTGGGTCCATCTAATGATAATAGGTTAGATGACCAAAAAATGGTGTAACATGAGGTACTTGGGCATACTGTCGCCTTTCTCCATTTTTATGTTCCTGAGTTTATCCTTGAGCACCAACTTCCTCTGGTCGCTCTTACTTTGAAATAAATATGTCAAAGCTTTCCACATCAAGAATGGAGAAGCTTTACCATGAAGGCTGGACACTATGTGATCCTTCACACCTTCCAACAGAATCCTTTAACACTTTGCTGTCTTCTTTTGCCATGCGTCAAGTACGGCAGCATCGATAGAAGTAGGTTTTGGAATTTCTACATCTATGAACTCCTTCAACCCATTGTCATCCATCACGGCCTCCATCCTGTCCTTCCATGCAATATAATTCAAGTTTCCCTCAAGGGCATACTCCAATCGCAATCCGTTGAAAGACATCTCAACTTCGACACCAAGAAAAAATTGTTGCAAATTCGAATTCCACCAGCTCAAAACTCAACTGCTTCAATGTTTTGCAATTGCTCCAATGATCAATATCCCTCTGATACCATGTAGAAATTTGAATAACTAATATGTTATACACCAATATTCTCCTGATCACACACTATTTTAACTTCATGCACAATACAAAATCTCTTCTACCATTGATCATTAATTGCGGAAATAAAAACAATCGCATGCACACATTAAAACCATAAACAATCACACATATGAACATAGTATTTCATGGGAAAGCTTAAAGCTGAAAACCCCCAACTATCTGTATATTATATGTCATAGAGATCATGTAACAATCATTGTACAAAGCTCCTCACAAGCTCTCAGCACAACCTCCAATTGCTACACATTAATCAAGCTAGATCTAGCAAAACACATGCTCCAATCTCTGCCACCTGACAGCCAGCCTCTATTGCGTAATCAATGTTGTAGGATGGCTCATTAAATAACTTGAACCCCCTGGCTTGTACTGCACAATCCTCATGGGCTTATCCAATCACTGGTTGTTGCAAATATGCAACAATATAGTCATAATTGATAGTTAACCTGCTCTTTCACCTATCTCTGCACTGGTCTCCACTGAAACTATCCATGCACTGAAGTTAACTGATGTATTCTTTAGTTGATTAATGATTTTATAATTAGTGAATTAATTAATAATTAATTCACACCACTCTCACTAATTGTATCAGTCAATTAAACTAGATACAAATAGCTCAACTATGTTTAGATTAGTTAAACTGAACACAACTCCATTAACTCCTCAATCAACTCCACCAAACTCCGTCACATGAGTTCTAACTGAAGTATCCATGCAATAGCTCCACATAACCCTCAGGAATAGCATAATTCCTTCTGTCAGCTCCTGTGCCACATCCGTGCACTTAACTGAAGTGCTCCAAGAGAATAAGATAATGGTTATAGTCCAAATATTATTAAGAGCTAATAATATTCGACATATCTATTTTTAGACTGGCAATCTAAAAATAGATTCCACCCAATATGTCTAAAAATAGACGTCCATCTATTTTTTCCAACTTGACCAACCATCCACAAATAGCATCCTGCAACTCATAGAACATGATCCATATGTCTAAAAATAGACTTTGCACCAAAAATAGCCTGCGGGCCCACTTAGTGAAGGCGACTCCTTTCCACTAAGCTCATCATCTTGTTGCAATCTCAACAACACACACATTGATATATAATAGGTAAGTGATTCTAACATAATACAAGGACTTATGTCCATATAAATAATCAATAAGGAAATCCCACATGTAGTGCTCTACAACAAAAGGATGTATAAGTGATGATGTTTATCCAACCTCTAACAGAAGGTACGATTCAAGCATGATGGCTCAACGACCATCCTTTTGGATGGTTCTCTCTCCAAGAAGTTTTTAGTTTAGTGCTACCTCTTTCACCATGGTTTCCAAGTGTCTTCTCGTAATGTGATCCTCCTTTAAATCGTGCAACATGTCCTCTTATATGCCGAATGATTATCCCTTTGTGATAATGTAATTACCATTCTGGAATGATTCTCATAAACACATGTTTGATTTCATAACCAATCACCATGAAGTGTGCTCTTTAATCCAAGCATACTCAAGTCAAGTGTTTAATATCCAAGGTATGTGTCAAATCATCCTATGCTTCCAAGGCTAAGTTATCTCCTCCAAGTATTTAATGCTCCTCCTCCTAGGTATGTACCTTTCCTAATCAAGTAATTGACTCCCTTTTCATGTGCACCCAATGGGTTAGTCATGATGTTGATTAGCGTAATGACCTCCTAGGTAATATTGCCATGTTAACACTCTAACCAAGGTCAAGAGGGTACCATATTGGAACTCTTATCAAGATAAAAAATCCACCCAATCTTAGCCATGCATTCATCCTTGAAGCATTTCCAAGTGGCTAGAAAATGTAACACTCTCCTAGAAAAATGAAAACACTTTTAGACTAATCCCAAAATCTAACACCCCTCTTTATGAGAAAAATGTTTTTTAATACAAAAATAAACTCCTTCTATGTTTGCAACATATAAATATAGTACATATACAAAGTCGAACACATACACCTTCATTGTGATAGAACATCATATATACTTTAGAAGAGTCACATACACAAGTGTAGGTTTGTATACCTCAACATCCAATCAATAATTACTGACAAAGGTGTGCCTCTCTCTCAACAATATGGAACTCAAACTCTGGATGGTTAAAATGCAAGGTGAATGTCAAAAAGTACGTTGTTTACACCACCATACCAAGATACTCCCTCTTCATCTCGAAATTCCCCTCTACCTAGGGTTCAAAAATAATAATGGAATTTGTGAAACTAAATGAAAACACCTAGATCACTACTTCCTACATAATTTGGAATAAATCTAGAATAGTACATAATGGTGCATGTGCCTATCAGGCATACCATACTAGGGTAAATAAAATTAAAAAAATTACAAAATTGAAATTTATTTTTCCATTTCATTTGAATGCTCCTAACCTTCCTCGCACAACCACCAATGTTCACACTTCTTATGTGGCCATCCCAATGTCAATGTGCCACAATTTTCTTTGCTTCGAGTTAGTCAATTGGACCCATTTTTTAATTTTAGACAAATGTCCAAATTTCATTTGCAGAACAACCATACCTCCTCAGATAGTAAGAAACTAGGTAAATCCTTTCTTACCCTTATTTTAGTTTTCACCCGATTAAATTTTCAATTGCACTCAAATTTAGCCATTACTTCAATTTTTTATAAAAAATCCATGTTATCTACTTAAGTTATTCGACACACCCCAAAATTATGTTTAATATACATGGAGCACCAGAAAAAGAAATGCATTTAAACTATTCACCTCATCCCGACAGAGTGTTTATTATACAAAATACACCAGTAACTATGACACTTAAAATAAAATAACCTATCTAGTGCTCCTAACTAAACACAACAGAGTGCACTGGTGCACAACTATTTGATACGTTGATAACTAAAGTTCATTAAAAAAGATAAAATAAACTATCCAAGGCTTGTTAATAATATAACTATATAGTGCTCCTTACAAAACCAAACACATTACTACATAACTATTTGATACAGTGATAACTATAGTTCATATAAAGTAAAATAAGCTATCCAAGGCTTCTTAATAATACAAGTGCATCGAGGCACTTATGAAGGGCACATTAGTGGTTAAAAAATCTCAAATTTCGTTTTAAAGTGCAGTTAAATTGATTGGCTCACCATGGGTTGATGCACCATGTGGCTTGCCTATAAATCATGCTTATTAGAAACAACATATCGATAGATGTGACCCATATTAAAATCACAAATTTTATTTAATTGAAAATAAAATAAAATAAACTATCTAGTGATACTCACTAAAAACATTGTATTCGTGTGTGATTATCTAATGTATTAATAAAAAAGATTCATTAAAAAATAAAATAACTTGTATGAGGCCCCTTAATAAGATAAGAACACCGGTGCACTTATGGATGGTGCATTGGTAGTTGAAATATCTCAAATACCTGGTGCTCCTCGATATTCCTATCGTGGTGCAAGTTCACTAGTATAGTGCCCCATTACCAATGTGTCATACTTATTAACAAAACATTGGGAAATTTAATTTATGTTTATAACAATTAATATAACGGTATCATCCATGACTACATGCACACTACATAACAAAAAACACCTTTATATTTGTTAGTTTAACACCCCATAGGTGATGCCCTTTATGTATTATAGGCGCACCATAAACTTTTCAATAATACTTTTATAAACAAAAAATAATTTCACTTTTTTTATAAATACATAATGGTTATATACGTATAGCTTTTATAATTAAAATTTTATTTTATTTTTATATATGTGGCTACTAAAATTATATTTGAATCATAAATGATGAGGATGTGAGCAAGCGTAGGAGGAACAACTATGGATAAAAATGTACAAATTTGTACATGAGGGAGAGGGAGAAGGAGAGGGAGAGGAAGAAGTTTCTTCACACCATTACACTTCAAACTCATGATTTTTTAGGGATGTTGGCCTTCTCAAGCTTTACGAGGAGGATACATTTTTTGAGGGGTCTTTTTCATTTTACAATAGTTGATTTATTACTGAGATCGTGATATTGTGGTAGGGAGATATTTAGATTTAGTCATGATTTATGGTATCATCTCATAGAGGAGGTTATAACAATGTTAACTTTGAAATGGGAACGGAAACGAGTACCCGTTCTTTTTAGGTAGCAAAAAATGGTCTGATTTTGAAAAGTGTTGATTCAGAATACTCCTAATTTTTTTTAGCATGTTTTTTACACACCAAATTTTCTTATGTACCAAGTATAGACATTATTTTTAAAATGTTAGTGTTTTTATGTTGATTTTGAAAAGTGATAATGCCAGCATCATCCCCTTTTTTTAGAAGACTTATTTTTGACTTAATTTTTTCTAATCTATTAAATGATAATAATTATTTTCACTTACATATTTTGTTCAAGTGTTTTTCAGGTATTTATTTTTTTGTTTTTGTTTTAATTTTATTTTAGTAGTGAGATATTTGATTTTTTGCATTGTAAAAAAAAAACAGAAAAGTCAAAATTTTAAAGTGTCAATCTTCTATCTAATTATATATTGTTAAATAACATTTCATTGCACATGAAATAATTGCCACTAAAAAAGCAAGAAATTTTAACAATTTACATAAAAAAACACATTTTGAATATAGAAATAACTGAAAATATACACATTTTGTGTCTTTTTACTAAAACTGAAATGTCAAATAAACCATTTTCATAGGAAAAAAGTAACAGAAAATGTATAAAAATTAGCAATTTTTGTTAATTTTATGTGAAAAGTTAATAATAATTACAGTTTTTTTCAAAACTTATATGATTCACATAAAAATGAAGTGAAAATCACATTATACAAATATTAAACATATAATATCAACAATTGAATATTTATTTCTTCTCATAAAATGTAAGAGTAAAAAATTTACAAGTATAACTTATGAATAGTTACAAAAACCGATCTTCATTCGGAAGCTTAACTTAATCTTTAATCAATAATATCATGTAACCCGAACTCTTCATCTTCAAGAGTATCATTATTGTTCTCTTCCATAATATTTTCATCATTGGCTTCAGTTTCATAATTTTCCTCTTCTGATGGATCTTTAATGTCTGCGAACGTCCCAAAGTATGCCTTTACAATCATTCCATCTAATGGTGGTTGAGGTTCTTTTGCTTTTTTGCCACACGAGATTCATTAAAATCCCCTTTTCTCAAACCAACTTTTTGTATTTCATCTTGAAGAAATTGAAGAGCATTGATTCTTTGATGAATAAATTTGTATTAATCTAGGTCTTTTTCAATGGAAATGCAATTTCTTCCAAGCAACATACTTATAATAAAACTTACCTGAGCCTGAAAAATAAATTCAAAACCCAATCTCCTTCATTTGAACATAGATAAACACAAAAAAATTAGTATAAACACAAAAAATTTAAAATAGATAATAGTGAAATTCATTCTTATATAATAAAACTTACCTGAGCCTGAAAAATAAATCCAAAACCCAACCTCCTTCATTTGAACATAAATCTAAAAGATAGTTAATCAATGACTGTGGTTTTTGATATATGTTAACTATCTCTTCTTTTGCTTCTTTATCTTCATATGTTAGTTTTCTTACAACATCATCATGGACTAGTACTTGGCTATGATTCTTTCCATCTACTTGATTGAAAAGAATAGCCTTGTAGCTATCATCCTTTGTCCAACTTTCAACATTAATTAACTCACGATCACTTATGATTGGTTGATTTCCACCACAAATAAGATTTGGATTTTTCCTGTAACATGAAATAGTACAATTTCAATTAACTCGTACATAAATGATTTTTTTTAACATTAATCAAACATACAATTTCAACGTCTTAGCATGTAAGCTGCATCCTTGACTTTTATTTTCCCTTGAAGCTTGATAATAACAACCCCAATTGTGTGTTTTAATGAAATGTCACAAATCTCCAAAATGGTGATGTTGTGACTTCTAGAAATCCTGCAACCACTTTACTAAATGCTTGATAAGTATAAGGGTCACTATCATATTCAATGTTTGGGATATTGAAACCATGAGGAATATCTGCAATAACTAGGGAATAATCCCTTTTAGCTAGGTATCATTTTTGCAATGTCTTCGCAATCACCTGATGATATTTGATATTGGATAGTGTGGATCCCATTCCAAATGAAATGATTAAGACTAGGATCAAGTTCAACATCACTAAGGTGTCTTTTTCTAATCCTTTCCATTTTTATTTTTTCAATAAAGCTTCTGAAACTATCCGGTGCTCCATTTGCATCCTTATTCATCTTTAATAAAATAAACAAAAGCAATGTATAAGTTATAAATTAAAAATATTATACATATGAATATAAATGAATGTATGAATGAACATACATTTTTAAATGCAAGATAAAAATATTTTAGCACTGATGTAGAACTTGAATCTGGGTATTTGCGTACAAAATCATCCCAAATATCTTCATTCAAAAATTTAACCACTTGTTCTTGTATTCTCATATAAACCTTTTGATTGAATAAATGAAGCAAACAATGTTAATATAGTTTTATGTATAACAAATAATACCAAAAACAATATATTATATTTAACATAAAGTTATAATCTAAAAAAAGTAAAAATAAAAAACTTACTTTAGAAATTCCTCAGACATTTCATCCATTGATAATTCTCCTCACTTTACATGAGATAATATTGTTTTGACAAGCTTTTCATCCTTCCCTCCTTGCATTGATCTCCAAGGTGTGATAGTCATATCGTCTGGAAGGAGCTTCATTTTAGGACCCGATTTATTGTTGGTACATATCAATGGTTTAGACTTTTTGACCTTCTAACTTTTGATGCCAATGTTCTCCCATAACTCAAAAATATGATCAATCAATTCCCATATCTCTCTAGTTCTAAATGCCAACTGGAAAATGTTATCCATACCTCTGAATATTCCATAATTTACTCTACCACTTTTTGAACTTTTTTTTTTCGATTTGATAACCGATTTTCATACAAAATTCCTTTCGAAATGCATGATCAACCTTTGTCTTATCACCACCACATTTTTCCTCAAATTCACTATGAATAAATTTGACCCTTTGGATGAAAGTCATAGACATCCTATACTCATTATTTGAATTATGATCCCATGCTAATAGATTTGCTTCTATATCTGTTAAACCAATATAAATTATACATTTCATTGTTTCAAAACACAGTGTTAGCCATCTATAAATTTTGTCACAACAAATGATGGCTAAATAGGTTCTTAAGCCTTCAGGAAGCAATCTTCATGGAAAACTGCTAGTTCTTGAAGCCTTCTTGGTGTCTTGTATCTTACAAATCATCTTCACTGCTGTTACCACAAGAAATCCTTCAAAGAAGCTTTGTTGATTCAAAAAGAAAATTGCCTTCAAAGCCATAATTCCCACCATTTCTCCATTTCAAAATATTCCCTTCATGCCACCCATTTTCCTCATTTTACCCTTTATTTCCTTCAAAATCCTCTTAAAACCTTATAAATCCTCTTTATTTGGTTTTAAAACCCCTTCTTTATACCTTTCGGAACCCCTAAAAAAGGTTAAAAAGCCTCATTTTTGGCCTTTTCCGCTCCTTTTCAAACATTGGGCCTTAAATACTATTCGTCTTAAGCCCTAGCCCCTTTTCGTCATATGATACCGTGCCCTACGACCAAGCACTAATCCCATTGGATATTGGCCATCGCAGTTCCCCGTTTCCTCTTTCCCCTTGTATTTTCTTCCGCCAATGGCCGATCCCCCAAGTAAATCTCCCTCATTGATCTCATTTTATATCGGATAGTTCGTGCTCCATCGAAAACTGCAAAGGGTCATGCCCACACTCCTTTTCTCCGCCAATGGCCGATCCCCCGAGCCAATCTCCACCATTGATCATGTTTAAGATTTGACGGTACTCACTCCATCGGCGCATCGCACTTCGGCGATTCCCATTCCCACTTCCATCCTCTGCCGATGAAATCTCCACCGTTGATCTCCCTCAGATCGGACGGTCCGCACTGCATTGCAGTTCGCCTTCTCCATCACAATCACTCCCTCCAAATTTCCTCCTACCGTCCGTCTAGATATTTGATGTGCGCGGCCCCGATTCGATCACGAATGTCCATTTCCCCAATCCAACGGCTCCCATTGATCCTCACATTTTAACTCCACCCAACCAAACTTTCACCCTGTGTAGTGAACATCCCGCTACCCAACAAAAGAAGTGACGTCATCCGCTGGCCCCACTCCATCCTCTCGTCACACCTTGGTGTTGTATCACGCGACGCGCTGACCGTCGATCTGCACGTCTCCTCACAGATCGGACGGCCGGGATCTTATCACACACCAACTCGTCTACCCCCCCCCCCCCTTCTGTGCATTTTGAACGCGAAAAAGGTGGTTTTTTTAGGGTTACGTGTCACCTTCGGAGCTGTATCGCGTTCATTTAGCCCATTACCACTTACCTCCCATGCCTCGCATGAAAACCACCTCCAGTTTCACAAAACGACTTTTTCCTTTTTCTCACCCGATTCAAAATTCAAACCCTGTCCTGCCTGCTCCACCCATGGAATCCTCCATCAATGCATTCATTCCCCTCTGCAAAGCTCTTTCGCCTTCACCTCGAGCCTGTGAAGTAGTTTTATTCCAAACGAAAGTTTTATAATATGTTTTTTGTTTGTTGCAGGTTTAATGGCGGCCCCGAGCCCAAAGGGCCATTCCACAATCAAATTTAGTAACTGAGGCCTCAGGATGACAATCCGAGGGCCTATAAGCAAAGAAAAAGGGAATCAAGGGTTTAATTCCATGGATTAATCGATGTCTCATAAACATTGATTAGGTTTAATGAAAACTTCCGGCGCAGCAACAGAAGACACCTGTGCAAGAAAAGAAGACAATGGTTAAGGCTTAAATGAAGATTAAAGGTTAAAAATCACAGATGAACAGAAGTTTAAAGAAGTTTGAAAAGTGTTAAATACAACATGATGAATTAAGAAGGCCAAAAGATAAATCAGGCCTTAAGCATAGTTTATTGCTTAGATCAAGAAGGCTTAGGCTAAAGCAGCCTCGAACACATCAACACAAAGCAATTATTCATTCAGAAATATCAACTGACTCCTTTGGCCATTCTTTATCTGTAAAGGCAAACAAGTAGTTATTACACAAAAGAATATATTTTAAATTGTCAAAGCAGTTATTGTAAAGATAGGGTAGAGCCTTAAAGTCAATCTTTTCCACTTATCTTTATCTCAAAAATTAAGACAAAGTTATTTAACAGAGAAGTAGCTGCAGATATTCTTACCTTATGCCCTGCATGGTTTTCAAGGCTAGGAATGCATTTACTCTATAATTAATAACATTTTGAACCCTAGAAGAGTTTCACCTCCTCATTTGCAGCATAAATACTACATTGGAACTCATTGTAAACGTTGGATTTTGATGACTGATGCTGGAATAATACATAGTCCTTTGAAGCTCTTGAAGAGAAATTGATGTCTTGGAACTCATGCATGATCTGATTTTCTTATTGATGGAGAAGGATTGTTTGCAGGATCCATAGGCTTGGTTGAAGGTGAAGTTTTCTTTTGTTTATGTTTTCTAGTTTTCCATTATGTTTTCCATCTTGCTATGTTGCAGTAGGACAAAGAATTTAGATTAAGAAATGTTTTCTAATGGCACCTTAAATATGTTTGTCCTTCACTGCCTTAATGTTTTCTTCTGCTAAGATACATTAGAGAAATCATTTATTGCTCTCTAACAAGTTCTTAGCTTGTCCATTTCTTGAATAATTTAGATCAGTTAGCATCAATTATGATTTATGGTTAGCCCTGCATATTGTTGCCACTGAAATATTCTGTTCTTGGAATCATCTCTTTAAAGCAACTTTGTTTAGGTTTGTCAAAGAAGTCTGTTTAAAATCGTGCTCTTTTCCTTTACTTAGCTAAATTTGTTTTAAGGAAACCTTATAGTTGTAACTTTGGATGCTAGAGTTTTCTCTCCTTCTATGGTTATAGTTACTTGTGTATCTTAAATGTTTTTCTACTCTAGATGATAAAAGCTCTGAAAGTTGGATAAGTTTCTTACCTTTCTAAGTTTGTATCTGAAAGTTTGTCTTGGTTAATTATTTGTTTTCAGTCTGAAATAAAATGGATTAAGTTCTGCTTATGCCTTTGATTCTCTTGTTGTTCTTATCAATTTTCTAACTCCCTCAGTTTACAAGTATATAAAGGATTTCGTTTCAGCCCTTTATTAGTTTGTTGTTCTCAATCTTTATGTCCATTTCATAAATCCTTCATAACCTTAAAGGATCCACCAACCAAGTAAACTTGCCCTGCAAATGCTCTTAAACACCATTGACGAACTTATCTGGACCTTGTTAGACTCCATTTCCTAACGACTTAACAATCTTCCATGTTTCCTATCTAAAATCTATCAAAGTATCATACCCAACCAAAAAACAATCAAAATACCTTGCGCTTAACATCTAGCCTAAAATCAACCCCAATCAGTAAACAAGACATATTTTTGCACACATTGAGAGATCCCTCTCTGAATCTAGGAAGGCTAGGTCCTTGGATTCTAAAGCTTGGTTTGATGTTACCCTTGTCAATTTGTATCTCAATCAATCTAGAAAATTACAGGGAGCTAACATAATGGCGATCACAGTGGGACCTTTGAGTACATAATAGCCTAGCAAGCTCTTGTAGACTCACTAAGTCCTTCAATAGCCATAGAAACTTAGAAAACACCAAAAAAAATTTCATATTGGTTTCATAATAAACATTGGTGGTGGACCATAGAATATTTTACCTCCAAAAGAGCTAAAAATTTCCACCTGGCGACTCCACTGGCCTCCAGTAGGCCTATTACTTTACCAGTCCTTGTAAAATCCCCTAGGAAAGCATTAAGCAATCCCAATCATGCTGATGGTGGATAGAAAAGTTTAAACCCTCCACCTGGCGACTCCAGAATCCTCCTCAACTTCAGAATTGCAACCAACAAGTCCCATCGAATTTCAAATTGCAAATGAAGACTTGGAAAATGATAATCACATAAGAGTTGCTAAACTTCTTTCACAAGAAGACTTACTGCAAAAGAGTGCTCCTACTCATCAACATGATGGCCTCCTTACAGAATTCAGCCCATTCATTCATAATACATTAGGTTTGCTAGAGTATAACATTGCAATATATGATGAGTCTACCAGTTCAGATGATCATGAGGAAGAGGTGGAGTTTCTATCCCAAAAGAGTCCCAAGCATAGCCAAGTGGAAGAAGGAGTAGTCCTGAATGAAGCTTATGTCTCAAATCCTCTAGATCAAGTATTATTCCAAGATCCATTTTTTGTTTTCCTTGAGAAATCTAAATAAGGAGTGTGTTCTGTGAATAACAGTCTGTTGCAAAGTATGAGAAAAATTTTAGGCACTACTGTTCAAAAACAAGTGATGTGGAAGTGGCCTTTTAATTTCTTCAGCACTCTCAAAGAGCTGAAACAAGATCAATCATGGAATCATCTGCTTGATTGGCTATGTTGGAAAAGAGATTTCACCAAATGAATGTATATTATGTATAGGTTAGATTAGGATAGATAGATAGATATGAAAAATAAGCTCAGCCTTGTGAGCATCTTTTTAGTCTTAGAATGTTTTGAAAAAATGAAAATACAAAAACAATGAAAGAATAGAAAAGAAAAAGAGGGAAGATTAGACAAAGAAGAAAGGTACAGCCCCATACCAAAAAAGAAAAGAAAACACTGCTTAACTGCCACTACTTAAAAGAAAACACTGCTATTTAGTCATACAACCTAATCATGACTAGATAAATTTCAATTTATTGATGATAGGTTAGTGAAAAAGATTTGCCAAACTCTTTAATCTTGGCTTATCAGTAGAATAGATTAGGATAGAAGAAATAATGGTTCAAACATGCTCAAAATCTGAACCAAATAAAAGAAAGAAAAAGATGGCTCTAAATAAATCAAAACTTGAGCCAATAAGAAAGAAGGATGTCTTTTATTTTCAAATCTTAAGCCTTCACAGTTTTGTTTTAATTTTCTGCAAATAAAAAGTCTATGTGCAGCTGGTTTCTTATGCCATAGACATTACAGCAAATCAAACTGTTTAATCCTGGTTTGTCTGTGTTTAAATTTCTGTTTTAGAATGTAGAGAATGTAGATCTGTCAAACAACTTAATATTTACAGATAGTAGATTAGGTAGAGAAGCTTTTGAGTTCAACTGTTTAATCTAGACTCTTGGAAGAAATAAGGGTAGCATTAGATAGTTTTATCTTTTCGTTTTCAAAAATAATATGTAAAAGAGATGCCAGTCCAAGTGCACTCAAGAGAAGAAAAATGCTAGGACAAGTAGTTTTGGGTAGGTAGAGATGTTGTCTTAAAGAGTTTTCATGCTACAGGTCATTGAAGAATTATTAAAATGCAAAGAAAATCAACAAGAAAACAAAGAAATTCTGCCAAATGGATGAGGCACTAGTCTACTGAAAGCCAGAGATTGATAAATTGAGTTTCTGGACACTTGAAGAGCAAGTTGTCCTCCCCAAGTGGAGCCACTGTTAGCCATCTATAAATTTTGTCACAGAAAATGATGGCTAAATAGGTTCTTAAGCCTTCAAGAAGAAATATTCATGGAAAAATACTAGTTCTTGAAGCCTTCTTGGTGTCTTTTATCTTACAAATCATCTTCACTGTTGTTTCCACAAGAAATCCTTCAAAGAAGCCCTGCTGATTCAAAAAGAAAATTGCCTTCAAAGCCATAATTCCCACCATTTCTCCATTTCAAAATATTCCCTTCATGCCACCCATTTTCCTCATTTTACCCTTTATTTCCTTCAAAATCCTCTTAAAATTTTATAAATCCTCTTTATTTGGTTTTAAAACCCCTTCTTTATACCTATCGGAACCCTTAAAAAAGGTTAAAAAACCTCATTTTTGGCCTTTTCCGCTCCTTTTCAAACATTGGGCCTTAAGCGTTGTTCGGCTTAAGCCCTAGCCCCTTTTCGTTATATGACCCTGCGCCTTGCGACCAAGCACTAAGCCCATCGGCTATCAGCCATCACAGTTCCCCGTTTCCTCTTTCCCTTTGTATTTTCTTTCGTCGATGGCCGATCCCCCAAGTAAATCTCCGCCATTGATAGTGTTTTAGATCGAACAGTCCGCACTCCATCGCAAATCGCAAAGGGTCACGCCGGCACTCCTTTTCTCCGCCGATGGCCGATCCCCCGAGCCAATATCCACCGTTGATTATGCTTAATATCTGATAGTCCTCGCTCCATCGGCACATCACGCTTCGATGATTCCCATTCCCACTTCCATCCTCCGCTGATTGAATCTCCACCGTCGATCTCCCTTAGATCAGACGGTCCGCGCTGCATCACACTTTGCCTTCTCCATCGCATCGCTCCCTCCACATTTCCTCCTCTCGTCTGTCCAGATCTCCGATGTGCGCGGCCCCAATTTGATCACGACCATCCATTTCCCCAATCCGATAGCTCCCATTGATCCTCACATTTTAACTCCACCCAACCAAACTTTCACCCCGTGCAGTGAACATCCTGCTACTCAAAAAAAGAAGTGACACCATCCACTGGCCCCAATCCATCCTCTCCTCACGCCTTGGTGTTGTATTGCGCGACGCGCTTACCGTCAATCTGCATGTCTCCTCGCAGATCAAATGGTCAAGATCTTATCGCACACCAACTCGTCTACCCCCCCCCCCCCCCTCCATGCATTTTGAACATGAAAAAGGTGTTTTTTCTAGGGTTACGTGTCACCTTCGGAGCTATATCGCGTTCACTTAGCCCATTACCACTTAACGCCCATGCCTAACACAAAAACCACCTCCGGTTTCGCAAAACCACTTTTTCCTTTTTCGCGCCCTATTCAAAATTCAAACCCTGTCCCGCCTGCTCCGCCCACGGAATCCTCCATCAATGCATTCATCCCCCTCTGCATAGCTCTTCTGCCTTCACCCCAAGCCTCTGAAGCAGTTTTATTCCAAACGCGGGTTTTATAATATGTTTTTTGTTTATTGCAGGTTTAACAACGGCCCTGAGCCAAAAGGGCCATTCCATAATCAAATTTAGTAACTGAGGCCTCAGGATGACAATCCGAGGGTCTGTAAGCAAAGAAAAAGGGAATCAAGGGTTTAATTCCATGGATTAATTGATGTCTCATGAACATTGATTAGGTTTAATGAAACATTCCGGCGCAGCAACAGAAGACACTTGTGCTAGAAAAGAAGACAGTGGTTAAGGCTTAAATGAAGATTAAAGGTTAAAAATCACAGATGAACAGAAGTTTAAAGAAGTCCGAAAAGTGTTAAATATAGCATGATGAATTAAGAAGGCCAAAAGATAAATCAGGCCTTAAGCACAGTTTATTGCTTAGATCAAGAAGGCTTAGGCTAAAGTAGCCGCAAACACATCAACACAGAGCAATTATTCAATCAGAAATATCAACTGACTCCTTTGGCCATTCTTTATCTGTAAAGGCAAACAAGCAGTTATTACACAAAAGAATATATTTTAAACTGTTAGAACAGTTATTGTAAAGATAGGGTAGAGCCTTAAATTCAATCTTTTCCACTTACCTTTATCTCAGAAATTAAGACAAAGTTATTTAACAGAGAAGTAGCTGCAGATATTCTTACCTTATGCCCTGTGTGGTTTTCAAGGCTAGGAATGCATTTACTCTGTAATTAATAACATTTTGAACCCTAGAAGAGTTTCACCTCCTCATTTGCAACATAAATATTGCATTGGAACTCATTGTAAACGTTGGATTTTGATGACTGATGCTGGAATAATACATAGTCCTTTGAAGCTCTTGAAGAGAAATTGATGTCTTGGAACTCATGCATGATCTGATTTGCTTGTTGATGGAGAAGGATTGTTTGCAAGATCCATAGGCTTGGTTGAAGGTGAAGTTTTCTTTTGTTTATGTTTTCTAGTTTTCCATTATGTTTTCTATCTTGCTATGTTGTAGTAGGACAAAGAATTTAGATTAAGAAATGTTTTCTAATGGCACCTTAAATTTGTTTTTCCTTCACCGCCTTAATGTTTTCTTCTGCTAAGATACATTAGAGAATTCATTTATTGCTCTCTAACAAGTTCTTAGCTTGTCCATTTCTTTAATAATTTAGATCAGTTAGCATATATTATGATCTATGGTTAGCCCTGCATATTGTTGCCACTGAAATATTCTGTTCTTGGAATCATCTCTTTAAAGCAGCTTTGTCTAGGTTTGTCAAATAAGTCTGTTTAAAATCATGCTCTTTGCCTTTACTTAGCTAAATTTGTTTTAAGGAAACCTTATAGCTGTAACTTTGGATGTTAGAGTTTTCTCTCCTTATATGGTTATAGTTACTTGTGTATCTTAAATGTTTGTTCTGCTCTAGATGATAAAAGCTCTGAAAGTTGGATAAATTTCTTACCTTTCTAAGTTTTTATCTGAAAGTTTGTCTTGGTTAATTATCTATTTTCAGTTTGAAATCAAATGGATTAATTTATGCTTATGCCTTTGATTCTCTTGTTTTTCTTATCAATTTTCTAACTCCCTCAATTTACAAGTATATAAAGGATTCGGTTTCAGCTCTTTATTAGTTTGTTGTTCTCAATCTTTATCTCCATTTCATAAATTCTTCATAACCTTAAAGGATCCACCAACCAAGCAACTTGCCCTGCAAATGCTCTTAAACACCATTGATGAACGTATTTGGACCTTGTTAGACTCCATTGCCCAATGACTAAACAATCTTCCATGTTTCCTATCTAAAATCTATCAAAGTATCATACCTAACCAAAAAACAATCAAAATACCTTGCACTTAACATCTAGCCTAAAATCAACCCCAATCAGTAAACAAGACATATTTGCACACATTGAGAGATCCCTCTCCAAATCTAGGAAGGCTAGGTCCTTGGATTCCAAAGCTTGGTTTGATGTTACCCTTGTCAATTTGTATCTCAATCAATCTAGCAAATTATGGGGAGCTAACACACGGGTTATTGAGATATTCCTCCATTAATTGCCTTTGAGCTTCTATAGAATGGTTGCCCTCAAGTACATAATATTTGTATTCAAATTATTTTGACTTGTCAAATTATTCTTTGTTAGGAACCTAACTTGGATCAACAATAAGAACATAATCAACCACATGTGAAAAAGGGTTGTACCTCATCAATGTTTTCAAATTGTGAACATGCAAGTGGTGTGGCTTTCTAATTTGATATTTGAACTATCCTTCATCTGGCTTGTAGAATTGAATGACATTAAGTTGAAATGACCGACCACCCTCAATTAAATTTGTCTTCACCAAATAATGTCGAATGGCATTTGTTTTGTTTTCATAATGCCATCCTCTAAATCAGCTCCTAGCGTAATGATTTCCCTGCTTACTTTTGAGTTTTCAATAAGCCCTTCACTGATGTCCATGATTTTTTTAGAATGAGAAACTTTTTGTTTCTTCCTCCTATTGCTTATGATATTTTCTTGAACATAAACAATATCCTCATCATCAACTATAAGGGAGACATTCTTGGGCATTCTTGTTTTTGTTTTTTTGTGTTTTTTTTTTTGTTTTTTTTTTTTTTTTATGGATCTTCTCCTTTCTAACATTAGTTATAATATGATCCTCAGATATGGCAACACATTCTTCATCTTCGGCTTCAGCTTCAACTTCAACTTCAACTTCCTCATTTTGAAAATTAACATGTCTACCTTTACTAGATTGATTTATTTGATACAATCTTGTAGCATCATGAAGTATTTTTTTTTTTCTTCTTTCCCATATCTTCTACTTCATGTTCATGGAAAATGGAGACTAAATTCATAATATCTCTCTCTATATAATATATTCCCCCCAACATAATTGAAATTCTCTCAACAAAATTATGTAAAACAAAATATAATATGTCAATATTAACTAAGTTATTAAAAATACAATGATACAATTTGAATAACACAAAACAGATAAGTGTAAATAAAAATAATTACAATCTTCTTTGCAATATTTTGTACGATTTGTTTGCATATCTTTGAAGAATATTCCCTCATGTTATACATCGACAATGTAAAATGATATCTATGTTTATCATGTGACTAGGGCGGTTTTGATAGTATATAAACACTTTCAGTATTTGGAAGAATATATAGGTCCAATACTTTTCCCACCAGGTCATAACTTTCAGCATCAAAACCCTTACTGGAATATAGATATAATTGCAGAGATTCGTCTTCTATATCTTTCAGAAACCATGCATATTTTGAATGATTCACTTCTGTTGAATACTTCTAGTATGAAACCAACTTCTTTTCTTTTGTGGATGCATCTCCCACATTTTCAGTAATTAACTGAGGTGCAGTTCCTCCGACAATGTTTTTTGAAGGCCCAGTTGTAGCTTTAGATGATGCAAATGTTGACTTTGGTCCAGAAAGATAGACAAAAACCTTCCTTGATGCCATTTTCCTGCAAACATATATACCTACACATAAATTACTAAATCACAAAAAAACAAATATCTTACATACACAATAAATAAAAAAATTTAAAACAAAAATGATATTTTTATACATTTTTCCCTGACAGAAACTCTAAAACAATTTTTTTTTTTTACATGTCATCTACCCAACCCCCCTAAAAAAAAAATTTATAATTTGGGGGTTGATTCTCAGAATCGACCCCCTTAAATTTAAAACAAGTTCTTTTAAAAAAAATGTACTTTTTTTTAATATTTTCTCCCGCCCCCCCACTAATTTTTTTTATATGCCCAAAGAGCCGATTCTAAGAATCGACCCCAATTCTGAGAATCGGGCCTTTGAGCATATAGTTTTTTATTTTTATTTTTTATTCCTAAAGGGCCGATTCTAAGAATCGGCCCTTTAGGCAGTATAAAAATAAATAAATAAATAAATAAAATAAAATAAAATAAAATAAATTATATGATTAGAATCGTCTCCTTGGCCATATAAAAATAAATAATTTTTTTATATGCCCAAAGGGCCGATTCTGAGAATCAGCCCCTTGGGAAATTTGATTTTTTTTTATATGCCCAAAGGGTCGATTCTAAGAATCGGCCCCTTGGCCATATCAACTTTATTTTTTTATTTTTATTTTTTATATGTGCAAGGGGCCGATTCTGAGAATCGGGGCCAATTCTCATAATCAACCTCCCTGCCTTGGGCACCCTCGGGCTTGGGTGGACGCCACCTCATGGGCATGTCTGCCTGAGCCCAAGGGCGCCCAAGGGGTGGCCCTTAGGCTCAGGTGAATGCCGCCTATGCGCCCTCGGGCTCGGGCAGACGCCGCCCCGTGGGTGTGTCCGCCCGTAGTACCATGCCTATGGCGCCTGTGCTGTGGGTGGATACGCCCATGGGGCAGTGTCCGTCCAAGCCCAGGGAGACAGCCCCTCTGCCTCGTAGGAGGCCGATTCCCAGAATTGGCCTCCTACCAGGCAGGGGGGTTGATACCCAAAATCGGCCTCCTGTCAGGCAAGGGGGACTATTCCCTGGGCTTGGGCAGACACCGCCCCGTGGGCGCATCCACTTGCAGCACGGTGCCCATGCCTGAGGGCGCACAAGGGGTCGCCCTCGGGCGAACGCTGCCCTGTGGGCATGTCTGCCTGCATCACCGTGCCACGGGCCCTCGGGCTTGGGTGGATTCCACCTCGTGGGTGCGTCCGCTTGAAACACAGGTGCCCTAGCCCAAGTGGGTGCGCCCACCGGTCCCCTGGGCAAGCAGGGGGGGCGATTCTCAGAATCAGCCCCTTTGTTTGCCCAAGGGGCCAGTGGGTGTGCCCACTTGGGCCAAGTCTACCATGTGCTACCTCAGGCAGGCCCACCCACAATGGGCATGTTATTTTTTTATTTTTATTTTTAGATACAAAAAAAATAAATCGTTTTCTACCTAAAAGAAATAATGGAAAAGACTGGTAAATTTTTAATGGTTAAAAATAACTTGACTTTAATTAACTTTAACAGCTTACTAATTTTGGAATAATAGAAACAAAACTAACCTTTCAAAAGCAAGAATCTTCTGTTGACAATGTTGCCGCTCTAGAAAATCGTTCCAAGCTTTTAAACAAACCTCGAGAAATCTTGACGTCATGTGCAGAATAGTGAATTTGAATTTTCTTATAAAGTGGAAATAATGGAATTGTTTACGAAGGGGTGAATGTGGGATAGAAAACATTGATGAATATTAAAAAAATAATATTTATAATGTAGTCAAAGTTATATAATTTAATTAAAATTATTTTAGTTCGAAAACAATTATTAAGAGAAAAATGTCTGGGAATTTTAATTCGAAATTAAGGTCCATATTATGAGAATATTTGAATAACTAATTTTCAAATAAATCATTTAAATAAAATTTGGAGGGACATACTTCAAGAAAAACATTTTAGTGAAAATTTTTGGAGGGA
Organism: Pinus albicaulis; assembly: GCA_034641835.2. Classification (NCBI taxonomy): domain Eukaryota; kingdom Viridiplantae; phylum Streptophyta; class Pinopsida; order Pinales; family Pinaceae; genus Pinus; species Pinus albicaulis. The sequence goes on from CM076579.1 coordinate 249,217,180, forward strand.
ATTTCTCATTTTTTCAGCTATATATTATCATTGGGAGAGAGAACATTTGCATCATTCACCATTTCTTGTTTGAGTGTTATGGATTGATCTGATAGTGAAGCTTTGTTTTATGAAGCATCAACATCTTCACCACGTAACAAATATGTTCCTATTGATGAATATAACGAGAGAAGTAGTGAAAAAATGAAAGATGAATATTTTCAAATGAATAGAGAGTCTAAATGTCGACTTATTCTTAATCCTATGGACTATGAGAGCAACAATGATGAATGGAAAGATGAAGAATTTCAAAAAACTAGAAACTCACATTTTCTACTTACTCCTAATCCTAAGGACTTTGATAGCAATAGTGATGATTGGCAGGATGACAAATTTTCAGTGGATAAAGAGCCACAATTGCCACTTAGTCCTAATCCTAATGATTATGAAAGCAATAGTGATGAATGGCCGGATGAAAAATTTTCAATGGATAGAGAGTCACAGTTTCCACTTAGACCTAATCCTAAATACTATGAGAGCAATAGTGATGAATGGTAGGATGAAAAATTTTCAGTGGATAGAGAGTCACATTTTCCACTTACTCCTAATCCTAAGGATTATGAGAGAAATAGTGATGAATGGTAGTATGAAAAAAGTTCATTAAATAAAGCGTCACATTTTACAGTTACTCCTAACCCTATGGACTTTGAGAGCAACAATGATGAAGGGAAGGATAAAGAAATTCCAATAAATCGAGTGTCTCAATTTCCACTTACTCCTAATCATATGGACTATGGGAGCAGCAGTGATGAAGGTCGGGATGAAGAATTTCTAATAAATCAAAAGTCGCAATTTCCACATAGTCCTAATCCTATGAACTTTGAGAGCAACAGTGATGAAGGGAAAGATAAGATGGTGAAGAATATTCTCCAATTCAGTATTTCAAAACCACAGATGATGGTATTGAAAATTTTCATGCCGTCGAAGATGGTAATGAATATTTTTCAAACAATGTCGGTGGTGAATTTCCTAACTATATTGCAAATGATCATAGTAAGAATAGTCACTTCCTCCTAATGATCATGGAAATGCTTTTTCAAAGAATGATGAAATGATAGAGATGTTTCCAACAAATATTGTTTCTAGGAGTAGGAGTAGACCTTTTCATATCAATCCAAGATGTTATATTTATAAAAGGGGTAGAGTAGTATATCTCACGAGAAGAAGTTCTATCAGTGAGCTCATTTCAAGTGACTGCTGTAAAAATGATTTCTTGAAACATATGTATTTCAAATTTTCTTTAGAGAAAAGGAAGAACTCTTTGTCAATGAATAAAAGTATGCATAATTCATATTTAGTGGGGTGCATGCAATCTACACTGGTAGGTTATGATTATCATATTTGGTCTTTATTTCTCTGTAGAAAGGCTTTCAAAATGATTCATTCAATTGGAATTTTTTTTATTATCAAGAATCCAAGATAATTTGGAAAAATTTCCTACATATTATTCAAAATTTTGTCATAAACGAGAGTTTGGGCCACTAGCAAACACTGCAGTGTCATGGCTGCAAGACTTATTTTCAAAACATGGAGAGTGTATGCCAAATAGAGATACAATAAATATTCCAGATAATTTCTCAAGAAGAGAAATCTACAACTTATACAAGGAATATGTAGAAGGTGTTGAAGGAAATGGTCATTTTATTACATATCAATATTTAGTGCAGATATGAATACAAGTTGTTAATTTTAATGAAAAATGTGTAGAGTTTGATTACCGTTGTTCGAATGCTCCTGCGCTCGAGTCCTCTCTAGGTCGTGCTGCTGTTGCAGCCGCGCCTGGCCTGCCAGTGCCCTCGGCTCTGCTCCCACTCTTCTTCAGGCATGGCCCCTCCAGGCTCCTCCCTGGAGGTTGCCGCCGCTCAACTCGCCTTCTCCACCCTTGTTAAATCTCAGCCACCTCAGAGGCCTCGACTGACAATCTCCAAATTTGTAAAGAAACTTGAGGGCCTTCAGGAAGTCATTCTTCCTCCTTCTCTTCCTCACATGGCCGCTCTTTCTTTGGCTGAAAAAGGACTTATAGGACAGCTCACTGGGCTTTGGCCCTCTCCGAGAAAATTAATGGCAAAATCTCCATATGCTTTTGTGGGAAAGGGTATTTCACCTTTCATTTCGAATCCAAAGAGGAAAAGGACTTAATATTCAGGAATGGGCCTTATTTCATGGACTCTAGAGGTCTGTATCTTAACAAATGGACCCCAGACTTCGATCCTGAGCTAGAAGTGCCCAGCGCGGTTCCGGTTTGGGTCTTTCTTCCTTACCTCCCTCTCCATTATTGGGGAGATGAATTGGTTCGTGCCATTGGGAATGCCGTCAAAAAATTCATCGATCGCAGCAAACCAAAGGACAATATGCAAGCATGCGCCAGGATCTGCGTTGAGGTTGACTTAGGTAAAGGGCTCCCGGAGGCCATCAAGCTCAAGGTGGATGACTGGACTCACATCTAGCAACTTGATTACGAGCAGATCTCTTTCAAATGTAAGGTATGTCACAAATACGACCACTTTGAAAATCGTTGTTCTAAATTTATTGATGTTGAAAACCCTGACCAAGAGGCACAATGGGAAACGGTTAAAAAAAAGAAATCTTCCTCTAACCCTAAAGCTATCCCATCCTCTGCTCCTCCTCAAGCCAATCCTTAGCCTCCACCTCCTCTCCCTCTTCCCAGGAACCCCCCATTCATTCTTCTACATCCTCTGTCCAACCTCCCCCCCCGGTCCCAATTCCAACCTGGAATCTTCCAACCCATTTTCCTTATTAACCCCTCCCAAGGATGATCCTCCTCTCTTCATCCCCCTCTCCCAACCTGATACTCCAAGCTCCTCCCCTTCCCACCGGGATCCCCCCTCTGCCCTTGATCCCCCCTCCATCTGTGCTACTAGAAACTCTTCGAAAGAGCATGGTGCAAACCTTGAACCTCAGAAAAAGTAAGGGCCTGGCAGGAGATCCATCAAGCAACAAAGAGATGAAAATGCACAAAAAGACATTGCAATGGGCACCCAAAACCCAATTGAAACCTACATCTTGGGCCAAAGTAGCAAGGATATGGGGGCTAAGGAACAAGGAGGGTGAGCAACCCTTCGTACCACTGGTACTCAATGATGAAAGTCCTTTCTTAGAACAACAGGGGATTGGGGCACCCCTCCAAAACCGTTGCCCTTAAATATCTGATAAACCGGGAGAAACTAGGAATCCTTCTCTTGCAAGAAACTAAGCAAGGGAAATCAGAAATGAAAGACATTATTGACAAGCTCAAGCAGTATGAAGGCCTTCTATCTGAATCAAGAGGGGATTTTAGGGGTCTTGTCACCCTTTGGAACAACAGTGAATGGAGACTTAAAGGCAACATTATTAACCAAAATTGAATCAAAGTCATATTAGAGAACATCGGAGACAAAAAAAAAATAGTCGCCTACAATGTTTACGGACCAAATCACTACAGAGATAAAGAACAGTGCTAGAATTCTATCAAGGCCGACATAGATGAAGAAGAGAACAATAATATAATAATAGGAGGAGACTTTAATCTCATCCTCCACTCCAATGAAAAAAGATGAGGAACTTTCACTCAAGATCCTTTCAGAACTCAGTTAAAAGGCATCATGCAGGAGCATGAGTTGGTTGACATAGTTCCTAAAAAACAAAAATTTACTTGGAGCAACTGCAGAATTTGGAAGGACACTATTATGGAGTGGCTAGATAGAATTCTTGTGGACATCACCCTCCTAGCTTCCTTCACCACAGCTGCGGCCCTCGTCCTTCCTTTCTCTACTTCTGATCACTATCCAATTACGCTCACCCTTGAAGAGAAATGCCCTTTAGGGCCTATTCCTTTTAAATATAGTCCTCTGTGGAAAAATCTTCCTAAAGCCAATAATATTGTCTGGTATGCTTGGAGCCATCATATAGAAGGATCTCTTGTATTCATATGGGAAAGCAAGCTGAAGAACACTAAAATCGCTCTCAAGGAATGGGAGAAATTCCACTACAAAGAGCCAGAGAGGGTACAAACAGATATAAAGCGAATACTGGAAAGCATCCATGATAAAATTGAAACAAATGGACTCATCCCAGAACATCGTGTGCTTGAAAATGATCTTTACTTCCAGCTTTATCGCGCCAACAGAGAGGAGGAGCAGAAATGGCGCATTAAATCGAGACAACTATGGCTTCAAGGAGGTGACAAGAACTCTGCTTTTTTCCATAAATAGACCACTGTTAGGAAAATTCGAAACAACATAAGTTCCATCACTGATGCTGAAGGAAATATTCATACCTATCAAGAAGCAATCAAAATGGCCACTTCTGCACATTTTCAAAAACTTCTCACTAAGATGAGAAGTGACGAGGATAACTCTGACCTCCTCTGATACCTTCCCACTACGGTCAATGAGGACATCAATAATCTGCTCACCAGGGAAATTGATGAAATAGAGATCCAAAGAGCAATATGGACCCTGCAACCAGATAAAGCTCCAGGCCCAGATGGCTTTTCCATTAGTTTTTACAGAACATATTGGGGAATTATCAAAAAATATTTGGTCAAACTGATACAATGGACCCAACGCAAGTGAAAAATAGGAGTATATACTAATGCTACTCATCTTTCCCTCATTCCCAAAGAAAATCGACCCTCCTCCTTCTCCAGATTTCGGCCCATTTCCCTTTGAAACTCTTATAAAATCCTAACCAAAATCCTAGCTCTTCACCTGAAACCCCATCTTCACTCTCTCATCTCCGAGAACCAAGGAGGCTTCCCGTCCAATAGAAAAATCTTTGATTCCATCCTTCGTATCCAACAAGCAATCCATTCTAGCCTCTCTCGCCATGAAAAAGGCTTTATCCTTAAGCTTGATTTAGCCAATGCTTTCGACTGGGTCCGACACTCTTTCCTCATTGTTTTCCTTAAAAAAATGGGATTTGATTCCTCTTTCCTTGACCTTGTTAAAGCTTGCATTACCGGCCCTTGGACCTCCCCCCTCATTAATGGCAGGCCAACGCCCTCTTTTCAGTCGACTCGTGGATTAAGAAAAGGTTGTCCCTTGTCCCCTTATCTTTTCATTTTAATGGTTGAATCCTTTAGTAAGGCCCTAGACTACAAGAGCCGGGTCGGGCTCATCACTGGCATTAAGTTTGGCAATGGAGTCAAAAACATGAACCATTCTCAATTTGTTGACGATACACTGCTAATGGGAGGAGCCTCCAACATCATAGCTCATTAGTTTAAGTCTCTCTTGGATAAATTTATGAGATATTCTGGAGGCATGATTAATCATCTCAAAAGTTGCATTTATGGATGGAATACTTCAGCTCAGTCTTTGCACAACATTGCCAACATTTTTTAGGTCCCTTACAAGTTGGATTGGGGATATTTCTCTTATCTAGGCATGCCTGTGAGCACAGGTCTCCTGAAGGATGAAGTTTGGGACATCATCATCGAAAAAATGAAAAGGAAAGTGTAGCAATGGGGAGCTTCTTGGCTCAACCCTGCTGGCCACCTTATACTCCTCAAATCGGGCCTCTCCTCCCTGCCTTTATACTAGTTCTCCCTCCTTCAAGCCCCTACCACCTTCCATCACAAAGTGGAGGTCAGTATTCGTCAATTCCTTTGGCAAGGTGGGAAATGTGAGAAAAGAAAATACAATCTCATTAACTAGAAGCAAGTGACTCATCCAAGATTAAGAGCATGGGGGTTTGGGTATCCGCTCCCCAAAGCTTATGAATCTGGATTTTGGTGGGAAGATAATTTAGAGGCTAATCAGCGGTAAGCCAGCTTGGTGGAAGCATGTTCTGGAAATCAAATACCTAAATAATTCAAGGTAGCATCTTCTTGACCAAGCTATCCCCAATAAATCTTGCACAAGGATATGGGGGCTCTGTAAAAAAGATATTTCCTTTGTATCCCATAATATATCTAAAGTTCCAAAGGGTGGTAGCAACATCAACATTGGGGAGACATAATTATAGGGTAGGCCCCCATTAACAGTAATAAGGGAACTCATCATATTTTGGCCTATCTCAGCAACATGGGATTGCATAGCCTAAACCAGATATCCACTTGGGATGCTCAATCTTTGCTTTCGACTGGCTGGAAATTTCCCGAAGTCCTAGTTCACTTAGAAGCGAGTCTTGCAGCCCTCCAAACTCATCTTCATGGCATTGCTCCTTTAAAGCAGGACTGTGAGGATGATTTTCGTTGGGATCCATAATGATCGAACTATTCTAGTAAAGCAGGCTATCCAAATATTTGCAATATGGAATACCCTGTGCCCACATGGTCTCTCTGGAAATTAGTTTGGAGATCTGAGGCCCTCCCCAAGATAAAATTCTTCATTTGGACCTTACTTAAAGGGAAAATATTAACCTCTGATAATTTTAAAAAATGAGGTGTGTTCGGCCCCTCCCATTGTCCAAACTATCAAGCTGCTGAAGAAACCATCCAACATCTCTTCATCGAATGCCCCTTTGCCACCAACTGTTGGAAGGAGCTCATCTCAAACTCCATCCTCCCATGGGGCTCAAACAGCACCATCATTGAATCCTTGGGCTTATGGAAGAAATGCTACCCCTGGAAACACAAAAATAACAATATAGCAAAAAGAGTTTGGGATACTCTCCCCCTCACAACTCTTTGGAATATCTGGCTGGCTCGAAACCAAAAAATTTTCAAGGGCAAAGCAACCGACTTTAGGAAGCTGTGTAGTAAATCAAGAAGTCTTACTCTCGAAACTATCTCAACCAAGAATCATGCAAACCAAATTGACTATAAGGATCTACATGTGGAAGAGAGAAATTTCATAAGCTACCTGCTGGACAAAAACAACATCATCAATCATAGCAATAGCCTCAACAATCATTGGAACATCACCAACAACAGTTGGAAAATTCGACTGAGCGAGGAGGATTTTAGCATCTGGTTAAAAAATTGCAAAAGGCCCTCTCTGTTCTTTGATGGTGCGTCTAAGTCCAACTCGAGTGTGGCAGGGGCTAGTGGTATTATCTGCAACGAGGAGGGTAATAACATTTATTCCTTTAAATGGGGATTAGGAGCTCTTTCCAATAACAGGGCCGAAGCTCTTGCTTTGCTCCAAGGCATATTACAACTGCAAAATATTGGCATAAACAATGCCATGATCTTCGGTGATTCGACCATTATCATCAGCATTATGGTTCACAAACGCTTGGCATCAAATGTGGCCCTTCAACAAATCACAAGCAGATGCCAACTCCTTATCGAAAATATGCAGGGTGTCAGCTTCTATCGCATTCTCCACACCCTCAACAAGGAGGCGGACCTTCGTGCCAACAGGGCTTGTCACAGAGCCATAGGAGTCCTCTCCTGCGATGATGTCAATCTCCAAATCCACCTGCCATGATTCTGCACAATCAACTATGGATCCACAGCAAAAGGCTCTTCGATTTATGGACCTGGCGTGCCTTTTCCATCATAGTTCCAATTTGTAGGCATTTTCACGTGCCTCCGGATCATGTGCATGGTATTTTTACCATTCCTGCAATGATTCCAAATCTTTTTTCTTTTGATTTAAATCTCCCTCTGCAAATTTACCCCTTTCGAGGCTATTGTCCTCCCCACTCCCTCACTCGATTCCTCCCTCTGCCCTCTCGTGACTTCCCGTGGCTTGTCCCACCCTCCCTTTCACGCCCCTCCCTTCTTATACGCCCTCCTCCCCTCTCTAGCTACCACTTCTCTCCTTGTGCTACTTTGTTGTGGAGGCCTCCTCCATTCTGCTATTGCGTATGCCCTTCTGTGGGTGTGCCCTCTACCCCACGCGCTCTCCTCTTGCCTCCAGCGCCAGCCCCTTTGCCCCTGATATCCTTCGCTTCATCCTTGCTGCTTGAAGCCTCGTACCTTTCCATTTTCTCTTCCCTGTTTTTGTTATAGACTTTGGAAATTGTTTATTATTGCCTAGAATGGAAAGGAGTGAAGACTGTCTGCACTGTGCTTCCCTCCAAGCGGAACTGGAGCAAATATGAGCCCATTAGAAGATCATGGATGACAAGCTTCATTTTCAGGCTAAGCTAGCTAAAGAGAGACACGAAGCCGATCTCAGCTTCTTCCACTAGAGGGTCACCTCCCTCCATGAACAGTTCAAATAACTCTCCAGAAAGTGCGCCCACGCATAGGAATCAATTGAAATTTTGAAGTACATGTTGGAAAAGAATACTACACCGAGCTCCAGCTCTACAAATGCAAGAAACCAGGGAGCAGATGCCAATCTTGAAGAATCCATCGCTCGCCAGATCCACCATATAAACATAGACTAATCATGTCTTGCAAGTTTATCTTCTTACTGTTTTAGTTCATTCGAATCTATGCTCCTTTTGTTTTTCAGTTTTTTTTGAAAGTTAGAAGCAAAAGGGTGACAACATACATCACTGCCACACCTCTCTCTGCTACTTATATATCACCTCTTGTAACCTTGGAGCTTTGTCTCCCCTTTTTTGAATACTAATAGCAGCCGACTATATATATATATATATATATATATATATATATATATATATATATATATATTTAGTGCAGATATGGAGGAGAGAATTCAACAATGTTCATATTCCTAAGAAGACAAGGATGGGGGTTTGCAGTACATGTGCTTCTATAAAATAAAAAAGGGATAAATGTCAAGGAGCAGAAAGAGGTAAGCATTCATAACATTATTCTTTTAAATTCTATAGTGATCAACTATGAAAATTCATTTATTAATACATTTATTTTATGTTATGTGTAGATTCCATTGTTAAAGCGCATCAAGAGCATCACAAACAAAAAACAAGTGAAAGGAAAAAGTTGTACAAGCATCGAAAGAAGTGTTATGATAATCCAAATAAATATTTGGGTTTGATAGTTGATGGTATGGACCAGAAGAAAACACTTCTACCACATTTTTTTTGCACACCAAAAAATTTGCAAGAGGACAATTTTATCCAGCTTCACTTGGTTGGTTGTATGGTCTTCAATGGGAAAATGTCGCCAAGAGTTTACTTCAAAGTTCCAAATATTCATAATGATGGAAATCTAACAATAACCATAATTCATGATGTGATTTCTCATTGGGGTGGTAATCTTCCTGAAATTTTGTATCTACAATTAGACAACACTTGTCGTGAAAACAAAAAATAGATTGTTTTTGGATATCTAAACATGCTTGTTGAATTATGATTTTTTCATAAGGTAAAGGCTAGTTTCTTTCTTGTTGGGCACACTCACGACCATATTGATCAGATGTTCGGTTGTTTTTCAGTAACATTGAGGAGGAAGAATGTTGGGAGCTTGCCATCATTAATTGAATGTATTAAGAAATCATATATGCCAGAGCCTATTTTTCATGTGTTAGAAGAAACTGTTGACACGCGAAGGTTTATTCTTTGATCACATGATCAAGAGAAATGCATTGAACAACTTAATGACATTAGCTTCAAAAATCAATTTCGTATCAAAAAAATTGATGGGAAAACACTTATATGGGGCAAGAAGTATTCAACAATTGCAGAATGGGTGCAATCATCAGGTTTGGAATTTTTGAAGTTCATTCCAGATCATCCAATATTTGCATCATATATATTTTTATTACAATCAATTGGTGAAGTTCATAATGCACGAAGGAAAAAGAGAGATATAGATGATTCTAAATGCCTGGAAGAAATTAAAAAAACCATTAGATATACATATGAGTACTTTGATGTTGTTGATTCAGTTTGGTGGGAGTCATTTTTCAATGATCATAGTGATGTCCTTTCAAGACCATCAAATGAATATATGATTTTGAAGATTCCATTTATTTGGCCACAAAATGTGTCAAATGAATAGGAGGAAACAAACATTCTTGAACAACAACAATCACATGGTATTATTAATTCTACGCAGGTGGAGGAAAGAGAAATGTATATTGGTTTCAGAAGATCTCGTGCACAATGTGAAGCCATGGAAGACCTTTACAGAGGTTCAATACAAGATATTAAGGAGGGGTGCATGATCACAGTCTTAGCACATGAAGATCCACGTGGCTATCCATTTTGGGTTGCCAATGTTATAAAGGTGATTACAGAAAATGAGGATGTTACAGGTGTTGAAGTACATTGGCATGCCACAAACACACACCCATTCAATGATGTGTACAAGCCAGAGATGGTAGTTGATAAAAAAATTGGCAGAAAGAGAAAAATAAAGGGTACAAATATAAATTGTCACCACACCGACCTCTTAAAATTAGAGGAAGTTGACATACTTGTTTATGACTTCAATTTAACAAAGAGAGGAACTCTTCGCTCCAGGATGATAGAGATTCTTAAGAGGATGCTACCACAAGAAACAGTGTTGAGATGGCACTCTACTGAACCCAGTCATAGATCTACAATAATTTTGAAACCTCAAGTGGTGGGCATGCATGTTGATTTAGATGGGGCACTAGTTGATGAAAGAGAAGAATATGGAACATCTTCATTTGCATCGAGTCATTCATTTGAAGATGTGAATTCTGATGGTATGCAAGAAAATATATATGTTTTTGAATAATTGTGTAAGACAATTGATATAAATGATGTTTGCATTGAGCAATGAAAATGATATTTTAAGTTATGAGTCATTTTTATGTTTTTTGGATTATATGTTTTAATTATGATGAATTAATTTGTCTAAAATATTGAAAATGCAACAATAACTTGGAGAAATAATTTATGTTTCATTGGATTATTTTAGTCATATAATTTGTTCATAATATCATGGTTGAAATATTTTGAAAAGTTAATATTTTTTAATTCTATGGGTGAAAAATTGTGAAATATATTTTATCTTTAACATTATGGTTGAAAACAATTAGAATTTTAGGGATTGTTAGTGTCATGATATTATATGTTAAATGACATGTATAAAATGATTAGAATTTTAATGTGTTTAAAATATCATTATTTTATATTTAACGCCATTACTAAAAATATGTTGAAATTGTACTCGGAAAATAAAAATGGTATTCTAGCACCAACCATTGTGTGTTTTTTCCATTTTTTTGGCACATGAACATTGGTTTTACTGCCATATTTTAAAAATGTTGCAAATTTAAACTGGGAAAAAAAAAAAAAAAAAACCTTATTATGGAATACACCCTTTTCGTTTTTGGGTCGTTTTTCATGTTTTTTGGGTTTTTTTTTTCTAGAGTTCTCCTTTTCAGTTTATGGTTCCCATTTCAAAGTTTACGTTGTTTTATTTATTTTATAATTGAATTATCTAGGTTGGGGAGGATTGGCCTATTAGGTCCTTATAATACTAGTGCAACCCCTATATTGTTATTGTTGTGCCCCATAAAATCCCACTATTGTTATTGTTGTGCCTTTACATTATTATTGTTATGTAGGCTCTAATTATATTTTGACCCTTGATACTCCTATATATACCAAGGAGGTATTATCGTTTGAATCATTCAATAATTTTTCATTTATGTGATGTAAAAGGAGGTTCCCCCCCTCGAAGTGGCTTGTTATCAAAGCATTACTATATATATATTCCTATGTTCTTGTGATTTGATTACATAACGTTTGGTATTAGAGTTCTTGATCCTAGGGTTTCACTGCTTCAAATGAGTAATTGTGGAATTTTTGATATATATATATATATATATTTTGTTGTGAAGCTTCACATAGTGAAATTTGTACCACATCGAGGAAAAATATTTATAAACATATGGTTTCTATATATATATATATATATATATATATATATATATATATATATATATATAGTTGTGAAGTCATTATAAAGAAATTTTTACTACTAGAAAAATATTTATAAACATGTGGTTAAAATGTCTTGTCTACTAGAGATGTGGAGAGAAATACAGTTAATGCTTTTGTATGCTCCAGAATTTAGTCTTAAATATGTGTCCTGGGGAAATCATCATAACTTTCTCTTGGATCATTGTATTCGAATTTTGTAAAAAGTGACTAAAAGTGCATGAAATTTGGTTTTTCAGGTATGAGTTTAAGGGCCAAAGTTGAAAATAGTGACACGTGGCAAACCATACAAGTTCATTATACTAAACTAATCCATAATTAGGTCATATTAGGAGAGTTGGCATAACTTTACCTTGAAGGATCCAATCTCGTTTTAACTTATGGGGTTGGAAATAAGACATAGAGAGATAACTTAGGAATAAATTTCATATCTTGGGAGGCTGAAATGACATAGATACAATAATTTCAAGGCCAGATAGAGCAACAAGCTCAAAATCAAGCTCTTAAAAACAAAAAGGGTTTGTATTTTTTAAAATTGCATAAATTTTGTTTGAAAACTCAGTTTGAAGTAATTCAAAGGGTGTAGTGAAGCATAGATATCTTTATTTGGTTCCAAAATCCTTCCCAAATAAAAAAATGATACACCCATTAAGCCCTTAGAAAGCTCTACTATGGTGCATGAATAATAGAAAGAAAGGAAACACAATATATCAAAATTACGAGACCAAGTGAAAAATATTTCACTTTAAAAAAAAGCAACCAAAGATGAAGTGGAAGTTATGAATGTTAAGATGGATAGTTGAAAATAAAACATAAATGCTGACCTAAAAACGGACATGGAAGGTTTGTGTTGGAGAATTCAATAGGGAAACTATTAATTCAATTTATCCTTAACCCTAATGATTTATTGTGAACTTTATTTATCTTCTTGTGTTTCTTTATTATATCTTCTTCATCAAACAATTGTTAGGTGCAAAACCAATAAATGTAATGGACACTGAAATTAGGCTCTAAGCCAAGGTAAAACCCCTCTAAGGGGAAAACCCAAAAAGTATCTTCTCTTAATAAAGAATCTTCTTCAAATGAGAAAACCAAGACCCAAACTCAATACCAAAGCCTCCTCCTACACCAAGTCAACCATCCAAGAATACATTCCAATTAGGTCAAAGTCAAACCAAGTTAATGAGAGACAAATCCTTCCACATTTGCATCAAAATCAAAATTTCAGCCCCAAGATTCAAGATTTTGGACCTGCACTAGTTCTGCAACTTGGACCCTTATAATAACATAACTACTTCACATATGTGAGAGAAAACTAGGGAGAAACTTTGATTTTTCTTCCTTATAACTTCTGCTTCCTCCTTCCTTTCCTTTCTTGACCTTATCATTAGGGGAATTTTGAGGTCTAAAATGGGCCTCCTAAAGAAATTGTAAAATAATAGTGGAAATAATAAAATAATATCAGATTACATCATCAAATTTTAGAGGGTAAAAAGAAAAAACTATTTTTCAACTCGTATTTTCAACTTATCTCCCTAAGGTTTTACTCAAATTCCGAGCGGGAGTACTCGTTGGATGCAAAATTTGATTCATCATCCAAGGCCTAACCATGTTGCATACTTTCGATAGACCCTGCTACATGAAAAATGAGAAATCACGTTTTTCATGTATTTCTCATTTTTCATATAGTAGGGTGCATCGAAATTATGCAACATGGGTACTCATTGGATTGCATCCAACGAGAACTCCCACTCGAAATTTGAGTAAAACATTAGGGAGATAAGTTGAAAATACAAGTTTAAAAAATTATTTTATTGTTTTATTATTTTTTAATATTTTTACTTTTTTACTCCAAAAATGGTGAATCATCCCTCATAGTTGACATCATCATCTTGAATCCTATTGGTTCTTATAAATTTTATTTTTGTTGCACATTTTTCTTAGGAGGCCCATTTTAGACCTCAAAATTCCCCTGATGTCTTGAAATTCACACTTCAGATCAAACTTGTTTATTGTAGATCAAACTTGGTGCCAAATGAGGTTGAATAAATTTTATTTATACTCATCTGTGGAGGTCGAATATCCCTCTTTGGTCTGATTTGTCTCTGGCAAGGCCGACTTGTGCTAGGTGGATTATTTTGACTGTCTTGACTCAAAATTGTTTCCTTTTCATGGTACAACCTTCCCAGATGGGTCTTATGTACATGGAATTGACTATCATGACTCATGACAATAAATATTATGACATGAAAAAACCATAAAATCATGAAGAACATGCTTTACCTAGAAGACCAATCAAAGCAAGCATGAAACCCATGCTTTAATAAAATAATAAATTTTCTTTCTTGTTTTTCTTATTACATAACATATACATATTGAAATGAATATAATGACAATTATTAAGACTTAAAATAGTTACATTTTCCAACACTCTCTCTTAACTAGGAAGCCATTTCAATTATACACCTCGGTACACTATTATTCTCAAACTGAAGAATTTTCATAAGACGAGTCAGATTGGTAAGCCATCTTTAAGCATCAACATCATGACCAACATTGTCAACATAGTAAGGCCTTAAATTTGAAAATATATTTCATATAAAAGAGCATAATGTTGGGAGGTTTTATGTGAGATACTATACTACCTCTACAAGGTACACACCCCATCGAGATGTTCACAAGGTATGTCCTTTTAGGAACATTCTTATCTTGTATTCCCAATCCTCAAAGAATATCGGTCCTCTTCGAACACTCTTGTCTTGGATACTTGTACAATCCTCAAAGAGTGTAGGTACATTTCCTATCTTGTATTTTTCCATCCTCAAGGAAATCACATATGCTAATCCAATCCTTCATTCTCCATTCTCTCTTCATACCCTTCACTTAGACTTATGGTTGTTAGTCCTAGTCAAGTGCATGGAACATGAAGGAGAGAATACAAATGTGATGTTAAAAACCACTACCTCTCAACAATAGAGTATATCCCCATTCCCTTATGATTAGGTAATATATCATTGATCCTATTTAAGGAGACTCCTTTACTCCCTCTCAAATATAACGGAGATTCCTGAATTTCTTTCAATTGGGAAGTCATAGACACAATCTCTTTAGCTTTTATTCATAAATGTATTAGCTATCAATTATTCATGTAGATATTGGGCATTGGTGTCAATATTTTCATACTTCCATCAGTGATAAAAAATAATCTTTTCATATCATTTTAGGAGTCCCACTCAGAAAATTTTAATCATTCCATTAGGTCATGTAAAAAATTCAATCACTGATGGTACCCTAGTCATAAAAATTCACTCTCCCTCAAACATTTAAACTTTTTTGCCCACTTGTATGTAATTTTATGTTCATTATATGTCATAATTACTATTCCCAAGCTTCCAATTCAACTTCATATGCCAAACTGAACACATCAAACTTCAAAATGAAAAGAGTGCCAAACTCCAGCATCATCAACCTACAAAGAAAAATTCAAAGTGTAAAGGGTATTTTATAAAGTTTTTAAAGATGAAAGTGAAACATTAGAAAGTTGGTTTTAAAATCAAAAGATCAATTTCACTCAAGTATAAGATCCTTCATGACATCAAGAGAGACTTCATTTGTCTCCTCTACCATTGAGCATCCTCAAGTAAGGCAGGGTTTTCAAGTTTTGAAGGTGAAATCAACAAAACAGGGGAGGCACTGTGTTTTTACCAAAGGAGAGCACGTTTGCTTCTGGCTCTTCACGCTTTTGTGTTATGTTGTGCGCCTGCCAAAGGCATTGCACGTCTGCATTGTGCGCTGCGCGCCTGCCAATATTCTTCAGAAATTTCCCGGAGAGCCTCAAAACTTCACAAAATCACCCTCAATCTCTCAATAGTGGTTCTTCACACCTCCAAACAAGAAAGTAAGTGACAATTGCTGCATCCCTCTTCTCCATCAAGTCATTTTGGATGTGTGAAGTTTTTTAAGAGTAGTTTGGTGTCTTTCTTTAAATTCAAAACCCTAGTATTTCTCAAATACCCAATTACACTTCAATTTCAGTCCCTAAACCTTCATACCCTTCCCACATTGCTATATTCCCTTTCCCAAATCCTTACATTAACACTCCCTTTCCCTAAGCCTTCATTTCCTTAAAACCCTAAGCCCTAGGTACACTATTTTCCTAGGCTCCCAATTCCCTAGACTTGTAATTAATCCCTGTCCCAAAACCGCTCTACATTACTTAACTCATAAATCCCTGCCCCCATCTCCCTCAATTACCCTATCCCATTCCCTATTCCTAAAAAAAAAATCTACCACCATCACACCTCCCTAGGGTTTTGACACTAAGACATCATGGTAGAAGAAAACCATACAATGAGGGAGAAGAAACAGAGGGGAGCAGGCCACACAAAGGGGGAAGAATACTCAGATTAGAACAAAAAAAAATACCAGGGAACTATTGGCATCTCCTATGGATGTGACATGTTTAAAAAATGTTGGATGTTTTGAGTTCTGTGAGAAAATTTAGAAGGTCCAACACCATGCTATGTTGACCAGTCTTTTCATTTCTAATCTCCATGACAACCAAGTTACTCTAGCTGGTGTCACTTTCACTGTGTCAACTTCCATCATCTCAGCTGCCACCAGGATCCCAAATGTTGGGGAGAAATGGTTCAAACAGAAATACTTGAAGGAGCATAACTATGAGCCTTTCATCAAACCTCAGCATAAGAATGAGAGAAAGAGGATTTTTCCTTTCTCTTACCTACTCAAGAGATATGCTCCCATGATAAAGATTATCATGAAATACTATTCATGTGAAGGTAGATTTTCTAGATTGTATGCCTATCAAATCTGGTTACTTATGCACTTCACTAGGGTAAAGATGCTCAACATACCCTACTACCTCTTCCAAAGCATTGGCAAGATGGCATTCATTGTCCATAAGAGAGAATATGAACACCAAATGAACAGTCTCTTTCACCACTCCCTCATCAAAATCATAGTCCTGCATCACCTTAAACAATTAAACATTTCATGGAGTTCATTCATAGTTGATGACATATTCACTACTCCACCTATTCAGCATGCCCAAAATGTGCCTTCATCATCACATCCTTTCACTTCCATTCCCCCATCTCAGCCCATAGTACATTCATCATCTTCAGATCAGTCTCCTTCATCTATTTCACCACCATCATCTCCATCCCACATAGAGACTGGGTCACCTAGCAGAGTTGAGATCAATGAGCTTAAGCAGAATAATGTGGATGAGATAGAGCCATTGAAAAAAACATACCAGAGGGGTCATAGGCAGGTGTTTTCCCCACAAAGTGTGGGAGGGGCCTTGCCTTCTTCACCAACAAAGCAAGTACAGAAGGGGAAAGAAAATATGGTAGAGGAGGATGTACATGAGGCAACCATTCATGATGAGGATGACCTCCATGAGACAGAGCAAGATTTTGACCTTGTTGACATAGATGAGCATGATGATGCTGAGATCACTACCATAGTCATCAAGGGGAAGGATGGCAATATTAGAGAGTTCCAAACTAATCTTGATATGTGCAAATTTTTCATTGAATTCCTTGAGCAGGAGAACCAGAAGTTGAAGACAAAACAACCAAGGTTATGTTATAAGAGACACTTGAAAAACATGGTTTTTTGGATGAAAAAGAAGAACAAGCACCAAGAGGCAAACCTAGAACTAGAGGGTTGAAAAGAGCTTTAGCTCTAGAAAGGAAAAAAGAGGACGAGCTTGCTGATCAATTTACCTTGAATGAACAACTTGAAATGGTAATCAATGAAAACATGGAGCCACGACTTGATATATCCAACCAGCATTTGGAGAAACTTTTGGAGAAAGAAAATAAAGAAAATGACATTCTGAGGAGGAAGGTCAAACATTATGCCCAAAAGGAGAAAATTGCAATGACCAAGCTCAAAAGAGCCAATGCAAAAATTGAGGCTTTGACCATGAAAGAAGAGAAAAGGAATTTGGATATCCTTACAGAGGCTTCACTCCAAGGCTAGTGCATCATCAACAATCATTTCACCAATTTTGAAGATTTTTGGGTCATTTTTTCAAATTCTATGTTTTATTGAGTTTTTGGACAGTAAGGTCACATAGACAAGTGTCAAACGCGCAACGCCCTTGGCACTGTGCTATTTTTTTAGCCATATTTTGAGAAAAGGTCACCATAATTGGATGAAAAATTGTTAATGCATCTCAGAAAACCACTTTGAAAGCCTTGGTTTGCAAAAAAAACAGGTGAAAATGTCAAAAAAATAGCAAAAAATCATGTTTCTACCTCATTTTTTGCCCCGACACTGCACGCTGAGCAGTCTTGGGAGCATTGAGTTTTGATAGGGCAAATGAGCTTCATTTTGAAAAATGAAGGCATATTCAGAAACTAGACTTGAAGGGCTTTCCAACAAGCCATATTGGAGCTAATTGGGACAAATAAAACTTAGTCAAAAATAACCTGCAAGATGGAGGGCGCGTTTACCAAAGGGAGGGCGTGTCTGGCAAAGAGAGGGTGCATTTGACAGTTTGCTAATATTTTTCAAATTTCATTGAAAATTTGAATTTTATCTTGAAAATCATGATTTAACTTATGTAATTGAGCATGGTAAATGTAAATATGATATGGATAAGTTACCTAGGGGTAGATTCATGAGGTAAATGTAATAATCAAAGTCAAATGAATCAGTTTCAATGTAATTAGGGAGGAGTCACTTAGAGCTCCCTACACTCCTGATTTCAGTTCAAAATTTTGTGGATCTCATCTTCAACTAAGGAATTCGACCCATGAGGATGAAATAATGTAGTTTTGATGTCTATATATTCCCTTTCTTCACTCTTAGCAAGGGTTGGAATCAGTCTGGATGCTAGTGTATTGATCAAATAATCAGTTTGGCTTGAAACTATTGAAGAATTGCAGCTATTTCTTTGGGATACCTATGGTATGAATGTTTGGCATTGTTTCATCTTTGTAATCATCTGTATGAATTTTTTGTAGCTCATAAACCATTTCATGTCCATTATATGATAAATTTCAAGTTGATAGGCATAATACATGTTTTTTCATGCTCTGTTTTGGGAAATTTTTCATAATTTGTCTATTTTTGTCAGTTTAGGAAGAATACATATCCTCTGCTCTTCCTAACTCCTCATCATTCTTAAACCATCTCACCAAATCACCTTTAAGTGCTAATACTTCTACCTACCTTGCCCCATCGAATGGATTGCAATTCCATCTCATTTTCCCTGACCTAATCCCCTTGACCCAATACTCATCCAACAAACCCAATCAAAACAAATCAAAACCCCTGAACTCATAAATAGCCTAAAACCCTAATTTATCCAACCCTCTTGGCTGTGACATTGTGGAGAGAGCCCTCTCCTGTCCAGTAGGGCTAGATACCAAGCCAAAATATTGGTCTGTGGTTACCTCTGTTGGGATCTCTTCTTCAGCCTTAGAGATCTAGCGGAGTGATAACATACTGGCGCTATTTTCGGGGAATGAAAGATTTATTTTCCCTGGGTGTACGTCAGGAAATTTAGAAATTTTATCCTTTGGATGATAGGGTTAAGTTTCAGAAAGGCTGATTCAATAATTGTAGTGCTAAGATTGTAGAGCTGGCTTCCACAAGATATACCAGAGAAAATCCCGACCTTGATCTAGTCGATCTGGTTGATGATCCAGAGAAGTTATTTCAAAGGCATCGATATCAAACTACAGATATTCAATTAGGACCAGTTCCATTGGTAAGATCAGTTTCTCTACCTGCTAAGTTACTTTCTCTTTAAGATATACCGTATGATCTGAAGTTTGAATTGTCATTGTTTAAATCCAAATCTGGGACCTCTTTATCCGACATAGTATTCGATCCTTTAAGATTATCTTAGGTCAGGTATTTGTCTGAATTAGACCTTATTCCTCTGAAATATTGGTTTTTCGAAGAGATTAAGCCCGAATGTGACCTTAACATCAAAGAGTGGATCCAATTCTACCATCCAGAGGAAGTTTCTGTTTCATTTGAACCTAAAAATTAGTCAATTGTAGTTTATTCATCTGCACCTTCGACCTCTTCAATCATACCTACTACTTTAGTACCTACAACTTTTTTCCTTTACCTATTCAGCCAATCCCTCCTGTTGTTAATCCAGTACTCCATTCAGTAGGAATCATGGCAATATTTTCCCCACTCATCTTACCAGCCCAATTGAATGACTTACCTCAGGGTTAAGGCCAAATACTCCCCTTTTTTGATGAAAACTCCACCATATTTGCAAGACAACATATTGTTAAGGTCATTGAATTCATATATTTGGAGGAAGTTGATGCTGACAATGAAAAAATGAGGATTATAGCCCATAGTTTCTCTGGAGATGCTAACATTTGGTTTAGGTATCTTAATGCTAATTCCATTGCCACACCAGATGAGCTTACTGATTTTTTTATAGCTCGGTGGGAGGTAAATAAAAATCACTTACAGTTGCTTGCCGAGTATGAGAACATTAAAAGAAATCTTAATGAATTAGTCCAAGATTTAAATACTCGCTTTAATAGGATTTACAATGCAATTCCTGTTGAGATCAAGCCTCCTCCAGGCTTAGCTCTCATATGTTATCCAAATCCATTTGATCCTGATATGGATTACCAATTAAGGGAGAGAAATCTAGCTACACTTGAAGATATGCAAAATATGACCAGCGTTGAAGCAAATCTACTAATGAAGAGAGCTAGAGCTAGGAATGAGAGGAGAGTTACTATTAAAGATGAGCCATCCACTTCATCTTCTGATGTTAAGATGGATACATTGATAAGAACTATTGAACGGATGGTTGACAAGATTTCCATCACAAAGAGACATCCTGAGATAAAAAATCCTAACTATAGAGATTAGCAACAACCTTAGTTTAGGATTAATTAGAGATAACAACATGCTCCTGAACAAACACCACAATAGCAAAATCAAATCAGGACACCCTTGTAGCAGAACTATGCTCAAGGAGAAGAAGAAGATGAAGACACAATTTTTGTCAAGGAAAACCTCCTTTTCAAAGTTGATGATCTGCCTATGTTTTTGACCGAAGATGAGGAGTATTTCGAAAAGAATTATTAGCCTAAAGATAAATATTTTATCCTTGCTAATGATATGAATTAGGGACTGAATTAGATGACTACCAGTGGGGGTACTTGAATGCACTTAGTCACAAAATAGGCAGATGCCATTGAGGAGCATAGATGTACCAATTAATCCCATTCAGAAGAGAGTATCTCAGCATAAAGATACTTAAACAAGGTAGAATCCTCCGAGAAATCAGAGTAATGGAAAAGAGTCTGTGATAAAAAATTAGAATAACGTAAATCATCCATCCACAATTTTAGGCAATAAGTAAAAGGACAATCAGAAAATATAAGTTCCATCAAAGGACCATACTAGACAGCGAGGCATTATCATTAAAGAGGTAGACAAAACTATTCCTTTCAGTTTAGATACAGAAATTTCAAAGTTAAAAGTGTATATCCCTTTAACCGAGCTTGTTATGAACAACCAGTACAAGTCCCATGTTTCCAAGATTCTTAAAGTAGATCCTTTGTCGAAGATGATAAGCCTGAACTCATTTTTGGTCCTGCTATTGATGGTCAATTAGAAGATAGCGAGGTTCCTCCTTTTTACTTGAGTCTAAGAATCCACCAGTGCATTTTACATAATTCCATGTTAGACTCCGGAGCCTCCCATAATCTGATGCCAAAAGCCATAATGGAGAAGTTGGGCCTTGACATTACTCATCCCTACCATGATTTATACTCCTTCGATTCAGGTAGAGTCCGTTGTATTGGTATGATTAAATATTTGGTAGTCTCCTTGGAGCATATTCCAGCAAAAAATGTTCTAATGGATGTGGTGGTAGCTGACATACCACCACGCTTTGGCATGCTGCTATCAAGATCCTGGGAGGGGGGGGGGGATTACGAGGTACATTTAAATTAGACTTTTATTATGCAACTATCCATTTTTTCGGGAAATTGAGAAAATTGCACCATGAAACTAAGATTAAATATATGACCACAAACAAAGAAAAGCCCAACAATCATCCCATAAACGATGTACATATAGATTTAGAGTCATTCATTTTGTTTAATGATAGTGTCTTAAATGATGTAGATAGGAAATTAGTAGATGTAGAAGATGTTCCTGAGATCCGTAATTGTATTAGAGAAGTTATAGCTAAAGAAAGGATGAATCTGTCTAGCTTATTAGAACAACCATCAGATGAAGCATTGAAAAGTCCAGAACAAAAATCAGAAGAGGTAGTGAAAGATTCAGAATAGCCATTGGATAAAGTGGAATAAATTCTAGAAAATCATGAAGAGATAGTTCAAAAAATTGAGCCAAAACAAAAATAAGAGTTTCAACATTTACAATATGAGAAGGATGAGAATGGTCTATGGTCCATGGACTTTGATGGTGCCCTGTAGAAAGATGGGACAGACATTGGAATTTGGGTCCGTAGCCCTTTTCATCAACAGAATAAGGTCCCTACAAATGTAAGGTTGTGCTATTATAAATTAGCTTTTGATTTCAATAACAATGAAGCCGAGTATGATGCATTGATTACGTGCTTAAAGATTTTGAAGAAACTGGGTGCAAGAAGGATTGCAGTGTATGGTGATTCAGAACTTGTGATCAAACAAGTCAAAGGTGAATATCAAGCTAACCATCCTCGAATGAGACAATATAGGAATGTTTTACTTGATATTTTGAAAATGTTTCAGGAGTGTATACTTACAGTGGTGCCAAGGAATCAAAATCTTGTGGCAGATTCATTGGCTAAAGCTGCGAGAAATTTCAAAATCCCCATATTTTCAAACATAAAGTTTGAGATTAATGTGAAGCACTGGTCAACTGTTCTCAATAACTTGCAATATTGGCAAGCTTTCAGGGATGATAAGCAGATAGACTTTCTTCAAGGTCAAGAATAATTTGAGAATTTTTCTATAGATCATATTTCCGATAAAGATGACCAGGATATAGAAGCAACTTAGATGGATATACTACAACTGAAAGACAACAACATTCCAAAAGGTCTCATACCTTTGGAAGAATTATTTGACCAAGATGATGTAGCAAGAAAGCCTACATTGATGCCTATGGAAAAGGGTGTGGAGGATGTAAAAATTAGGAAAAATGACAAAACAAAGATGGTGAAATTATCCAAGTCCTTATCTCCCAAGGTAAAGGCCGAATATGTTAAATTAATTTCTCGATTTGCTGATGTTTTCGCACGGGAATATGTAGATTTAAAGGTGTATGACATGAACATCATTCATCACACTATATTGATCAAGTTCGATAAAAAGCCCTTTCATCAAAAGTTGAGAAGGATAAATCCCAGATTGCTTCCATCAATTGAAAAAGAGGTAAATCTTCTTTTCAAGTCTGGTATCATTGTCCCGATCAAATTCTCTGATTTGATTTCAAATTTGGTCCCAGTGAGAAAGAAGACTGGAGAAATCCGGCTCTGCATAGATCTCATAAAATTGAACAAAGTGTCCCTCAAGGACAACTATCCACTTCTGAAGATGGACCATATACTTCAAAGAGTTGTCGGTTCTTCCTTAATATCAATGTTGGATGGTTACTCATGCTACAACCAAATTCTGGTGTACGAACATGATCAGGACACAACATCATTTACTACACCATGGGGCACCTTCATATATGCCAAAATGCCATTTGGTTTGAAAAATGCAGGGACCACGTTCCAGTGGGCCATGGACATAGCATTTGCCAATTAAAAATATGTTTTCTTGGTTGCTTACTTAGATGATTTGATAGTGTTTTCACATTCTGATGAAGAACATTTTCACCATTTGAGAATTGTTTTCGAAAGATGCAGGAAGTTTGGGATATCTCTCAACCCAAAGAAAATCCTTTTTTCCATGGAGGAGGGTACACTCCTTGGTCACATCATCTTCAAGGATGGGATCTGGATTGACCCTTCTCGTGTTCAAGCAATTCAGCAAATTGATTTCCCTCGCTGTGAAAAGGAAGTACAAGCATTCAACGGTAAGATGAATTTCTTACGTAGATTCATTCCTAATTTAGCGGAGCATCTTAGAGAATTTACAAACATGTTGAAGAAAGATAGTGATGTGAAGTTGCCTGAAGATGCCCATAAATCTTTCCATTTAGTTAATTTTTCCTTGACTGCTGCCCCGGTTTTGATAAGTCCTGATTACACTAGTGATTTAATAATATTCTCATTTGCTTCTAAGCACACTATGGCAGCAGTCTTGATGTAGAAAAGGGACAAAACAAAGCTACCAATTGCATTTTTCAGTTGCAATATCAGATATGCAGCCCTTCACTACAACATCATAGAGAAATAGGCTCTAGATTTGATTAAAGTGCTAAAATATTTCAGAGTTTACATATTGCATTCACACACTCTTTCCTATGTACCTAATGCAGCTATGAAATAAGTTCTCATGTAGACAGACCCAAAAGGTAGGAGAGGAATATGGCTAGTAGCTTTACTGGAGTATGAACTTGAGATCAAACCCACCAAGCTTATCAAAGTTTAGGGCTTAGCCAAGCTTATGGCTGAGTCAAATATTCATGCCCTTGACATCAATTTGATTTCATCTTTGTCTGAAAATGAAGAAGAAGTGAATCTCATTTAGGTATCTAATATCTTTTTGTCATCTCCATGATATTCTGATATTATTTATGTTTTGCAACACCTAAACCCTCCTTTAGGCATGAATAAGAGTCAAGGAAGATCTTTGAAACACAAAGATTCAAAGTATTGCATATTGGATGATGCACTTTACTGGAAATATCCTGGAGGTGTGTTGCTGAATTGTTTGGTTGAAGAAGAACCTAAGGAAGTGATGAATGACTTCCACAAATGAGATTGTGGGGGCCACCTATATTGGAAGACCACGACCAATAAAATATTGAGAGCGGGATATTATTGGTTGACACTTTTTGCAGATGTTTACAAGGCAGTAATGAGCTTCCATGAATGCTAAGTTTTTCAGGGTAAGAGAAAGCTTCTCATGTTGCCTCTTCAACCTATTTTAGTCCATGAACCATTTCAGCAGTGGGGCCTAGATTTCATAAGCGAGATTCACCCAACATAATTTGTTCAATACAAGTGGATATCAACAACCATAGATTACTTTAGAAAGTGGATTGAAGCAATCTCGACTAGGAAAGAAATAGATTATGTCATCATTTAGTTTTCAGAAACTAATATTCTGTCTCGTTTTGGTTGTCCTACTAATACTATAATAGATAGCACGGAAAAATTCAAGTCTAATAAGATGACTGAGTTCTGTGACAGATACAACATTAATTTGGGACACTCTACAGCCTACTACCCACAAGGTAATGGATTGGCGAAGTCCTCAAACAAGTCATTGATCAGTATCATTAAGAAGATGTTAGAGGCGAATAAAACGAATTGGCGTATGAAGTTGATTAATGCACTGTGGGCAGATCGGGTGAGTAATAAAAATTATATTGGTATGCCTCCTTTTAAAGTTGTATATGGTGTCGATATTGTGTTTCCTTCATCATTAGTAGTCCTGATAATGAAATTGTTGCAATAATCAGGGCTTGAGGAAAATGACACACAACACCGTATTAATAAAATGACACACCTTCAACAGACAAGGGATGAAGTATTTTAGAATACTTCAAAACTTCATGATAGGATAAATAATATTTATGATCTAAAAAATAAGGAAGACAAATTCAAAATAGGAGATGTAGTACTCCGCTAGGATGCTAGGAATGAAGAGAAGGGTAAAAATGGTAAATTTGAGAATTTATGGAAAGGGCCATATCAGATTTTAGCTTGTCAGGGACAAAATGCTTATTTACTTGAAGAGGTGAATGGACATGAGTGTTTAGGAGGACTAGTTAATGGTAGGATCCTAAAACACCATCTTTTCTAAGAAAAAATTCTTGATCAGTTTTCCATTTCATTGTAAATATTAGTTACATTTTATGCAAGTGTGAAGTAGATATTCACTGGAGTTCAGAGCTCGAAGTGAAGGCCATGGAGCTTCACTGATTTTTTTCCATTTTCAAGTTCAGTTTTCAGTCAAGTAAGTTAGTATCAAGTCAATTTTCAGTCATTTGAGTTTGCATTGAGTTAGTTTGTTTCTCCAAGCTAGTAATTTTCAGTCAAGTTGTTTTTGACCGTATTGGCCCAATGGAAGAGACATTGATATGCAAATCCATAGCTCTATGGTTCTTGACACCTATTTCAGATCACAAAAACTTTAGTTTAGTCTTGGAAAACATCAAAATACAAAAACATGTAGAAACCTTAGAAAAATAAAAAAACACGTTCAAAAAATTCTTACTTATTTCACCCCATTGAGCGCCATCTGGTAGAATCAAGTCTAGATCTCCACATAAATCTTCTCCTGCATATGAATACTAATCTATGGCAATCATCTGTTGTCAGAAACAAGCAAAGAATGCAGTAGAGAATATGATGGTTGATTGACCAACATGTCTATACATCAATTCAACCCATCTCTACATCTGTGGATCTCTAAGGCCAGATATACTCAGTGTAACATGTTATGGCTGCATCAATGGAACCCTCTCTAGAATGAAGGAAATCGGGATTGATCCATAGCTGAAATTCTTCTTCATGCCACCCTTTGCTTTAGTTAATTGTTTTTTCATCTGAAAGAGTACTGCTTCAGCCCAGATGGATACTGTTGGTTCTAAACACTCAAGTTCATACTGCATGTATGATATGTTTGCAACATGTAGTGTCGCGGAACTAGCAAGCTTTGCGATAGTAAAAAGGATGGTTCTCAAAGGTAGATCACGCACATAATGGATATTTATTTTCCCATCTTTACTCGGTTCAGTACCTGGATGACAATGTAGGCATATGTAATCCCTCACTTACTCTCCTCCAAGAGTAGATCCTGCAAGGGAAATAGGGGAACCTCGCCTCGATAATCCAGTAAGAAAGCAAATATCCTCAACCAATATTGGGAGCACTTTGTCCCCAATGTGAAAAGCCTGCAATATCGGATCCCATGAATGAACTAGGAACTCCAATAGTTCCATATGCTGCCTCATCCCTGACAATATGAAGTATTTAAGCAACCCGCAATCTCTGAGGGCTCTTACTGTACCCGAATCATTTAGGTAAATCATATAATGTTCTTCATGTTCTCTTTCTCACCACGTAATCTTCATTTTGATCCGATGAATATGTGAAATATAGCCATAAGCTTCATTAGGATCCATTTCATGCAAAAACATTGGGAAATTTTGGGCACACAACAAGAAAAAAAAATGAGAAATGCACGCAACGCACCCCAGGTCAAGGGACAGAGCATTGTAGTGCATCTGGCCTTCAATTTCAGTGCACTACAACACACCTTTTGACATTCAAGCATGCGTTTCCCTCAGAACGTAGTATATTTACCCTAATGGGATAAAAACCCTAAAAATTTTCAATTAAATACAATAAAAATGATACTAAATGAAAGAGAAGGTTCATAGCTCCAACCTGGATCAAACGGCAACAGAAATCATCCATTGAAACCGTTGCAATCGACCATTGAAGTTCGAGGGAAAAACTGGTTCAGAGCTCCTAAGTTTCAAATGGTATCTATGGAATGGTAAAAATGAAATGGTAAAAACTCTTTTATTAGTCATTTTGATTATTCTAAATCATATTTAATGTTGTGACTATGGTTTTTATTCATTTTTACTATGAAACAGGTATTTTTAATCCTTGATGGTTCTCTGAACAGGTTTTACAGTTGACACAGTGACTTTAGCGTGCACATCTATTTTAAGAATGATTTGACCACAAATCATACTTTTATCCTCTTTTTTGAGCTTTGATAAAAATGAAAAAGGAAACAAAGCATACTTTTATCCTCTTTTTCGAGCTTTGATAAAATGAAAAAGGAATTAAAGCACACTTATATCTCTTTTTCAAGCTTTGATAAATGCGAAAAAGGAACCCTATGGAGTCTTCTTTTAGCTCTTTTCAGACTCCAATAATGTGAAAATATGTCCAAGAACTTGTCTTTTCGAGCTCGTAAAAGTAAATGAAACGACATCTACTTAGTATAATTTTAACCACTTTTCGGACTGAGATATATTATTTATGAAAAACGAAAACCTTAGTTGAACATGGCTAAGAGGTTTTTGCAGATATCATTTTACACTTTTTCAAACCTGAGCAACAAATTTACGAAAAAGGACTCATGGAGTTTTCTTTTTGTCCTCTTTTTCAAAATCTAACATGAAAAATGACCGGGTTTTAACTTTCGTTAGACTCGTTAAAACATAAAATAACGATGGACTTGTCGATCATGGTAAGATCGAGTTTCATTATCGCTAGAATCATTAAATCATTAAATAGCGATGGATTCACCAAAAGGGTCGAATTATAAATCAATCATATGTTACCCTCCTCAAGCTTATTAAAAAATAATGAGGTACTATTCAGCAATAACTGGGGAAAATTTGGGAAAAAGAACAAAACACTTTATGGTAGCAGGTCACTCTTGAACATGACACTTTCACTCCATCACTGTGACTTTTGGGTTGGGTAATCTTCTCGACGGTTCATCATACCTATGGCCCATCATACCATCACTTTGGATTTGGGTCAATGTGGCCAACTCATTTCAGTGTCGCTAATATGTTCAAGAGAAGTCATTAAGTAATTCCTCATTTTTCTGCAATACTCATAAACCTTCATTTTCATGACAATCATCCTTGAAAATTGCTATATTAAGTCACACTTTGTCTCCAAAATCATTACTCTCGTTTCACGATAAAGTTTCTTCCTGTCGACATCAACTCATCAGCCAGGAAGTTAACTTAGAAACATCTTCGAGTACCTTGGGGATTGCTACATCATCGACAAGTTTCTCGCTTCCGGACCTTCGACCAAATTTTTTTTTTAGCATTCGACATAAAATCATCTATTCACGCCTTGAAAATTGTATTGCAATATCTTGAGAGCCATTAACATCAATGGTGGGTCTCTCGCTTCTATTAAAAACTCACATCATTTGCTGGTAATCAGACGATGTCTTCCCATATTCGACTTCAGATCATATATTCACATGGCTAGAATTGTACTTGGACAATCGAGTGAATGAGATAAGAAGACCCTGGATCTAGTTTAATCCATCTGGGTTGCGATTTCAGGAAATTTTACACATCATCTGTACGATGGATTTATATATAAATCATCATCCGAACATGGGCCTATATCTGTAGGCATGTCTATATTGAGAAACATTTAGATGTAGATGACCTTCTAAATTATGTACATGTTATGATAGTTTATGTGTTGAGCATGGGTATTCCTCCCTCAACAATTCGTGTCCAAGATGTAAGATATCATGATGTAGTGTATTGCAAATTGATGCAGGTCACCGTCCACTTCAGATCCTAATCAGCACATCATAAAGCATCTAATCCAAATATTATTATTATTTTTACTTCATGCTTTAGGGAGAGAATTTTATAGGTCAATTTTGGCATCATCCCCCAGGACCAATGAATAGGGTCTATCATCCCCTTAATTCAGTTTCTATATGCCCTAAGTGAAGACATTCCTTTTATGGCTTCAATTGTGAGATTTCCAAGGTTTGAAGTATATATTATATGACCCATTGACTCATCAATAATCCTCTGTAAGGGACTAACTACGTTGCAGTGCACTTACCTCGATGCAAAGGTGCACTGCAGTGCACTTCCTGACATTCAAGGGTGCATTGGTCTCCTGAGAGCGAAATCATCATTGTTCTGGGAATCTCTACATGGCCAGTGCCTTCTAGAAGAGCTCATAGGTGTCATACTTAGAATAAAAGTGTCCATCCACCACCTATGAACTTGGAAACATATCTCACCTATTATTAGAAATCCATTCAATGGGAAGCTACCTTCAGTTTCCCTATAAATTGAGCACTCATCTAAGTGCTAGGGAGGAATAATTTTGTGCAAAGTTATGATGTTGGATTTTCAATTGATGGGAGCTGGAAGTACTAATATGCTGCTGAGATGATGCTTGATGTGATGAGGCTGGAATGAAGTTGGAGCAGGTTGATGACAAATCGATCTATTGGTTGTAATATTCTCCTCCTACCTTCTTAATAAAGGTATATGTTCATTTTCTCATACATATTTTTATATCTTGTGAAATGTATTCTTGATTATGTATGTATTCTCACATCTAATCAGTTTGATTTGTTTAAGATAAGTAGATACTTGTATATTTGTATGTTGTTTGATGTTCTCTGTCTTTGATTGCAAGGATCGATCTAGCGACTTTAGTTGGATTGAGAGTGATGGAAACAAAGACAGAAGGAGAAGGAGAATGAAAAATATCACAAGTAGGCTTCTTTCCTTTTTGTCTATCTATTTGTCTTAGAGAAAATAATAGTTGTCTTTCTTCTGTTGTTCTGAGTGAAGGAACACCACACTCAGGGAATCTAGTTTATCCGTAGATTAGAATTCTGTATAACAGTAATGATGCAAAAGATAATCTCAGATTTATTATAACATGAACTGGGGTTTACATGTGGGAAATATACATAGCTGACATAACTGAGATATAATCTGACCTCAAGGATCTGCCGCACTGTTGCACTGTGTTGGCCTCCAAAACTGAACTGTTGCACTCTCCCTCTAGCAATAGCTGCCACTGAATCAACTGAAAGAAAATGAAGAACCAATTGAATATCTGAATTATCCTCACTCCAATATCCCTGAATCTATGTGAAACTCCTGAATGAAGTCTCCTCAAAGAGATTTGGGTTTCCGTCCAACACTCGACAACACACTTGAGGGTTTCCGTCCTGGGTCTACCAATGGAGAAGAGAACCAGGTTCTCGACCTCACATATAAGAAAATATATCAAATCCAAGATGTTCCTCAATGGCTTCCTCCTCTTATTTTATAGACCTCATGGACCCTTCTAGAGCCTTCTATTTTATTATTAGTTTAATCATGGAGCACTTTTCCCTC
Source organism: Pinus albicaulis (assembly GCA_034641835.2). NCBI lineage: Eukaryota > Viridiplantae > Streptophyta > Pinopsida > Pinales > Pinaceae > Pinus > Pinus albicaulis. The sequence continues at coordinate 249,247,999 of CM076579.1, forward strand.
TTATTTTCCAATTAAAATATTCCATTTTAATATGGAAAATAGTAAATCGGCTACCATGTCTCCTCAGGTCACTGAAACTCATGTCCAACTATACCATCATGTTGGTATTCTTGTTCCAGTTACTACAAGCTATTACATTAAGGTTATCATGTATTCATCTCGGAATGCCACCTTTAACGTAATTAATTGAGTTAAGCCAAAAAATAACCCAATTTTCCTAAAGTTGTCGGAATGTACCAGAACAAAAGGAAAAATGTGTTGATGATGGAGTATATCGAGCGAATGCCACCGGTCATCATATAAACTCCTCAAAACTCCTACAAAAATCCCCTGGGCTTGCTGATGACACCGACTTGCACCTATGACCTCTCTACTCTCAACTCTGGAAGTCCATCCTAACCCTTTCATAAGGAACACCAAAAAAAGGAATATTACAGACCTTCCGCCCCAAGATTTCTTGCCCTCAAGCAATCCAAATATGTGGGCCACCCTGTTGGCCCGATGCAACTAAGACCTAATGCTTGGATCACATACAAACCCCTGCATGTTTCTATGCTCCTGTTTCAAGCCACCCAGAACAGATCCCTCGATGCCAGGATCCCAAACTGATCTCTCACGGCACCTACCATCAATCAATCCTCCCGGATCCTAACACCACCATGGCCAATCATCGCCCAAGCCCCATGACACAGACTATGCACTGCCTTTGACTATGGCTATTAACTCATGAAGCGAAGACCACCAACAAGCATCAATACTCCATAGCTCCTGCTGTGATGTAGCTATGACTATGTAAGTTTCCCCTCCAACTATGTACCAACTCATAACCTCTCTCCAATCCAAATACTAACTCGATCTCATGCTAACCCTACTCTACTAAAGTTGGGATGGAATGCTGAAGGGTTTTTGGGTTGTGCCCCATTGCCAACTGGAAACTACAGTAATCTATCATGTCTAAGGGTCCTTTCTCTACTATTATCCTAAGAAGATCGTTCCATCAATAGGGTACCAAATCATGATCTCCTTCCAATCTATCCAAGAAGGATAATATAATGCAGTGATACCTGCATACATAACACGTATGGAGTGTTTTCTCCAGCCCATACTCAACTCATGTTGCTTTGTCTTGTCTGTCACCGAGATCTCCCTGAGAAGGAAGCCCCTCTCTCTATAATAGGCCAAAGTGGGCAAGATATGCTGCAAGCCCAATCAATGTATCCTTGGAGACTGTTGCTCCTTGAAAGCATTGCAGTTCTGCTAACTGTATGTGCATCTTCTTTCACCTCATCAGTGGGTTGGCCCAAAGATGGATGTTCCACTGTATCCAACAAATTCTCCCTCTCCTGATCATAAATTTCATACTCCTGTTGTCTACTAGCCTCCCACAGAACTACTCCATCGACTTCCAACATCTCTTGAGGAAAAGTATATGCAGCTATTGTCACCCTACCATATGTTTGTACATTTGTCTCCTCCTCCTCAATGGTTGTCCCCAAGGGTAGCCGCACATCCATCATAGACGTAATGTGAACCTCCATTTGGCTCTCCTCCAAAGGAATATCATGCATGTTGTGCATATCCTCCTCCTCATCTGACTCATGCTCCACCATATGCTTCTCTTACTGAATCATCACAAGTGACTCATCATCCTGAGTATCTCCGATAGAGTCATATGACTACTCATCACACACACTGGAATAAAAATATGACCTATTGTCATCAACTCCATATGACTGCTCATGCTCCCCAGTAGTATCCTCATATGACCCCATGGACTCAGCCAAAGAAGAGTTCAACTCCTGATATACAGAAGGAATTTCCTCCTACTCTATGTATTCCCCCTCATCGAAATCTCTCAAGCATCCATGACCTGGCTCCCAAGGTACTTTGCAGATGAAGTAAAGTCCCTTCCTCCTTAGCTCAGTTTTGCTAATTGATCCACCAAACTAGAGAAACTCCTACCTGGTCATTTGTCTCCTGAATAGCCTAATGTTCTGCTCAACTAGCCCTTGGGCTAGCTCATAAGCAGCAGGTGAGACCAAATACTCTCTCCTCCAAATGGTGAATAGTCTAGTCTGCAACTCCCTGCAAATGGCCTCATGATCTCCCATGACTGAAGACAAAATGGACAACATGTTTGTTCTAATTGTATCAGGGTGATGTTTCCTAATGTTAAAGAAACATTGGAACATATGATGAATCAAGTCATCACACCCTAAGTCAAACATGATGTCATACATTCTGAACTTGGCCATGCTTCCCAAAATCTCAAGCTTCTTCCCAAAGGTGGAGCCTGCACTATTGTCCAAGTCCTGAAAAGTTTCTACTATCAGTTTGAAAACTCTCTTCATAACACCATCATTGTAGGGAGGAAAGGGTGCTACTATCCTCAAAATATCACTGAAACAAGAGGAAACTATAAGATTGACCCTTTCACTTGGATGTTCCAAGAATATGGCTTATACCAAGGCAAGCATAGATGGCTCCAAAGCCCAATTTAAACTCCAATTAGATTTCTCTACCTTTGAAAGACATGATTTTAGTTCTTCCAACATGAGAAAGTCATTTTCCGATATTCCATTTTTTAATTCCATCCCAAGTGCATAAATCCAATTTCCCACTACTCTTTCTTTTTGAAAGCCTCTCAAATGCCTTTTCTAAAGCATATTATGGACCTTTCTGGTGAAAGGTCTGTTGTTCATCCCAGTTTTTTGGTCCATTGAGATATTGTTGTGTTTTTCTAATAGGCGTTTTAAAAACTCCATGGTTCAATAACAAGTATATTTAAATAGCTAAATTCAGTCAGTCATGAAAATGACAATAGAAAGCTACCACATCAGCATGTGAAACTACAGATGTATTCTAGAAGCCAATTCTACTCACCCCTCATGAAATTCATTAACCACTACAAGCACATTTTTTAACTCTGTACACAACACATTAGCATTAAGATAAACAAACTCAGCTCACTACAGTTTATGGATTTCCTACCATAATGACCAACTAGCCAAATTTTATTATATGATAATGACGTGGTTCAAAATGGCTCGAGAAAATACACCTAGACTTGCACAAGGCAAGCTACAAGCACCAGACAAGCAAATGCAACCGCCCCAATAGTAAGCTCCTCCATAAACAGTTTTGCTGCTCCAAGACTACACTATTGCCTGACTTCGGCCTCTGATTTAGCCATTGAAACCTGCTCATAAAATTCTTGGAATTTGGGCAGGTGATCCTTGCCCAAAACCCAGAAAAACCTAGAATGGGTTTCCTCTAATTCCAACCTTCAAAATCTGACCCTTTGTAGTTTGGCCTGCTTCCAATTTCGTTTTCTGGCAATGCAACTGCTACTGCCAATCATTGCTCTCAAAAATACCAGCCAACCTCCTCAAATGGCTCCTCTATCAATATCCCAACACCCTAGATCCAAAATTCCACCAATGTAGCTCCCACAAAAGAGCCTTCTCCAATGACTGCGTAGGCCTTTCTAACCAAAACAGTTGAGATCAAAGTTGGCCTCCAAAATAAATTTGGCCGAGCAAAATAATCTCGTTCCAAAAAGACAAATTTGGCCCAACAAAAATAGTTTTGGCCCACCAAGATGAATTCAATGCAATAAAACAATTTCGGACTATCAAAATAATTCCAACTCTGTCTAGAAATTATGTTACTACTACTGAAGATGAACCGGTGTTTCTGTCGTCAATACTACTCCAAAAATTCTAAAAATTTAACCTGGAGCTTCAAAAACCAAATCCATAAAAAGCTAGAAATATTTTGAGCTAAATCCAACTGACCCAAAATGCTCAAATAGTGTGAAAATCCAACCTAAACTAGTGAATCTCCCTACTATAATAATGATTATTTCATGCCTGAATATCACTACGAAAATTCTGAAATTTTAACCACAAACTCCTTTCACAAAACCCAGAAAAACACATATTTTTTCCCCCAAACTCCAATCTTCAAAATTTGACTTTTCTATGCTTGGCCCTCCTCTAATTTCGAATTCCGCTGCTGTGGATGCAATAGAATATTTATGCACTCCAAACCTCCGGCAATATGACAACATTGATTTTAACCCACATTGGCCAAAATCATGCTCTAGTTTCTATGACAAAAATATATTTTTTGCAACAAATGATGTCTTCAATAAATAGAATTTGACACCTTCACATTAAACCCTCATCACTTTGTGAAAGAGATTTTGTAGAATAGCTAACGTCCATGATGATAGAAAAAATTGATCTTGATTTCTCCAGAAATAATCTCTTTTGGCACCTCCAAAATAAACCTCAACAATTAAAACCCCCCAACAATAATTAACGTAATTGGAAACTGAAAAACTCGCCGGTGAAGCCAGGACCAAGGCTTTGATACCACTATAATATCCCGACTAGGATATTATGCCTAAATTTGCTGGAAATAACTTAACCCAACATTTTTCCGTAAAATCAACATTTATTTAACAGAAGATTGCCATGTAAAATAAGACATATAAAGTTCATGAAATTCAATAACATAATGATGCAGTAAATATTCTCAGCTTTATTATAACATGAACTGGGGTTTACAGGCGGGAAAGATAAATAGATGACATAGCTGAGATATAATCGAGCCTCAAGGATCTGCTGCACTGCGTTGGCCTCCAAAACTGAACTGTTGCATTCTCCCTTCGGTAACATCTACCACTGAATCCACTGAAATAAAATGAGCACCAATTGAAGATCTAAGTGATCCTCACTCCAATATCCCTGAATCTCTTTGAAACTCCTAAATGAAGTCTCCTCAAAGAGAGTTGGGTTTTCATCCAACACTCGACAACACACTCGAGGGTTTCCGTCCTGGGGCTACCAATGGAGAAGAGAACTGGTTTCTCAACCTCACATACAATAAAATATATCAAATCCTCAATGGCTTCCTCCTCTTCTTTTATAGACCTCATGGACCCTCTAGAGCCTTCTATTTTATTATTATTTTAATCATGGAGCACTTTTCCCTCTTATTTTCCAATTAAAATATTCCCTTTTAATACGAAAAAGAGTAAATAGGCTACCATGTCTCCTCAGGTCACTGGAACTCATGTCCAACTATCACGTCATGTTGGTATTCTCGTTCTGGATCCTACGAGCTATTATACTAAGGTTTTCTATCGTGTATTCCTTCCAGAATGGTACCTTGAGCGTAATTAATTGAGTTGAGCCCAAAAATAACCCAGTTTTTTGAAAGTTGTTGGAATGCACTAGAACGAAAGGAAAATTGTGCGGATGATGGAGTATATCGAGCGAATGCCATTGGTCCTCATAGAAAATCCTCAAAACTCCTCCAAAAAGCCCCTAGGCTTGCTGATGACACCGACCTGCACCTGTGACCTATCTACTCTCAACTCTGGAAGTCCATCCTAACCCTGTCATAAGGAACACCAAAAATAGGAATATTACAGGTTATTCTCCTTATGTTGGTCCTACTTCACAGGCTGGTCCATCTTATCTTGGATAACACCTTGTGAGAAGTCATGCTCTTAGGGGTCCTTTGATCTCTAGAGGAATGTACCCTGGGGGGGGGAATCTATGCACCAGTTACTATGGCCCGCAACAATCATATGTTGTGGTGAACCCATACCTTCACCAACAATCCATGCATAGTAATCCCTATATGGGGGGACCACAAGGTGGATCAGGGGCTTCTCCTGCCTATGATTCATTTAGCCAACTTCAAAATAAATTTTTATCTTGTATTGATTTACTGGATTTAGCTAATTTGACTAGCGACCCTATATGGCATGATCCCTAGTGGCCACCTATGTCCACCAAACTGCCTTCTGGCATTCCCAAATTTTAAGGAAATCTTGAGAAAAATTGTCCAATCATATCACTACGTATCATCTATGGTGTTCATCCAACTCTCTCATGGATGATTCGTTTAAGCTTCGCTTTTTCCAATGTACGTTAACTGGGGATGCCACAAAATGTTACATTGAATTGGATACCACATTCTATCGTGATTTTGTATGTCTAGCTCAAAGATTCTTGACACACTTCCAGCTACAAAAAATGTATTATATCTATTCTGACCTATTTCTAACTTCAAACAAGATTATGCCACCTTGATTTCTAACCATATTCATGAGTTGTGTTATCACAAGAGGTTTGTTAGGGCCAAGTTTCCTGATGAGATTTTATGCAAATGGTTCATTTGACCCTAAGGCCTCAGATTTCCAAATATGTGTCTATGTTTCGATCTATTATCGCGAAGAAAGCTATTATAGCTACCCAACAACTCAATCTGATTTATTCACAGTCTAGCACACTATATGAATTTATTCCTAATGCTCTTAGGCCTTCCATTGACCCATCGAATCCTTCTCCGGGCCCAGACACTAATGGTGTGATTGGGTCCATTTCCGATTTCAAGAGCCAACTTTCTTCTCAACTTGGGAATTTGATTGTTACATCACAAGCCCTAGCAAGTGCATCTGGCTCTACTAAAGCACCTTCTTCTGAGAAGTCCACCGACGTTCTGATGGTGAAGTCCACAACACCTAAGAAAAACCAACAATATCGTGGTAAAAATCATAACAAGAAGAATAAACAATAGAATAAAGATGCTTAGGACTCTCAACTAGATCCCCGGAATTAGGGAGGGAGCAACAGTGAGAGTCATAGAAATATTAAATTCCCTCGTAAATTTTTTCAAGGTGAACATATTACTCACGAATTCCCTCATATGAATGCAGTTCATATGTTCCTTGCACCACCACAATCTACCCAACAACCTATTGTTTTAACTAATCCATTTCCTGCATAACCTCACCAACAAATTGTTGCCCAACCTCCTCCACCTCCTCAAGGGGGAGGCAAGGGCCATTTTTTCCGTCCTACCAACAGTCTGTTTGTCTTTATGTGCAAGGAAGACATGAATGTGATCACGCGAGCCAATCATATGATGTTCCTGAGTCTAATTATTCTTTTAAGGACTCACCCGCTTCACCTCCTTCCATTGGAACTCTCACGTTAGATAAGCCTTTGGAACCTGTTTATCGCCTGCCCAAGGGTGTTTTCCATAAGGAAACACATAATCCCTCTTCATGGGCCGCTCAACATTAAAATATTTTCGAATATCTTTCCTAGGAATATTTTTCCACGTCTGCCCTAGAGGTTTTGGAAAGTTTTCCTTCCTAGTGCAAGGCCTTGTTGTCTGTGATTGGTGGAGTAGATATATTTGACTCACGCCTCATTGAATTTAATGTTGACACAATTTCTCCTTGACTTTCCCACCAATTTGTTTTTCAAATTATTGTGCGTGTCTTCCGTAGGAATATTCATCGCACTTTGGTGGATGAAGGCTCTTCTACTTGTGTCATGTCAGCATCATGCTGAAAGGCTCTTGGCTCTCAAGCACTCGCTATTTCTAACACTACTCTTTAAGCCTTCGATGGAAACACCTTTGCTCCTAAGGGGGTTATTCCGAAGTTTGGCATGAGTTAAGGGGAAAAAATGTTTATGTTGATGTTGAAGTTGTCGACGCTCCTTTGGATTATAACCTATTCCTTGGTCGTATCTGGTTCTTTTCCATTACCACAGTTATCACATCCATGTTCTGTGTCCTTTACTTTCCTCATGAAGGAAATATTGTTACCATTGATTGACTTGACTATTGCATTCCATCGGCCCAAATTTCCACTACGGGGAATTTGGTCCCACTTGTGCGAGATAACCATGGTGATCTGAAAATTAGAGGAGACACACCTCCTCTCAAAAACTGATTGTCCTCTAACACTTTTCAAGTTAAAAAAATTGGTCTTTGAAGGTAAACAATTTTCACAACATCTTCAAGATGGTGAGTTTGGTTTTCACATGAAATTTAAAAAATAGCACATTCACATGCAACTCAAAATATCAAACATGAAGAGAAGAAACCAACATTTTATGACATAGTTCACCCCTCCTAGGCTACGTCTAAGGGCCTACTCCAATGCTAGACCACTCTATTAATTTCAGTAGAAAATGAGTACATACAAATTATTAACAATAGAGTGGTTTGTTTCTCCTATAAAGATATATTCTCCTACAAATAATTCTCACTCGGAAATATGGCTCCCTACCACAATTCATGAAAATGTCAACATGAAAAAGACACTCACACAATAGGTCCTTGTACTCCACCTAAAATCCAAGCATAAAAGCATACAACAACTCCAAAATGAGATGTTGAAAAGTGCTTCTCTCATGAACACATAATGAGTAAAGATTAAAACTTGTTTTTCTACTAAAGTAATAACTACTGTAGATGAAATTAGAAGGCTAGAAAACCCCTAAATAGGCTCTCTCCATGCTCAAAACGCCTTCAAAATGCTTCAAAACCCTGATTGCCTCTCACACTAAAATACTCGCTTTTGCAAAATTCCATCATAAAGTTATCAAATATGAAAAATTAAGTTTACAATGAATCCATGACGTTAAACAACCCCCATCTAGGCTCTTCTTGACCTCAAAAAGATTAAAATTGAGCAATTTATGCTTCTCCAAGCCAAGTTTTGTTATTTATCCTCTAATTTAGCCGAACATGCTAACTGTCTTGAAACTTTTTCCTTTGCACAATTCGCCGAGAGAAAATTTAACCCATGACCAACATGATTCCCACCGCAAAATAGGAAATTTGTTTCCTCGTTAATTTCTCCAATAACCGTATGCACAAGATCAGGGCCACATGGCGCCCATAAGGCTGAGGGCTGGGGCCAATGGTCCACCCCCACTGGATTTGGCTCCTTTTCTATCACGGAATGGTGATGTTGTGGCGATGTGACCGGGGCTCAGGGCCAACTACTCGCCCCCGCTGTCGGAGCTGCTTGATAATGCTCCTATGGTTTTTGAGAACCAAGGCTCGGGGCTATCTACCCACGTCCTCTAACATATTCCCTTCCGCCCAGTCCTGTGGTGAGGGCACATGACTTGAGCCTAGGGCTTAGTCCTTGCCCCTCCACCATAGATCCCTAGTGTCGATTGTATGGTGAGCTCGTAACCAGGGAATGAGGCTTAGTCCCTGCCCCTCTCTCTTCCCTCATGGGAATGTGCACTCGTAATGTGACCTCAGGGTGTCAAGTAACCTAGGGCTAGGTCCAAGTGCCCCACCCCTCTCTGCTTAGCTCTCGCCAGTGATCGTGTGGGTGGAATGACACTCGAGGCCAAGGTTGCCACCTCGCCCTCTCCTCCAAGCACCATGGTCGTGTGGTGGTGGCATTACCAAGGGTTGGGGTTCACCGCCTTACCCCTCGTCCAAACGTTGTAACACATCAATTTCGAATATAACTCATGGACTATATGCTTTAAGAACCAACCTATGGTGTTATGGTGGAGGGTGAATATTTTATGTGGTAGGTATGGGGGTCGAACCCTGTCGAGGCCTTCGGGCCACCTTTGTAAATTTTAGGCACACCACTGGGCACCACGTGGTACATTCTAATGGGTTCATGTGGCGACCTCTTATTGGGCCACTTAATACTGTATGAAGAAATCAAAACACGCCAAATGCCACCCGTACGAGCATGCCACATGTTGAAAGCGGATTGGTCCATCTCCAATTGTACCCTGTAGAGTCAGTTGATGATGTCAACTGTACGGACTACCTTGTCATCAACCTAATTAACCCTGTTGTTGACTTTTTTTTTTGTTGGTAAAAAAATTTAGAACGTCGTGACTTATTCATACGATGTCGGATTGAGGAAATTCAAGCATCGTTAGAATTATGACAGCGAACACTACGACATGACACTAGATTCAGGATATTCTGAGCACTTTCATTTTTGAGCTTGTTTTTGATCTCCAAATCATACCTCCCCTCTAGGAACTTTTGGACCCCAAAATTTTATCTCCAGTAAGTAATAGAAAGGAAAATTCTCATTAAATTTCTTGATATCAATCCTTCTTGTTCTCTTTAAATTGTTTCCTTCGAGATTCAATCAAGGTACTCCCCCTTGCCTCTCCATGAAGTCCTTATCTTCCTGTAAAGAATTAAGCCACAATTATTCTAAACATGTAGGAACTAAAACTTTGATGGATGGAATATGAACGTTCTCTCCAAAACCATATTTCTTTGGCTCAAACAAACTTCATCTTGAATTCCCTCTTTGCTAAATGCAAACTTGATGTTCCATCTGGAAATCAAAAGCAACTCAACGCTTGTCATACACTGATTCATACTTTGCTTTACTATCCTCAAGCTGCAATTGTACTCTTAGGCGCATTGGCTGCATTTATTCAATGACATGCTTAGATTTTGCCTCATAATCATAATCATCTTCTGCATAATATTTATCAAATATTAAATTCACAAACAAGATTCATATCAAAACATTTATATCAGTGAGTGTTTGACACAATTGTAGACATACTAGACGACATAAAAATTCTCATCCCAAAAAGTCCTCAAACAAATGGAATCATTATCAAGCCAAAATAACATAACATGTTAAGGAGAACACACTTATTGAAAATAAGTGATTGCACATGACTTCACTTTACAAAGTAACCAAATGGGAATATACAAAAAGTAATTGCAATTTTACAAAACAAAAAACTGCACAGAATATTCTACCTATTCTTTGTATATACTAGGCTTATGGGTTCTCTTTCTACACCTCCTCTTCTTTGAAGGTTGTAGGAACTACATCAGTTTCCTTGTTTCCACCTATATATTTCCTTATAATGGACTGCATGACCTCTTTTTTCTTCTTGGGATGAAGCTTCAGATAAAGTTTCCAACACTTTTAAATCCAGTGCCCATTCATGTTACAATGGGCACAAAATTTGTTTCTCTTGCCCATTAACTAGGAAGTATTTATAACAGGGAAAGATTCTTCATGATTTTCCCCAAGGATTTGGTCCATTTTCTTGACCATCACTTTACATTTCTCATAATTAGCCACACAATGGTCACATGCATCACAAAATGTGCAAGGAAACACATCCCATAAATAATCAAAATTACCAACATTTTAAAAATCCCCATGACACCTATACCTTTCCTTTGGGCTGTGAATTTGACGATTGGAACTGGAATTTGCATGTCCCTTGGAAAATTCATCTCTCTTTGGATACCATCTGCCATTATCACTACCATCATGGCGTGACATATCATCACTTGATGATTTCTTTGCCTTAACAATTTTAGAGCACTCTCCAATTTCTCCATGAGCATAACCCAATCCTTCATGTCGTGGTCATTATTTCACCTTGATATTATTAGTGATACCTTGGAAATTTATTTTGAGGCCTCTTCCATCATAACCCATATGAGTTAAAATATTCATACCAATACCTTTGGTATGCTTTTCAAAAGCTGCAAAATATGTGTTATCAACATTAGTTGAAGGAGTAGAACTAGAAATCCAAATTGCCTCCTTTGGCCTATCACCCATCTTTTCTATTTCAGATGTTGATAAATAAGTGGATGATGATTCTATCCAACCACTTTTTCCAATGGGTACATAAGGAGAATATTTTAGATGCTCACAAAAATCACAAGAATCATTCTCAACATAGGGTCCATATCTTGTGTTTAGACCACGTCCACAAATTGACTTCATCTTGGAGGGATTCTTTGCTTCTTCTAGAATGGAACTCTCACGAATTTGTTCCTCCATTACATGCTACAATTGTAGGCGCATTTTCGTTTTCTCCTCCTCTACAACTTCAAGAAATCTCATCAACTCAACATTCTCCATTCAAAGAGATAGATTAATCTCCTCTAACTCTTAGAGTATTTCATGCTCCAGTTTCTTACCCATTCTTGAAACTTGGTCAGAACATTCTCTCATACAACCTGATCTGAAAATTGGGGGAGACACACCTCCTCTCAAAAATTGACTGCTCTCCAACACTTTGCAAGTTAACAAAATGGGTCTTTAAAGGTAAGCACGTTTCACAACCTCTTCAAGATGGCAAGTTTGGTTTTCACATGAAATTTAAAAGGTAACACATTCACATGCAACTCAAAATGACAAACATGAATAGAAGAAACAAACATTTGATGACAAATTTCACCCCTCCTAGTCTACATCTCTGGGCCTACTCCAATAGATAGATTGCTCATTGATTTTAGTAGGAAATGAGTACATACAAATTGCTGACAATAGAGTGGATTGTTTCTCCCACAAAGAAGCATTCTCCTACAAAGAATTCTCACTCAGAAATATGACTTCCTACAAGAATTCATGAAAATGTCAACATAGAAGGGACACTCACACAACATTTCCTTGTAATCCATCTGAAATACAACCAAAAATACATATAACAACTCAACAATGAGATGATGAAAAGAGCTTCTCTCATGAACACATAATGATAAAAGACTAAAAAGAGCTACTCTATTGAAGTAATAGCTGTTGCAGATGAAATTAGAAGGCTGGAAAACCTATGACTATGTTCTCTCCATCCTCAAAATGCCTTCAAACATCTTCAAAAATCTGATTGTCTCTAGCACTAAAAGAATTGATTCTACAAACACACCATCATAAACTAGTTAAATAAAAAAGCTAAAGCTTCCAATGAATCCAAGACACTCAAAAACCCTAATATAGGGTCTTCTTGAGCTCAAAAAGGTTAAAAATTGAGCAAGTTATGCTTCCCAAATCGAATCTCTGCTATTTGTCTTGCAATTTGGCCAAACCTTCTAACTGTCCTGCAAATTTTCCTTTTACAAAGTTCGTCATGCAACGGTTTCACCACAGATTGATGTGATTCCCATCGAAAAATGGGAATTTGTCACCTCATTAATTTCGGGAATAACCCTATGCGCAAGATCAGGGGCACATGGTGCCCATAAGGTGAGGTACTGAGGCCCAGTTTGCCCTCACCTATAGAGCTACTAGGTAACAGTGAAATGGTTTATCAAAACCAAGAGCCGGGGCTATTTTCTCATTCCCTCAAACATAGTATCCTCCACTCAGACCTATGTTGAGGGAATGTGCCCTGATTTTGGGGCTTAGTCATTGCCCCTCTGCCATATCTCCCTGTTGTCGATTGTATGGTGAGATCTTAATCAGGGGTTGGGGCTTAATACTCTCCCCTCTCTCTTTTTTTGTGGGCATATGCACTAGTAACATGACTTAGGGGTGTCGAGTAACCTTAGGCTAAGGCCAACTGCCCTGCCCCTCTCCTCTTAGCTCTCGTCGGTGATCGTGTGGGTGCAATGAGACTTGGGGCCAAGGATACCACCCCACCCTCTCTGCCAAGCACCCTGGTCATGTAGTGGTGGCATGACCAGGGGATAGGGCTCACCGCCCTGGCCCTCATCCAAATGCCTAAACACATCAATTTCAAATATAATTGATGGATAATATTTGTTAAGAACCAACTCGTGGTGCGATGGTGGAGGGAAGAGTTGTTAAGTGGCAGGTCTGGGGGTCAATCCACACCAAGGTATTTGAGCCTCCTTTACAAATTTTTGGCCAATCACGAGGTGGCACATGGTGCCTTCTCATTGGACCATGTGACGACCTCTTATTGGGCCTCTTCACACTATACAAACCAATCAAAACATGCCAAATTACACATGTACAAACATGCCACGTGTCGAGACTGGATTGTTCCACTACCAACTGTACCCTGTACATTCAGCTGATGACGTCAGTTGTTCAGACAACCCTATCAACAGTCTAGCCAACCCTATAGTTGACCTTTTTTTTGTTGGTCAAAAACTTCAAAACATCATAACTTCTTCATTTGACGTCAGATTGAGGAGATTTAAGAGCCATTGGAATCAGAATGACGAACAATACAACTTGACACCAATTTTGAGAGATTCTAAGAAATTTAATTTTTGAGCCTATTTTCTATCTTTAGATCGCCTATTCTATTTCAAAGTGTTGGATCCGGGTTGTTTAAAATCTCATCTCTTATGGGTGTTTTTCCTCAATTACCACTGTCTGACATTCCCCCTTCATCTTCGTCTAAATATCCTATGCATATGATCTCTTCCAACACATGTGGACCCCATATACCTCCTAATCCTTGGGTGGTGTCACTTGATCCTATAGAAGTAAATCAAGCTAGTATGCTCCTTCCGCCACCTGTTGTGGAAGATATTTCCTCTTTAGAAATCTTGGAAGTACCTCCTAACGCTTTGTAGAAGCTCCATCTCAATATGGAATATGAGCATGTTCCTTTTCGCACATAGGTCATCGCTCTGCATGTTCCGCATGACTCCCTCGATGATGAACCTCCTCAACTCATCAACTTGGAGGTCATGGATCTTCCCATTGATAATACTATGTAGGTTATGCCTATTTCTACCTCTAGTCTCCACGATTCAGAATAAGCAGAGCTTGGAAACATAAATCTTGGAAAAAATCAGGTGGCACAACCTTGAACTTCCTTGGAAGTGCCACCCTTAGACTGAACTTGATAATGAATTTTCCAACTCCTTCCCACCTGTTCACGAGTGTACTGTACCTCCTTTATGTCCTTATCCTCCCTTATGTCCTTAGGTTGATTTCAAGAGTGTGACTATGATAGACTGTCCCTAGCATGGTCAAAATTTCCAAATTGGGAAATTTTATTTCCTTAGGCATGGCCCCACATTGGTGAGCCATATGGTCCCCTTACCCTTCATGATTTTGTGTATAGAAACCCTTGGCATGTGCCTGACTGTGGGTCCACTTTAACAAGACCTACTGGACTGTGTTGCGCTTGTACATATTATACATAGGAGTGTGTGGCATATTTTTTTCCATTATTTTTGGTTTGATGTGTGATGTGAGTATTTTTCATGCCTTATTTATGCCAAAAAAAAACTATAAAACTAATATATATAATTTAACCTCATCCATGTTTTATTTCCTTTATTATGTAATTTAACCATGGGTCTAGTTTTTCTGAAATGGTTTATACAAGACAGGGTGGAGATTTTCTTGCGACATCCTTTAGACCTTAGCTGTGTTTCTCCTGAACTTAGCATATAGGAGTAGGTTACATATCCACATCCTCATTGCATTGTTGAATATCAGTGCCATCATTGTGCCTTCGGTCTGACCCCGTCAAGTTGTGTTTTTAACCTCCTTCCTCTATGCGTGTCGTCACTTGGCAGTAACGCTTACTTGATCATGGATACCCTAGTATAGATCCTCTTTTGTGGGATTGGTGTCCATGCAATCATTTTTACTCTTTTTTTGAATCCCTCTTTTGACCCATTGTGACTTAAAATTTGAGCCTCATGTCCTCTTCTTCATCATATTTCTAGCCATACCCTAGGAGGATTCCACACTTTATCCCTTGTTATTTCCACATTTTATTAGCTTACTCTTGCATGATGAGCCTTGGTTTCTTCATTCCATCGTCATCATCTGCTTAGCCTACCATCCGCTTTCACTTGGTGTTTTATCCTTTCTTAGAGGAACCATTGCGATGAGTGGTATTATTAGCAAAAATATTGTCCTCATTATGTCACGAGCAGTTCTTCCATCACCAAAACTAGTTGCTATCCTCTTTACAACTCGCTCCTCTAGGAGGAGTTTCCTTTAAGATATTTTCAGATTCCTAAATTCAGAAAAGATTGTTCAGTGAACTTGTCTCCTTCATTCTTGTAAAATTACTTGAAGGGTCGTCTACCTAGTATATGTTTAACCGTTTTCCGGGCTGGGATAGACTATTTACGAAAAAGGAATACCCTAATCTACTATGGCTAGGAGGTTATCCCTTGTATACATTTATCTCTTTTTTGGGCTTGGGGGAAAAATTTACAAAAAAGGAACTTATAAAAAGAGAAGAGAGGGAACATTTATTTCCATTAGTCATCAAATGTCAACATTTTTTGTGTCACCCTTACTCGTGGCACTTGTATGTTTCATTAAGTCATAGTTGAGTTTTAGTTTTCCATACCATACATATGATTATGTCTACTCGTTCAGATGGTTACTCTTCCAGTCATATGGAGCATGCCTCAATGTCTCCTTTGTCGTCGCTTGATATCATCTGGTGCTCAATATATACCTTGAGGGTTATTTGAAACACTTCTCTATCTGTCATGTTTCCATAGTCCTACTGATGTATACTGTGACATAGATCCACATTGTATTTGTTGGTGGCTATGATATATTTATTAAGTCACATGGATCTTCTATGTATGTATTTCATGGCCATGTTCTATCATTTCATATCATGGATATGAAATGTATTTTTTGGTGGCCATGTTCAGTATTTTTTTATGATCGAGCATGGGTATGCCCGCCTTGGGGATGTTATCAACACAGATGAGACTTCAATTGTAGTGTCTTTTGATCCTACTTCTTGGCTTTGTCTCCTCACTCCTATTGTGACCTCTGAGCTTTGTCGCAATGTATTTCGGCCATCATCTTCTCTTCTAGCCTCATACATTAGGGGCATATGTTATAAGGATAATTTTCTCCCTAGGGTTAGTGCCTCTAAGACATTATGTTGATTGACCTTTTACCTAGGCCTTAGACCATTTTTTTTCAAGTTATGAAACCCAGTCACACAGATGATGACCTTGTAAGAGAGACAATACCTCTTCATTCACTCACAGGACCACCTTATGGGAGCGACTGCAGTCTTTTCCCCTCTGTTCAGTGCCTATGACTAAGGACTCCTTCTAGAGTTTCATGGTTCGTAGGAGATGAGTTTTATTCATCACTTATTCAAGTTGGACAAGTCTTATCATGAAGAAGTTTGCATAACTTCTCGTCATCTTGAGCATCCACATTCATTGTCTTAGGAGCTCTCTTCATCCTATTTATACTCAACCACTTGAGAGAGTTAGGCTAGATACAAAGAGATTGAGTCTTGGGTATATTGATTTTATGCTTCAGATTTATATTCTTGACGATAGAGACAAACCTCATGAGGGTTATGCTGCTATAATCTATATTTTACCTTTTGCAGTGGGGAGACTACCAATTTTCGGAGAGGAAACCTTAAGAGAAGATATACTTGTACTTTTCTTTTGGATTATAGAAATTCATTGTTCCTTACCTGTATCCACATATTTGCAGCAATATTCCTTATTATATCTATGGTGTTCCTAATTTATAATAAAATAAAATAAATTAAAATAAAATTATAACTTGATTAATTTTTATAATATTTTAAAAAATACTTTAAAAATCATTTAATTTAAATTTATATAATTACCATCTAATTATTACTAATTATAAAACTTCTTAATCAATATTGTAAAATATTGAATAAGTGAACATGATTTTATTCTAAATTTGATTAAATAATCAAATATTAAAATAAAATAAATCACTATATTGATTTGAAATATATACATATTTATTTATTGAGCCATACATTTACATTGAGTACAAACAGTACACTCTGCCATCCCACAATGTTATTAGCGTTCGTTATTGTTATCATGATTGGTACATGTACCCACCATAAGCATTATAAAATTTTATGCGTGAACTGGCTATGTTTTGATAAAAACATAAACTAGAAAATGATAAAGATAATACGGGAAGCATGTAGCTTATCCCCTCCAGTAATGAGGATCGACCAAAATGTAGCTTTTGTTTGTTTCTCTCACAGTGACAACATGTCACATGATCCAACATATCATGCTTCACGTGGTCACGAAAGTTATCGTGCCCACGCAACTATGTGCCGAGGCACCCCCACCAGATTGTGATACATTTTGTTTGTTTCTCTCACACTCACATGATCCAACGTATCATGCTTCACGTCAGGAAGGTCGTCGTACCCACGCAACCATGTGCCGCAGGGCCTATAAAATGGAGGCACCCCCAGCAGCAGATTTTGATAACCATCGCAATAACGTTTGGTATTTGAGGCGGCAGCCATAGCGATCAGGTCAGTTAGCTTTGCTTTAGCTGTAATGTTACTACTCCTGGTGGTGGTGGTGGTGGTGGGCGCACAGAATCCAAAGTTTGTGGCGGCTTTGGCGATCAGGTCAGTTAGCTTTGCTTTAGCTGTAATGTTACTACTCCTGGTGGTGGTGGCGGGCGCGCAGAATCCAAAATTTGTGTCGGCTTTGTGTAACAACCAGAAAATCCCAATCGGAGATCCTTTCTTTGCTACTCTGTCAACGCTCATGAAAGATCTGGAAGAAAACACGGCCGGTAAACTTGGCCACGACTACAAGACGTCGGTTTCAGGCTCTCCCACTGCCTACGGCGAAGCATACTGCACTATCACAACCTCTCCGTCCCATTGCTCCGCTTGCCTGTTTATCCTCGGCGGCAA
This sequence comes from Pinus albicaulis, assembly GCA_034641835.2. Classification (NCBI taxonomy): domain Eukaryota; kingdom Viridiplantae; phylum Streptophyta; class Pinopsida; order Pinales; family Pinaceae; genus Pinus; species Pinus albicaulis. The sequence goes on from CM076579.1 coordinate 249,266,220, forward strand.
GATCTTGGATTATTGCAACAACGCTATCGGTGCTCAAATTCAATTCGATGCTTGTTTCGTCCGCTACGAGCAGTACAGCTTCTAGTACCAACTACTTCACTACACTTATCTATTTCACTTGAATGCGTTGTTACTTTTACTTCTGCATATCAACCTGTCTCTCTCTAAAGCTGGAATGACATTGAATCATTTTCTATCAATTTATCTTAATTTATACCCTAATTCAAAGTCATCGTCTCAAGTATGGTAACTATTATTATTTTTTTTCTCTTAAACTTGCTCCCTCTGCCAATCACTCTAACAATGAATTTTAGTCTGAGCTATTTACTTTTTTTTGATGTTCATCATATAGTGGTAATGATTCATATTGATGATATTTTGTTTATTTAAATGAATAAGAGATATAATTTTGATATGACATTATAGATTGTCAATTTTAGTTTTAAATATGGTTAAGTTTAAATTGGTTTATACATAATAATTTTATGCTAATTTAGTTTTAAATATGGTTAAGTTTAAATTTGTTTATACATAATAATTTTATGCTATTCTAAAACAACTATTTTTTTTTTAAATTAAGTTTATGTTATTTTGTCATGACTGTAATATATTGCCCTAAATAATTTAATTAAATAAATTTATTTTCAATCACTAATCTATAAGATGATGTCATATTTTATGCAAATTAATAATGTGTAAAAGTGAGAATTACGTTTTTATAGAGTGATGTAAATTTTAGTAAATTCTCTCTTCTAATTATTTTTCTTAATTAAAGTGACATCATTTTTTTTAATTGGTTAGAATTACTATAATTTAGTAGCTTATGAATTACCATAGTTCTATTGACTAAACATTAATAAAATTATCTTATTTTTCTTCTTTTAATGAATGACAAAATATATTAGTTTTGTATGTTCTTACTATCAATTAAAAATTAAATTATTATAATTGCATAATTATTAAATTATTATGTTTCATAATTATTTCATTACAGTGAAATATTAAAGTAGTTTCTGAAGCAGTCTACACAAATAATGCTGTGGAATAAAGCTAAGTGTTGAAACAATCTGAACAAAATATAATGAAAAACATCCACATTTGACACAGTTATTTTTGGACTAAGTCCCCGGAAAAACCCAACTCGGGAAAACCAGTGCAACAGATCTGAGGGTTTTGTATTATTAAGCAGTAGAATCTTGAGTACAACTAGGGTACCAATTAGAGAAATCTAGACATCAAATGTAATTGTGAGGTATACCTCACTCTGCAAGTCTTCGACTGATCTAAGCAGCGTTGGTGAAGCCCCTCTCTGCCTCTGTGTGAGTGCCTACACTGGAACTATGTAAGCCTACATGGGCAAGCTTGAGGAACTACGTCACCTTTCTCTGCAACTGATCAGGTTGATCTAAGACTAGATTTTGGTCCTCATGGCTCAGAAACCCCAGCCTCTAGCTATCTTCGGATTGACTCTGGAAGGCACTACGTCACTTCTGCGTGATTCTCTACAAAAACTGCGTCACCTCTTCAGAAAACTGCGCTACCTCTCTCTACGCCACTACTGCCTCTCTCTGAAATGCACTCCTGGTCCTCCGGAACAGCTTCTTCTTATGCCCCTCTCTGAATCTGATCACTGAATCAAAATCACTTAGAAAACCCTACCCTAGTGATTTGATTCTGATCAAAAGCTGTATCTCCTCACACAAACTCAAAAATGTCAAATGCTCAATGTGCACAAATGTGTTTTCCATAGGCCCCTCACCCTCCTTATATTCTTCTGTTAACTCTTCAACAGCCAAGATTAAAACATTATCAAGGGCTAAGATAACTTGGAGGTGATCCATGACTTTATTTAGAAGATTCACACTTAGTTTAATTAATACCATTTAATTAATCAGTTTCCATAATTTTAGACTTAGGAAAACATTAAAAAACGATTAATTAATTCAATTAAACCATTCTAATTGGAATTTTCCAAAACCATTTCTGGGTATTATGGAATACATGTGTCCTAGCCTGTATACAAAATTACAATGCTAGAGCACATCTGATGCTACCATAAATCAACACTCCCTTTTAGTGAGGAAAGTGCTCCAGCAAGACAACTAAATGTGTTGTTCTGATTTCTGGAACATCTAATGTTGTGTTGTTGATGCTTCTCACCAACACTGCACAAAAATGTTGCAACTGTACTGTTGCTAACTCTGCATGCTGCTGCCAATTGCCAATGTACTGCAACTCCCTCTGAATTCTGCAACCATGCTGCTGCATTGCGTGAGCACTATGCTGCACCACTGTGCACTATGTTTTTGTTGCTCATCTACTGTTGTTTCTGCTCAACTACTGTTGCTATTGCATTGCTTCTTCAGAAAAAACATCTGAAATTGGACAAGTAATATTGCATCTGAATAATAAGACTGACTACTACTAACTTCTGAACTAGCTCACTGCAAAATACTGCATTGTTGTTGCTCTTCACTGCATGAGCACTGTGTTGCACCAGAGTGCACTACGATGCTGCTGCTCAACTACTGATGTTGTTGCTCCCTCTCTACACTGATCAGGCTCTAGTACTGCTAGCCACTGCTTTGTGTCATCATCTTCCGCTGCAACTATCCATCCTAATATTGTCTTAAGGCTGTCGTAGCTCACATGTGATCCAAGAGTTCGGAAAATACTCAAGGATCCTACCAAATGTAGATTTTGGATCTACAAATCTAAGTCAACTCACTTCTCTCCTTTTGGAATGTGAGCTAACATAGCACAATCTCCTTCTGCCTCAATCTTGGCAGCTCCTGCTTATGGATCTTTCTTCTCCTCTTTATTATTTTTCTTAAGAGGACATTGCCTGGCATAATGTTCTATTTCCCCACACCTGAAGCATTTGATCTTGGACATATATTTCTTTTTCTGATTCTGTTGCCCCTTTGATGCAAGGGTTGTGTTATCTTCTTCCTCCTTCTTGACTTTCGAATCACTTCTGCCATCCTTCAAATGGATTTTGAGGAGATATCTCCTCAACTCTTCTTGTTGTAAGGCTGACCATATCACTTCCCATCCTGAAAGTCTTTCTCTTCCTAAAATACTTTTGAAAAAGACATGATAGTCCTCTGAAACAGAGTTCAAAGTGAGCCTTACTAGCTCTGAGTCTCTAGGAGCAGATCCCACTACTGACAATTGGTCTCGAATTTCCTGAATACGAGACAAGGAGTCAAAACACTCTCCCTTCTTCATCCTAGTATTACACATCTTCTCTTCAAGGTACACCTTCTGCTACTCGGAAGATCCTTGGTATAACTTCTCCAGCCCTACGGTTACACAAAATTTTGTCACTGTCCTTGCAATCCCCAACTCGCACATTGGAGGGTCATTTCAGTGACTAATAAAAAGTGTCATGCCTTGCAGATACCATCATTGCATCCCTTTACATGAGAGAAATATTCCTTCTGTTGAAAATTCCCTGAGTAGAGCTATAAAAACCCTTGTTTTTTCCTTGGCACAAGTAGCCAGTTACACATCCACGCCGAGCTGGAAAATTAACACTGGGCCTGCGCCAGTTGGTGCTCTGTGTCAGTTAGGCACCCACGCCAAGCTGTTTATGGAAATTTTTAAAAAAATAAAGGTGAAGATTCCACTCCAACCACCTCGAGGATGATTCATTGGGACTGGTTTAAACCACAGACTCTCTCCTTTAGGTTTATGGTTTCCACCTCTTATGGGAACTCCCTAAAGGATAGGCCTCCATCCCACCTTTGTATGGATCCTAACCTCCTCCTTTTCCTTTATAAAAGAAACTATCCCTCTTAGTACAAGCTAGCTAAACTTGGAGAATTAAACATATTATAGTTGAATTGCTAGAGAAGATAGAATAAGAAGGAATTACTTTGAGGAAGCTTGAGTCCATGAATTCTGAGAGAGCTTGAGTCCATGCCTTCATCTCTTCCAAATTCCGTGACGAACATCTGAGATGCACTTCGGTTGAACCTTGCTAGAGGAGACTGCGATGTCAAAGCATTGGTTGCAACTCTTCCTTCTATTCATTTATATACATGACTACTATTTGGTTCCACTATTGTGTTATGATGTTTCTTTAATGCGATATGTTAAGCCCTATTTTATTGGCTGATAGTTATGAGTGAAACCATTATGTCGTATGTTGTTCTTGTTTCTTGTTCTATGTGTAGGTATTTGAACGTAACAGTGAACAGATTGTGATTTGCCAAGGCAGGAGCGAGAGGCTACTACTCTTTTCGCAACGACGACATTGTTGGATTCCAGGTAGGTCAATATACTGTGTCTTTTGTTCATTCATTAATTAGGAAGCAACACTTTAGCGTGTCCCTTTGTTTCTAGACCCACCCTAGGGCTAGAGGGATCCTCTTTGTCCACAGAGAGGATTTACCTTCATAACAAATTGGTGACTCAACTGGGGATCAGTGCGAGTTTGTTGTTTCATCCTGTTGGGTCAGTTTCAATTATTGATTTAGTTTTCTATCTTTTTCTAGTTTTCTTGCTTAGTTTCCATCCTTTGTTCAGCTCCAGAGTGTCAAGATTGACCTCTGCTCATTAGGTTTTTCCTCTTTTTTCCATAGGTATCTAGCTTGGCGTGGTTTTTCTCTGAACAGTAGCACCGATTGGCACAAGTTTCTCTTTTTGCACTCGTGCCAACCCCTGTATGGTGCATATTACAGCCTTATAGTCACGCCAACCCCTGTATGATTTGGTTTGACCTTCTTAATGAGTCTTTTGGTCAATTGTGCTTGCTTTTAGTTTATTTTTTGGGTGAGATTAAGCCTTTGGGACTGTGTTGACTACTGTAAACTTGTTTTTCTCAGTTGTTTTTCCATTTTCCTATCAGTTTAGTTTAAGGCCTTAGGGTTTCCTAAGTGTTATTGTACACTGATCCTTCTATTTGAAAATCGATTTTCTTTGATTGTTTTCAATCTCATTTTGGGTCATTGCACTGAGTTTTTCTTGATTATTTTTGAGTGTTTGTTTTGGTTGAATGGTATTTTCATTTTATCGATTGATCCTTCCCCTTATTGCTCTGAGCATTGATTACATTGCTCGTTTTGGGTCATTTTGGGAAACTCTCTCTTTGATTGAATGTTTTCTACATTAGCTTGAATGTTTTTGTGTTTGTTCTACTCTGATTGAGTCATTCAATTTTAAATCCTACATTTGCAAAACTCAAACTAGTGATTTTTTTGTTTTCCATTGAATTAGTGCATTTTGTGCTTCATTTCATTAAAAAATTCAAAAAAAAAAATCTTTTGCATTCTTTCGTTGCATCGAAATTGAAACGTTCCTTTACATAACTAGCATTTGTCAATCTAGGAAGGAGTTTCGTTTTCGATTGATTGCCTTAGAGGCATTAGAAGTTTTCTTCGCATACTTTCCTTGTTTGTTATTGTTTGAAAGAGTTCTATCCTTCTCATAACTAGCATTCATCGAATTGAAAATGATGTTCATTTTCATATAGTTTGAATTTGGGAAGTTGAGCTCCAAATTCGATAGGGCCTTGAAATTGAAACATAATTCAAGATCAACTTTAAAATGTATTTAATCAATATAAGGAAGCATTGAAACCTAACGCACATTTTTAGAGGTCTAGACTAGTGACGTGTTCCGGTGTCCATAAACCTAGTAGCTGTCATTCGCCATCTAGCTTTTGACAGCACTAGTATAGAATTGTGCTCCCTGTACCGTCGACTATATAAAGGGAGACCCCTCTAGGTTGCAATCCTTTTATCCATAGGAAGCCGATTTTGTCGCCCTGTAACCGTCATACACTGAACACAGCACTCGAGGAGACAACCTGCACATACATTAAGTCCTTGGTCATTTCTCTTTCATTTTTTCACCAAGGTGTATATGGCAGTTCACGGAAACTTGGTACACCTTCTTGCTTAGATTACCTACGTAGTAATTTTGGTCTTTTCATGACTCTCTAAAAGTGAAAATATCATCGAGCGCTTGTCCTTTCACGCTCGTTCAACTTGAAAGTGATAGAGTCACCTTTTGCTTGTTTCTTGACTCTTAAAATATGAAACGACAAAGTTTTGTTTCAATGTCTTAAAATATTACTTGCCAACGAAATATTCCTGGTTAAAGTTATCTTCCTTAGTGTGTTGCTTTAGGGTTGTTTATGATGGAAACATTTCCGGAGTTTACCAACCAAGGAATCCCCTCCGAAGGGAATCCTAGTCCTTTTCCTATTTTTGGAAATGTTGGTGCTCCTTATATGGCAAATTTGTCTCTTCCTGGGTTAAATGTTGGTTTTCCCGTGTGGTTATTTTCGACCTCGGTGGTCCCGAGTGGTCTGACCTCTGTTCAACCATCTCCTCCATATGAACCACGTCATGTTGATTCTAAGGTGGACCTCTCCACTTCTTCGCCTATTTCTTTGTCCTCATCTTCTACTTAGCCTGGTGAAAGTTTGGAGTCTAGTAACCAGGTGGCTAAGAAGAAGAAGATGATGATGATGAAAAAGAAGAATTCAGATAAAAGAGAGGCTAAATCTATGGATATTGCGCCTCAGACACCGTCCATTGATAAACCATCCAACCTTCCACGGAAATTCAAATTCCCTTGCATGTTGTGCAAAGGTGACCACTTTCTTCGAGACTGCCCTGGCATTCCCAAGGTACTTGAACTATGGTTCAATGGTCATCCGCCGTTACCTTTGGCTTCTGGAAGTCATGTTGGTGGCATATCTTCTACTAGTACTGATAATACTCGTAAGAAACAAGGTAAGATTATCAATCCCTGTAGATTGTGTGAAGGGCATCATCCCATTCACCTTTGTCCGTACATGGATGAATCCACGAAAGTGTTGGACAACCCTACTGTTTCAGCACCCTACCTTCCGGCCGGTTACCAGAGGCTTTCTTCGAGCCCCCTACTAGTTGATTCAACGATCGGTCAAGAGTCATCCTTGGTTGATCCCACTCCCTCGGAAATTAAAAATCAAGAATCCGTTCCCAACCAACCAATGGTTGAGGAATCGGTCGATTTGACCCCGCCTATGGTTCATCAGGTGTTTTCCATCAAGAGTGGATCTCATCCCCCTCATGTTCTTCTTGTTTCTTCAGATTCCTCGATCTTGGAGAAAGATCCTCCTGTCCTTGTGACTCAAGAAGTTTCTCTTCCTGCTCCCATGTCTGTGGTCTAGGAGGATGCTCCTCTTGCTCCGATAACACCAGGAGATGACCATCTCAGTTCAATGGTACCCCCCTTCAAGTAGTTTGGTCGTTTTCTTCGATTAGAGTCAATTTGCGGGATACCACCTTCCTTCTTATGTGCCTTTTGAGATCTCGATATAGGCCTTCAATGTGGTCATACCTAGCATAATTATAGATTAAGGCGCGTCTGTTAGTATTATGTCTTCAACTACTTGGAAAGCTTTGGGTTCTCCACAGCTTGTGCCTATTACTCAGAATCTGTTAGCTTTTAACATAGGAACCAGTCAACCGTTAGGCATCCTTCTAAAGTTTTTGATCACTTTGGGAGGGAAAATTGTCTATATAGACGTGATGGTGGTCCAAGGTCCCATGGATTTTAGTCTACTCTTGGGGCGTGACTATGCTTATGCCATGCGTGCACTTGTATCTTCCCTCTTTCATGTGCTCTATTTTCCACATGAAGGTCAGATCGTGACCATTGATCATCTTTCATTCTTTGGTCCTCATACGACATCTGGTCCACCATCGTCTCCTCCAAGTCTTTATCTACTAGTTGTATCTTCCTCGCTACAGGTTAATTATGTGGCTACCTGTCCCATGCCCACATTCAGTGACAATTCCATTGTGCATCGTGTGCTGGGGGCATTGGGTCCTGACTTCTAAGATGTTTCCCTCCTATCGGATGAACACCTCTTGGAAGCCATGACTTCTTACTCGACATGATGAGTTGTTGTGTGGAGCATAGTTCGTTTCCTTGTGTCAAGCTCCTTAAAAAATGAAACAAGCTCTTATGAGGATAGTTCTTTTCATGTGTCAACCTCGTTAAAACAATGAAACATGTTCCCGTTCAATTCGAGCTTTTGATATGATCTCGTAAAATCCTAGTCGAGTCTTTCTCTTGATCTCGTAATTTTAACTTTCACTCCATACACCTTTCATATGGACTGAATCTTGGGGGGCATGTACCTCGAATTGAGTCACCATGCTGGGGGCATGCCCACCTTTTCAAGCATAGTTTGTTTCAGTTTCAAGCTTGTGCAAAAATGAAACGAACTTCAAGCATAGTTTGTTTCAGTTTCAAGCTTGTGTAAAAATGTAACCAACTTCAAGCACAATTTATCTTTGTTTCAAACTTGTGTAAAAATGAAACCAACTTCAAGCACAATTATCTTTGTTTCAAGCTTGTGTAAAAATGAAACCAATTTCAAACAGAGTTTCCGGATTTCAAGCTTGTGTAAAAATGAAACCATTACCTCTTGTGATTGTGATTTTATCATCCTGTTTTTTCATATGAACCTTGGTTTTCTCCTTCCATCGTCACCATCTGCTTGGCCGATCATACGCTTTCACTTGATTTTTTTACCCATTCTTGAGGAACCGCTGCAATGAGTGGTCTTGTTAGCCAGCCCCTTGACTTTTATCATGTTCTGAGCAGTTCCACCATCACCGGAACTAGTTGCTACCCGTAATACCACTTGTTCCTCCAGGTGGAGTCATCTTTCAGCTCTTTTTTGACTCTCTAAAATTGAAAATATTGTCGAGATTCTTGTCATTTTGAACTCGTTAAATGGATACAAAATGATATCTACCCAGTATATGTTTACCCCTTTTTCAGGCTGGGATGGATTATTTACAAAAAAGGAATACCTTAGCCTATCGTGACTAAGAGGGTCTCTCAGACATAGTTTTCTACCTTTTTGGATCTGTGAGACTACCTACGAAAAGGGATTGTTGGAGTTTTATTTTTTTCCTTCTTTTCAAACTCTTTAAACATGAAAAGATACTGAGTTCTTCCTTTGTTAGACTCGTTAAACTCTGATGACATGGGATTTCGTCACTATGACGTTACTCAAGTTCCTCCTTCCTAAGGCTCGTTATTGAAAATTGCAATAAGAAACAGTGAAGGAGGCATTCTGAAACATCATCCTTGATCCTAGTTGGAAAATAATCACCTAAACTAAGTGGGGCCCACACAGGTGATTTTTGGAGCAAAGTCTATTTTTAGACTATGTCTATTTTTATACATGTCAATCATATTCTATGAGTTGCAGGATGGTATTTGTGGATGGTTGGTCAAGTTGGAAAAATAGATGGACTTCTATTTTTAGACATATTGGGCGGAATCTATTTTTAGATTGCCAATCTAGAAATGGATATGTCGAATATTATTAGCTCTTAAAAATATTTGGACTCTAAACATTATCTTATTCTCTTGGAGAACTTCAGTTAAGTGCATAGATGTGGCACAACAGCTGACAGAAGGAATTACGCTATTCTTGAGGGTTTACTGGAGATATTTCATGGAGGACTTCAGTTAGAACTCATGTGACAGAGTTTGGTGGAGTTGGAGAAGTAGTTGGTGGAGTTGTATTTAGTTTAACTCAGTTAGACTCAGTTGAGCTAGTTGTATCTAGTCTAACTGATTGATACACTAGTGAGAGTGGAGTGAATTAATTAGTTAATTAATTCACTAAATAATAACTCATTAATAAACTGAATAATATATCAATTAACTACAGTGCATGGCAGTTTCAGTGGAGACCAGTGGAGAGATAGGTGAAAGGGCAAGTGTGACTATTAGTTGTGACTATAGTGTTGCATTGATTGCATCCAACACTCGGTGGAGATGACTATGAGGATTGCGCAGTGAAAGATTGGTGAATTCTAGTTCATTCAGAGCCATTCTTCAGCAGGGATTTCGCAGTAGAGGCAGGCTAGCAGGTGGCAAAGATCGGTGCATGGATTTGCAAGATCAGGCCCAATTAGTGTGTAGCGATTGTATTGTACCGAGAGCTTGATATGATTAGCTTTGTATGAGGATTATTACATGATCTCTATGAAATATATTATATACAGATAGTTGGGGTTTTCAATTTCAGGCTTTCCCTTTAAACAACTATGTTAATGTGTGTGAATTTTTATTGTTTCATGTGTGCATTGCAATCTTGATTTTATTTTTGCAAATGATCAATGGTGGAATAGATTCTGTATTTTGCATGAAGTTAAAATAGTGTGATATCAGGAGAATATTGGACATATAACACATAAGTTATATAATTTCTACATGGTATCAGAGTAGTTGATCATTGGAGCAGATTGCAATTATTGAAGCGGTTGATTTTTGTGCTGGTGGAATTCGAATTTGCTGCAGTGTTTTCTTGGTGTCGAAGTTGAGCATTCATTGAAATGTATTTCAACAGATTGCGATTGGAGTATGCCCTTGATGGGAGCTCGAATTATATTTCATGGAAGGATAGGATGGAGGTGGTGCTGGAGGATAATGGGCTGAAGGAGTTCATTGATAGCAATGTTCCTAAGTCGAGTTCTAGTGATGCAGTTGCACTTGATGCATGGAAAAAGAAGGTAGCAAAGTGTCGAAGGATTCTGTTGGAAGGTGTGAAGGACCACATTGTGTCTAGCCTTCACAGTAAAGCCACTCCATTCTTAAGTTGGAAGGCTTTGACAGACGTGTTCCAAAGCAGAAGTGACCAGAGGAAGTTGGCACTTAAGCATGGCCCCACATTGGTGAGCCATATGGTCCCCTTAACTTTCATGATTTTGTGTATAGAAACCCTTGGCATGTGCCTGACTATGGGTACACTTTAGCGAGACCTTTTGGACTGTGTTGCGCTTGTACATATTATACATAGGAGTGTGTGGCATATTTTTTTCCATTCTTTTTGGTTTGTTGTGTGATACGAGTATTTTTCATGCCTTATTTATGCCAAAAAAGACTATAAAACTCATATATATAATTTAACCTCATCCATGTTTTATTTCCTTTATTATGTAATTTAACCATGGGTCTATTTTTTCTGAAATGGTTTTTACAAGACAAGGTGGAGATTTTCTTGTGACATCCTTTAGACCTTAGCTGCGTTTCTCCTGAACTTGGCATATAGGAGTAGGTTACATATCCACATCCTCATTGCATTGTTGAATATTAGTGCCATCATTGTGCCTTTGGTCTGACCCCGTCAAGTTGTGTTTTTAACCTCCTTCCTCTATGCATGTCGTCACTTGGCGGTAGCACTTACCTAATCATGGATACCCTAGTATGGATCCTCTTTTGTGGGATTGGTGTCCATGCAATCATTTTTACTCTTTTTTTGAATCCCTCTTTTGACCCATCGTGACTTAAAATTTGAGCCTCCTGTCCTCTTATTCATCATATTTCTAGCCATATCATAGGAGGATTCCACACTTTATCCCTTGTTATTTCCACGTTTTATTAGCCTACTCTTGGATGATGAGCCTTGGTTTCTTCATTCCATCATCATCATCTACTTGGCCTACCATCCGCTTTTACTTGGTGTTTTATCCTTTCTTAAAGGAACCACTGTGATGAGTGGTATTATTATCAAAACTATTGTCCTCATTATGTCATGAGCAGTGCTTCCATCACCAAAACTAGTTGCTATCCTCTTTACAACTTGCTCCTCTAGGAGGAGTTTCCTTTAAGATATTTTCAGATTCCTAAATTCAGAAAAGATTGTTGAGTGAACTTGTCTCCTTCGTTCTTGTAAAATTACTTGAAGGGTCATCTACCTAGTATATGTTTAACCGTTTTCTAGGCTGGGATAGACTATTTACGAAAAAGGAATACCCTAATCTACTATGGCTAGGAGGTTATCACTTGTATACATTTATCTCTTTTTTGGGCTTGGGGGAAAATTTTACAAAAAATGAACTTATAAAAAGAGAAGAGAGGGAACATTTATTTCCATTAGTCATCAAATGTCAACATTTTTTGTGTCACCCTTACTCGTGGCACCTGTATGTTTCATTAACTCATAGTTGAGTTTTAGTTTTCCATACCATACATATGATTATGTCTACTTGTTCAAATGGTTACTCTTCCAGTCATAAGGAGCATGCCTTGATGTCTTCTTTGTCGTCGCTTGATATCATCTGGTGCTCAATATATACCTTGAGGGTTATTTGAAACACTTCTCTATCTGTCATGTTTCCATAGTCCTACTGATGTATACTATGACATAGGTCCACATTGTATTTGTTGGTGGCTATGATATATTTATTGAGTCACATGGATCTTCTATGTATGTATTTCATGGCCATGTTCTAGCATTTCATATCATGGATATGCAATGTATTTTTTGGTGGCCATGTTTAGTATTTTCTTATGATCGAGCATGGGTATGCCCGCCTTGGGGATGTTATCAACACAGATGAGACTTCAATTGTAGTGTCTTCTGATCCGACTTCTTGGCTTTGTCTCCTCACTCCTATTATGACCTCTAAGCTTTGTCGTAATGTATTTCGGCCATCATCTTCTCTTCTGACCTCATACATTAGGAGCATCTGTTATGAGGATAATTTTCTCCCTAGGGTTAGTGCCTCTAAGACATTATGTTGATTGACCTTTTACCTAGGCCTTAGACCATTTTTTTCAAGTTATGAAACCCAGTCACACAGATGATGACCTTGTGAGAGAGACAATACCTCTTCATTCGCTCGCAGGACCACCTTATGGGAGCGACTGCAGTCTTTTCCCCTCTGTTCAGTGCCTATGACTAAGGACTCCTTCTAGAGTTTCATGGTTCATAGGAGATGAGTTCTATTCATCACTTATTCAAGTTGGGCAAGTCTTATCATGAAGAAGTTTGCATAACTTCTCGTCATCTTGAGCGTCCACATTCATTGTCTTAGGAGCTCTCTTCATCCTATTTATACTCAACCACTTGAGAGAGTTAGGCTAGATACAAAGAGATTGAGTCTTGGGTATCTTGATTTTATGCTTCAGATTTATATTCTTGACGATAGAGACAAACCTCATGAAGGTTATGCTGCTATAATCTATATTTTACCTTTTGCATTGGGGAGACTACCAATTTTCGGAGAGGAAACCTTGAGCGAAGGTATACTTGTACTTTTCTTTTGGATTATAGAAATTCATTGTTCCTTACTTGTATCCACATATTTGCAGCAATATTCCTTATTATATCTATGGTGTTCCTAATTTATAAAAAGAATAAAATGAATTAAAATAAAATTATAACTTGATTAATTTTTATAATATTTTAAAAATTACTTTAAAAATCATTTAATTTAAATTTATATAATTACCATCTAATTATTACTAATTATAAAACTTATCATCTAATATAATAAATTAATCAATATTGTAAGATATTGAATAAGTGAACATGATTTTATTCTAAATTTGATTAAATAATCAAATATTATAATAAAATAAATCACTATATTGATTTGAAATATATACATATTTATTTATTGAGCCACACATTTACATTTAGTGAGTACAAACAGTACACTCTGCCATCCCACAATGTTATTAGCGTTCGTTATTGTTATCATGATTGGTACATGTACCCACCATAAAATTTTATGTGTGAATTGGCTATGTTTTGATAAAAACATAAACTAGAAAATGATAAAGATAATACGGGAAGCATGTAGCATATCCCCTCCAGTAATGAGGATCGACCAAAATGTAGCTTTTGTTTGTTTCTCTCACAGTGACAAAATGTAGGCACACCCACCAGATTGTGATACATTTTGTTTGTTTCTCTCACACTCACATGATCCAATGTATCATGCTTCACGTCAGGAAGGTCGTCGTACCCACGCAATAACGTTTGGCATTTGAGGTGACATTATTATTTCATCTGCGGCAGCTATGGCGATCAGGTCAGTTAGCTTTGCTTTAGCTGTAATTTTACTACTCCTGGTGGTGGTGGTGGGCGCGCAGAATCCGGAATATTTATGCTAAAAATGAATATTCTAAAACAACTAGTTGTTTTTTGTTTTGTTTTTTTTTTTTTTTAAATTAAGTTTATTTTATTTTGTCATGACTGTAATATGTTGTCATAAATAATTTAATTAAATAAATTTATTTTCAATCACTAATCTATAAGATGATGTTATATTTTATGCAAATTAATAATGTGTAAAAGTGAGAATTATGTTTTTATAGAGTGATGTAAATTTTAGTAAATTCTCTCTTCTAATTATTTTTCTTAATTGAAGTGACATCATTTTTTTAATTGGTTAGAATTACTATAATCTAGTAGCTTATGAATTACCATAGTTCTATTGACTAAACATTAATAAAATTATCGTATTTTTCTTCTTTTAATGAATGACAAAATATATTAGTTTTGTATGTTCTTACTATCAAATAAAAATTAAATTATTATAATTGCATAATTATTAAATTATTATGTTTCATAATTATTTCATTATAGTGAAATATTAAAGTAGTTTATGAAGCAGTCTACACAAATAATGGTGTGGAATAAATCTAAGTGCTGAAACAATCTGAACAAAATATAATGAAAAACATCCACATTTGACACAGTTATTTTTGGACTAAGTCCCCGGAAAAACCCAACTTGGGAAAACCAGTGCAATAGATCTGAGGGTTTTGTATTATTAAGCAGTAGAATCTTGAGTACAAATAGGGTACCAATTAGAGAAATCTAGACATCAAATGTAATTGTGAGGTATACCTCACTCTGCAGGTCTCTGACTGATCTAAGCAGTGCTGGTGAAGCCCCTCTCTGCCTCTGCATGAGTGCCTACACTGGAACTGCGTAAGCCTACATGGGCAGGTTTGAGGAACTGTGTCACCTTTCTCTGCAACTGATCAGGCTGATCTAAGACTAGATTTTGGCCCTCATGGCTCAGAAACCCCAGCCTCTAGCTATCTCCGGACTGACTCTAGAAGGCACTGCGTCACTTCTGCATGATTCTCTACAAAAACTGTGTCACCTCTTCAGAAAACTGCACTACTTCTCTCTACGTCACTACTGCCTCTCTCTGAAATGCACTCCTACTCCTCTTGACCAGCTTCCACTTCTACCCCTCTCTGAATCTAATCACTGAATCAAAATCACTTAGCAAACGCTACCCTAGTGATTCGATTCTAATCAAAAGTTGTGTCTCTTCACACAAATTTGAAAATACCAAATGCTAAATGTGCACAAATGTGTTTTCCATAGGCCCCTCACCCTCCTTCTTATATTCTTCTGTTAACTCTTCAACAGCCAAGATTAAAACATTATCAAGGGCTAAGATAACTTGGAGGTGATCCATGACTTTATCTAGAAGATTCACACTTAGTTTAATTAATACCATTTAATTAATCAGTTTCCATAATTTTAGACTTAGGAAAACATTAAAAAACGATTAATTAATTCAATTAAACCATCTCTAAGTGGAATTTTCCAAAACCATTTCTGGGTATTATGGAATACATGTGTCCTAGCCTGTATACAAAATTACAATGCTAGAGCACATCTGATGCTACCATAAATCAAAACTCCCTTTTAGTGAGGAAAGTGCTCTAGCAAGACAACTAAATGTGTTGTTCTGATTTCTGGAACATCTAATGTTGTGCTGTTGATGCTTCTCACCAACGCTGCACAAAAATGTTGCAACTGTATTGTTGCTAACTCTGCATGCTACTGCCAATTGCCAATGTACTGCAACTCCCTCTGAATTCTGCAACCATGCTGCTGCACTGTGTGAGCACTGTGCTGCACCACTGTGCACTATGTTGTTGTTGCTCATCTACTGTTGTTTCTGCTCAACTACTATTGCTGTTGCATTGCTTCTTCAGAAAAAACATCTGAAATTGGACAAGTAATATTGCATCTGAATAATAAGACTGACTACTACTAACTTCTGAACTAGCTCACTGCAAAATACTGCGTTGTTGTTGCTCTTCACTGCGTGAGCACTGTGTTGCACCAGAGTGCACTACGATGTTGCTGCTCAACTACTGATGTTGTTGCTCCCTCTCTGCGCTGATTAGGCTCTAGTACTGCTAGCCACTGCTTTGTGTCATCATCTTCCGCTACAACTATCCATCCTAATACTGTCTTAAGGCTGTCGTAGCTCACATGTGATCCAAGAGTTCGGAAAATACTCAAGGATCCTACCAAATGTAGATTCTGGATCTACAAATCTAAGTCAACTCACTTCTCTCCTTTCGGAATGTGAGCTAACATAGCACAATCTCCTTCTGCCTCAATCTTGGCAGCTCCTGCTTATGGATCTTGCTTCTCCTCTTTATTATTTTTCTTAAGAGGACATTGCCTGGCATAATGTTCTATTTCCCCACACTTGAATCATTTGATCTTGGACATATATTTCTTTTTCTGATTCTGTTGCCCCTTTGATGCAAGGGTTGTGTTATCTTCTTCCTCCTTCTTGACTTTCGAATCACTTCTGCCATCCTTCAAATGGATTTTGAGGAGATATCTCCTCAACTCTTCTTGTTGTAAGGCTGACCATATCGCTTCCCATCCTGAAAGTCTTTCTCTTCCTAAAATACTTTTGAAAAAGACATGATAGTCCTCTGAAACAGAGTTCAAAGTGAGCCTTACTAGCTCTGAGTCTCTAGGAGCAGATCCCACTACTAACAATTGGTCTCGAATTTCCTGAATACGAGACAAGGAGTCAAAACGCTCTCCCTTCTTCATCCTAGTATTACACATCTTCTCTTCAAGGTACACCTTCTGCTACTCGAAAGATCCTTGGTATAACTTCTCCAGCCCTACAGTTACACAAAATTTTTTCACTGTCCTTGCAATCCCCAACTCGCACATTGGAGGGTCATTTCGGTGACTAATAAAAAGTGTCATGCCTTGCAAATACCATCATTGCATCCCTTTACATGAGAGAAATATTCCTTCTGTTGAAAATTCCCTGAGCAGAGCTATAAAAACCCTTGTTTTTTCCTTGGCACAAGTAGCCAGTTACACATCCACGCCGAGCTGGAAAATTAACACTGGGCCTGGGCCAGTTGGTGCTCTGTGCCAGTTAGGCACCCGCTCCAAGTTGTTTATGGAAATTTAAAAAAAAATAAAGGTGAAGATTCCACTCCAACCACCTCGAGGATGATTCATTGGGAGTGGTTTAAACCACAGACTCTCTCCTTTAGGTTTATGGTTTCCACCTCTTATGGGAACTCCCTAAAGGATAGACCTCCATCCCACCTTTGTAGGGATCCTAACCTCCTCCTTTTCCTTTATAAAAGAAACTATCCCTCTTAGTACAAGCTAGCTAAACTTGGAGAATTAAACATATTATAGTTGAATTGCTAGAGAAGATAGAATAAGAAGGAATTACTTTGAGGAAGCTTGAGTCCATGAATTCTGAGAGAGCTTGAGTCCATGCCTTCATCTCTTCCAAATTCCTTGACGAACATCTGAGATGCACTTCAGTTGAACCCTACTAGAGGAGACTGCGATGTCAAAGCATTGGTTGCAACTCTTCCTTCTATTCATTTATATACATGACTACTATTTGGTTCCACTATTGTGTTATGATGTTTCTTTAATGCGATATGTTAAGCCCTCTTTGACTGGCTAATAGTTATGAGTGAAACCATTATGTCGTATGTTGTTCTTGTTTCTTGTTCTATGTGCAGGTATCTGAACGTAACAGTGAACATATTGTGATTTGCCAAGGCAGGAGCGAGAGGCTACTACTCTTTTCGCAACGACGACATTGTTGGATTCTAGGTAGGTCAATATACTGTGTCTTTTGTTCATTCATTAATTAAGAAGCAACACTTTAGCGTGTCCCTTTGTTTCTAGACCCACCCTAGGGCTAGAGGGATCATCTTTGTCCATAGAGAGGATTTACCTTCATAACAAATTGGTGACTCAACTAGGGATCAGTGCGAGTTTGTTGTTTCATCCTGTTGGGTCAGTTTCAATTATTGATTTAGTTTTCTGTCTTTTTCTGGTTTTCTTTCTTAGTTTCCATCCTCTGTTCAGCTCTAGAGTGTCAAGATTGACCTATGCTCATTAGGTTTTTCCTCCTTTTTCCATAGGTATCTAGCTTGGCGCGGTTTTTCTCTGAACAATAGCACCGATTGGCACAAGTTGCTCTTTTTTCACTCGTGCCAACCCCTGTATGGCGCATATTACAGCCTTATAGTCACGCCAACCCCTGTATGATTTGGTTTGACCTCCTTAATGAGTCTTTTGGTCAATTGTGCTTGCTTTTAGGTTATTTTTTGGGTGAGATTAAGCCTTTGGGACTGTGTTGACTACTGTAAACTTGTTTTTCTCAGTCGTTTGTCCATTTTCCTATCAGTGTAGTTTAAGGCCTTAGGGTTTCCTAAGTGTTATTGTACACTGATCCTTCTATTTGAAAATCGATTTTCTTTGATTGTTGTCAGTCTCATTTTGGGTCATTGCACTGAGTTTTTCTTGATTATTTTTGAGTGTTTGTTTTGGTTGAATGGTATTTTCATTTTATCGATTGATCCTTCCCCTTATTGCTCTAAGCATTGATTACATTGCTCGTTTTGGGTCATTTTGGGAAACTCTCTCTTTGATTGAATGTTTTCTACATTAGCTTGAATGTTTTTGTGTTTGTTCTACTCTGATTGAGTCATTCAATTTTAAATCCTACATTTGCAAAACTAAAACTAGTGATTCTTTTGTTTTCCATTGAATTAGTGCATTTTGTGCTTCATTTCATTAAAAAATTCAAAAAAAAATTCTTTTGCATTCTTTCGTTGCATCGAAATTGAAACGTTCCTTTACATAACTAGCATTTGTCAATCTAGGAAGGAGTTTCGTTTTCGATTGATTGCCTTAGAGGCATTAGAAGTTTTCTTCGCATACTTTCCTTGTTTGTTATTGTTTGAAAGAGTTCTATCCTTCTCATAACTAGCATTCATCGAATTGAAAATGATGTTCATTTTCATATAGTTTGAATTTGGGAAGTTGAGCTCCAAATTCGATAGGGCCTTGAAATTGAAACATAATTCAAGATCAACTTTAAAATGTATTTAATCAATATAAGGAAGCATTGAAACCTAACGCACATTTTTAGAGGTCTAGACTAGTGATGTGTTCCGGTGTCCTTAAACCTAGTAGCTGTCATTCGCCATCTGGCTTTTGACAGCACTAGTATAGAATTGTGCTCCCTGTACCGTCGACTATATAAAGGGAGACCCCTCTAGGTTGCAATCCTTTTATCCATAGGAAGCCGATTCTGTCGCCCTGTAACCGTCATACACTGAACACAACACTTGGGGAGACAACCTGCACATACATTAAGTCCTTGGTCATTTCTCTTTCATTTTTTCACCAAGGTGTATATGGCAGTTCACGGAAACTTGGTACACCTTCTTGCTTAGATTACCTACGTAGTAATTTTGGTCTTTTCATGACTCTCTAAAAGTGAAAATATCATCGAGCGCTTGTCCTTTCACGCTCGTTCAACTTGAAAGTGATAGAGTCACCTTTTTCTTGTTTCTTGACTCTTAAAATATGAAACGACAAAGTTTTGTTTCAATGTCTTAAAATATTACTTGCCAACGAAATATTCCTGGTTAAAGTTATCTTCCTTAGTGTGTTGCTTTAGGGTTGTTTCTGATGGAAACATTTCCGGAGTTTACCAACCAAGGAATCCCCTCCGAAGGGAATCCTAGTCCTTTTCCTATTTTTGGAAATGTTGGTGCTCCTTATATGGAAAATTTGTCTCTTCTTGGGTTAAATGTTGGTTTTCCCGTGTGGTTATTTTCGACCTCGGTGGTCTCGAGTGGTCTGACCTCTGTTCAACCATCTCCTCCATATGAACCATGTCATGTTGATTCTAAGGTGGACCTCTCCACTTCTTCGCCTATTTCTTTGTCCTCATCTTCTACTTAGCCTGGTGAAAGTTTGGATTTTAGTAACCAGGTGGCTAAGAAGAAGAAGAAGATGATGATGAAAAAGAAGAAGTCAGATAAAAGAGAGGCTAAATCTGTGGATATTGCGCCTCAGACACCGTCCATTGATAAACCATCCAACCTTCCACGGAAATTCAAATTCCCTTGCATGTTGTGCAAAGGTGACCACTTTCTTCGAGACTTCCCTGGCATTCCCAAGGTACTTGAACTATGGTTCGATGGTCATCCGCCATTACCTTTGGCTTCTGGAAGTCATGTTGGTGGCATATCTCCTACTAGTACTGATAATACTCGTAAGAAACAAGGTAAGATTATCAATCCCTGTAGATTGTGTAAAGGGCATCATCCCATTCACCTTTGTCCATACATGGATGAATCCACGAAAGTGTTGGACAACCCTACTGTTTCAGCACCCTACCTTCCGGCCGGTTACCAGAGGCTTTCTTCGAGCCCCCTACTAGTTGATTCAACGATCGGTCAAGATTCATCCTTGGTTGATCCCACTCCCTCGGAAATTAAAAATCAAGAATCCGTTCCCAACCAACCAATGGTTGAGGAATCGATCGAGTTGACACCGCCTATGGTTCATTAGGTGTTTTCCATCAAGAGTGGATCTCATCCCCCTCATGTTCTTCTTGTTTCTTCAGATTCCTCAATCTTGGAGAAAGATCCTCCTGTCCTTGTGACTCAAGAAGTTTCTCTTCCTGCTCCCATGTTTGTGGTCTAGGAGGATGCTCCTCTTGCTCTGATAACACCAGGAGATGACCATCTCAGTTCAATGGTACCCCCCTTCAAGTAGTTTGGTCGCTTTCTTCGATTAGAGTCGATTTGCAGGATACCACCTTCCTTCTTATGTGCCTTTTGAGATCACGGTATAGGCCTTCAATGTGGTCATACCTAGCATAATTATAGATTAAGGCGCGTCTGTTAGTATTATGTCTTCAACTACTTTGAATGCTTTGGGTTCTCCACAGCTTGTGCCTATTACTCAGAATCTGTTGGCTTTTAACAGAGGAACCAGTCAACCATTAGGCATCCTTCTAAAGTTTTTGATCACTTTGGGAGGGAAAATTGTCTATATAGACATGATGGTGGTCCAAGGTCCCATGGATTTTAGTCTACTCTTGGGGCGCGACTATGCTTATGCCATGCGTGCACTTGTATCTTCCCTCTTTCATGTGCTCTATTTTCCACATGAAGGTCAGATCGTGACCATTGATCATCTTTCATTCTTTGGTCCTCATACGCCATCTGGTCCACCATTGTCTCCTCCAAGTCTTTATCTACTAGTTGTATCTTCCTTGCTACAGGTTAATTATGTGGCTACCTGTCCCATGCCCACATTCAGTGACAGTTCCATTGTGCATGGTGTGTTGGGGGCATTGGGTCTTGACTTCTAAGATGTTTCCCTCCTATCGGATGAACACCTCTTGGAAGCCATGACTTCTTACTCGACATGATGAGTTGTTGTGTGGAGCATAGTTCGTTTCCTTGTGTCAAGCTCCTTAAAAAATGAAACAAGCTCTTATGAGGATAGTTCTTTTCGTGTGTCAACCTCGTTAAAACAATGAAACATGTTCCCGTTCAATTCGAGCTTTTGATATGATCTCGTAAAATACCAATCGAGTCTTTCTCTTGATCTCGTAATTTTAACTTTCACTCCATACACCTTTCATATGGACTAAATCTTGGGGGGCATGTACCTCGAATTGAGTCACCATGCTGGGGGCATGCCCACATTTTCAAGCATAGTTTGTTTCAGTTTCAAGCTTGTGTAAAAATGAAACGAACTTCAAGCATAGTTTGTTTCAGTTTCAAGCTTGTGCAAAAATGTAACCAACTTCAAGCACAGTTTATCTTTGTTTCGAACTTGTGTAAAAATGAAACCAACTTCAAGCACAATTTATCTTTGTTTCAAGCTTGTGTAAAAATGAAACCAATTTCAAACAGAGTTTCCAGATTTCAAGCTTGTGTAAAAATGAAACCATTACCTCTTGTGATTGTGATTTTATCATCCTATTTTTTCATATGAAACTTGGTTTTCTCCTTCCATCGTCACCATCTGCTTGGCTGATCATACGCTTTCACTTGATTTTTTTACCCATTCTTGAGGAACCGCTACAATGAGTGGTCTTGTTATCCAGCCCCTTGACTTTTATCATGTCTTGAGCAGTTCCACCATCACCGGAACTAGTTGCTACCCGTAATACCACTTGTTCCTCCAGGTGGAGTCATCTTTCAGCTCTTTTTTGACTCTCTAAAATTGAAAAGATTGTCGAGATTCTTGTCATTTTGAACTCGTTAAATGGCTACAAAATGATATCTACCTAGTATATGTTTACCCCTTTTTCAGGCTGGGATGGATTATTTACAAAAAGGAATACCTTAGCCTATCGTGACTAAGAGGGTCTCTCAGAAATAGTTTTCTACCTTTTTGGATCTGTGAGACTACCTACGAAAAGGGATTGTTGGAGTTTTATTTTTTTCCTTCTTTTCAAACTCTTTAAACATGAAAAGATACTGAGTTCTTCCTTTGTTAGACTCGTTAAACTCTGATGACATGGGATTTCGTCACTATGACGTTACTCAAGTTCCTCCTTCCTAAGGCTCGTTATTGAAGATTGCAATAAGAAACAGTGAAGGAGGCATTCTGAAACATCATCCTTGATCCTAGTTGGAAAATAATCACCTAAACTAAGTGGGGCCCACACAGGTGATTTTTGGCGCAAAGTCTATTTTTAGACTATGTCTATTTTTAGACATGTCGATCATATTCTATGAGTTACAGGATGCTATTTGTGGATGGTTGGTCAAGTTGGAAAAATAGATGGACTTCTATTTTTAGACATATTGAGCGGAATCTATTTTTAGATTGCCAGTCTAAAAATAGATATGTCGAATATTATTAGCTCTTAATAATATTTGGACTCTAAACATTATCTTATTCTCTTGGAGCACTTCAGTTAAGTGCACAGATGTGGCACAACAACTGACAGAAGGAATTATGCTATTCTTGAGGGTTTACTGGAGCTATTGCATGGAGGACTTCAGTTAGAACTCATGTGACAGAGTTTGGTGGAGTTGGAGAAGTAGTTGGTGGAGTTATATTTAGTTTAACTCAGTTAGACTCAGTTGAGCTAGTTGTATCTAGTCTAACTGATTGATACACTAGTGAGAGTGGTGTGAATTAATTATTTAATTAATTCACTAAATAATAACTCATTAATCAACTGAATAATACATTAGTTAACTACAGTGCATGGCAGTTTCAGTGGAGACCAGTGGAGAGATAGGTGAAAGAGCAAGTGTGACTATCAGTTGTGACTATAGTGATGCATTGATTGCATCCAACACTCAGTGGAGATGCCAATGAGGATTGCGCAGTGCAAGCTTGGTGAATTCGAGTTCATTCAGAGCCATTCTTTAGTAGGGATTGCGCATTAGAGGCAGGCTAGCAGGTGGCAAAGATCAGTGCATGGATTTGCAAGATCAGGCTTGATTAGTGTGTAGCGATTGTATTGTACTGAGAGCTTGATATGATTAGCTTTGTATGAGGATTATTACATGATCTCTATGAAATATATTATATACAGATAGTTGGGGTTTTCAATTTCAGGCTTTCCCTTTAAACAACTATGTTAATGTGTGTGAATTTTTATTGTTTCATGTGTGCATTGCAATCTTGATTTTATTTTTGCAAATGATCAATGGTGGAATAGATTCTGTATTTTGCATGAAGTTAAAATAGTGTGATATCAGGAGAATATTGGACATATAACACATAATTTATATAATTTCTACATGGTATCAGAGTAGTTGATCATTGGAGCAGATTGCAATTATTGAAGCGGTTGATTTTTGTGCTGGTGGAATTCGAATTTGCTGCAGTGTTTTCTTGGTGTCGAAGTTGAGCATTCATTGAAATGTATTTCAATAGATTGCGATTGGAGTATGCCCTTGATGGGAGCTCGAATTATATTGCATGGAAGGATAGGATGGAGGTGGTGCTGGAGGATAATGGGCTGAAGGAGTTCATCGATAGCAATGTTCCTAAGTCGGGTTCTAGTGATGCAGCTGCACTTGATGCATGGAAAAAGAAGGTAGCAAAGTGTCGAAGGATTCTGTTGGAAGGTGTGAAGGACCACATTGTGTCTAGCCTTCATGGTAAATCCACTCCATTCTTAATTTGGAAGGCTTTGACAGACGTGTTCCAAAGCAGAAGTGACCAGAGGAAGTTGGCACTTAAAGACAAGCTCAGAAAAATAAAAATGGAGAAGAATGACACTATTTCGGTATACTTGAAAAAGTGTGTCCACTACAGGGATGAGATTTGGAGTGTAGGAGTCAGTGTGGATGAAGAATACTTGGTGAGCTTGGCTCTCCTTGGGCTTCCTAAGAGTTGGCATAGCTATGAAGACTCTGTCAATGGACGGGAGAAACTGCCAGGATGGCAGCGACTTTGGTCTTAACTTGTGCAGGAGGAGATAAGGCAGAGTACCAGGGATGGTTCTTCATCAAAGAATGATGATGAAGAGGATTACACTTTGGCTGCCGAAGCAAGGAAAGGGAAGGGGAAGAAAAATCCTTCTCAATCCGATGCGAATGGAAAAGAGGGTGACATGTCCAAAGTGAAGTGTTTTCACTGTCATGAACATGGGAATTTCGCCACTAATTGTCCACGGAAGAAGAAGAACAAGAAGGATGTTGGAGCTACAGCTGGTGAGGCTCTTTCCTCGTAATTTGAGCTTCACTTCTCATTGATCGCATGCATGGTGTCTAGTGCATTGGGATCGGGGTGATACTTTGATAGTGGTGATTCCTTTCACATGACGGGAGATGTGAACCTTTTCAGTGACTTGGTGGAGAAAGATCTCCAGTTACATGTTGAGTTGGGCGACAATGGATGATACAATGCGACCAGCATTGGTACCATTACCTTTCAAAGGGATTCAGGTAAACTCATTCTTTTACAAGATTTAGTGCATGTTCCAGGTTTAAAGAAGAATTTAATCTCAGCCGCAATGTTAGAGGATAAAGGGTATGATGTTGTCTTTAGTGAAGGAAAATTTTTCCTTCGGCACAAAGAAACAGGACAAGTCAAGAAGGTTGGGATTCGAGCTAAGAATCTTTACAGACTTGAAGTAGATGGGATTTCTACGGAGTTTCCTACTGTTGGGAAGTGCAAGAAAGACATGAAATTTAAGCTTGAGAGGGAGCTAGATTTGCATGCAGGTAAGAGTAAACCTTGAGATGTGGAGCAGCCACAAGATGAGGATCATGGAGTGGGAGAAACCACTCATGCAGAGAAATTTCATGCCATATGGGCAGAGGGAGTGCATGCAGCTATACCACTAGGTGAGAGGTGGGGCGACATGCATGAGTAATCGCAAGAGGAGATTTCTGGGCAGGATTCATTGAGATGGTGTGGATCTCATGAATTGAACTTGGGTACGAGGAGCCCATAGATCAGCAGTAGCATGATCATTTGGATTGATGCAGGCAGATCAAAGTGACAGTGTCAGATACTAGA
This sequence comes from Pinus albicaulis, assembly GCA_034641835.2. Taxonomy (NCBI): domain Eukaryota; kingdom Viridiplantae; phylum Streptophyta; class Pinopsida; order Pinales; family Pinaceae; genus Pinus; species Pinus albicaulis. Next base: position 249,291,613 of record CM076579.1, read on the forward strand.
GCACGGTTTCAGAGTTGACAGCAAGTGCAGAGTGCATAGTTGTAGAGTTCAACAACGCAGTGGTTCCTGAAGACATGTGCATTTCGTACCAGCAGAAGTCAAAGAATTTGATGATAGATGCATTAATACTGATTGATTTTTTTGGAGCCTTTCAGTTTCAGAAGAGTTGCAGAGCAGATGCATGGAGTTACAACGCGCTTGCAAAGGTTGCAGGGTGAATGCATGGAGTTGCATGTCGCATGCAAAGACAGTCCTTTCTTGTTGAGAGGGAGTTTTGAAGATTGCAACAAGAAATAGTGAAGGAGGCATTCTGAAACATCATCCTTGATCCTAGTTGGAAAATAATCACCTAAACAAGGTGGGGCCCACACAGGTGATTTTTGGTGCAAAGTCTATTTTTAGAATATGCCTATTTTTAGACATGTCGATCATATTCTATGAGTTGCAGGATGGTATTTTTGGATGGTTGGTCAAGTTGGAAAAATATATGGACTTCTATTTTTATACATATTGGGCGGAATCTATTTTTATATTTCCAGTCTAAAAATAGATATGTCAAATATTATTAGCTCTTAATAATATTTGGACTCTAAACATTATCTTATTCTCTTGGAGAACTTTAGTTAAGTGCACAGATGTGGCACAACAGCTGACAGAAGGAATTACGCTATTTCTGAGGGTTTAATGGAGCTATTTCATGGAGTAATTCAGTTAGAACTCATGTGACAGAGTTTAGTGGAGTTGGAGAAGTAGTTGGTGGAGTTGTATTTAGTTTAACTCAGTTAGACTCAGTTGAGCTAGTTGTATCTAGTCTAACTGATTGATACACTAGTGAGAGTGGAGTGAATTAATTAGTTAATTAATTCAATAAATAACAAATCATTAATCAACTGAATAATACATCAGTTAACTATAGTGCATGGCAGTTTTAGTGGAGACCAGTGGAGAGATAGGTGAAAGGGCAAGTGTGAGTATCAGTTGTGACTATAGTGTTGCATTGATTGCATCCAACACTTAGTGGAGATGCCTATGAGGATTGCGCAGTGCAAGCTTGGTGAATTAGAGTTCATTCAGAGCCATTCTTCAGCAAGGATTGTGCAGTAGAGGTAGGCTAGCAGGTGGCAAAGATTGGTGCATGGATTTGCAAGATCGGACCTGATTAGTGTGTAGCGATTGTATTGTACTGAGAGCTTGATATGATCAAATTTGTATGAGGATTGTTACATGATCTCTATGAAATATATTATATACAAATAGTTGGGGTTTTCAGCTTCAGGCTTTCTTGTTAAACAACTGTGTTAATGTGTGTGAATTTTTATTGTTTCATGTGTGCATTGCAATCTTGATTTTATTTCCGTAAATGATCAATGGTGGAATAGATTTTGTATTTTGCATGAAGTTAAAATAGTGTGATATTAGGAGAATCTTGGAAATATAACACATAACTTATATAATTTCTACACTCGTAAAATTTACTAGGTTGGATTTGTTCGAAGGACAAACTTACATTGTGTTGTGAAACCAGCTCAAAAAAGAGAAGAAAAGAGATATCAATGCCTTAGAAATAAGCCACTTCGAGGGAGAAACCTCCAATACATTACATGAATGAACAATTCTTCGATGATTCAAATTACAAAACCTCCTTTCTATATATAGGATTCCATGGGGCCACAATGTAATCCTAGTCGACCTAACAATAATAATTTAAGGGCAGAATAATAACAATATGGGGGTTACAAGGGTACAATAATAACAATAAGGAGGTTACGCTAACAACAATAAGGGACTATACTAGTAATATAGGGACCTAACATGCCCCTCTCCTTCAAAAAAGTGTTGTCCTCAACGCTTGAGTAGCTCTGGGTGCTTCTGTATAAAATTCTCATCCTCCCATGTAGAATCTTCGGTGGGTAAGTTCTTCCACTTGATGAGATACTCTGAAATTGATCGATTCCGTAGTTGTCGAGTTCTTGTTTCCGTGACCGCTTCAGGTTCCAATATGATTTTTCCTTCCTCATCAAGTTCTGGAAATATTGTTTGAGCTGGAAGATTTTCACCTATAACCTTCTTTAAGCATGAAACATGGAAAACTGGATGTACTCGCGAAGAAGCAGGAAGCTCCAATTTGTATGCCATAGAACCAATCTTTTGCAACACCTTGTAAGGACCATAGTACTTTGGTGATAATTTATTATGCTTCTTAGCTTGCTTGAGGGACATTTGTTTGTATGGTTGTAGCCGTAAAAATACCCAATCTCCTACATCAAAACTTCTCTCGCTGCGATGTTGATCTGCCTGTTGTTTCATTCGATTTTGTGCCAAATTCGGGTTATCCTTTAAGAGTTGGAGAACTTCTTGTTGATGCTCGATGTGATCTTCCACTGCTTGAACCTTCGAATTTTCTCTTAAAGATGATGTGATGGATGGTGGATTATATCCATAAAGTGCCATAAATGGGGTCATTTTTGCTGCAGTATGGAAGGAAGTGTTATACCACCATTCAACGAGAGGTAACCACTTGACCCATTGTGTTTGTTTATCGGATACAAAACAACGAAGATATCCTTCCAAACATTTATTTACTATCTCAGTTTGACCATCGGATTGAGGATGATAAGATGAGCTATGAGCTAATTGAGTACCCAAACAAGAAAATAACTCCGTCCAAAAATTTCCAGTAAAAATGGGATCTCTGTCACTCACAATAACCCTTGGGTTTTCATGTAGCTTTTGAATTGTGTCCATAAATGTAGTAGCAACTGTACTTGCTTTAAATGGATGAGATAATGCACAAAAGTGTGCATACTTGGTAAGTCTATCAACTACCACCATGATGACACTCTTTCCTTTGGACTAAGGTAAACCTGTGATAAAATCCATTGAAATCTCCTCCCAATGTTGGCTTGGAATGGATAAAGGTTGTAGAAGACCTGGGGTCTTAATTGTCTCAACTTTATTCTGCTGGCAAACCAAACATTCCGCCACAAAATTTTGAATAGCAGATTTAAGGCCATCCCAAAAAAATTCTTTCTTCACCCTGTGGTAAGTTTTTAAAAATCCTGAGTGTCCTCCTAAAGGAGAAGTGTGCAATTCCAGAAGAATATTTTGTTTTATTTGGGAATTATTACAAAGATATAAGCGATCTTTGTACCATAAGGAATCATTTTTCCAACTAAATGTATCAGATGTACTAGGATCTTGCTGCAACTTTTGAATGAGTGTCCACACGTCTTCATCCTTCTTCCATTCATCTCTTGCTTCGGTTATCCAATCTGGTTGGATAATAGAAATGGCACAAAGCAATGCTTCCACCTCTACGTTCTTTCTTGAGAGTGCATTTGCAACAACATTTAGCTTCCCTTTTTTGTATATTATTTCAAAGTCATAACCCAACATCTTTGTGACCCATTTTTACTGCTCTTCTGAAGATAGTCTTTGTTCCAAAAAGTTTTTAAGACTATCATGATCAGTTTTTACCTTGAAGTGTCTTCCCATTAGGTAAGTTCTCCATTTCTTTAGTGCATGTAGTATTGCTAACATTTACTTCTCATAAATAGGTTTCTATAAATACTTTCCTTTGATTGGATGAATTTCAAAAGCAATGGGTCTTCCTTATTTCATTAAGATAGCACCAATTCCATTTCCTAAGGCATCACATTCCACAATAAAGGTTTTTGTGAAGTCTGGCGTAGCTAAGACTGGTGCTAGGCACATTGCCTCTTTACGATGTTCAAAGGCCTTAGTTGCTTCAGGAGTTGATGAAAATGCATCTTTCTTAAATAATTTTGTTAGAGGTGCTGCTATTCTCCCATAATTCTTAACAAACTTTCGATAATACCCTATTAACCTGAGAAATCCTCGTAACTGCTTTATGGTTGTGGGGACTTTCCATTCCTTAATGGATTTGATTTTGTTAGGGTCTACCTTATCACCCTCGTGAGATACAATATGACCCAGATATTCCACCTCTTGTACTCCAAAGAAACATTTGGATGTTTTTGCATATAATTGTTTCTCCTGGAATAGTTTGAGCACCCTGTCAACATGTTGAACATGATCCTTCCAAGACCTGCTATAGATTAGTATCTCATCAAAAAATACTAGCACAAATTTTCTAAGGAAGGGTTTGAAAATGGAATTCATCAACCCTTGAAATGTAGAAGGTGCATTGGTAAGGCCAAAAGACATGACCAAAAATTCATAATGACCCTCATGAGTTCGAAATGCTATTTTCGGAATATCTTCAGTCTTCATTCTAATTTGATGGTACCCTAAACGAAGATCCAATTTGGTAAAATAAATTGCTCCATGTAATTCATCCAATAATTCATCAATCACAGGAATGGGAAATTTATCTTTAATGGTGAGCTTATTGAGCTCCCTATAATCCAGACACATGTGCCATGATCCATCCTTCTTGTGTACCAATACTACATGAGCAGAGAAAGAACTTTGACTAGGTTGAATTATACCCGCCTCTAACATTTTTGCAATCATACGTTCAATTTAGCTCTTTTGGACATAAGGATATCTATAAGGCCTGATGTTTGGAGGAACACTTCCTGGAATCAAATGAATAGCATGATCATGATCACGAATAGGTGGGAGTCCTTTGGGAGTTTCAAACACCTTGGAATGATTGTCCAAAACTTTTTGGAGATCTGCAGAAATAGATGATTTTGATGTTGGAACTTCTAGTGAGCATAATTGTGCAATTACGCCTCGTTGTTCTTTCTTTAGAAGCTTTGTCATGACATTAGAGCTTATTATCCTTCCTGGCTTCCCTACAATACCTCGTAATTCAACTTCCTTTCCTTCTGAAAAAAATTTCAAGAAAAGTTCTTGAAAATTAAAAGCTACCCTCCCCAAAGATTGTAACCATTGTACTCCTAGTACAACATCAGCACCTCCCATAGGAATGGAAAGAATTGGACTAGTCAATACATATTCCCCCATGGTTAGCTTGATATTATGGCATTTTCTAGAGAAATTTATAGTTCCTCCATTTGCAACAATCACTTGACATTCTGGTGCTGGGTATAGGAAACAATTCAATTCCTTGGCTACCTTACAATGAATAAAATTATGGGTACTACCTGAATCAATCAACACTATTACCTTTTTCTTCTTGATATGTCCTTCTATCTTGAGAGTTTGAGGAGTGGTAATTCCTGCCAATGCATTACACGATATGGTCAGACTCATTTCTTTCTCTTCTTGGGTTGGTTCCTGGTGTATATCCTCTTCTTGTTCATTTTCTTCTTCCTCTTCACAATCTATGTAAAATAATTTCTTCTCAGCACACTTATGACCTTTAGTGTATTTTCTATCACAACTGTAGCAAAGCCCTTTTTCTCTTTTTTCTTTCAATTGTTGTGGTGTCAACCTTGTAGGTTGTGGAAATCTAGGAGTAGCAACACTTCCTTCTTTATAGAAGTGAGTGGTAGGCTTCCTTGTCGCCATAATTTTACATTCAATTTTTCTTGCCAACCTGAATGCCTTCTCCAATGAATCAGGTTCCAAAATGCAAACTTCATGTTGGATGTTATCCTTTAAAGTACCTGTGAAGAGATCAATCCCGTGTTCCTCTGGAATATCAGTTACCCTTATATTCAATTTTTGGAAGTCCTCAATGTGCTCCCCCATTAAACCCTTTTGTTTGAGATTTATCAATTGGCTAAAGAAGGTGTTTCTCTTTGTATCCTCATAATGTGATATCATTTCCTCCATAAAAATTGACTAAGTGACAATTTTTTTACGGGAGAAAAGCCATCGATACCATACAAATGTATTTTGTTCTAAATGTAAAGTTGCAATGCATACCTTTTGTGTGTTTTGCATATTATGGAGATCAAAATATTGCTCCATCTATAGTATCCATGTTATAGGATCCTTTCCATCAAACTTCCTCATATCCATTTTTGAAATATGGTGGTTCTTCCCGCCAACATTAGATTTTATGAAATCACGATTAACATTTATTTTGTTTTCTACTATATTTTCACCATTAGGAAACATTTCTTGTATCAACTTTGTCAAACCTTCCATGTATACTTTTAGATCATTCTTCATGTTTTCCATTTTCTCATCGATCTTAGCTTCCATGTCATCCCTCTTAGATTCCATGCTAGCTTCCATGCCATCTATCTTAGATTCCATGCCATTCTTCAAACTATCCATCTTATATTCCACGCCTTTCTTCAAAACATCCATCTTGGTTTCCATGCCTTTCTTCAAAACTTCCATGTCATTTTTTGTTGCTCTTTGCGAGAGCGAAATTTGTTGCACTCGCTCTTGTAATTTTGATATGTCATGTTGCCATTCTTCGTCTTCATGAGTCATAGTAGAGCTTTATAAAGGCTTAATGGATGTTGAATTATTTTTAGGGGCCATTTTAGAATCCAATACTGATATTTATTCTACAATATGCCCTTTTAATTGATTCAACTTGATTCTTCAAACAAGACTTATGTAATTCGGAAAAAAAAAATACACACCTTTTACTTGCTTTTGAGGAACTCAATAGTGAAATTGAATTATCTCTATAATTGTGGATCCTCAATATCTTAAATTCAGCCTTGTAGTATCCCTCTGAAGCTTCTTTCAAACTTCATAGGTCTGATATGATTTGGATTAAGGCAAAGTTATGTCCAATCTCCCACAATGACCCAATTTTGGACTGGTTCAGTAGAGTGAACTTGTACGACTTGCCACGTGTCACTATTTCCTCCTTTGGATCTGAAATTGATAGACCAAAAACTAAAGTCTATGTACTTGAAGCCACTTTTTACATCATTCCAATCCAATGCTCAGAGAGAGAGCTATGAAGATTTTCCCACGATCACCTCTTTGAGATGAAATTCATAAGCCTCAAAAAACCCTAAATTTCACAGATCATATCTCCGAAAATATTGCAAACCAATATCTAAAATTTTGTGAAGATATTCTTCAGAATTGTGGCTTCGCACTCTAAAAATTTCAGCTTCTGAACCTTCGTAGAAAAACAGTTATTACGAAAATACCACGATGACCTGTTTAGGTTAAATTCGGGAGCTTGCAAAATCTCCTAATTTGCGTAGATCATATCTCCCAAAATATTGCGAACCTAGCTCTGAAATTTTGCGACGATGGTCCTCAGGATCTTGTCTTCGCACTCTAAAAATTTCAGATTATGAACCTTCGTAGAAAAAATGTTATAGCGAAAATGCCATGATGACCTATTTGGAGTAGTGAAACCCTAGAATCTCAAAGCTTTGATACCAAATGTTGTGAAACCAGCTCCAAAAAGAGAAGAAAAGAGATATCAACACCTTAGAAATAAGCCACTTCAAGGGGGAAACCTCCAATACATTACATGAATGAACAATTCTTTGATGATTCAAATTACAAAACCTCCTTTCTATTTATAGGAGTCCATGGGGCCACAATGTAATCCTAGCCGACCTAACAATAATAATTTAAGGGCACAATAATAACAATATTGGGGTTACAAGGGTACAATAATAACAATAATGGGGTTACACTAACAACAATAAGGGACTATACTAGTAATATAGGGACCTAACACATTGCAAGCATATGATATCCCCTTCAAGCTTGTTTTAAAAAAATAATTGGGGTACTCGCCAGAAATGGTGGAGGAAAATGGAACAAAGTTTTAATTTTGTTGGCAGTATGTCACTCTTGAACATGGTACTTGTCTGCATTTGTGTTGGGTTGGGGACATATCATTTCGTAACTTTTGCCTCCATGGGTTTGGGTAATATTTTTTTATCTCTCATCTTCTCTTTGCCACGTCAGCATGACCTCAGATCCCTTGATGTCAAATACTACCAAATCCAGCGTCGTGCTTCTAATATGTTCAAGAGAAGTTTGCCTTTGCGGTTGTCAACCTTCCTTTGATTTTCTGTTTGTCCTGATTCACTTTCATCATATTCCTCTGTCTCGTGTTGATGATGTGGGAAAAATTATGGCCCTCCTTCAACCAGATCACTTCCTGTCGACTTCAGCTCATTATCTAGGAATTTGATCTAGAGACTCCCTTCTGGTACCTTGGAGCCTGCATGCCTCAATGGCAGGTTTTTCGCATTCGATGCAAGGTTCACATCATTGGCCTTTGATCGAGTTATTCTATAGGTGTTTGACGTCAGATCATTGTTCACATTCTGTAGATTTTCCCTTTTGTATCTTGAGGGCCATCGTCAGTATCGGTGGTTTCTCTAGCATCTATTAACAACTTTCATCATCGGCTAGTAATCAGATGATTTTCCCGCATGCTCGACTTCAGCTCATATAGTTGCATGCTTGAAATTGTACTTGGTCGGGTCGAGATGGAGCACAAGACCTTGGGTTTTGTCTAATAAAATTCAGGCTGCGAATTTTTGTGGATTATCATGACTTATGGCATGACTCTTTTGATTGGATGGCTGCGACCATATCTGAGTCTATTTGTTGATCCTTACTACTGGATGGCTACATACATACCTCGGATCTCATTTTTTATATACTCTATTATGGATGGTTGTGCCCATACCACATGTTCATGTATCAGAGATATCAGTTGTCTTTGTAAATTGCAGGTTTTCCGACAGAAGTGTTTGGTTCGAACGCGTTATCATAAATAATTTCACCCCTCCCTCTCCCTCGGACTTCATGCTTTAGGGGGCATCTGTTACATAGCATTTTGTCACTGTCCCTACAATCCCCAACTCTCACATTGGAGGGTCATTTCGGTGACTAGTAAGAAGTTTCATACCTTGCAAAGACCATCATTGCATCCCTTTACATGAGAGAAATATTCCTTCTTTTGAAAATTCCTTAAGCAGCGCTGTAAAAACCCTTGTTTTTTCCTTGGCACGAGTAGCTAGTTACACCCCCACACCGAGTTGGAAAATCAACACTGGGTTCGTGCCAGTTAGGCACTCATGCCAAGATGTTTATGGAATGTTTTTTAAAAATAGAGGTGAAGATTCCACTCTAACCACCTCGAGGATGAGTCATTGGGAGTGGTTGAACTAATAAACCACAGACTCCCTCCTTTAGGTTTATGGTTTCCACCTCTTATGGGAACTCCCTAAAGGATAGGCCTCCCTCCAACCTTTGTAGGGATCCTAACCTCCTCCTTTTCCTCTATAAAAGAACTATCTCTCTTAGTACAAGCTAGCTAAACTTGGAGAATTAAACATATTATAGTTGAATTACTAGAGAAGATAGAATAAGAAGGAATTACGTTGAGGAAGCTTGAGTCCATGACTTCTGAGAAAGCTTGAGTCCATGCCTTCATCCTGTCTGAATTCCTTAACGAACATATGAGACACGCTTTGGTTGAACCTCGCTGGAGGAGACTGCGACGTCAAAGCATTGGTTGTAACTCTTCCTTCTATTCATTTATATACATGACTACTATTTGGTTCCACTATTGTGTTATGATGTTTGTTTAATGCGATATGTTTAGCCCTATTTGACTGGTTAATAGTTATGAGTGAAACCATTATGTCATATGTTGTTCTTGTTTCTTGTTCTATGTGCAGGTATTTGAACGTAACGACGAACATATTGTGATTTGCCAAGGCAGGAGCGAGAGGCTACTACTCTTTCTGCAACGATGACAACATTGGATTCCAGGTAGGTCAATCTACCGTGTCTTTTGTTCATTCATTAACTAGGAAGCAACACTTTAGCGTGTCCCTTTGTTTCTAGACCCACCCTAGGGCTAGAGGGATCATCTTTGTCCGTAGAAAGGATTTACCTTCATAACACCTACCCACATCTCTCTAGTAGTGTTCTTTGCTTCTATGTGAGGTACGATATGATCCTTCACACCATCCAGGATCAATTGCTTGGCTCTTTCCATATTCTTATTGAATTGTCTCAGATGTGTTGCATCCAAGGGTTCTGCAACTGCACTCTCAATGAGGGCCTTTAGATCATGCTCATCAAAGAGAAACTCAATCCTTGATTTCCAAATAACATAGTTTGAGGCACCCTCTAATCTATCTTCGTCACACAGTCCATTGCTGGCCATCCCCTCAACTGTTGATTTATTTCTATACCCCTCTACTCAGCTGGACTTACAAAATTCTTGTGGAGTAAGTCACTGCTTCTACTGTTGCACCAGAGAAACTGAGCTTCTTTGAGTAAGAAACTCTCTAAGATCAAGAAATCCCCAATCTGTGTTTTCCATAATTTTCTGATGCTTTATGCACCAACTCTTACTGTTGTGCAATAACTATGTCCTTCAACTACGCTGGTCTACTATGTTGCTTCTTCTGCAACTGAAAATATTACCCCTCTGTCAACTCTATCAGAGGGAGCCTTTTCTACACTAGAATTCCCTCCTGGCATAGACAGTGTAATTTCTGGGAGGGTCTGCTGCTTCTTACGCAGATCCCAGAATCTTCAGCGTTGATCTAATGGTTCTCTTCTGTTTATCCTGCACTTTAGTTTGAATAAGCTCTGATACCATGTAAAAATCCTAAATATGGATTCCTACTTCAACAAATCTAAATTAATTCTCTTTTTATGTTTCACAATTATTTCATTGCAGTGAAATATTGAAGTAATTTTTGAAGCAGTCTACACAAATAATGCTGCGAAATAAATATATGTGCTGAAACAATCTGTACAAAATATAATGAAAAACATCTACATTTGACACAGTTATTTTTAGACTAAGTCCCCGGAAAAACCCAACTCGGGAAAACCAGTGCCGCAGATCTAAGGGTTTTGTATTATTAAGTAGCAGAATCTTGAGTACAACTAGGGTGCCAATATCCGGCTCACCCTTCAGAGAAATCTAGACAGAAAATGTAATTAGGAGATATATCTCACTCTACAAGTCTCTGGCTAATCTAAACTGTGCTGGTGAAGCCCCTCTCTACCTCTGCATGAGTGCCTACATTGGAACCACGTAAGCTTGCATGGGAAAGCTTGAGGAACTGCGTCACCTTTCTATGCAACTGATCAAGCTGACCTGAGATTGGATTTTGGCCCTTCTAGCTCAGAAACCCCAACCTCTAGCTATCTCCAGACAGACTCTGGAAGGCACTGTTTCACTTTTGCGTGATTCTCTATAGAAACTGCATCACCTCTTCAGAAAAATATGATGCCTCTCTTTGCGTCACTACTGCCTCTCTATGAAATGCACTCCTGGCCCTCCTGGCCAGCTTATGCTTCTTCCCCTCTATAAATCTAATCACTGAGTCAAAATCACTTAGAAAACCCTACCCTAGTGATTCAATTCTGATCAAAAGTTGTGTCCCCTCACACAAACTCGAAAATACCAAATGCTCAATGTGCACAAATGTGTTTTCCATAGGCCCCTCACCCTCCTTCTTATATTATTATGTTGACTCTTCAACGACCAAGATTAAAACATAATAAAGGGCTAATATTAACTTGGAGGTGATCCATGACTTTATTTATAAGATTCACACTTAGTTTAATTAATACCCTTTAATTAATCATTTTGCCTAAGTTTAGACTTCGGAAAACATTAAAAAACGATTAATTAATTTAATTAAAAAGTCTCTAAGTGGAATTTTCCAAAACCATTTCTGGGTATTATGGAATACGTGTGTCCTATCTTATATACAAAATTACAATGCTAGAGCACATCCGATGCTACCATAAATAAACAAAGTCACCATGGAGTCTGGTCATTCAAGGTCCCATTAGATCACTAGGTTTCATTTTCAAGGTCTAAATAAAACACTAGTTCATTTGCATAAGGTCAACAAAAATGTGAGAGTGATTGAATAATATTCCTTTATCATCTGAAGAGGACATGCCAACATGAAAGATGATCTCCAAGGAATATTTCCAAGTTCTAATTTTTCTTTCATGTTATGATTTTTATTCTGCAATGTAATTTTATTTAAAACATAGATGTAATTTATTTTTATTTTTATGTATTTTTAGGTTCATTATATGTAATAAGTACTATTCCCAAGCTGCATATTCAACTCCATATTCCAAACTGAACACATCAAACTTCAAAATGAAAAGAGTGCCAAACTCCAGCATCATCAACGTGCAAACAAAAAGTCAAAGTGTAAAGGGTATTTTCTAAAGTTTTTAAAGATGAAAGTGAAACATTAGAAAGTGGGTTTTAAAATCAAAAGATCAATTTCACTCAAGTATAAGATCCTTCGTGACATCAAGAGAGACTTAATTTGTCTCCTCTACCATCGAGCATCCTCAAGTGAAGCAGGGTTTTCAAGTTTTGAAGGTGAAATCAACAAAAGAGGGGAGGCATTGCACGTTTACCAAAGGGAGGGTGCATTTTCTTCTGGCGTTGCACGCCTGCATTGTGCACTGTGTGCTTTCCAATATTCTTCAAAACTTTCCAGGAGAGCCTCAAAACTTCAAAAACTCACCCTCAATCTCTCAAAAGTGGTTCCTCACACCTCCAAACAAGAAATTAAGTGACAATTTCTTCATCCCTCTTCTCCATCAAGTCATTTTGGATGTTGAAGTTTGTTAAGAGCAGTTTGGTGTCTTTCTTTAAATTCAAAACCCTAATATTTCTCAAATACCCAATTAACCTTCAATTTAAGTCCTTAAACCTTCATACCCTTCTCACATTGCTATATTCCCTTTCCCAAATCCCTACATTGACATTCCCTTTCCCTAATCCTTCATTTCCTTAAAACCCTAAGCCCTAGGTACATTATTTTCCTAGGCTCCCAATTCTCTACACTTGTAATTAATCCCTATCCCAAAACCCCTCTACATTCCTTAACTCATAAATCCCTACCCCCATCTCCCTCAATTACCCTATCCCATTCCCTATTCCTAAAAACCACATTCTACCATCATCATACCTCCCTAGGGTTTTGATACTAAGACATCATGGTAGAAGACAAAGCATACAATGAGGGAGAAGAAACAGAGGGAGGAGGCCACACAAAGGGGGAAGAATACTCAGATTAAAACCAATAAATACCAGGGAACTATTGGAATCTCCTATGACTGTGACATGTTTCAAACATGTTGGGTGTTTTAAGTTTTGTGAGAAAATTCAGAAGGTCCAACACCATGCTATGTTGACCATAATTTTCATTTCTAATCTCCATGACAACCAAGTTACTCTAGCTGGTGTCACTTTCACTGTGTTAACTGCCATCCTCTTAGCTGCCACCGAGATCCCAAATGTTGGGGATAAATGGTTCAAACAGAAATACTTGGAGGAGCATAACTATGAGCCTTTCATCAAACCTAGGTACAAGAATGAGATAAAGAGGATTTTTTCTTTCTCTTACCTACTGGAGAGGTATGCTCCCATGATGAAGATCATCATGAAATAATTTTCATGTGAAGGTAGCTTTTCTAGATTTTATTTCTATCACATCCAGTTACTTATGCACTTTACTATGGTAAATATGATCAATATACCCTACTACCTCTTCCAGATCATTGGAAAGATGGCATTCATTGTCCGGAAGAGAGAGTATGAACGCCAAATGAATAGTCTCTTTCACTACTCCCTCATCAAAATAATAGTCCTCCATCACCTTAAACAATTAAAAATTCAATGGAGTTAATTCATAGCTGATGACATATTCACTGCTCCACCTATTCAACATGCCCAAAATGTGCCTTCATCATCACATCCTTTCATTTCCATTCCTCCATCTCAGGCCACAATACATTCATCATCCTCAGATCAGTCTTCTTCATCTATTTCACCACCATCATCTCCATCCCACATTGAGACTGGGTCACCTAACAGAGTTGAGATCAATGATCCTAAGCAGGCTAATGTGGCTGAGATAGAGCCATTGGCAAAAACAAAGTAGAGGGGTCATAGGCAGGCATTTTCCCCACAGAGTGTGGGATGGGCCTTGCCTTCTTCCCCAATAAAGCATGTACATAAGGGGAAAGAAAAGATGGCAGAGGAGGATGTACATGAGCAATCCATTCATGAAGAGGATGACCTCCATGAGATAGAGCAAGATTTTGACCTTGTTTACCTAGATGAGCATGATGATGATGAGATCACTAGCATAGTCATTAAGGGGGAGGATGTCAATATTATATATCTCCAAACTAATCTTGATAGGTCCAAATTTTTCATTGACTTCCTTGAGCAGGAGAACCAACAGTTGAAGTCAAACAACCAAGGTTATGTTAGAAGAGACACTTGAAAAACATGGTTTGTTGGATGAACAAGAAGAATAAGCACCAAGAGGCAGACCTAGAACTAGAGGGCTGAAAAGAGCTCTAGCTCTATAAAGGAAAAAAGAGGATGAGCTTGATGATCAGCTTACCTTGAATGAACAACTTGAAATGGTAATCAATGAAAACATGGAGCCACGACTTGATAGAGCCAACCAAAATTTGGAGACCTTTTGGAGAAAGAAAATAAAGAAAATGACATACCGAGGAGGAAGGTAAAAAATTATGCCCAAAAGGAGAAAATTGAAAAGGCCAAGCTCAAAAGAGCCAATGAAAAAATTGAGGCTTTGACCATGAAAGAAGAGAAAAGGAAACTGGATATCATTGCAGAGGCTTCACTCCAAGCCTAGCACATCATCAACAATCATTTCACCAATTTTGAAGAGTTTTGGGTCATTTTTTCAAATTCTGTGTTTTTATTGAGTTTTTGGAAAATCAGGTCACAAAGACAAGTGTCAAATGCGCAGTGCCCTTGCCGCTATGCTATTTTTTTAGCCATATTTTGAGAAAAAGGTCACCACAATTGGATGTAAAATGGTCAATAAATCTCATAAAACCACTTTTCAAGCCTTGATTTGCAAAAAAAGTAGGTGAAAATGTAAAAAAAAACTAGCAAAAAATCATGTTTCTGCCTCATTTTTGGCCCTAGCGCTGCGCACTGACCAGTCTTGGGAGGATTTCGTTTTGATAGCGAAAATGAGCTTAATTTTGAAAAATGAAGGCATATTTAGAAACTAGACTTGGAAGGCTTTCCAACAAGCCATCTTGGAGCTAATTTGGACACCTACAACCCAGTCAAAAACAACTTACAATATGGAGGGCGCGTTTACCAGAGGGAGGGCGCGCCTGACAAAGAGAGGGCATGTTTGACAGTTTGCTGATATTTTTCAAATTTCATTGAAAATTTGACTTTTATCTTGAAAATCATGATTTCACTTTTGTAATTGAGCATGGTAAATGTAAATATGATATGGATAAGTTACCTAGGGGTAGATTCATGAGGTAAATGTAATCATCAAATTCAAATGAATCAGTTTCAATGTAATTAGGGAGGAGTCACTTAGAGCTCCCTACACTCCAAATTTCAGTTCAGAATTTTGTGGATCTCATCCTTAACTCAGGAATTCGACCCCTGAGGATGAGAGAATGTATTTTTTATGTCTATAACTTCCCTTTCTTCACTCTTAGCAAGGGTTGGAATCAGTTTGGTTGCTAGTGTATTGATCAAATAATCAGTTTGGCCTGAAACTAATGAAGTATTGCAGCTATTTCTTTAGGATACCTTTGGTATGAATGTTTGGAATTGTTTCATATTTGTAATCATTTGTATGAATTTTTGTTTCTCATAAACCATTTCATGTCTACTATATGATAAATTTCAAGTTGATATGCAGAATACACATTTTTTCATGCTTTGTTTTGGGAAATTTGTCATAATTTGTCCATTTTCTTCAGTTTAGGAAGAATGCACATCCTGTGCTCTTCCTAACTCCTCATAAATCTTAAACCATCTCACCAAATCACCTTTAAGTGCTAAGCCTTCTACCTACCTTTCCCCATCGAATGGATTGCAATTCCATCTCATTTTTCCTAACCTAATCCCCTTGACCTAATACTCATCCAACAAACCCAATCAAAACAAATCAAAACCCCTGAAGTCATACCTAGCCTAAAACCCTAATTTATCTAGCCCTCTTGGTTGTGACATTGTGGAGAGAGAACTCTCTGGTTTGGTAGGGCTAGATACCAAGCCAAAATATTGGTTTGTGGTTACCTCTGTTGGGATCTCTTCTTCAACATTAGAGATCTAGCAAAGTGATAACAACTGAAAGGATCCCTTTTTCCCATTTGTATCTCATCATATTGAGCTTCTTCCTTTCTAGATATTATGGATCCATTTTCCTCCTTCAATCTTGTTAGAGGGTTTAGGCCATCAAATTTTCACATCACTTTCCTCGAATCATCATCAATGAAGGAATTATGTCGAGCCTTGTCAAACTTCATGATAGTCATATCTCCCTCATGAAAGTGATATTTTTTGATGTAGGAACATGAGCATTAGGTTATCTTCTTACATTGCTATCTTTCAATCTCAAGGTGATGATATGAACACCTTGACTATATGACCTTCCAAGGATTTTCAAAACCATTTACTCAATTCACATGTTATTTGAATCAAGATAATCACCACTAGTTGAACTTACGTCAATTGTCATCAAGTATTCCTGCAGTATCCTTCCAGGTAGAAAAACAATTATGTTAACTAGATAACCAATATCAAGATATAAATAAAAAACTTACATTATTCTCGGATGACCCCTTTCATCACAAATATTTTCATACTTGAGTCCTTTTATATCAACATACTTTAATATAACCCATCTCCACATTAATAAGAATCCTTCCATGCATTTATTTTAATCAGAATGCCCGTGGATCAAGCTTGATTAAAAAGATACAATATCTTCCTTGGAGTTTCCATAGTTAACTCCCTTTCTATCTTATGGAGGCTATACTTGATGTTGATCAACATTGTCATATGCCATGTAATTTTGTGAGAGAGTATTGATCTTCATTCATTCCAAAGTATGCCAAGTTTCTTCTTTCAAGAATCATGTAGCCATATGGAAGACTTACCAAGCACATTAACTCTTCCTTCACAATTATTATAGATGTGGCCCATGCTCTAGGGAAGAATAACTTAAAATATTCATACCTTTGCTTTCATATAATCATCTACCCATGTTTTGAGCTTGCTTATTATATCTCTCAAGGATAGTTTGGCTTTTCTAAGAAGAGAAATACTTTCATTATGCCTTTCATTTTGTAAATTTACCATTAACATTACTTCATAATTTATAAATATTTTTTCCATACTATATGGAATACATACTAGTCATAATGTTGTTTCCAAGAATCTTCCATAATGACGATTCTTATAGTATTCTTTATGATCCTTATTTGCAAAATGACTACCTGTATCATAATGTTAGAAAATTCTTAGATGACATATAATATGCAATATGGTTCAAACTAGATTGTCTTTCCCAAAAAAATTAAACAAGTAGATTCTAATATTTATACTATCATGTGCTTCTATCTATGATGTCATTCATTTACAAAACAAAAACTCTTCTAGAGTAATAATACATGCTACTCTATTTTCTACTTTATAAAAGAAAGATAAAAATTCACAAAGAACCTGACAGAGATGAGACTTCCTTCAATAATAGAGATCCTCGAGATCTTATCCTTTCAACTTCCTTATTATAGTGTCCATATTCATTGAATCCAAAGCATTGAATTTTAGACTTTTTTTTCTTCTTGGAATTTCCAAACTTTCCTTTCCTCAACTTCTTGGTTCTAGCAATGAAGGCGTGATACCTTTCATTTGATTCAATATCATCCTTTGCCTTTATCCTAGATTATTCCAAGATACATTGAGCCCACAATTAATCAAAATGTGTAGTATATTTCTTTGAGTATATTCTAGTTGCAAAACTACTCTAATGGTGTGGTGTCGACACTACGTTCAAAACCCTCCAAATTTTTTCCTACACTTGAATTTTGGAGCCTACTAAGGATCTTAAGATCTATCGTCCTATGGTCACTTCATTGTCAATTGATGTTGTGTTAAGTGTTTAAGTCTTCTTCCTAGTTTCTAAGTGTCAAGGTCACTTGCGCACACACACTTAGTCCTTGATAAATGCATGATCACATGTTTCTTATGCAAGCCACCACTGTTGACGGCCAATGCACACTTTCATTGACAATCTCTCTCACTTTGGTTACAATTATACTTCTATTTCAGTGAGTTTTCCCAATTGTCACTTTTGTGAACCTTTGCATTAACAAGTGTCACTTTCACATTTGTGACAGTAATTTTGTTTGCTTTCAGTTTAACAAGTGGTGTTTTCATGTTATCTTTGTCCTGGCATATGTCACTTTCACTTTCTTTAGCTTTTGAAAGTGTTATTTTCATGTTTTCTTACTGTTGCAAGTGTTTTTTAATATTTTTTCACTCTTGTATGTGTCACACCTTTTCACATCACTAGAGTTAGTTCTAGCGCACTTTTCTACATTATATTTTTCTACATATCATAAGAATATGTTCAAAAAAAATTCCTACAACTTAGCACATTTTCTAGTCATAGTTGACCTTTGTGTCACAACTTATGTTCTAAGTGTTGTAATGTATCATATCAACTATCACACTTAGAAATAAGTGTCAATTTACTGTTGTTTCAAGGTGTGATTTCTTTACATGAGTCCTATGCATTCCCCTGGCTTGTATAAATGGCATTCATGTGTGTGATCCATGTTTGAGTCTTGTTCAAATGCATTTCCCTCTCTTACTATACTGGTCCCACACTTAGCCATTTTGGAGCTATGATTGGTCCTACGACCCAGTGAAAGTTATGAAAGCTTCAATCCTTCCCTAGGTGATGTGAAATATCTATTCAAGAGCCTTATTAATGGGATCTCTCACTCATATTCTTATGCCCTAAGTCTTTATTAAGTTCATCTCCTATGGCTACACATTCATAACCTTCAAGGAAAAGTGACTTAGCCTTCTCCTACTTACCTTAGTCAAATGTGAAATCTCCTCTTCCAGTGAGCCTTCCTAAGTGCAGGGAACACTTTTAGTAAAAAATGAGCCATTATTAAATAAAACTGCGCCTAGCAAAAGGATTTCCATTTTGAGCGCACTTCGGGAAAAAAAAGGACTTTAAGAGCACACTTAAGGAAAAAAAGGACCCTTTAAGCACACTTCAGGAAAAAAAGCACCCGTTGAGAAAAATTCGAGAAAAAAAGGACCCTATGTCCTTTATAGAGTGCACAACACAGTCTTAAGCAACAATGTGCCCCTCCTTGTCACTTGTGACTATGCCCTACACCCAAGAAGTCTCTCTCTCTCTCCTTGAGTGCATGACACACCTTTAGTGAACTATTGGGTAATCCATTGATCACTATTAAGCTCAGCCATGCTTTCACCGTGTCCTACTCCCTTGAGCCTATGACATGGCACAATATTAGTCAACAAGCTCATCACAATGTCTCTTGTGCTTTCCCACTGTGTTGGACCTTGAAGAGCCCCTCCTTATAGCGCATGGCCCATTAACAATGAACATTGGTGCTCCCCTCAACCACTATTGGGTTGAATTGTGCCTTCCTTATCAAATCTTCCTCTTTTAACCCTCATGCATGCCTATCATAACTAGTTTCTTCCATGATATGGGTAGAGATAGAATAATTTTTTTCAAGACTAATTTTGCTTTGTCATGAGTGATATTCATTGGAGGGAGTACCTTCTCAGCATGACAAGTTTATTATCAAGGAATATGTCAAAGAAACACTTGCATAAAAGAATAATAGAGAATAACTATCATGAATACATGAAGTGGATCCTAGGCCATGGCATAATGAATACTTGGCATGATCACTCAGAGGATTTTTAGGTTGATCCAAGACCCTTGGGAGGTTGAATATGAATAAACCACAAATATTTCATGAATAATAAAGATAAAGTAGCAAGAAGAGCAGTTTGACATTGCCACCTCATCATGAAGTCCATTTCATCATTGCCAATTTGTGGCTTGTACAAGTGTCATCACAATGTCAATCGTGTCCAGGTGTCTTGCCACATCCTCATGTGGAATGTAATGATGTATTTTCAAAGAAAATGACAAAATGTAAATGTGTGGAAGTCCAAGAGTCACATGTGGACAAAATAGTATTATATAATTTCAAAGATCATTTAGGAGTCTAAAATTCTTATGGAAGTCAAAATGTCACATTGGAAGTCTAAGATTCGTGAGGGTAGTCCAAGGGTTATGGGGTTATCAAAGGTAATTCCTCTTGTTATAAAAGTAACCCATAAAGGGATTTTTGGAGGCTTATAATTTGGAGATATAGCCTTGGATTCTTCTACTTAGCATAGGAAAGGAGATAATTCTTTTGGAGAAGCAATGAGTGACTTGTTGTTCCACTATTGGGACTAGTGCCTCACAATTGCAACTATGTACTTGGATCTTTCACCTTATAATCAAAATATCATTGATCGAACACATTTTCATGCATGTATTGTGAATGTTTTAATACTATTATTTGGAAGTTTATGGTATATGTTGGAATTATTATGTTCTAAAGAAATTGAACTATTTCAGTGGCTTTGGTGCTTATCTTGTTGAATGTGTGTTGTATTTTCCTTCATGATTTTTTGTTACCTTATGAACTAATTTGCAAGTTAATCAAAAAATATTTCCTTTCTCTTGTGTGCCTCTCTTAGGATAGTACTATTACTTTCCTTATAAATACTCACTCGTGTCTCCCCTCGTGAAGTCCTCCTTTTACACATTACAATTGGTGTTTCACAATGTTAACTTACTATTTGATTTCAAAGGTTATGTGTTAATCCTTATGTTATCCATTAAAACCAAGGAAAAACTTAAGTTACGGTGGCCATGCAAATACTCTGGATGCGGGTCCTACTCCAAACAGTGTGAGGTATAATTGGGACTTCACATTAGGGAGACCCATTGTATGTTGGCGATATCCAACACTGTCAACATTCTGGCACTAGAAGGAGGGCTAGAAGACAGATATGGCCATTGAGTATATTTTGAATCTCTTATATTAAATTGATTTCCCCAAATAATAATTCCATATTTTTTTTCTAACCTATCCCCGGGTAAAATTTTCATCTCGAAGGAACAATTTTATGACTTGTCTCAATTTAGGTTTGATGGCGAAGGTGGTACACTCTTAGCCAAACACATAAATGATTTTATTGGGTTTTGTAAATATTATGAAATCATTAATGAAGATTTTGTTTGTATTTTTTTCACCCTCACACTTAAAGGCCGATTAAAATGATGGTGTCATACCTTACCACCTACTTCCATTCATTCATTTGATCAATTCCTCAAGGAGCTTCTTCAAGCCTTTGATAGGTATGATTACCAAGATGATTTTAAAAGGATTAATCAAATAATAATTAATCTTTATGAATCAATTGAGGATTTTGAAAATAGATTTCTTCACCTATGTTATGAATTCCCTGAAGAAGATATGGATTGGGATTACTTCAAGGACAAGTTTCAGCGCTTGGTTCAAATCTCCTTGAAACAATCTAAATCTAAATTATTTGTTAATAGTGCTCCCCCAACTTTCATCAATCATGACACATTTCTAGTTTTAAAGGAGGAATCTATTGTTCCTTTTATTCCTTCTCCTCCTCCTTTTGATGTTGGTGTTGGGAAATTTGTAAATCCAATTGCTCATCCATTTATTTGAGATTTCATCCAAGAAAAAAGTGAATGCAAGGGGAAGACCCCTTGCATATTTAGGATGATAATAAAATTCATAACTCCAATATTTAAAGAATATCTTCAAGGGATATGTTTCTTCCTCTATCATCTCATTCTAATAACCCCTTGCCCCTTGATCTACTTGATAATTTTGTTTCAAAATATTCTGATTCTCCTTTTTCTAATCCAAGCAGTGATCAAATGCAAGGTAGTCACATTTCACAGGTAGAGGAGCAGAAAGTTGAATAATATTTCGATATTTATTATCTTTTTCAAAATAATCCATGTGAAAATGGTGTTCCTCCATTCTTTCTTGATTTGAATATATTAAACTTTGTAGTCAATCAAATTAAACCGGTTTGCATAATCAATATAAAGTCTTTGGGAAACATAATTACAATAATGCTGAATCTATTGATTTGTATGGTGATGAATGCCAAAGTGCACCATATAATCTTTCAGTTTCTCAAGAGGATTCTGATTTGAAAGATTTAAATCTTGAATACGATTCAGTTATAGGAGATTGTCTTATGGAAACTTCCTCTGCAACTCACTATCCCTTGTGACCTAGTATTTACAATGCATTATTGTGTGATGAATATACTCCATGATATTCATATTAATCATATAATGAGTTAAATTTTCAATTGAAACATGGCAGTGAGGTCATTCATGGTGAAGAGGAAGGTAATCACATCATCAAGCATCCATTCCATTCCTTCTCATTTCCAGTCTTGCATGAGGATAATAATTTAGTTCAGGTTACTCACGATATTTGTCCAGTCTATCCATCCTTAGATTTGGAATTAGAAAAATCTTATGACTCGAGTGATCTATTTGTTGAAGTTATAAAATATGATAAAATCAATGATGTATATGGTTTCCATCTGGACAATAGTGATCTTGTTCTAATTACTGGTAATATCTATCCACATACCATGCATGATCTAGTTCAATCTTAATAATGCAATTCTACACTCTTAGAAAGTTCTAGGACTTGTCAACCTCAAGGGGTTGAGGCACTTAAAATTCCATTGAGGGTTATGTTAGATTTATGCTCTCTTGATAATATCCCTGAACTAAGTTAGATATGTATTTTCTCACAAAATCCTCTTATTTGTATTGTTTCACTGTATGCAAAATCTTTCTTGAAAGATTTCTGATATTTCAAATATAAGTTTTATAACTTTAAAGATTTAGTTTCTGATTGGATTGGGGATTATAGCTTAGTTGTTTCATCTTCATGTCTTGAATTAAACTATGTTTTGGAGTGCATATCTTTCATGGATGTACAAATCTATGAGGCTGATAATTTTAAATATTATCGCCGACCGAAGATTCTTACCTATCATATACCTTTGAAAATAATCACCTCCTATTCATTCTTGTGAATGTTATGATGCAAATGATTTTTACTATGGAATCAGATGTACTCTTAAGTGTTAGTGAATGTTAGTGAATAAAATTCCTCTTTTTCACCCATTGTATCGTGATTGGCTTCATGTATTTTATTTACTAGCTTTCCTTTTCAATTATTTTAATGATTGTGATGTTGATCTAGTTGGTAACCAGTTACAATGAAATATTTTGTCTCATACAACATGTGAGGAAGGCGATTCTATTGTTAAAATAATTTTCAAGGCTATAAAAATTGATCTATATTTGGTGTATACTAACCCAAATTCTTGTGTTTTAAGTAGTATATGTGATCATAATTCAGGTCCTAACAACTATCATTCAACTGATCATTTTCATATCCAGATATCTAATGATATTTCTTTTACATCGATTAATATTTATAGTTCATCTTTTCATTATTCGGATACTAGTCAAGTAGTTGAGAAACTTCAGACTTTGCTAATGGTTATGGCATGTCCTCACTATCTTGATAAACCTTCTTAATGTGATCAAATTCATCTTCCCTCACAAGATTCTCAACCCGACTCCATGCCATTAATTGGAAATTTATTTTATCATAGGTTTTAGGGTTTTCAAGAGGATTTTATTGGGTTTCATGATCCAATCTATGACAATTTGCAAGCATCTTACGTAGCAATCCCTTATTCTAACAAAAATCTTCGATATTTCCCAGTGTTTTCTTAGCAATACAACACAGATGAAGGTACATTCATGGGAATCCCTCTAGGTTTTTTTAAATTGTTCCTCTAATTGATAAGTTAAGGTGGTAGGTTGGTTAAGGTTAGTTGTTATGACACATATTTCTGCCTATAGGAAAGGCCTGCTATCTTCTGTGCAAGTTATGCAAGTTCATATGTTTTCTTTTGCATATATTTTATATCTCTTTTAATCGTTTGTATCTTTGTGATTGCAAGTCAAGAGAAATTATGTTGGTTACATTGGACGTTCCATTACACTTAGCCCTGACTGTATAGTTGATTAGGTTAGGATTAGGTCTAATTTCATTTTAGTTTCCCTTGTACATTCATCCCGTGTTTTCTCTCTTTAGTATTTCCTTTGTGTACTCATTTTTGTCTTGCATGATTATTTTAGTTCAGTCTCCATTTGCTTTGTACTATTTTTTTTTCTTCATTTTTTTGTGGTGTCTTTTCTTTCATGTTTTTCTTAATAAGAATTTTCATGAAATTTCTCCTTTTGGCTCAAAAGAAAATGTGGCAAAGCTTTGAAAAGGGAAATTGCGATGAAAAACAACGCTTAGCTAATATGTTATCCTCTTCTCTATATGGGTTTATGTATCTTTAAAGTAAATGAAGTATGAATGGAAAATACAATCCATTCTAATGGAAAGTCATAAGTAAAACCATGGCACCTGTACCTATTATAGGATCCTCATTCCTTAACTCAATATCATAATTAAATGATGTTTTTTTTACCGATCCAACTGAGTAGAGAAGGGAAAGGGGAACATGAATAATGAGTAAACCAATATCATAGGCATATATAACTTTCTCTGAAGGAGAAACCTCTCCTGCTCTCAATAAATTAGGATCCCTCTTTTGCCCCGGTGAAATAATAAGCTCCTAAGAACAGTTTTATAAATCAAATAAATAAAGGGTGAAACAAGAGAAAGGATTCCTATGCAGAGAGGTGAAGCAAGTAACATCACCTAGGTACTGACCAGATTCACTGGTAGCAAATCAATGCTTATGTTCCTAAAGTGACTTCGCTGAGGTACTAACCAGGCTCACTGGAAGCAGAGAAACACAAGAGATGAAAACTAAGGATCTGATTATCTTAAAATCACAAGCATATATTATCCTTCTCCTAGATCAAAACAATTTTGATCTGACAAGTTTTATGAATGTGTTTAACCGAGGAAGTGAATAGAGGAGATCGTATCTATAACTAGGTCAAATGGGGAAGCCAATGTAATCCACATAATGAATCAATACTTCCTCAAAGACTGAGACCTTGCACTTAAGGATAAAACCTAAATAGATAAGCTGGAGTTCTACCAGTGTGCGACCAAGTGTTGATGTTGTGATCAACACCCTCCAAAATTTTTCCTACACTTGAATTTTGGATCCTACTGAGGATCTTATGATATGTAGTCCCATGGTCACTTCATTGTCGATTGATGTTGTGCTAAGCGTTTAAGTCTTATACCCGGTTTCTAATTGTCAAAGTAACTTGCACATGCATGCTTAGTCCTTGATAAATGCATGAGAACATATTTATTATGAAAGCCAAGACTATCAATATTCAATGCACACTTTCATTGAAAATCTCTCCCACTCTAATTGAAATTGTACTTCTATTTCAGTGAGTTTCCCAACTGTCACTTTTGCGTACCTTTACATTCACAAGTGCCACTTTCACATTTGTGACTATTTTTTTTCTTGATTTCACATTAACAATTGGTTTTTTCATGTTATCTTCATCCTAAAATGTGTCACTTTCAATTTATTTAGCTTTTGCAAGTGTTTTTTTCATGTTTTCTAATAGTTTCAAGTGTTGCTTTTAGTTTTTTTCACTCTTGTATGTGTCACACATTTTCACATCACTAGTGTCAGTTTTAGCACACCCTTATGCATTAGATAGTTCTACACATCATAATAATATGCAGTAGACACATTCCTACAAATTAACACAGTTTTTGGTCAAAGTCAACCTTTGTGTTGAAACTTGTGTTCTAAGTGTTTTAATGTGTCATGTCAACTGTCGCACTTATAAATAAGTGTCTCTTTGTTGTCATTTCAAGGTGTGATTGTTGTTCATGAGTATTGTGCATTCCCTTGGATTAAATCAATAACATTAATGTGTGTGATCCATGTTTGACTCTCATTTGGATGCATTTCCCTCTCTTACTCTATTGGTCCCACACTTAGCCATTTTGGAGCTCTATTTAGTTCTACTGCCTAGTGCAATTTATGAAAGATTCAATCCTACCCTAGGTGATGAGAGTTAGGATCCTATAAAGATAGGATTCATAATTTTGAATTGACTTTGATAGTATTGTAAAATATGTACATACCTTGCTTTATGCAAGTTGTTTTCCCATATTTTGAAAAAAAAAATAATAATAATCAAAATCAAAAAGAGGGTAAAAAGTCCTAAAAGAAAGATCAAAGGACTTGAAAAATATAGACCCCAAAAAGAAAAAGGATGAAAATAAAACCTGAAAGTGAGCAAGTCCAAATGCCACTACTTTTTACTTTTCTGCAAAATAAATGATTATGGGCAGAGTGTCAATAAATGCCGCAATCCATGATAATTTATACTGTTTAATCTTAACTTGTCATGTTTTCAATTTCATGTTTTGAGATAGTGAATAAAGATTTGTCAGATAGTTTAAACGTAACAAATCAGTAGATAGGTAGAGAATAATGAGGAGATCATTAGTTTAATCTGAGCCCTCAAATGAAATAAGGTAGATCTAGATAGTTTTATGTTTTAAAAGAATAAATGTTTTAAGGTTGCAAGCCTAAATGCACCTGCAAAATGAAGGAAAAATGTTAGAATAAGGCTGGGTAGGTAGGAAGCAGTGCAGAAAGCATGTAATAAAGTTTCACCAGGAAAAATCCCTAATTTTCCCTCCCTTATAGGTATTCAGTATTCTAGGCTATCAGTCAAACAGGCTCAGAGCATTTCTCTGACTTTTGTTGGGACCGCACCCAAGGCTTGATGATTGGTTAAGTTGAAAATATGAGTTCTTATGTTAAATCCACATTTATCATTATTCATCCTTCATTCATACATTAAAAACCCCTTTTCCTAAGTAAAGACACATTCTTACTTAGCGAAGTTTAAAATCCCATATAATTAACTTCATCCCTTCAGAAGCATTCATAAAACCCTCAAAATTACATTTATCCTAAGTATTGGTGAAATAATATAAAGATGAGCAATGCTTTGCTTTTTACAATTTACTTAGAGATTTTATGTATTTTTTTTTACATTACATTACCCTTTCATATTAAATTTTAACATATTTTATTAAAACCCGAAGAAATACCCTATCCTACTTATTAATTCCCTCTATTTAAAATACCCCAAAAAAGCCCACTATTACAATGATTTAGACCAAAGTTTGTTATCCATGTACTCAATTAAAAACACAAATTATACACCCTTTGGTCTAAACTATCTTTAAATAAACATCCCACCCCTATGGTCTTTAAACTATTCAAAAAAGGTTTAAACACTATATTGTAAAATAAATCACGCCCATTCTGTTTTTATTAAGACATCTTACAAATGTTTTGAATAAAACATATTAACCCCCACTTATAACCATTATTCCAAAGTTTTGAATCGAATAAAACATTTATAAAGTTTAAAAACTTTAGTCCCTTATACATAAAACACCCCCCCGCATACTTTATAACCCAAGTCTTTGAAATAAACCAATGTTTTCATAAATACTAAACCCTCGCCCCATATGAATAAAACCTCGCCCCTTTATATAATAAAACCTTTACCCACATATATTTCATAAAGGTTTAAACCTATGTTTTACCTATACATGCGCATATATGAAAGCCTTGGTCCCACACCTTCCCTTCAGTGCAACTCCCAGAGCAATCTCAGCCCTTCGCTTTTATCCTTCTCATCTGACGGTTGAAACGCGATCTCACGTTGAAAACATGCCCGACCACCCGAGCTGCAAAATGCACGCGAAATAGGTGGTTTTGCGAAAACTCCTCCCCTCCACGTGGCCTCCATTTATTGGATCGCATGGGTTTTTCTCAAATCCGCTTACCACCATAGCCCCGCACGATAACCACTACCCGGTTTTTCCATTTGAATTTCGAAACCACCCTCCCACCTGATGCAATCTCCATTCAATGCCAAGGGTTAATACAACCGAAATGTTTATTAAACCTTTGCATATGCATTTTTCATTCTTCTACCTTCTTTCGTTTAAAACCTATGCCTTCTGCATTACCTCTCCCCACTGTATAAACTCTGTTAAAACCCCTGGTTGCCATTTTTATGCCCGAAACCTCTAAAATTTACCAAAGGACACCTATGAAGACTGATTGAGGAGTTGCATCTTGCACCAGAAAAGATACTATAGAACCTATCAAATGCCTCAGAGCCATTTTTAAATCATTTTGAAGATTGGAATTGAAGGATGAATTCAATGATAGAACCATATTATGCCTATTTTTATCCAAGAACCCCTGTATAAGCCAAAAATACATCTATAAATAGTCTAAGCATACAGAAGTGTACAAAAAACCTAAAAACAGAGTTGCTAGGACCTGAAGGTTAAAATTGCGAGAAAACCCCTACTATGGCTAGAACTCCTTTCACTATATTCCCTGTTCCCTAAAAAGAATTATTGGATTCTCTTGTAGACCTGGATTTCATTAACAAATTGTTTGATTTTGCAGGTCATTATTAGAATATGGAATTGGGCCAACAGTTTCAATACTAGTTGAAAAAATTGTTTGCTACAAATTCTCATATTTTAATTCAAAAGCTTCATTCAACAAACAGTTTGTATATAAAGAAATAATAAAATAAAGTCAGAGAGAGATCAGAATGATGAAATGTGCATAGTCAATGGTAAAAGTGAAATCGGAATTCACAATGACAGTGAAAACAGAATAGTCAAAGAGCATCAGAGTTAAAGTGTATCAAGTAAAAGTCAAAGTGAAAGTTAAACAAAGTTACAGAGCAGTCAAAGTAAAACAGTAAAAGTAAAAATAGAGGCAGTAATGGTTAAATAGAGATGAAAACACTTTCACCAACAATGAAATTTATCCAAAGTGAAAGTAAAAATAGTTAAAAGAACAAAAAGGTTAAAAGATGAAAACAAAGCAAGAAGGAACATTTTTGCAGAAATTTCCTGTTTAAGTCATTTTTTTGCAGAAACTATTATGACCAATCCAAGATGAATTTTTCAAAACTGAAGGAGGTTTATGTTCTTAAGATGTCCAAATACAGAAACCTCTCTCACTTTTCTAACATCCATTATGGGTTGGGAAATATTAAACAATATTGGAAAGCACTTTTTGCAAAAACTTCCTGTTAAGCCATAATATTTCCAAGAAAATTGTGGCCAATAAGAAATACATCTTACAAAACTGAAGGATTTTTTTGTTCCTACGAGACCCATCTACAAAAACCTATCTCACTTTGTGCACATGTATTACGAAATGAGAGATACATGTGCATATTTACAGCCTATTGTTCAGACTCTCTAAAACTCTGTTTTACACATCTTTTTGCATAGCCTATTGTGAACAGTTGGAGCAGAAATTTATGGAAGTGAGAGAGGTTTATCTCAAAAAAATATTTATATACAATAAACTCTTTCACTTTTTACATATCTATTTTGGAGTGAGAAATACAAAGGTATCATTGGACCCCCAGTTTGCAAAATTGCTGGAGTAGAATGCACAAAGAAAGGAGACAATTAATGACTTGGATGCCTTATCATCAACTAAGAGTTGAGATCAAATTTGAATTCTCCTCTTTTTCATCACCTATCCATAGAAAATAGTGCCAAATATATGCATTAGTTTTGAGTGTCCTTTACTTAAGTTCTATTTATGTAAAACAGTTGGAGATATTTGTAAACCAATCTTGATATTTTTTCAAGATATTCTAGTTTAGAATTTGTATAAATACTTCACTCTTTGAAGTATTTTTATGTGAAATAAAATTGTTGGACTTAATATAGAAATTTTTTTGAACATTGGAGGCTATTTTGTGTTTGAATTTGAAGTAGCAGACTGGACAAGCTGACTGGCATCATAATTCATGATCCCTATGATAAGCTGATGAGTGAAGTACTTCTTACTTGTCACTGTTTCCTTTTTTAAGTTTCATATTCATTTATGTTTGTTATGTCTGAATGTGTAACTAGGAGTATTACTACAGGATTATTCAAGTGCTCCATATCTTTAACTAGTTGCCATTTTTAATGTTTTCTTCTGATTTCCAGTGC
The DNA here is from genome assembly GCA_034641835.2 of Pinus albicaulis. Classification (NCBI taxonomy): domain Eukaryota; kingdom Viridiplantae; phylum Streptophyta; class Pinopsida; order Pinales; family Pinaceae; genus Pinus; species Pinus albicaulis. The sequence goes on from CM076579.1 coordinate 249,321,481, forward strand.
AAGGAACCCTTAATTTTTCCTTCTCCCATTTGACCTCTGCCTTCTACTTCCATTTTCCAGATCAAAGGATCCTTAATTGTCCTTTATATCATACCACCTCACAAAAAATCACTTTCCCAAATATTTGAGGGTTATCTATCTTGCCCTGAATATATTTGTACCTTTTTGGTCTTGATTTCTAGTGCTGCTAGTTTGATTTAGACCCCATAGCCAAATGGACAAGTAGATTTCTCTCTATCTTATCTCCAAATGATTTTTCCCCACAAAACCTTTAAAACAAAACCAAATTGTACTTTAATAACTAGCCTAATATTAAAAACTAAAAAAAAGTTAAAACTTAAAAAGAGAGCCCTCTCTAAACCTTAGGAAGGCTAGATCCTAGAGTTTGAAGTAGGTTTGTGGTTACCTCAGACTATTTCTCTTGAACCTAGAGAAATTACTGAGTGATAACAATGAGCATTATCTATTAATGAGCCTTATTTATGAGATCTCTTCCTTATAAAATTTTGCACTATGTCTTTCTTAAGTTCATCTCCCATGATTGTACATTCAAAACCTTTAAGGCAAAGTGACCTAGACTTCTCCTACTTTCTTTAGTTAAATTCACAATTCTCTCTTCCATTAATCCTTCCTAAGCATAAGGTGCACTTTTAGTGAAAAATAAACCACTATTTAATAAAGGTACACCTAAAAGAAGGATATCCCTTCTGAGCACACTTCGGTAAAACAAGGACTTTTAGAGTGGACTTCGGGAAAACAAGGACCCTTTGAGTGCACTTCGAGAAAAATAGGACCTTTTGAGAAAAATTTAGGAAAACAAATACCATTTATCCCTTCTAGAGTACACAATTCACTCTTAAGAAACAATGTGCCCCTCGTTGTCTCTTGTCACTGCACCTTGTGACCAAGCAGTCTCTCTCTATCTCTCTCCTTGAGCGCATGACACACCCTTAATCCATGTTAATATCAAATGCACTTTCACTGTCTTCTACTCCCTTGAGCGTAGAACATGGCACAATATTAGTCAACAAGCTCATTAGACTGCATTTTCCACTTTCCCATTGCGTTGGACCCTTAAGATCCCCTCCTTATAGTGCATGGCACAGTAACAATGAACAATGGTGCTCTACTCAACCATTTTTTAGTTGAACAGTGTCTTCCTTATCAATCCTTCCTCTTTTAGCCCTCACACAAGCCTATCATAAAAAATTTCTTCCATGAGTTTGGTAGATATAGAATATTTTTTTTCAATACTGATTTTTCTTTCTCATGAGTGATATTCATTGGAAGGAGTACTTTCTCATCATGATAAGGTGATGCACAAGGAATATGTCAAAGAAACACTTGCAGAGAAGAAGAATAACAAAGAACTATCATGAAGACATGAAGCAGATCCTAGACCATGGAAAAATGAAGAATTTACATGATGAATCAAGGGATTCTTAGGATGATATAAGACTCTTGGGAGGGTGAAGATGAAGGACAAACATATCTTTCATGAAGAATGAATACAAAGAAACAATAAGAGAAACTTGAAATTGCCACCTCATCATGAAGTCCATATCATCACTATCAAGTTGTGGCTTTTATAAGTGTCATCACAATGAAAAATGTACCCATGTGTCTTTCCACATCATCATGTGGAATGTAATGATGTATTTTCAAAGAAAATGACAAAATGTAAATGTGTGGAAGTTGAATAGTCACATGTGGAATATGAAAAATCACATGTGTACAAAGAGTCTTATATAAGTTCAAAGGTCATTGAGGAGTCCAAAAGTCTTATGGAAATCAAAAGGTCACATTGGAAGTCTAAGTGTCATGAGGTTAGTCCAAGAGTCACGAGGATATGAAAGGTCATTCCTCTTGTTATAAAATCAACCTCATAACTCAAGAAAATGGCTTTTTGGAGGCTTATACTTTGGAGAGATAGCCTTGTTTTCTCCTGCTTGGCATAGGAGAGGAGATCATAGAGTGACTTAATATTCCACTATTGGAACTAGTGCCTCACCATTGTAACTGTGTACTTGGATCTTTCACCTTATAATCAAAATCTCATTGAGCCAACACACTTTCATACATGTATCATGAATGTTTTAAGACTATTATTTGGATGTTTTTGGTATATGTAGTAATTATTATGTACTAAATAAATTGAACTATTTCAGTCGCTTAGGTGCTTATATTGTTGACTATGTGTTGTATTTCTTCGATTAATCATTTTTATCTTGTGAACTAATTTGAAAGTTAATTAACAAATCATTCATTTCTCTCGTGTGTGTCTCTTAGGATAGTAATATTACTTTCCCTATAGAGACTCATTATTGTCTCACATCGTGAATGCCTCCTTTTACACATTGCAATTGGTGTTTCATAATGTCAAATTACTTGCTGATTTAAATGGTTATGTGTTAATATCTTATGTTTATCCATTGAAACCAAGGAAAACCTCAAGTTATGGTGGTCAGGTCGATACTTCGGATGGGGTTCTTACTCCAAACGATGTGAGGTCAAATTTGGACTTCACATTGGGGAGACCCCATGTATATTGGAAGTATCTAGCACCATCAATAGGTGGAAAAAAATTTAGTACACAAAAAGTCATATAAGAGTTGGAAAGAGTCTTCCAAATATTGCAACAAGTCTCTTATTTGTGAGATATTCATCAGATAGGTGACCATGTATTCATCTTTTGATTTTTTTATTCAGTATAGTTTATTTCTCAAGGAAATGTTTTAAGCTTGTATAGTTATGGAGTAAAAATTTACCAAATTATTATACATGGCCTTTGATGTGTTCAAATCAATAACAAAAGGAACAAGACTCGATCTTTTATTGATTCCACAATGATTATTTGTGTTGTTAATTCTCCCTTCTTGTATTTTTCTAACTCTTGAGTTTTCTCTTTGCTAGGTTCAACTAATTCTCCAGTGGAATATTCCATGAATTCATTCTCTTTTAGTGTCAAGTCAATCCTTTTCTTCCAAGCTAGGAATTTTGCAG